>OY829546.1:47430847-48630847 GCA_963691705.1 Viola odorata | reverse complement strand
GTGAAGGACTCAACGGTCGGGACAAGGCCTTGTTGAACGCTGCTGCTAATGGATCCATCACTAGACTTACTCCGGCTGCTGCCAAAGCCACTATCGAGCTCATGGCCAAGAACAACCTCCAGCTCAACAACTCCACTAGCGTTCAGGACGCCCGTTCAGCTGCTATGGAGAATCAACTGGCAGCCATCACGGGCATGCTGCAAAACATGGCTTCGGGACAGCCAGTCCAGGTCAAGGCCTGCCAGATTTGTCAATTTTCAGACCACCCCACGGATGCTTGCCCGTTCATCCCCGATGAAATTCCAGTAAATGCAGCGGGCGGATTCAATGCCCCCTATGGCCAACACCACAATCAAGGCTGGAAACAGCCTAGTTACGGGTGGAACAACAACCAGTAGGCCGGCCCCAGCCATCAGTACGGACAAAATCCATACGGAAATCATCCCCCTCCTTTCAACATGCAAGCCTTCAGGCCCAGGCCCAATTTTCAGAATTATCAGTACCAGAGGCAGCCTCCTCCAGACCAGAATTTTACCATGCCACCACCCCCGAATGAGGACCCCTCCCCCGATAAAAAGAAAATCGCGGAACTGGAAAACAGATTCGGACCCTCATGGCCGAAATGAAGGAAGTAAAAAATTGAGGGAGATTTCCAGGGCAAACGGAACCTAACCCGAAGCATGAAGCGTGTGCCATGAACCTCCGCAGTGGCCTCGAGATCCTTTCTCGTGTCCAGCCAGATCCTAAAGCCAACATTGTTGTTCCTGGTCCCGAAACCAACAATACTGCACCACCACCTTCCGAACAAACCACTGACCAACCCAAGAAGTCCCGATTTGGCGACGCAGCACTTGATCACTTCTTCTCCAGCAAGAAGTCTCGCTGCAAGAAGAAGCAACCCGTTGAGGAGGAAGAATTCTCTCAAGAATTCATAAACAAAGTCTTCGAGCCCCCATTCCCTCAGCGGTTGATCAAAAAGAAGAAAGAGGAAGAGGATCGGGACATCTTTGAGATGTTTAGCAAGGTCGTTATCAATATCCCACTCCTCAAAGCCATAAAGAACATGCCTCGATATGCCAAGTTTTTGAAGCAGCTATGCACCAACAAGAACAAATTCACTGAGGTGAATAGAATCAGTGTGGGAGCTAATCTATCCGCCCACATCCAGCGAAAAATTCCATCCAAGTGCAAAGACCAGGGCATGTTCACGGTCCCGTGCAGAATCGGGACCATCGATATTGGGAAAGCAATGTGCGATTTGGGAGCCGGAATTAATGTTATGCCCTTGACCATCTACAACGGCCTCGGACTCGGGCCCTTGAAGGAAACCACTCTGGTAATCCAACTTGCAGACCGATCGGTTGTATATCCCAAAGGTATCATCACGGACGTTCTTGTCCAAATCGGTGAATTCCTCTTCCCGGCAGATTTCTATGTTCTCTCCATGGAAAACCCCACGAGCACCAAGTCTTCGGATCTACTCTTGGGACGTCCTTTCTTGGCCACTGCCCGCGCAAAGATCGACTGCTATGAGGCCTCGATATCCCTAGAGTTCGACGGGGAAATCATTCGATTCAACATGCTGGACTCCATGAAGTACCCCCCCGAATTTTCAAGTGTCAATTTTGTTGATGTAATAGACCCCCTTGTGGAGGATATTGCCGAGCTAAACTCTGTCGAGCCCTTGAAGCTGATTCTTGACCGTAGCCTCACCCCCAAGTCTCTGAAGGAAATGACAGCTTCCATTGCGGTCCCCTCTGAATTAGGCACAGTTGCAGCAACCCTTGAAGAAAATGTTGCCCTGGTAGTTGAACCCGCGAGCGAGTCTCCCGAATGCGCAGATCATGTACGACTTCCCTCATCTCTGGAACAAGCTCCAGACCTCGAACTCAAGACGTTGCCCTCACACTTGAAGTATGCATACCTCGGGGACAAAGAGTCGCTTCCAGTCATAATTTCCAACAAATTAGAAATGGATCAAGAGACTGAGCTCGTGAAACTCCTCAAGAGTTTTAAGCAAGCCATCGGATGGACGATTGCCGACATCAAGGGACTGTCACCATCCTTATGTACTCACCGCATACACCTCGAAGAGGACTCCAAGACAATCAGGCAGCCCCAAAGGCGTTTGAACCCCCCCATGATGGAGGTAGTTAAGAAGGAGGTCCTGAAGCTGCTCGATGCCGGGGTGATCTACCCCATTTCTGATTCTCCATGGGTTAGCCCAGTTCAGGTGGTCCCGAAGAAAACTGGCATCACCATCATCCCGGGTCCAGAGGGTCAGCCAATTCCCTCCCGAATCCAGAATGGCTGGCGTGTGTGCATTGACTATCGACGCCTGAATGAAGCCACCCGAAAAGACCATTTCCCACTTCCCTTCATAGATCAGATACTGGAGCGCCTTGCGGGCAAGACGCATTATTGCTGCCTGGATGGGTATTCGGGATTCCACCAGATTCCAGTAGCCCTTGAAGATCAGGAGAAAACCACCTTCACGTGCCCCTTCGGGACCTTTGCTTACAGACGCATGCCCTTTGGGTTATGCAATGTCCCGGCTACATTCCAGAGGTGCATGGTCAGCATCTTTTCAGAATTTGTGGAAGAATGCATCGAGGTATTCATGGATGACTTCACGGTCTATGGTAACTCTTTTTTCGAATGCCTCTTGAATTTAAAGAAAATTCTGCAAAGATGTATAGAAACAAACCTTGTTCTTAATTTCGAAAAATGTCACTTCATGGTTGACCAAGGACTAATCCTGGGCCACATCGTGTCCCGAAAGGGTATCGAAGTGGACAAGGACAAAATTCAAGCTATCGAGACCTTGCCTTACCCCTCGAATATTCGAGATGTGCGTTCTTTTCTTGGACATGCAGGTTTTTATAGGAGGTTTATCAAGGATTTCTCCAAGATTGCCCAGCCAATGTGCCAATTACTACACAAGGACGTGGACTTCGTATTCAATGACAAGTGCAAGAAGGCATTCGAGACTCTGAAAGCTAAGCTCATTTCTACTCCTATCATTCGGGCCCCCGACTGGACACTCCCGTTCGAGATCATGTGCGACGCAAGCAACCAGGCTTTGGGCGCTGTTCTGGGCCAGAAGAAAGACAAGGAGACTTATGTCATCTATTATGCCTCCAAGTTGTTGGATCCTGCCCAACAAAACTATACAACAATAGAAAAAGATCTTCTGGCCATTGTCTATGCCCTTGACAAGTTTCGGCAGTACCTCCTGGGCACAGAAGTGATAGTGTACTCTGACCACTCCGCTCTTCGATGCCTGCTCAAGAAGACAGACGCGAAGCCTAGGCTCATCCGCTGGATTCTCCTGCTTCAAGAGTTCAATCTAGCTATAAAGGACAAAAAAAGGGACCGAGAATTGTGTGGTTGATCATTTGAGTAGGCTTCCGAACCAAAAAGACGACTCTCAAGTAGCTATTAGGGAGACCTTCCATGATGAGCACTTGTGCTTAGTGGACACCGCGAAATTCCCCTGGTTCACGGACATAGCTAATTTTTGTGCCACTGGTGCGCTTCCAGTCGAGGCCTCGAGTGCAGAACGCAACCGGATCCGCAAGCAAGCCAAGTACTATGTCTGGGACAACCCTTACCTATGGAAGCATTGTTCGGATCAGATCGTTAGGCGCTGTGTCACCATAGATGAGGTCCCATCCATCCTCAAGTTCTGCCATTCCACAACGGAGGGAGGACATTTTGCTGCAAAGAAAATCGCACTCAAAGTCCTAGAAGTGGGTCTTTATTGGCCCTCAATCTTCAAGGACAGTTATCTATTTTGTGTAACATGCCCCCGATGCCAAGCCATGGGAAACATCGGAGCCAGAAACCAAATGCCCCTGAACAGCATCCTTGCGTGCGAAATCTTCGATATTTGGGGCATTGACTTCATGGGACCGTTCCCGAATTCATTCGGGCATACATACATCCTGCTCGCCGTCGACTATGTCTCCAAATGGATTGAAGTTAAGGCCACCAAGACAGACGATTCAAGGGTGGTTGCTGACTTTCTCCGGACTCACATCTTCAACCGATTTGGGACCCCACGTGCTCTCATCAGCGATCGGGGGACGCATTTCTGCAACCGAACAGTCGCTGCACTACTTAACAAGTATGGGGTGACTCATCGCGTATCCACAGCTTACCATCCCCAAACCAACGGGCAGGCTGAGGTCTCGAATCGGGAGATCAAGGCTATCCTCGAAAAGACCGTGAATCAGTCAAGAAAGACTGGAGCCTCAAGCTAGGGGACGCGCTATGGGCCTATCGTACCGCATTCAAGACCCCGATCGGCATGACGCCTTATCGATTGGTCTACGGTAAGCCGTGTCACCTTCCAGTCGAAATTGAACACAAGGTCTTTTGGGCGATCAAGAAAGTCAACATGGATTTGAACTTGGCTGGAAAGGACCGCTGTTTGCAAATTCAAGAGCTTGAAGAACTTCGGGGGGATGCCTACGAAAATTCAATGATCTACAAAAGCAAGACCAAGGCTCAGCACGACAAGCACCTCGTAGTCAAAAACTTCACCATTGGGCAGAAAGTTTTGCTCTACAACTCCAGACTACGGATTTTTTCGGGAAAGCTCAAGTCCAAATGGACGGGACCATACCGAATCACCGCGGTGTTTGATCATGGGGCTGTTGAGATCCAGAATTTGAACAATGGGGAGCCATTCAAGGTCAACGGGCACAGGTTGAAACCTTTCTATGAAGGATTCAAGCCTTCGACCGCAGAAGAAGCAAGGGTCGAGGACCCCGCAATTCACACTCCCGAATGAGGAAACAACGTCCAGGCCTGGACGATAATCAAGACCAAAATATGGGGACAGCCCCCGAATTTCTAACCCTCTCCCTTTAATTTTTCTTATCTTTACATTCTTCATCCGACATCCTCTTTTCTCTCTTCCCAAAACACATTTCTTAGCTTCCCTAGGTGATGTTAATTAATTTTATCCATTCCTATGCCTCTTTGTCCCCTGCTTTTTTTCTTTTTATTTTATTTTTATTTTAATTGAGTCAACTCTAGCTTTTCAAAAAAAATTATGTGCACTTTTTATGTTACCTAGGTAAAATTTGAATTTTCTTTGTCCTCTTTCCCTTTCATTTAATTTCTGTGTCTCTCCCTCTCTCCAATTTAATGCCTTGTCCCCTACTTTATTAACCCCTATTTAATTCGTTTTGATTTTTATTCCCATCTCTCCTCTTTTCAAATCCTAAAAGCTGATTTGCTTTACCCGATTCCCGTGCAGGTGTAAGAGCACGCTGTCGTTGGCACTGAGCACCCTCTCCGGTCGCGACAAGTAGACAACGGAAACCGAAGCAATCAGTTCCCGCCCCTCTCTCCACGTTCCCACGTCTGCCAAAACCTACTCACCCACGCCACAACACCTAAACCGTCAACCCTATCCGTTACCCAACCAAAACCCCCTCATCACTCCCAATCAAATCAAAACACTTCTTTTTCTCTTCCTTCCAAAAACAAAACCCTCTCCTCTCCCTTATGGCACACACTAGCATTAACCTTAACAAAAACCCCACTTCTCACTCTTCTACTCCAACTCCTACTCCTCTCCCTCACCAAAACCAGCCAAACACCACCACCTCCGATCATTCCCCAGCCGCCACCGAACGGCTCGGATCTCCCTCCTCCGAGACCACCATCAACCTAGCCGAAGCCCCCTTCACCACCTCTCTCCCAAACATGACCAGATCTGGAAAGGTCCACCGTGTCCCTCCAACCACCACCGCCGGAAGCAAAAAGAAAACACCTCCCAGCCCAGTCAACTCCGTTCCCCTCGACGTTAAGCCTATCGGCTACGTCATTCCTTCTGATACCGAATGCGAGGAGGAGCCCCAGTCCAGTTCTAGCCTCCGGGAAGCCCGACGGGTGGAAAAGGAGAATGAAGAGCAATTTCCGTGGGACTCCGACGAACAGCGCGAGGAGGACGACGACGGCGGACAAGAAGGAGCGGAGGAGGTCGAGCTGACAGAACGACCAGTCGAGCAAGATGCTCAGGACCCCGAGCACACTGCTCCTGGTCCCGAGGAGGTTCAAGAGGGCATTGCAGAGGAAGCTGCCCAAGAAGGAGAAGGAGAGATCGACCCGCCCAAACCTCCCAGTCCACCCCCGAAGCCTACCGAGGGCAAGGCCCGAGCAGGGAGAAACGCCCCCAAAGCTCCTACCCCCAAGGCCCCAGCCTCCAAGCCTCCGGCCAGTAAGAAGAGGAAGCTTCCGACCACTCCAAAGGGCAAAGCACTGGCAGTCGAACCGCCCCGCAAATCCCAGCGCGTTGAGGAGGACGACGACGAGCTGGAATCTGCCTCAGGACCCAAGCCTAGCTACCTGGTAACCGCCAATCTCGACACCTTTAATGAACTTTTCATTTTTAATGATAAGCACGCTTTGGAAAATGTGGCTTTAATGAACTTCAAGGGAGTAGCCCCGTGTCCTAGGCTAGATTTGGACTTCTGTGATAAGATGGGTGTTGGGTCCCGGATTCGGGAGTATATTAGCGGCATAGGGTGGGAGAGTTTCTTCTACATGGATCAGCCTACATATTTAGAGCTCAGCCTTGAGTTCTTTGCGAGTTTCTGGTACAAGGTCAATCTGTTCAAGCCCAAGGGTGGGGAAGGTCCCGATTTGTCCGCAAAAGGGTGTGTGAACTTCCGGCTGGCAAGTAAATGGCACCCGATGTCCCTCAACGACTTCAACGTTTACCTGGGTTTTGTCAGTCGTGAGGGTACTCAGGAGGCCGCATATCAGAACGCTCTGACCACTATCCCTGCCGAGTTCAACAATCACAAAGCCCTTCGGGAGCTCTCTGGAAATCCTGACGTCAAATTCGACTCCCGCCACACCAAGGCCCATTGCATTAAGGACCCTGCGCTCCGCATCCTGCAACGCTTCCTGTCCATTGCCCTCGCGGGTAAATTCGGGACCTCTGGACAACTTGCCCAAACGGAGCTGTTTTTTCTATGGGCCATGTACCACAAGAAGCGGGTCAATCTTGGCTACTGGATCGCCACCGCAGCTCACAATGTCGCCAACGCCCCCCAGGGTCGCTCTCCTGTTCTTGGCTCGCTTGTCACCAGCCTGGCCTCGCAGCTTTACACTTCGACCCTTCGGGAACTCAACCTGTATCGGCACCCGAATTCCTTCAAGATCCTTGGCCTCAAATCCTTGGACGCGATGGAATTTCTTTGCGTTATTAATGACGTCTTGAGTTTTCATGCAGATAACAAGGGCAAGATCGAAGGCAAGTATAAGTACCCAGACCTCTCCAAGCCATCTGCTGCTCCCGAGCCTCCATCCAGCAAAGCCAACACTTCGAATGCCCCGAGTTCTCGCGTGCCCGACCACGTTCCAGCTGAAAACACTACGAACCAACTCCTGCGACTCATCCTGGAAACTAACCTCGCAATCCTTCACGAGATCCAAGCTCAAGCCAAAGCGCTGATAGCAACGCGCCCTCGTCCTCCCCCATAATCCCGAACACTTACCAGCCCTTTACCCCTGCGTGGGCTGATTATCTCCATGAACAATTTACTTTTCTTCTTTCTCTTTAAAAAACTGCTATATCTTTTGTCTCCTTCCCGCATTGAGGACAATGCGCTGCCTAAGTGTGGGGGGGAGTTTAAACTGCTAGTATTTATTATGCTTATATTTTAGTTTAATTTTCCTAAGTTTATGCATGATTTACTTTTCAATCTTCTCGGATTATTAGCTCAATTCCTAATTTTGAAAACACCTCAATGATGGACACACACCTGACTTATGCACATAAGATAAAAATGTTGTCCTAGTCAAGGTCCCGAATGATTTATACCCTACCTGTTATACCTTATATCTGCTTCAAGACCTAGACACCAGTAGTCACTAATTAACACCTTGTGAGCATTCGAGCCCCCGTGCCTACGGTTATTGTTTGAGTGATAGATGCATGACTAGGTACTGGTTGGGTTTGCATGACATCCATGGGTATAGACACATTTAGACATAGGAAAGCAGCAAAAAGATTAAGTCTTCGCATCACATTGTTTTCTCTTTTTTTTTTTCTGTTCTATTTTCTTTTCTTGCCCCGAAACCCTTCTTGACCCTCCATTCTGACCATTTGAACTTTCTTTGATCTTTCTCTTGGCAGGTGAGCGATGTTGTTGGGAGCGCTATCGAGGGCTAGACTAAACAGAAGAAGCAGAAAAGGCAAAGTGTGGGGGTCCCGTAAACATTCAAGACCTCGAATGTTGGCGCAAATTCAAGACCTCAAAGCTACATTCAAGGGCAGACCAGAACGAAAAATCACTTCCCACCCACAGCAAAACACAAGTATGGGGAAGTGAAATCAGAATATCAAGCCCCCAAAAGAACAAGGTCTCGAGCCTCAATTCAGATCTCTCTTTCTCTCCAAAAAAAAAAAAAAAAAAAGAAAAACAGAAAAATAAATAAAAGAGAGAGGAGAGCAAGTCCATACCTTCAAGGCCAAGAAGAGGAAAAACAACCGTTCAAGGCCTCGAGCCTCGGTCCCGAAATGCAGCAAGGGCCCCCCCTCAAAGAAGAAAAGCCTAGTCTAGCTTTCGCTCCAGCAACATCGTCTCACCGCTTTGACCCCTTCTGCCAAGGGAGCGTTCCAGGTTTGAGATGGTTTTCACCACCTTCTCATTTCACTTCCTAACTATCCCTCTTCTCCACTTTTTCTTCTCATTATGCTTCTTCCATTTCCTCTTGTCATTTATTTTCTTTGCTTCCCTTGCTTGCCCCCGATGCGAAGTCTTTTGATTGCTAGATTGCCTATGCATGTGTCTAATATACTCGGATTGATATGCAAGCTTGATTTTTGTGCCCCGTTATAGCATGCTTGAGTGTTTAAACACCTAACCTTGTTCACGAGCGTGAGTGCAAACACCGACCGATGTGAGGACTGCTGGTGAATAGGCTGATGTGGAAAAGTCTCTTCTCAAGGGTCGTTATCCTTCTGATTTGCTGTAGGTGTATCCAGGCGGGGTCCGTATTCATTCGGGGTCCCGAATCTTGACAAGCATGCTTATTCTCTGTGTTATGGTTTGGTGTGTCTGTTCTGTTGTGGGACTGTTTTAAATTTTGTGAATGCTCGAGGGCGAGCATTGGGCAGTGTGGGGGTTATTTGATAGCATGTTTTTATGCATGATTTCCCCTCCATTTTCTCACCCGTTTAGAGCTAGATTCTGCTAATTTACCCTTGATTTCATTACTATTGCAGATCTAGGCCCAAAAAGGGGGTTTATGCAAAAACATACGTTTTTTGTGCATTTTGAGCAAAATCGAGCTTCAAGACCAAAAGTTGAGGTCCCGAGTCCAAAGCAGTGTTCAAGGTCCCGAGTCGGATTCCCAGTTCGGGACCCCCGAAGGGTAAAGAATGATGTTTCCACGTGTCATCCCACCTAACGCCCATGTGGTCCCTCTGACACTGTTCTGATGCTCTGCGCTGATTACCAAACCCCTGCGGATTTGACCAGTTCGACCTTGAGCCCAGTCCAGACCTGCCAAAGCTGGAAAAATCAGACAGCTTTATGCTTTTTCAGCTTTGTGCCTTTAGGAACATAGATCCATTTTTTTAGGCTTTCAATTAATGCATTTTGTCCCTAGTTTTTGGGCTGTAGATATTTTGTGCTTGGAACCCTACTATATAAAGGGCATCCAAGAATAGTCTAAGGGGGGGACCTTCCTAATTTTTAATCACCTAGCATAATTTAGAGTTAGTTTTCCTTAGACTTCTCTCTAGCTTCTCTCTCTAGTTTTGTTAGCATCCACAACTCTTGCCGCCGGGCTCTAAACGAAATTTAGTAACAAGTTTTCTTCCCTTCATCTATTTATTTACTTGTTATGCTTTCTTTAATTGTTATTTGTTCATCTTTAAGCATGAGTAGCTAAATCTTTAGTTCTTGGCAAGGCTGATTCAAGGGTTGCAAGGGCAGATTCGAGGCCTTAATGTGCTTAATATATTCTTGATGCTGTATTTAACTATTCATCGGTTTAATTACATCTTTGCATGATTTAATTTAAGGTCTGATCAGCTGAGAATTAATTTGTGTAAATGCTGCCATTTATGTGATGAATACGGAAGGAAAATTGCATGAGTAAGTAGGCATCTGTTTAGTCTTGACTACGCTGCAGTGGTCTTGAATGGATAGGTTGGATAGTTGATTAGGGCTAGGTCACGAGCCTGACAAACTGAGGGACTTTAGTCCTAGATCTGTCTTTTCTTAGCTTCATGGGCAGTTTGAGTATGGCCCTCCCGCATTCGTGCCTGGAGGGATGGCGAACTGTCAAGACTACCTCATATGTGGAAACGGGGGGTAGTTTCTCTTAAGAGAAAAGTAGGGGATATCCGAGGAATCTGGTCCCCATGTCATTTCTACGATGTCTTGAATAGAATATCCTTGAGCCCATGACAATCTGGTCCCGAATGCAGCCCAGAATGCCTTTGCCGAGAACACTCTCTCCATCTGATTATTTGTGTTTATTTCGCCCTTGTTCTGTTTCACGCCTGTGTCGATATTTCTGCATTTGCTGCTGATTTGTTTTATTATTCCTGGAATTAATTATTGATTTGCCTATTTTACCATTCGGGACCCCGAATATTGCTTTCTTAGATAGAATTGTTAGCTCCCGAACTCTGTCTTGGCCAACTCGTTTGGCCAAGTAAACCCCCCCCCCCCCCCCCCCAATTGTTACTCTTTGTGCTCTTCTCCCCCGAATACATTCACGACCATAGATCAGTTTCTCACAATCCCTGTGTTCGACCCTGACTGCCACTGTACACATTATCTCCTGTGCACACACGTTTTCAGGCACTATAAATCTTCATTTGACTGACTATCAGCGGTGCTGAAGTTTCGCTATCAGAATAACTTCGTTGATGAATTCTTCCGCTCCTTGTCCAGAATCTTTTGAAAGACGCTTCACTGCAATGTCTTGTCCATCCGATAGTGTACCCTATGTATAAAATCATTCCATGTCAGTGTGCTCTTGTTACTTTATGGACAGTATGTTATTGATAGGTATTAGGATACCTCTTTTACGAGAACTGAAGGCGTGTTACCTTGTAAACTGTCCCAAAACCACCTCTCCCTAGTATGCTCTGGCTCGAAAATTTGTTTGTTGCCTTCAACACAGTCCTTAAATCAATAATTGGTATCACCAGGCCTTCCTCCCCTCTTTCCTGGTTGGAATACTTTGCAATGAGGTTATTTATCTTGGCTGAAAATTGAAAATGCATATTAAAAATAAAAATTGAACAATTCGTACTATTATCTCCCATCAAAATAACTACAGAAAATAGGATCCGAAAGAAAATTGATTTACCATGATCCCTAAGCCTCATTATCCTAATGTACAGGATCCATCCAAGAATAAGTACTCCCACGAAGGACAATATGGGGCAGAATATGATTGCTAATCGCCTCAGTTCCCTTAGCTCTCTCTTCTCTTTCAGGTATTCTGAATTTTGACAGTAGAGTTAGATTATAAGTTTAAGCATAACTACCGGTATTGTAAAATGGTTTTAACCTAAGTAGATGCCTCAGACATGAAATCATCCATTTAAGATAAAAGAATTTACCAAGTTTTTCTATAGGCTAATTCTAGGAAACAGATGAACCAAAAGAATACCTAGATACGAAGCAGGCATCCGAATATAGATATCGTCTCCTGTATCTGCATATTCTCTCATGTCAATTAGATCATCAAACCAAACCAGGCATCCACTTCCTCCTGCTCTTACATCTGTATTTGAGTATGCAGTGCAAGAGCAGTTTTTTAAGCACAACTCCTCACATTGTCTTAAGACTCATATTCCGATCAAACCACGAAGAAGATGTGTCAGGAAGTTTCAGTCCTTCATACTTGACAAATCCTTCTCCATTGTGACAGCCGAGAGGAGCATTCCGAACACAGCCACCAGACCGAGCATCTAAACTCCAGTCTCTTGCCGATTTCGGCTCAAATCCTTCTAGACATGCACATACTGGAGAGCGATTGATGTTGCACACAGCATTTACACCACACGTGGCAAAGTCATCACATTTATCTTTACCGGCAGAAAATAAAACAATCCAATTGCTCGTTTGGTCCATCCATATCAATCTCCCCGCAAGCCCTGATGCATTCACCACAAACCTGTTAGCCCAAGGGCAACTTACTCTTGTTTTGATGATTTTAGACACACAAACTAATTAATAATACTAATGCAATTTGAAGTTAAAATGTGTGTAGTTTGCGATGGAACAAATAAGAGGCAACAAATCAAGATATCGCAAGCTAGAAGATCAAGTGTACATTAGGACTTTAAACGTGTAAGTATGATTCTAATTAGCACTTGATTTATGTTCGATAATACCTCAAGGAAAGTGTCAAAAGTTTTTTTACACGAAAAATAATTTTTGGGAAAAGAGTTTTTGATTTCACTGTAGCAACGGAGAGTTTCACTGTAGCAACGGATAAACTCACTATAGCAACGGAAGGTCTACTGTAGCAATGGGAACGAATAGTTCCACCGTAGCAACGGATAGACTTACTGTAGCAACGGATAAACTCACTGTAGCAACGGTTATATTTTTCACTGTAGCAAACGGATATATTTTTGTTACTGTAGCAAACGGCTAGTTTTTGGCTCCTTCCTTCATGGATGAGCCTCTACTCATTTGACACTATAAATACTCATCTAAGATGAGTTATAAAAGAAAAGAAAGCATTTTACAAGTTTCATATACACAAATCACATTTACAAACTCCTTTAATCAAAGTTTTATAACGCAAGCTTCATTTATCGGTTTTCAACCATTCTTGCGTCTTTCAATTCGAGTTTGGATCGCTTTCTTCTTGAGGTAATATTGTTCATTTATTGGTGTTATTATTGAATCATACATAGTTTATCTGTACACCAATTTTGTGTTGCCATTTAACATTTCTCTTGTCAAGTAATCTTGATTGTGATAGGTTGTGGTTGAGCCTTAGCAAAAACCAAGTGTAAGGTTTGTTGGTTGAGCCCTTAGTAAAAACCAAGTGTAAGGTTTATTGGTTGAGCCCGCAAAAACCAAGGTGAAAGGTTTATTGGTTGAGCCCGGAAAAACCAAGGTGTAAGGTTTGAGTTGAACCCGTAAAAACTCAAGGTAAATAACGAAGTGGTCGTTGTTCAAAATCCTAAGAGGAGGACTCTTAGGTAGTGGAGTACAATTCATTGAGGAATTGGAACCACTATATATCCTTGTGTTTTTACATTCTCTTTTCCGCACTCATATTTCCTTACTCTTTGTGTTAGAATTTTTATTTGCCTATTCACCCCCCCCCCCCCCCTCTAGGCCGTTTATCAATTGGTAGCGGAGCAAGGTACTTGTTTTGTAGGTTTAATCGCCTCAAGTGAAAGATCAAATGGCTCAAGAGGGATTATATGTAAGTGCTGCACTCAACCGTCCACCATTTCTTGATGGAAACAACTACTTGCAATGGAAGACAAAGATGTTAGCCTTCCTAGGTGGACAAGATCAAATTATGCTAGATTGTGTCTTACATGGATTTGCAACTCCCATGGAACCACCGGCTGAAGATGGATCAACAAAACCTCTTCCATTTGACAAGTGGCCAGCTGGATCGGTTTCAAGAAAACAAAGTGAAGACAAGGCAAGGTTTGCTTTATTTTGTGCAATTTCTCAAAATGAATTTAATCGTGTTAGTGCTTGCAAATTGTCCAAAGATGTTTGGGAAACTTTGGAGACAGCTCATGAAGGTACTCCTCAAGTGAGAACCATTAGACTCAACACACTCAAGCGTGAGTATGAATTACTTAATATGAAAAGTGGTGAGACTATTTATGATTTAAGCACTAGAATTCAAAATATTTGCAATACTATGGGAACTCTTGGTTGGACTCCTAGTGATGAGGAGATGGTAAGAAAACTTCTTAGTATTTTACCTAACTCTTGGAATGCCAAGACTTCTATTTTTGATGAGCTTGAAAAGAGACCTACCTTCTCTCAACTTGTTGGCTCTCTTACGGCTTTTGAGTATAAACTCAATATGGGAGAACCGGAAGTGCAAAATGTCAAGAGCAACAATGTAGCCTTCAAGGCACAAGAAGAAGAACGTGAAATGGCTCTCTTTTCCAAACAATTCAAGAAATTTTGGGATAAAAAGAAGAAAAAGTATCAAAGTAAGTCTTCTAACTCTTCTAAATCCGATTTTAGAAATGATGTTATTTGCTTTGAATGTGAAAAGCCAGGACATGTAAAGAGTGAGTGTCCTAGACTTGAAAAATCAAAGAGACGGTCAAGAGATAAAAATAACAGCAAAAATCATCATAGAAGAGCACTTAAAGCTACTACTTGGGATGATGATGATGATGAGGAGGAGTCAAAGGGTAATTCATCGACATCCTCATCCGGAGAAGAGATATCAAACATATGTTTCTTTGCAAATGTAGAAAGTGATGCTTCTCAAAGGAGTTCTTCATCAACTTCCACCTCATTCAACGGATGTACAAATGTGTGTCTTATGGCACAAGAGGAAAGCGATGATGAGGTAAACTCTTCTCAATCTCTTGATAATGAATATGGATTGCAAGAAGCTTTTGATGAATTGTCGAATCATTTTAAAAAATCTTGCAAGCAAAATGCTAAACATGCTAAGGATTTAGAAAAATTGGAAAAGGATATTCTTGAATTAGAAACCTTGAACAAATCTCTTAAAGAGGAAAATGATTTTTTGAAAAATGACAATGAAGATTTAAGAGATGTTTTGGCTAATACTAGAGATGAGCTTAAATCATTAGAAATTGCTAATGGAAAGAAAAACTCTAGATGTGAACTTTGTGCAAACTCTAGTAAAGAAGTAGCTCTTTTAAATGAAAAGATTAAAACTCTTGAAGCTACTTTAGCTAAATTTATTCAAAGTGCACAAAGTCAACAAAAGTGTTTAAATGAACAAAAGACTAATTTTGATAGAAGAGGAATTGGATGTGATAACTCTTCTAGCATGAATAATTCTAAAACATCTTTTGTTAAAGCAAGAAATTGTGACCATGCTAGTTCTTCAAATCAATCACATGATAGACCTTTGTATAAATGTGATTATTGTCATAAGAATGGTCATTTAGCATATTTTTGCTTTATTCGTAAAGGATTTGTTTATGCAAAACAAATGTGGGCACAAAAGAATGCACTTGCTAAGAAAGGAACCAAACGTGTTTGGGTTCCTAAAACTAACTAGTTTGTTTTGTAGTAGTGCCGAAAACCCCTTGAAGATAAATGAAATATATGTAGGGTTCGTGGCACAAGTCGGGTGATGAATCGAAGCTCACCCTTTTGGTAATTTTGGCAATGTTATTTAATATATTTGATTGATTCAAATTTCTAATATTGATCATTGATTCAAATTTCTAATATTGATCATAATTAATTCTTGTGTTAAATAGTTATCTCATGAATTTGTTTAGAAAGAATTGTTTTGTAGGAATTTTACTTGATTGGTAGCCCAAGGGAAAACCGACAAGTAGGCTTTGATTTTGATGATTGCCTCGGTTGCAAATATGGAAGTAATTTTTGCGAAATAGCATATGCTATATATTGAGTAATCGCAACCGGTATTCCTAAAAACTCCTTCTTTTAAATTATGCTTATGAGATTAATTATTGATGCAATACTTGATTTAAATGATTATGTTAGTTATTAACATCCATAATCATATATGCTATAAATTGCCATAAATTATTTTTGTTTGTTTGTGCATATACGTGCTTAATTAGAATCATTTCTTTCTATCCATGTATGCTTTTGTTCATGTGAGTGATCATTGAGAAAATCAGATTGATGTGATATTTTTTGGATATACGAATATGAGTCAAAATGATTACAGTGTTTAGAAGATTTTCTCTTCGAAAAATCCTGACCAAATCCTACTAAATTTATTCGATCTCCTCGTTCGCATGCGTTGGGCATAATAGTCAACGACATTGCATATCCTCGAGCCGTAATTCTTAGATCTTAAGCAGCCATTTTTGTGTTTAAATAGCCCTAAGATTACACCTCTAGAGATATCCTAAACGGAAAGCTTTACCTTCAAATTCCTTCGAATCTTCAAAATGCTTTCGTTTGAGATGAGGATGATATTGGCCATTTTGGCATTGATGATTTCTTACATTGCTTTACCCTTTCTCATCCTACAAAATTGTTCAAAGAATGTTGACATGTTCATGTGCCCTCCTTGTCATTGTCCTCCATGTGATTGCCCTTCACCTCAATGCCATCTTTGATCACATCTTTGTATCGTGTATTTTATATTTTAAATGTATTTGTTCTTATACTTTGTAATGGTCTTTTAGGTTGAATAAGAGTTGTAATATTTCATTATGAAGGAATTTTAATTAGGTTTAGTTCTTGAGTATTTTCAATGTTCTAAATGTTCTCTACGTTTCGTGTAACGTGACATGTTTGTTGAATAAAAATTCTGTTTTAATTATGCATTTTTAGATCATCCATCTTTATAATCTTACTATTCATATTTGTATTTTGACTTTTGGATTGGATAATTGTTTGATCTTAATACTTGTTAAAGTATTTTTGGATTTGATCTTTGCTTGCTCCTTTATTACTCCTCATATGATCTTAATTGACTTTCCTTATTTTATTAACCCTTTTTGCTAATGACAAAGGGGGAGAATAAGTTAAGGGGGAGATTGGTAACGAAGCTTATAGAATGGGGAGAAAGGTAAGATTAAGGGGGAGCAAATCTTTGAAATCTTTGCTATGCTCTATGTGCACTAATGGTTTATGTAGGGGGAGCATTTATTTGGCAAAGATAGGAGATGTAAGTTTTCTCCATTTAACTTCAATTTCAATTGCTAGTTTAAAAATGTTTTGATATTAGTTTGTGGTTGTCATCATCAAAAAGGGGGAGATTGTTAGCCCAAGGGCAACTTACTCTTGTTTTGATATTTTAGACACACAAACTAATTAATAATACTAATGCAATTTGAAGTTAAAATGTGTGTAGTTTGCGATGGAACAAATAAGAGGCAACAAATCAAGATATCGCAAGCTAGAAGATCAAGTGTACATTAGGACTTTAAACGTGTAAGTATGATTCTAATTAGCACTTGATTTATGTTCGATAATACCTCAAGGAAAGTGTCAAAAGTTTTTTTACACGAAAAATAATTTTTGGGAAAAGAGTTTTTGATTTCACTGTAGCAACGGAGAGTTTCACTGTAGCAACGGATAAACTCACTGTAGCAACGGAAGGTCTACTGTAGCAACGGGAACGAATAGTTCCACCGTAGCAACGGATAGACTTACTGTAGCAACGGATAGTTTAACTGTAGCAACGGATAAACTCACTGTAGCAACGGTTATATTTTTCACTGTAGCAAACGGATATATTTTTGTTACTGTAGCAAACGGCTAGTTTTTGGCTCCTTCCTTCATGGATGAGCCTCTACTCATTTGACACTATAAATACTCATCTAAGATGAGTTATAAAAGAAAAGAAAGCATTTTACAAGTTTCATATACACAAATCACATTTACAAACTCCTTTAATCAAAGTTTTATAACGCAAGCTTCATTTATCGGTTTTCAACCATTCTTGCGTCTTTCAATTCGAGTTTGGATCGCTTTCTTCTTGAGGTAATATTGTTCATTTATTGCTGTTATTATTGAATCATACATAGTTTATCTGTACACCAATTTTGTGTTGCCATTTAACATTTCTCTTGTCAAGTAATCTTGATTGTGATAGGTTGTGGTTGAGCCTTAGCAAAAACCAAGTGTAAGGTTTGTTGGTTGAGCCCTTAGTAAAAACCAAGTGTAAGGTTTATTGGTTGAGCCCGCAAAAACCAAGGTGAAAGGTTTATTGGTTGAGCCCGGAAAAACCAAGGTGTAAGGTTTGAGTTGAACCCGTAAAAACTCAAGGTAAATAACGAAGTGGTCGTTGTTCAAAATCCTAAGAGGAGGACTCTTAGGTAGTGGAGTACAATTCATTGAGGAATTGGAACCACTATATATCCTTGTGTTTTTACATTCTCTTTTCCGCACTCATATTTCCTTACTCTTTGTGTTAGAATTTTTATTTGCCTATTCACCCCCCCTCTAGGCCGTTTATCAAAACCTTGATGGCACTGAACTATTCACAAGCCCAAAGGAGTAATACACCTCATTTTGATTCAGAACAAAGTCATATGTGTACACTAGATTAGTCCTCCTCAACCGTGGAGCGCCCGAAAACCGAATACCATTCCAAGACCCCAACCTATATTGCATTACACCTGCTTTCTTGACAGTTAGTTGTGGATGCCCGCGAGGATCTATACCGTATGTGATGTCACCTCTACTGGGATTATCGTAGCTCTTCCACGACGATATATGCCTGTCCAAGCCAGTGACAAAGTTCACACCAAGTTTCATTTCTGGTAGGAAGGTATCACATGGGTAGTCAAAGCTTTCCCATAAGTAACTCTCTGTGTTGCTGCCACCACTTGCATCCATCACAACAAGATTTCCTGATTCCAAAAGCTGAGCAATAGGATTGTTGCTAGTTCTCGTTCCGTTAGATGACCAAATGACATTGTTTGTGCCATTTACAAGAACAAGAACTCCTTGGGCAGTGATGCTTAAAACTCCTGACCGATCAAAAAGCGGAGCTTCTCTGTTGGCCACCCATGCTATTGTTCCTGTAGATAGTTTCTTGTACCAAGCTCCTACGTATCGATTGGTCGAACTTCCCGGGCTGAAAAATCCCAGCTCAAAGCTCTGGCTAGCTGAAATTATTGTCTGCCCATCTTTGATGGATTGCCCCGGGCTTAAGGTGTCTAGAGCGGTAGAGACTAGTATGGTAGACACTAAGAATGTATAGAGAGAGTTAAGAACTTTGCAAGGTCATCCATCCTCTTTCAGAATCCTGGTTCCACGGAGTGACAGGCATCAGCCAAAATGTCAAATTTAAGTCAACGATAAGATGAGAAAATTAGAACATGGTAACAACAACAAAGATCCAAGATAACTAATGAATCAATTAAGACTATTGATAACAATAGATGAACCGCAAGCATTCTTAAGCCTATTGGGCCGGAACTAATCTATAGTTATCCAGCTAATCAACTTACAGCTTGAACTTATGAACAACAGTGACAAAATCATAAGTAGTAATAAGTAATTAAAAAGAGCAATGTTTATACTAAGAGAAGAAGGGTGAAGAGAAGCAAGCACCGGGTCCTGTACAGCAATGACAATAATGAGAGGTTTGAATGAAAAATGGAAGTAAAGTATGGCATAGTTGAATTGAATTCAAGGGGATTATTATAAATTTAATAAAGTTTTGAATTAGTAGACCATGGAGTGGAACCCTTCAATTCAAGGCAGTACTAGTAGACTATTTTAGTAACAAAAGACTAGTCACACTTTGCAATTCTATTTTCTAGTCAAAAATAATTTATTTTAAACGTTTACAAAAGAAATATTTTAAAAGCTGATAATTCTTTTCTAGTCAAAATTATGTTCAAATAATTTTATATAAATAAGCAATTTATTTATATTTATGAAAAATATTAATTTGACACTAATGCAATTCGAGCATAATTTCAAATACTTTACCCTCTTTAATTATTACTGATACTGGTTGATTTCGATTTATAAAAACAGACACTTAAAAAATAACTATATATTTATATCAAGTTAGTGTCGAAATCGACACTTCTTGATACATATTACATACCCAACATGTTAGAATACTTAAAAATATAATAAAGGAAAAAAATCAAGCAAATTTTGAATACTTAGGGGACACTAAAGATATACATTTAGCACAGACATTTTCGGCTAAGGTTCGTAACAAAAATTTATCCCTTTAGATTTTTGTAGTTTTGTAAATTATGACACTATTATTAACCAGAAATGGCTTATTACTAATGTGAGAATAAAGAGAGCTAGCAAAAAGTGGTGGTCCAATTTAGAACAGCCCAACTGATCATTCGGGCCTGCGAGCCAACGGCCCGTTATCCTTCCACTGCTGGGAGCGGGAGGTGAACGCTGCTCTGTGAAACCAGCCTGACGCGGTGCCCTCCATCTCTAGGTGACGTGTCACCCATGCCTTCGCACGATTGACAAGTCACAAACTCTCAGCTTGGAACGGGCGGGCCAGATAATCGACACGGCAGGCCCAACCATCTGGGCTAGATCAATTGTCCCACCACCCACATGCCCCCACTTGGGTTACAAGCTCGCGCAACTGAGCTCGGCGATGCAATGTGCTAATAACCGCGTATTTAAAGAATAGATAAGTATGGTATCTGGCCGATGTGGTATTATTTCCCACCCCAAGAGTCGCATTTTTGCTATTTTCTCCTCCAGTTTTCTTTCTATGCACTTATTGATGAGATAAAACAGAAAGTGCAGGAACATAAGTAGGTCAGTAATATTTACATCTGAAATCTTTACTAACTCTAGTAAAATGACATGATTAATTTAAGAAAGAAAGAAAAGTAATCTCATGATATAATGAATTGAATTGCATTTTGAAATCGGTATAAAAACCAACAATTAATGAAGGGATACAATTACACATACATATATTTCTCAGGTTCAAATACAGAAGCTATGAGGTCGGTTAATTGAGGGATTATCATGAATAAACTTTAGCGCCAACTATTAAATGAATGTTTGATATGCACTTTCTCAAGATCATGCTATAGAGTTTGAACTTTGATAGATGTATTATTTCTTTATTAACCTAGATAGTGGAATAGTTAACATAATATATAAACTTTTTATTAGCTGGACGATTTAACTAGGTGTGTCTAAATAAAATACATAAACTACTAACTAATTAATAGATTAATTGACTATGTCATATCTTTACCAATAGGTGATTTGAGGGACCAAATATGACAATAAGTTTTTTTTAGGTGTAACTATATATATACTTTAAGGCCATTTTATAAAATTTGAAAGTTTAAGAGGGCAAATATAACAAATCACTGAAAATAATATAAGGACTATTGAGGTAGATTTTAATTTTGTTTTTTTAGGATGACCTACCTAACCTAAAATTAGTGCAATTTAAGGGACTAAATTACATGTAATATTTTTATTAATTGCATCGCGATTCAATTAGAATTTGTTGTGAATCACGATTCAATTAAAATCTAAGTGAATTAGTTGAATTACTCTATAATTTTCTTTTGACTAAGCAACGGAAGTTCAACACGCAGTTTTGGGCCCAATATAGTATTTTTCTTGGCAAAATTCAACACATATGCCAAGAGCCAACTGCCAGCTTTGTAGATTAAAAAGAAAAACTAAAAGAACTGCTAACTTTACTATCACGGCAATTCTTGAATTAGCAATGCCGTCCCTTTTGAAATCTAACGGTGCTCGGTGCTCGAATAAAATAAATCTCTAATTCGGAAGGGCCGATAGGACTCCTGAAAAGACCGTATATTTTCCAGAAAAATATACAAGAACCCTTCGAGTCATGCCTGAAATATCAGTGTATGCTTTTTCAGGAAACTGAGATGATCAGTAGATTCTGCTTCCTCATCATTGTTTTCTGTTCTTACATCCTTCCACCAAAGCTAAAAACAAGACAGAAAACTCTCCATCAATGAAATATACCCACTTCAGGGAATAATTAACAAATAATAATTGTCTTATCTGATAGATATGTTTAGAGTAATACAGTTACTAACTATATTCTATCATCATCGCCCAAAAAGTTCTTGCCAGGCCAAAATGTTGCAATGCATAAAACAATGTTGGATCTTGTCACTTCTGATACGTACCGAAAACAATGTCGAATCGCTTTCCACAATCCAACAATTTCACGTCTTTCATTATCTACAGAAATCAGGAAATGAGATTGCTGATGCAGTTTTATTCTCGGCCTGAGATACCAAAATGACAAGAAGATCCAATGAAAGACAACTTTGTACATCCCCAAGAATCTTATAAACAAACAAATCAAGGCTTGGGGTTAAATGCAAGAACAATTAAAAAAAATCTTACAAGTTTTGTCTTCGACTTGAGATACACTCTACCGAGGATACAAAAATGTTACACTAACTTCATTCATAGAGACAGACTTTTCACGGAGACCATTTTTCTCTATGAAAAATCCGGGCGGGGTCGGCTGAGGCAACAAACTTTCACCACTCAACATCAGAACAACAGTGGCCATGTTAGGCCTGTCTTCAGGTCGGTGCTGCACACATAACAGCCCTACTTGGATGCATCTAACTAATTCAGACAGAGCTTTTAACTCTCCTAAACTCTCCTCATCAATTATTTCCAATGGCCTCTCTTCCATCCACAGCTTCCATGCCTGAAAATTTCGCAAGTTCAACAGAAAAGTTTGAATCTCTTAAAGTGGTCACTAAAATAACTAACAAGATTTCCTACAAGTCAGGTATGAGCTTTTTTTGTCTGAACCAAAGATATCCAAAGTCATTTTTTTATGTTCGCACGTCAAAAAAGGGTTAAGTACTCGCTACATCATATACAATAGGATGAAAGTGTCGAACTACTCATATCAATCACAACATTCAGTATAGAATCTTATAAGTTTAGTATGAATTTGTGTCAGCTTACATGTCCAAGAAGGTTATGTTCATGATCCTCGCTCTGAAATCCTCTGTTTTTCCTTCCACTCATTATTTCTAACACCAACACCCCAAAGCTGAAAACATCAGATTTTACAGAGAAATTTCCATCTGCCGCGTACTCGGGAGCTATGTAACCACTGAAACAGAATAATGTGATGAGTTAAAAGAATCAAAATTTGAATTATGGAGTGTATAGTTTCTGGTGGACTTACTATGTTCCCACAACTCTGTTTGTATTAGCCTCTGTTTCATTCCCTGCGAATATTCTTGCCAACCCAAAATCTGAAATTTTTGGGTTCATCTCATTGTCTAGCAAGACATTACTTGCTTTTAAGTCTCTGTGGATAATTCTTAGCCTTGAGTCTTGATGAAGATAAAGAAGCCCTCTCGCGATTCCATCGATAATGTTGAGGCGCATTCGCCAATCCAATGTCTTGCTTTTGAGTTCATCTAACCAGTTTCTCTTCCAAGGTAAGAACACATTTTTCAGAAAAATAGGGAAGTGGTCAATATAGATTGGAGAGTAACATACCAAAAATGAAATTGTCCAAGCTTTTGTTGGGCATATATTCATAAATCAGCATTCTTTCATCCCTTTCAATGCAACATCCGAGAAGGTTTACGAGATTACGGTGCTGAAGTTTCGCAATCAAAATAACTTCATTTATGAATTCTTTAATCCCTTGTCC
Organism: Viola odorata; assembly: GCA_963691705.1. Lineage (NCBI taxonomy): Eukaryota > Viridiplantae > Streptophyta > Magnoliopsida > Malpighiales > Violaceae > Viola > Viola odorata. Next base: position 48,607,522 of record OY829546.1, on the reverse strand, counting down.
AGAATCCATTGCGAACCTCTTCACTGCTACTTCTTTCCCATCTGATAACGTACCCTAAGAAACACCAATTGAGATCAGAACAGGGAGACTTGGGGAGACCGAAAAAGAAAATGTAATGCTACTTACAAAACTAGTATTACTTTTCTTACCTTGTACACCGGCCCGAATCCACCTTTCCCAAGCAAGTTCTTGCACGAGAAATTCACTGTTGCTTTCACAATGGTGGCGAAATCAATGATGGGTAGATCGACATCTTCCTTTTTTTGTGTATCGTAATACACTTCGATGATCTTCTTCATCTTGTCTAGAAAGGACGTTACAAATCTTGCTCATGATCACCAGTCATAAACATGTTTCTAAAAAGAACTGTGTGCAGACCAGTAATTGTAAAATATGAGATTTACCTTTGTCCGTAAGCTTCCTTTTCCTAATGTACAAGATCCATCCAAGTGCAAGTACTCCCATAAAAGACATGATTGAGCCGACTGTAATTGCAAGTTTCTTCAGCTCCCTTACTTCCCTCTGCCTCTTGAGGTATTCTTCAAAATTAAGAGTACGAACAGCAGATATTTTTAAGCAAAACAACAACTTCAATTGCAACATGATTGACCTAGAGTAAAGAACTTGAGAATGGAAAAGAAGGGAAAGTTAAAAGGTACCAAGATACGAAGCTGCCATTCGAACATAGATATCCTGTCCGGTATCTGTGTAGTCTCTCATGTCAATCAGGTCTCCAAACCAAAGCAAGCACCCGCTTCCTCCATCTCTTACATCCATATCTGTGTATGCAGTACAAGAGCAGTTCTTCAAACACATTTTCTCACATTGACCAAGACTCATCTTACTATCATACCAAGAGCCAGATGTGTCGGGCAATTTCAGCCCCCCGAACTTCATGAATCCTTCTCCACTGGCACATGCCAACTTTGCTGATCGAACACACCCACCAGACCAGTCCTGCAAACTCCAGTCCCATTTCAATTTGGGCTCAAACCCATCCAAGCAAGAACACACTGGATATCTATTCAAGTTGCAAACAGCATTTGCTCCACAGGTCTTGTAATTGTCACATTGATCTTGTGCAACAATGTAATAATCAACCCAACTGGATGTTTCATCCAACCAAATCATCCGCTCCTCGAGTCCCGATTCGTTCATCACAATCCTGGATGGGACGGAGGTAATAGAAAGTTTGAATTGGTAATAGACCTCTCGTTCATTCAGCTCAAAATAATAACTGTACACATTATTAGGCCTCTGCCTAGGAGCCCCAACAAGATGAACACCATTCCACGATCCGAATCGAAACCTAATCAAATTTCCCCTCTTCACAACCATTTGGGGGAACCCACGAGGATCGATACCGAAACTGTAAAAGCCTCGAGCAGGATCGCAAGGATTATTCCAGGAAGTTAAAAACCGTTGGAAACCTGTAACAAAATTAACCCCAATTTTCATACCTTCCAGGAAGTTATCAGTTGGATAATCAAAGCTCTGCCATTGATAAGAATTCCTAGAGTTCCCCTCTCCGATGACAAGATTCCCTGAATCTAAAAGCTGAGCATATGGTTTCGTCAGGGTTTCGGTCACATTCGATGACCAAATGACATCATTAGTGCCGTTTTGAAGAACAAGAACTCCTTGTTGTGTGAGTGTGAGAACTCCTGAGTTGTCCCACAGAGGGTTGTCTCGGTTCGCCACCCAAACGACAGTTCCTGTAGCTAATTTCTTGAACCAAATTCCCAAGTACCGCCTTGGAGTCTTGTTGCCTGGACTGAAAAACCCAAGCTCGAAACTTTCACCACTCGAAATGAGTGTGCTGGTGCCTTCATTATCTTTGATGGATTGACCAGGACTAATGGTGTAAATACCAGTAGAAGTGGTTGTGGTGGCGGAGAGTAAAAGAATGAAGAGAAAGATGGGTTTTCTAAAGTTGCACATCTTTTTGTTCATTCGTATGATTTGTGGCAAAAAGTTACTGTTGATCATTCTATTAGCAGCCAAGAGTAGGCGCCGGTTAATGCACAGAAACATAGAATTTGACAACCCAACATTTCCAAGATTCGAGATATTGGCGCAATTCTGTATTGTAGGGATACAAAACAGATAACAATATAGCAAAGATCAGTAGTACAGAGATACTGATAGATGTGGCCGAACAGATTTCGGTATTATAGAGCCAAGCCAAGGAGATAGTGCTGGACATTTTCTGTAAATCAGGACGAATTGACGAAACCAAGGAATTGAAAGCCGAGTAGGAATTGAAAGCCGAATAATGGGACTCCGAGGACCTGTCACCAACCAAAATTTTCTCTCTCTTTCTTTTTAAAATTTTCAGTTTTTTGGAAAACAGAAGAGCATATTCATTTTATTCCACACAAAAATCAATTGTTAGATTAAAAATTAAAATAAAATAGTGTTATCATTTCACTTAATAAATTAATAAATATATTTTTTTTTGGTCTGAATAAATACAAATCATTCTGGTCAAAAAAGAAAAACCCAAAACTCTTGAACACCATCAAATAATTACTGAAGATTCATTTACATTAACGCATAATAATTGCTGAAGATTCACCATCAAATAAAGGATATCAGCTGTATTGTCAAGTACCGATACATCTTCTACCGGGGCTCTAACAAAGTTACACTTATTTCATTTATTGAAGCAGATTTGTCGCTGCCCGACGAAGGCATTCCTTCAGGGTCATTCCTTCCGATGGAAAATCCCGGCTGCTTCGGCCGAGGCAACGAGCTTTCACCACTCAACATCAGAACTACAGTGGCCATGTTCGGCCTGTCCTCAGGTCGGTGCTGCACGCACAGCAGCCCCACTTGGATGCACCTTGCTATTTCATACAAATCACATTGCCACTCCCCTAGCCTCTCATCAATTACTTCCACCATCCTCTCTTCCATCCACAGTTTCCACACCTGAAAATTTTAACTACTAAGTGAGCTTAACGATATATGTGGTTCAGACTAGAGTAAAAAAACTCGTACGTTGGATTGTAATCTTGGTTAACTTACATGTTCAAGAAGGCTACGTTCATTATGCTGACTCTGAGATACTCTGTTTTTCCTTCCACTCACTATTTCCAGTGGCGGATCCAGAAATATTTGTCAGGGTGGGCTGAGGTTCGGGGGTTCGGGGGCAGCGCCCCCGATTTTTTTTTTTTTGAGTATTTTAAAAGGAAAGTAAACGAGCTGAACGAAATAACAAATATTTGTATCCGTCACTAAATAACAAATATTCAAATAAACTTAACAAGAAGATAAATAAAAAACTCTCAAGGAGTCGTCGTTTTATATATTAGACTAAAAATAGTTAATTGAAAGATGATATTAATTTTGACACATCGTACAAAAAATTAAAAACTAACTTTAGCTTGCACAAGTTATTTATTCTTGATAAATAACGTTATGAATAAATCGAGAAATGTAACTTATATTCTTATAATATTTAATGACAATTAATGATATGTAGCGTGATTTTTTAAAATATTAATTTATTATATTTTTTAATAAATTAAATATGGTTCAAATTCAAACCTTGTCGATAGAAAAAAATATATTATAAGAGTTTTATTTATAAATTCATGACTCATATTCGAAATATATATGTATATACATATATATACAATACTTATCAAAAGTTTCCTTTGCTTCAGTGGTATAAAACTTTGTTTCTAAGCTAAAGGGAGGGGGTTCGAATCCCCCTCCACGCATTCCTTTACATCAGGTTTTGGAGAGCTGGGCTGAACGGATTTGGGCTCAAAAAATTTGCTAAAAAGAGGGGAGTTCCGTGAATCGAACACGGAACCTCTTGATCTTAAGTCAAACTTCCTACCATTGTGCCAAGGATGATATTTGATGATAAATAGATGAAGTTTTAATTAAACCTTAAATTAAAGGTAAATTTTTTTTTTGGATTGGGCCAGGGTAGGCGCCAGCCTACCCTGGCCCTGGGCTGGATCCGCCCCTGACTATTTCTACCACTAGGACCCCAAAGCTAAACACGTCCGACTTCATGGAAAAGTTCCCGTGAATGGCGTACTCTGGAGCCATGTAACCACTGAAATATAACAGTGTAATGGATTAATTGGTAATCCAGACCATTAGAAGTATAATGAATATCATAATGCATATTTTTGATATATATCTTACTATGTTCCCACTACTCTCCTTGTATTTCCCTCTGTTTCATTCCCTGCAAACATCCTTGCCATGCCAAAATCAGAAATTTTTGGGTTCATCTCATTGTCCAGTAAAACATTACTGGCTTTGAGATCTCTATGAATGATTCTATGCCTGGAATCTTGATGAAGGTACAGAAGCCCTCTTGCAATCCCATCAATGATGTTGAAGCGCTTATGCCAATTTACTTCTCTGCTTCTCAGTGTATCTAACAAATTTCTCATCCAAGTCAGGAACAGATTTATACAGAGCGAAAAAAATAAAATAAATGAAGTGTGTTTATATATGGGAGTACAATATACCAAAAATGAAGTTGTCCAAGCTTTTGTTGGGCATATATTCATAAATCAGCATTCTTTCATCCCTTTCAATGCAAAATCCGAGGAGGTTTACAAGATTACGGTGCTGAAGTTTTGCAATCACTATAACTTCATTTATGAATTCTTCAAGCCCTTGTAAAGAATTCACCGATAACCTCTTCACCGCTACTTGCCCATCCGATAATATGCCCTGAAAAATACTCATTTAGGGTCAGCATGGGTTTCTTTTACTAGTTTGACAATCCTTACAAAAGAAGGATTGTGTGCACCTTGTACACTGACCCAAATCCACCTTTTCCAAGCAAGTTCTGGCTTGAAAAATTCTCTGTTGCTTTCACGATCGTGGCCAAATCAATGATGGGTAGATCTACATCTTCCTTCCTTTGTGTGTTGTGATACATTTCAATCATTTTCTTCATCTTGTCTAGAAGAAAGTGAATTTTTTTGCTTACTACAACATCCCAACATAAATACAGAAACTAATCAGACAAAAAGTGAGATTACCTTTGCATTTAAGCTTTCTTCTCCTCGTGTAAAAGACCCATCCTAATGCAAGTACCCCCATGAAAGATACCATGGAGCCAGTGGCGGATCCAGAAATATTTGTCAGGGTGGGCTGAGGTTCGGGGGTTCGGGGGCAGCGCCCCCGATTTTTTTTTTTTTGAGTATTTTAAAAGGAAAGTAAACGAGCTGAACGAAATAACAAATATTTGTATCCGTCACTAAATAACAAATATTCAAATAAACTTAACAAGAAGATAAATAAAAAACTCTCAAGGAGTCGTCGTTTTATATATTAGACTAAAAATAGTTAATTGAAAGATGATATTAATTTTGACACATCGTACAAAAAATTAAAAACTAACTTTAGCTTGCACAAGTTATTTATTCTTGATAAATAACGTTATGAATAAATCGAGAAATGTAACTTATATTCTTATAATATTTAATGACAATTAATGATATGTAGCGTGATTTTTTAAAATATTAATTTATTATATTTTTTAATAAATTAAATATGGTTCAAATTCAAACCTTGTCGATAGAAAAAAATATATTATAAGAGTTTTATTTATAAATTCATGACTCATATTCGAAATATATATGTATATACATATATATACAATACTTATCAAAAGTTTCCTTTGCTTCAGTGGTATAAAACTTTGTTTCTAAGCTAAAGGGAGGGGGTTCGAATCCCCCTCCACGCATTCCTTTACATCAGGTTTTGGAGAGCTGGGCTGAACGGATTTGGGCTCAAAAAATTTGCTAAAAAGAGGGGAGTTCCGTGAATCGAACACGGAACCTCTTGATCTTAAGTCAAACTTCCTACCATTGTGCCAAGGATGATATTTGATGATAAATAGATGAAGTTTTAATTAAACCTTAAATTAAAGGTAAATTTTTTTTTTGGATTGGGCCAGGGTAGGCGCCAGCCTACCCTGGCCCTGGGCTGGATCCGCCCCTGCATGGAGCCAACTATAATTGCAATTTTCTTGCGCTCCACCATTTTCCTCTGCCTCTTGAGGTCCTCTTAAGAAATATGAAAAGAAAAAGGATATAGACATGATTAAGCAACAACAATTCCAGTTGCTATATTTACCTAAATACTTCCTGTTAGTAAAATTACATATATCAAAGAAATTCAGACCAAGGAGGGAAAGGGTTAATTAAGGTACCTAGATATGAAGCCGCCATTCGTATATAAACATCTTGCCCTGCACCAGTATATTCTCTCATGTCAATCAGCTCACTAAACCAAAGCAAGCATCCACTTCCTCCATCTCTTATGTCCGTATTTGCATATGCAGTACAAGAGCAGTTATTGCTGCACATTTCCTTGCATTGACCAAGACTCATACTTCGGTCGTACCAAGAACCTGATGTGTCTGGCAGTTTGAGCCCCTCATACTTCACAAATCCTTCTCCACTATCACAGCCCAATGCAGCCGATCTAACACACCCACCAGCCCAATCTTGAAAAATCCACTCTCTCTCCGACTTGGGATCAAATCCTTCCAAACACGAACACCAAGGATTGTTGTCTATGTTGCATACTGCATTTTTCCCACACATGGCGTAGTTGTCACATTGATCTGCAACAAAACCATAATAAACAACCCAACTGGCTGTTTTTTCAATCCAAAGCAATCGATTCTCAATCCCCAAGTCATTCAGCAGAATCCTTGATGGCACTGAAGTATTAGTAAGTGTGAAATGGTAATAGACCTCTTGTTCATTCAGCACGAAATCATATGTGTACAAATTATTATGCCTTTTGTTTGGAGCCCCCACCATTCGAACACCATTCCATGACCCATATCTGTGCGCTATAGAATTGCCCTTTTTCCCGACAAATTGGGGAAACCCACGAGGATCAATGCCATACGTGTAATCACCTCTAGCAGGATCATCAGGGCTCTTCCAGGATGTTAAAAACCGTTGCGAACCGGTAACAAAGTTAACCCCGAGTTTCATACCTGCAAGTAAATTATCTGTTGGATAGTCAAAGCTCTGCCATTGATAAGTCTCAGAAGAATACCCATCACTGACATCTCTGACAACAAGATTTCCTGAATCCAAAAGCTGAGCAATTGGACTCGTACCAGTTGTCGTTCCATTTGATGACCAAGTAACATGGTTTGTCCTGCTTTGAAGAACAAGAACTCCTTGGTTTGTGAGTGTGAGAACTCCTGATCTGTCACGGAGTGGGGTGTCTCTGTTTGCTACCCAAACAACAGTCCTAGAAGCTAACTTCTTGAACCACATTCCTAAGTACCGTCTAGTTGCATTGTTACCTGGGCTAAAAAACCCAAGTTCAAAGCTCTGGCCATTTGAAATGACAGTCTCGCCATCTTCTATGGATTGACCAGGACTAATGGTGTCATGATTGGAGGAGACTGTTTTGGTGAAGAGAAGAAAAGTACAGAGGAAGAGTTTTGCTACCTTCCCCATTGTTCTGAGCATACCGCGGCAGTGGAGGCTCACTCACATAAACAAAAGAAAGAAAAAACCTCTATGATGCACTGTCTACATTCATATAATTACACATAGTGCAGCAATTACACATATGCTTTAACTCCAGGGGATCTTATATGCCTCTTTCACCCCGTATGTATGTAACCACCACCTGTAGATATGTAACCACCCCATTGGTTGGATGATCCAACTGTGCACACTAAATTAGCACTCAGGGGATCCAGTATTTACTTACTTGCCTAGTTGACCAAAGGCTGCTCAGCATTCTAATGTCACACCTGTCGATCACCATAGTCAACACGATAAGCAATAAATTTAGGAAGAACAAGTTGGCTTGGTCAATCCACCAGATATGACCTTATGATAGAGCTCATCCACCAATTTAAAACAACATTTATGAGCCACCAAAAAAGGCTTAACCATTTCTACAAGTATTAGACAAAACAATAATTTCCAAGGCAAACTTGACAAGGATATCAGTAAGTTCATCGTCGACCGCCATATTAGGATACCTAAAACATTAATAGAGAATGAAAATAAAAACTGAACAATTTGTAATTTTTTTTTTCATATCTTCCACCGGACATCTATCTTTTGGTGAAACCATATCAGCAAGCTTCTATCAAGTATGGAAGAAGTTGGGGGTAAGCTTTAAGAGCGCTATCGATCACCTAGCCTCGCGATCGAATTCCATCTCTTTTTCTTCAATTGGGTTTCCTCCTCCTTTCTTTTGGAAATTAGAATCATATAATTTAAGGGATGTTTATCATAGGCTATAGTCAATTTTGCTTCTCTTTATTATCTGCATTTTTCTCATGAACTTGTTTCAAAACATGTATACTTGCGTCCAAGTTCAAGTTGACATTATTATAAATCATGTAAATTGTTGTAAGAAAACATTTAGAAGGTTTTTTAATCGAAATTTTATTTTTATGTTCGTTGATTTGTTTTCTTATTTAGATTTTGTAGGTTACAACAGTAAATTTCCTTTGAAGAAAAAATAAAATTCTTTAATGTTAATAAATATTTAACCTTAATAATATCATCGATTTATCAAAAAGAAAAAAAAAATAGACTCTCCCATGAAAATTAACATGTACATTAATTTAAAAAATTCTAAACTAATTGACAATTAATTAAATATGTAGTAATCTGTATCTTGTTTGAAATCTCAGCATCACAATAACTCTGAGCTATAAATGTCAGCAACTTTCCTTATCCGTTTCCTCCACCATCTTCCTCAAAGTCAAATCCATAATCTTTTAGGATCCAACTTCATGCAAGCCCCAAAATCAGAATAAATGTTCTACTCCTCTTATAATATACGTAATTTTAGTTTCAATTCGATCTGTCTATCAAATTCTAGAACCGCTCTTTCAATGACATCCGTACACTGAAAAGGTGTGGAGCATAAAAGGAAGCTTCATTGAAATTTCCCGCGTTTTGGAATGATGCATGTATAAAAGAAATCTTTTTATTAAGAAAAAATCCATCTCCTTTCTAATCGCTTAATGATATAAAACAACCTTAAATTTTAATATTTTATTTAAGTACAACTGATCGTCAGTCAAATAGAGATTTATAATGCCTGAAATTATGCGCACAATGGATAATGTGTACAGTGGTAGTCAGGGTCGAACACAGGGATTGTGAGAGACTGATTCAAAGTCTTGAATGAAAGTACAGGATAAAAACACGAAAAGTAACACTCGGGGGGGGGGGGAGTGTTTACTTGGCTAAACGAGTCAGCCAAGAGAGATTAGGAGCTAACTAAAAAAGCAGTATTCGGGACCTTGAGTTGTCAATTCGGGATCCCGAAGGATAAAACAAAGCAAATCAGTGAATAAATTCAGAAATAATAAAACAGAGAGATAGTCCAGCACAAATAATCAGATAGAGAGGGATCTTAGCAAAGACATTCTTAGGTTGCATTCGGCGCCCCGATCGTCATCAGCACAAGGATATTCTACTCAAGCATGCATAGAAATGACACAGGGACCAGATTCCTCGGATATCCCCTACTTTTCTCTTAACAGAAACTACCCCCGTTTCCACATATGAGGTAGTCTTGACAGTCTGCCATCCCTCCAGGCACGAATGTGGGAGGGTCATACTCAGACTGCCCATGAAGATAAGAAAAAACAGATCTAGAGCTAAAAGTCCCTCAGTTTGTCAGGCTCGTGACCTCGCTCTAATCAACTACTCACCCTATCTATTCAAGACCACTTCAGCGCAACCAAGACTAAATAGATGCCTACTTGTTCCATGCAATTTTCCTTCCGTATTCATCACAAAGATGGCAGCATTCACACAAAATAATAATCAGTTGATCAAGCCTCTAATTATTTCATGCGAATTTGTAGTTAAAATGATAAGCAATTGAATATGGCAGCAAGAATATATCAAGCACATTTAGGCCTCGAATCTGCCCTTGCAACCCTTGAATCACCCTTGCTAAGAATTAAAGATTTAGCTACTCATGCTTGAAGATAAATAAATAATAATTAAAGAGAGCATAATAAGTAAATAAATAGATTAAGGGAAGAAGACTTGTTACTAAAAACGTTTGAAGCCCGACGGCAAGGTTGAAGGAAGCTAACAAGAACTAGAGAGATAAACTAGAGAGAAGTCTAAGAAAAACTAATTCTACTAATTCTGAAAATTATATTATGTGTTGAGAGATGTCTAAACTACTCCTTGGATGCTCCTTATAAGCTAGAGCTCCAAGCACAAAATATCTTCAGCCTAAACTAGGGACAAAATGCATTAATTGAAAGCCTATTACAATGGATTCATGCTCCCTAAAACACAAAGCTGAAAAGGCATAAAGTTGTCTGGTTTTCCCAGCTTTGGCAGGTCTGGATTGGGCTCAAGGTCTGGAATGGTCAGAGAGGTAGGTATTTTGTGATCAGTGCAGGTCGTCAGAACAGTGTCAAGGAGATCACATGGGAGCTTTGGCAAGAGGACACGTGGAAATGTCGCTCTTTGCCCTTCGGGGGGGGCGAATGGAGAATCCGATTCGGGACCTTGAACGCTGCTTTGGACCCGGGACCTCGACTCTGGTCTTGAAGCTCGAATTCGCACAAAATGCACCAAAAATACATGTTTTTGCATGAACTCCCTTTTTAGGCCTAGATCTGCAATAGTAATGAAAACAAGGATAAATTAGCAGAATCATGCCTTAAATTGGCGAGAAAATGGAGAAAAAATCATGCATAAAAACATGCTATCAAATAATCCCCACACTGCCCAATGCTCGCCCTCGAGCATTCACAAAATTCAAAACAGCCCCCAAAATAGAACAGACACACCAAACAATAGCACAGAGAGTAATCATGCTTTTCGGCATTCGGGACCCCGAATGAAAACAGACTCCATCTAGATACACCTGCATCAAATCAGAAGGATAACGACCCTTAAGAAGAGACTTTTCTACATCGGCCTATTCACCAGCAGTCCTCACATAAATCAGTATTTGCACTCGCACTCGTAAGGCTAGGTGTTTAAGCACTCAACTATGCAAAAACGCGGCACAAAATCAAATTTGCACATCAATCCGAGTACATTAGACACATGCATAGGCAATCTAGCAATCAAAAGACTCCGCATCGGGGGCAAGAAGGGGAAACAAAGAAAATAATTGATAAGAGGATTTAGAAAGAGTGGGGAAGAGGGAGAGTAAAGAAGTGAAAGAGGAGGTGGTTAAACCAACTCAAACCTGGAACGCTCCCTTGGCAGAAGGAATCGAGATGGTGAGACAATATTGCTGAGGGCGAAAGCTAGACTAGATTATTTTTCTTCGAGGGGGATCTTCGCTTTCTTCATTCAGGACCTTGGCTCGGCACCTTGAATGGGTGCTGGCTGTTGATTTTCCTCTTCTTTCCTCTTCTTCTTTTTCATGATTCTCTCTTCTCTCTCTCTTTTGTTTATATTTCTGTTTTTCTAAAAAAAAAATCTTTTCTTTCTTTCTTTCTTTTTTTTTTCGAGAGAGAGAGCCCTGGATTGTTTGAGGATTGAGACCTTGTCCTTCGGGGGCTGGAAATTCTGATTTCACTTCCCCACACTTGTGTTTTGCTGTGGATGGGACGTGATTTTTTCGTTCTATTCTGCCCTTGATTTCTTTGTTTAGCTTCGAGGTCTTGAATTTGTGCCAGTATTCGGGGTCTTGAATTTAGGGGATCCCCACACTTTGCTTTTGCTGCTTCATTTGTCTAGTCTAGCCCTCTATAGTGCTCCCAACAACACTGCTCACCTACCAAGAGAAAGATCAAAGAAAATTCAAATGGTTAGAATGGAGGAAAAAAAGGGGATTCGGGGTCAGGATGAAAGAAATAGAACAGAAAAAAGAAAAGAGTGAGAGAACAATTTGATGCGAAGACTTAATCTTATTGCTGCTTTCCTATGTCTAATCGTGTCTACACCCATGGATATCCTGCAAACCCAACCAGTACCTAGTCATGCATTTATCACTCAAACAATAAACATAGGCATGAAGGCTCAAATGCTCACAAGGTGTTGTTTCTTGACTACTGGTTTCTAGGTCTTGAAGCAGATATAAGGCATAACAGGCAAAGAATGAATCATTCGGGACCTTGACTATAGACAACATTTTCATTTTATGTGCACAAGTCAGGTGTGTGTCCATCATTGGGGTTTTCAAAAATTGGCAGTAGAATAAAGATAAAAATCCGAAATTTTTAAAACTAGGAGGTTCATGCAAAAACTTAGGAATAAATAAAACATGCAAAATACGAAAGATACTAGCAGTTCAAACTCCTCCCCACACTTAGGCATCGCATTGTCCTCAATGCAAGAAGGAGACAAAAAGGTAGCAGTTCAAACTAAAGCAAAAAATGTAAATTGTTCAACATGAGATAAAAGATAAGGCCGCGCAGGGGCAAAGGGTGAAATTGTTCGGGGTCTTGATCAGGAAGGGGGAAGGCTGCGTCTGGCGACTTCACGAGTGAGGCTTTGAATCTCCTTCAGGATTGCACGATTGGTGTTGAGGAGATCATGCAACAGTCTGTTGGTAGTCTCGGCTGCAGACACTTCTTCGGGGTCTCGAGGATCAGGGACAGCTTCACGAGCAGGCTGTTCAGGGGCAGCGGAAGTGGCAGGCTGGACAGGAGGATCGGGAGTGCGAGTCTTGGTTCGGGGTCTCGAGGGGTCTGGATACTCAAATTTGCCCTCGATCTTTCCTTTGTTATCTGCATGAAAGCTCAAAACACCATCAGAAACACACAAGAATCTCATCATATCCAAGGTCTTGAGACAGAGGATCTTGAAGGATTTCGGGTGTTGGTGCAGGTTCAGATCTTGGGGCTTCCAAGTGTATAGGTGTGAGGCCAAGCTGGTGATGATAGATCCGAGGACAGGAGATTGACCCGGGGGGGTATTCGTGGCGTTGTGGATGGAGGTAGCGATCCAGTAGTCGAGGTTGACCCGTTTCTTGTGATGCATGACCCAAATGAAGAACAGCTCGGATTGAGCTAGCTGGCCTAAGGTCCCGAATTTGCCCGAGAGTGCAAGGGACAGGAAGCGCTGCAAGATCCGGAGTGCGGGGTCTTGAATGTCATGGGCTTTAGTGTTGCGAGAGTCGAACTTGGCATCTGGGTTCCCTGTAAGCTCCCGAAGGGCCTTGTTGTTGTTGAATTCAGCTGGAACAGTGGTCAAGGCATCCTGATACTCGGCCCCTTGCACGTCATTGCGACGGACAAAGCTGAGGTAGACATTGAAATCGTCGAGGGAAATGGGATGTCATTTGCTAGCCATCCTAAAGTTTATGCACCCATTGGCAGAGAGATCGGGACCCTGCCCACCCTTGGGCTTGAACAAATCAGGTTTATACCAGAAGCTAACAAAGAACTCGAGTCTGAGTTCCAAATAAGTAGGCTGATCCATGAAAAACAAACTCTCCCAACCTATCCCCTTAACCAACTCCCGGATTCGGGACCCAACACACATTTTATCATAAAAATCCATATCTAACCTAGCACATTGGGTTATTCCCTTATTATTCAGCAGATTGACCTTGTCTATGGACAGTTTATCATTAAATATGAATAGCTCATTGAAAGTGCTAAGGTCAGTTGTTACCAGGTGGTTGGTTCGGGGTCCCGAAGCGGAAGCATGAGAGGGAGCCTCGAGGGAGTCTTCTTGATAAGATTAGAGTTTCTGCGGGGGCGGAATAAGGATTATGGCTGTCCAGAATCACTGTGGCTGCTGTCCGTGGTACCTGCAAAGCGCCGGAGGGGGGGCTCCAGCGTAGACACTCCGATGCTTAAGTTAGTATGGCTATGAAATTTTGCAGAGGTTTTAGTAGAGAATTTGCTCTTACTTTAGATCTAGAATGGGGTGGTATTTATAGGTAGAAGAGAAGGCATTACCCCAGGGGGGCGTTATCGAGGGGAGATAACGCCCAGGATGACGTCACTAGGGTGACGTCATGTGGGACCCCAGACATGATATCGCTGGAGAGGTATCGCCAATATGATGCTATCGGCCTTCCTGGGATAGGATGACGCCATGTGGGACCCCCCCCCCACTGATGTCGACTATCCCAGGGTGCACAACTTATCACGGGCGGCAACCGGGTGTCGGAGTAAGTCAAGGTCTACAGGGGTCTGCCCTTGTCCACGGGTGAGATGACGAATGTACCCTTGGCGTTTCATCAATTGTTATCATAAGCCCAACTGAAAACGAGCCCGAGTGTTTACCAAGGGCTTCTTTCTCTACCTCTTGAGAAATGCTACCCCTTTCATACTGTGGCAGATTCGCAAGAATTTTCAGACTCTTTCAGAATCTTCTGATAGTACAAAGGCACAGGATCTCCGATAGCGGGTCAGATAACGGGAACAAATCCCTTGAGTTAGCCATTGGTCATAATGAGGGTAGTGATCGAACTGTCAATAGAGATGGCATTGTAGTTGTGTCGGTGAGGCACGGAAACTGTAACGCTGACATCCCCGCAATATGCTCAATACGACCAACGTTGGTGAGGTAGAGTATCATGATATTACCCCTTTAGGACTCTATACATCATTCTGAAGGCGATACGTCTCTGTCTTTCCTGCATATTTTCAAATATATCCTGTTAGTAAAATATCAAGTAATGATAGATTCCAGTTATCTCCATAGGTTTTCGCTTATGCATATCGCTTTCCCTTTTCAAGCGCGTAAGCCGTTTGTAAACCGACATAGTTTTTCCTCATAAACTACCTACGATTTGTGCGGTCTTACGTCGTTGCTACCTGCAATATCGACGCGGTTTTACGCTACTCGGAGCCACCTGCGATATTGCGCGGTTTTTATGCTATGGGCCGCCTACAAATCGTATGGCGTTATGTTGTCATGGACCTTAGCCTATGTTCCGCTTGAGCATTTCGGGCATCTTTTAGAAGCTCCACGTCAGCCTTCTCTCCTATCGCTGTTATATAATCGGAGCGGCCCAATTTTCGAGATTCTCAGGTGAACAGTTGTTGCTCTGGATCTATAAATGCGACCCTTATTCCAGTGCCAATTCTTCACATTCTCTCTGCTCTTTTTTTGCCATTTTCTCATGGAAGATCTCACCAGAAATTTCTTGATCTCCAAGGCTCTGACCCTCAAAAATCTTACCGAGGGTGACATCAGCTTCCTAGAGAACATGATGACGAAGTCCGACGAAGATATCCTGGAGCTTCGGGCAATGATGGCCCTCATCCAGGCCAGGATTGGATCCGCTACCATGGAGGACTTCAATCCCATCGGGAATGTCTCCAAGTTGGCCATCGCCGCCTGCCGTATTGAAGTAGCCATCGCCTTGCTGCAGCAGAGGAAGGACCTGCTGAACTGCTGCTTGAAGAGCATGAGGAACACCGCATCTGAGCTGACTTCGGTGGAGGAGGCCTTGAGGGATGTCCCTACCCTGTTGGTGGATGATGATGATGCAGGGTCCCGGGTCTAAAGGCTTGCCGCTGTGGCATCTTTTTTATTTTCCTTTTATTATGTATGCGGACGTATATCCAGGCCGCTAGGCCGTAATGAAACTTATTTCCGTTATTAAGCTAGCGATTCCCTTCTTTCTTTTTTGGGGCGTAAGCCCTTGCTTCAATTGAGGGTTATAATTAAGCCCAACTGAAAACGAGTCTGCCACTTATCAGAACTTTGCAGCCTTTATTCTCCTCTTTCTGCCAGGTGGCGACGGTTTCTTTGGCGAACCGCTGGGTGCTAACCATGCACCGTCTTTTCAGCATTAACTGATTTGGCAGTTTTTCTGTATTTCTTGATTGTGGAAAAATTCCCAACAGGCGTGCCCAAAGGACCTGATTCTGCCATTATGATTGATCTTCTCGAGATGCATTAAATAATGTTCTTTTCACGCTTGGAGAAAATCGAAGAGTCTTGCTACTCCGACTATTTATGGGAAATTCTCCTTCTTTTTTCTGTTCATCTTCTTCTTAGTATTTTTCTGCTGCTACTGATTCTCGTTCTTCATGGCTGACTCATATGATCAGGTCTCCGACGAACGTGAGATTCACCCAACCCCTCCAACCACGCCGGATTCGGATGACCCTCCTTCGCCATCGTGCCTGAGAAAGCGATTGCACCGCCGCGGTGGTCGAAAAAGGCCGAAGAAGAGAGCGAAGATCAGTAGCACCGGCTGGTTTTCTTCATTTTCAGCCCCTCCGGTTTGTGAGGATAAAAAATCATCTCCTCCTGCCGACTGGTTCGAAGAGAAGGTTCCTCCGAGCGATACCGTCGTCAAGGCGGCACCTTCTGATATAAAAGAGGAGTCCAAACCATTAATGTGGAGTACTGAGCGAAAAGTTGACGGGTTCCCTCCTTTCATTGATGAGGGACTTCCGTTCTCAGACGAGGAGTATTGGTACTGGCCTTCCTATTGGCCTGACGATGATTGATTCCGCCCTTGTCATTCCCTTGTAGATGTCGTATGGATTATTATTGAATTTCATAATGTTTTACTTCTTTAGTCTTGCATGTTCAGGCGTTAGCCCCTCTGTTGGCTGGCTATCGCTGAGAAATTAACCGTTGCTCTAACTGCAACTGTTTGCAACTAATTGTCAGCAACTACCTCTTCCAGAAGATATAAATGCGTAGATATAAATACCCTTCTGAGGCTTTCACACGTGTCACTTTACTTGGGGACGTGCCCCATTTTCACAGGCTGTTCAACTTCTTCGTACTCAGCCTTTAAAAGGGAGTAACTGCTCTCTTTTAATACTCTTTGCTCTCGTTTTGAAATTTCTCCCTTCTCTCTATAGATTTTGCTCCGAAGGAAGTTACGACCACCGTTCGCCGGTGCAGACGGTTTGTCCACCGCCTTCTGATTCAAGGTACTGCACCTCTTTCCTTCAAATTTTCTTCTTGCTGATTCATTATGAGCACATCTAGAATACCAAAGATTCTCAGTGGCCTCTGGTCTCAAATAGGTCTTTGAGGAGTCTCCAGATTCTTCAGCAGCCTATAGATTTAGAAATAGAGAGAACTCCCAGTATTTTCGTTGATCAAGCGGTATTAGATGCATAGTTGGAGGAAAACAACATCTTTTTCCCCCCTGGTTATTCCGCTAGAATTCCTTATGCCGGCTATCGGCTTCATGACCCCCTATCGGGGGCCGATAGGATGGTGTATTTTGACATGTTCCTTTATGGCTTTCGCTTTCCCGTCCATGAAGCAGTGAAAAGATTATTAGTACGATATGACATTAATCCGGCTTAGATTACGCCTCCTTCTTGGTGTGGGATTCATGCCTTCATTCGTATTTGCGAGTTGCGAGGCATCCTTGTCCCGTCTATCAATTTATTCTGCAAGTTTTTTAGCTTTAGGTGCCGCAACTGCGTGGTAGATATCGCCCCAAGATGGAGTGACGCACTGGTGCAGTCATTCTGGCAGAGATTCCAGGGTTTCAAAGAGACCGTGGCGGGTTGGAAGAGCGGTTTCTTTATTGTGAATTTACCTTTCCGCACCTGGCCCGGGGGTTTCAATCGGTGTCTCAATGATTCCGATTGGACAAATCCATCAACCATATCCAGGGACGAGCTCCGACAGACGACCATGCTGCTGGGGTTGAAATCGTCCTTCCGCATTCGAGAGTTGGCCTTGCACAGGCTTATAGAGAAGTGTACTATAAGTAAGTTTCTTTTCTCTCGTTATCGCTTCAGCTAATTCAATGTTCTGATATGTCCTGTTGGCAGGTGATGCTGAAAATCAACCATTGAGCGATAAAGACGTTCCTCTGAATGTAAGACCACTCCAGACGCGGCCACCATCTCCTCCGCCTGAAAGTTCCAGTCATCCTGCCGCTCCACCAAAAAGAAAAAGATTCAAAACTGTCACCAAGCGAGGCATCTCTAACCGCGCTTCTCAATTTCTCAAGGACTGGTTACCCGTTCGACAAGGAGTGACTTTGAATCGTCCTAAAGCTGAAATACCCGATAGTGATAGTGAGGACATAGACAATGATTCCGGGCTTCGTCATGCTTCCGTAGCTCATCGTAAGAAACTACGCATGGGAAGTAGCAACCCCATCGTCGAGGCTGCTTCGAACAAAGTTAGCGAAACCCCTGCTACCGGGAGTGGCTCTTTCGGGGGCGCAAGCACTTCCAAGGTAGCAGTGGCAACCGAGGTGTCAACCGACATTTCTCCTGAAATTTCCAAGGCTCCGTCGGAGGTCAACCTTCCTCCTCCGACTGCCACTCCTGACTCTCCTATCTCGTCTTTTATTCCTGACGTCGCCGTCCCAAATCTTGCACCTGTCGTTCCTCTGCCTAATGGCCTTCCGCCATTATTCTGTACTTCTATCTCAGGGGCTGAGGGTTCCGCTGAAAGCCTCTCTCCTTCCTTTACCGCCAATCTATCTTCCCAATGTCTTCAAGGAGCCACTTCCTATCGCTTGGATCTGTCTACTTTTGGCACCAGCGGACTTCGCGCACTAGGAATATCAGATCCATTATCGTGAAATGAGCCGGTGGGTTCCACGGTGGGTGCGATCTTTAGCTCTCCTAAAGATAGGGAGGAGATATCAGAGCTTCCTCTGGAGGTTCATCACAAACGCGCTTTGAATGAAGTGCTGGCCAGCTTTCGCATGCTAAATTACTTCCTCGATATTCAGGGTAACAAGGCTCAGGGCTCCCCTTCTAAGGTGGTGGAGTTAACGCGACTCCAAAGCGATACCCAAGCTGAGCTTAATGATTGTCGTGCTGAGTTGGCCAGAGAAAAGTCGATAGGGAAAGCAAAGATAGAACTTCTGGAGGCAGAACTGATGACGGCTGACAAAAAGAACATTCTGCTTCGTGAAGAGATAACGGCACGCGATGCAAGGTTGGCGAAGATGTCCCATGAGATGTCGCGATGGAAGGATAAGGCGATACAAGCTTTTGCCACCGGATTCCCAGATTATTATCGCAGCGGGGCTTTCAATCCTGCCAAGATAGCTGACTATGCCTTTGAGAGGTTAAAGGATGTAGATGTCGGGGGCGTCAAGGGGGTTTTTCCGCAATGAGCATAAGGCGGCGTTTGAGAGTGTTTTATTTTTCTCTTCCGCATTACTTTTATCTGGCTTGTAATAATTGATAACTGCTGCTCTGTTCTGGATAACGGTTATTTGCTTCATGGTGTTATCTTGTTGATTACGTCATCATGCTTGATCTCT
Source organism: Viola odorata (assembly GCA_963691705.1). Classification (NCBI taxonomy): domain Eukaryota; kingdom Viridiplantae; phylum Streptophyta; class Magnoliopsida; order Malpighiales; family Violaceae; genus Viola; species Viola odorata. The sequence continues at coordinate 48,588,373 of OY829546.1, read as the reverse complement.
TCTGATAAAGCAATTTTCCTTTTTCGGAGCATTTAATGCTTAGAATCCCCTTATTAATGTGATTGAAGGATCATGATGATTCGAAGACACGTGTCTGCTTATCGGGACGCTAGGGCTATCGTGATTTGACAGGATCAAAACATCTTCTCGTCTTTCTAGGGTTGTACTCATTACTCACGTCTGTCACGCGTGTAGCGACTGTTCCAGCAGTCATGCCTTTAGCCTCTTAGGGTTATAAAACCCATCACTCTATCTCTTTTTTCCACTTTCGATAATCTGTTTCTCTACATCTTCTTGAATCATTTTTGCGTTTCTGGCATTCATTCCTTGGGTACTTTGATTTTCTTCCCCAAAAGGTACTTCTCCATTTCCCTTTACCATCTTCTTCATTTCTTTGTTTTCTTTTCCCACCATGACAAAAAGAAAAACTCATGCTTCTGGGTCTAAATCACGTGATGAAGAAAAAATAGAGACCATAACTAGTACTATTACTTCTTCTGCCATTCTTGATAAATATCTGTCTGATTATGGGGCTATCCTCCCTGAGGGTTTCAAGGCTATTGTCGCCCCTGCATCTTTACGCTTGAATAGCGTTCTAACCGGTAATCGTAGAATCATGTATGCCCAGATGTTCCGCTATGGTTTCCGATTTCTGGTTGACCCGTTTATCCAAGAGTTACTTGCCTCTCTGGATCTGAATCCTGTTCAACTGGCTCCGAATGCCTACTGTGGCATTTATGCTTTTTTAGAACTTTGCAAGTACAAAGGAATTACATCTCCTTCCCTTGCATTACTCAAATCTCTGTTTAAGATGTATAACCGTCGGGGTGTGATAGCGATATCACCCCATTATAATGACAATTCGCTCAAAAACTTCTCCTGGAAACTCCTTCATCTGGAGTCTTCCATTGATAAATGGAAAGAGCATTTTTTTGTGGTTGAAACCCTGATATTCCAGAGCCATGGTGGCGGTCTGGTTTCAACCAGAGCGTCAAGGATAGGGCTTGGCGCCGCATGGCTCTTGATGAAACAGAACAAGGCTGATTTGCCAAGTTGCTCAGTCTGGACATCAGCGTTCACACCCACCTTCTGGCTTGCGGGATCGATATCAAAGACTGCGTTAGACGTAAGTATCACGTCAATCTTTGATTTCCATCATTGATACTAACGCTGACGCTGTCTTGTGCTTTTGCAGCAACTGATCCGGATTACATTCCGGAGAGCGTCAAGAGGCGCCGGAAGAGACTTCGTGGTAAGGAAACGGCCGCGGCTGTCAATATCGCCACCACATCAGCCGCTGCTTCAGTTCCTCCCCAAACATCTTCTGCATCTGTTGAGAAGGAAACCGATACCATTCCAGTTGGTGTTCCTGTCATATCAGTCGTTATTCTTCCGCCTCGACCATCCTCTCGCAGAGCTTCCGCCAAAGGAAAAAAGAAAAAGAAGACCCGGAGCGCTGCCTCCCTCCAGTCACCGATTCTACCCTCTTCTGAGGCGGTGGGCTCTTCGGAAGCACCTACCGCTGGGACGGTAACTGACACTTCCCCCGATATCTTTCGCATAATTTTTCAATGCTTACTTATACTTTACTTGTTGTTAATTGCTCCCCATTTTTAGGATACTTCTGGTACTTCCCCGCCTTTGTCATCACGAGGCAACATGGACGTGAGGCGTATTCTGGGTCGTCCGAGGAAGAAACAAAAGTCCACGGGAGCAGGTGCAAGTTTGTCCTCGAGTTAGGTTGATGTCGGGGAAAGGCCCCAAGCTGCTCTTGACTCTTCCACTCCTCCCTTGGGTCAGACTGGTAGCATTTTTTAGAACGCGGCTATGCCTCCACCTTTCGAGACTTCTCCACCTCCATTTGGTTCAGAGATGCCTCACTTTTCTTCTAACACCACAGTCTACTACGACGAGCTGTCGGAATTTTCTTCTTATCAGGCTCAAGCCACATTCCAAGGAGGTGTCACCTCTATTCGTCCTAATGAAACATTCATGCCTCAGGGAGGTTCTGCTTCCAACCAACCTCCTTCTCCCCCCACCGTGGTTTTTATTCCTTCCGCTACTTCCACACTTAGGCGTTACGGGGAGGGGACGATAGTGTTCAATCTTATGGTCGATGTGAGCTCACATAACGCCGTTGTGCCTATCACTCATCAGGTGGACATGACTACGTTTCGCAGCTCAGGAATTGCAGCTATGGGGGGTGATAACTCGACCGTCACTGCATCGTTCTTGGCTGCACATATGTTAACTTCTCCTAAAGAACGAAGCTCTTTGGCTGCTATTGGCAACAAAGAGCAAGCCGACATGCTGCGCTCCACGCTTTTCTCCGGGTTCCTCCAATCTCATCTTTATGCTGAGCGCGTGTCACAAAAGGCGGCTGACCTAGCCGCTTCTGTAGCCAAGCTTTCTCAAGAACAAGAGGAGAAACAGCGACTGTCAGAAGAGCGAGATAGATATATGGCAGATCTGGAGGTAGCTAAAAAGGAGGCAAGGGAGGCAAAGGAACAATTAGCCACTGCAAAGGAACAATTGGCCGCTTCTAACGCTGCTTTGACAACTGAACAGTCAAAGTCAGCCGCTCTCGAGGAGGAGAAAACGGCCTTGACGAGAGAAAGAGCAGCTTTGATAGAAGAGAAAACGGCGCTTGAGGCGGAATCAGCTATCAAGAGACGCTGGTATATTGAGGAGTGTTTCCATCATGGTCGATTGCTTTGTGGAGGTTCACGGGGAGGGACTTTATGATGGTGAGGCTGTCTCTAACACCTTTTTTGAGAGATCTTTCGGTCTTAATGACGAGGGTTTCCACTTGGCTAGATCAAAAGGCTACCCGGAGCAAGAGATTTTGGACGAGCAGCTGTAGGCCGGGCCTTATCGCCCTTTCATTTTGTGAGGATAGAGCATTGTCTCTTTTTGTTATCCTTTGCATATTTTATGACCCTTTACGGGTTTTTGAACGACGATGCTCAATGATATCAGCTTCTGTTATTGCTGTTTTTTTTTTTTTCGCGCGGCTGTTGCTCCCTTGTCATCAGGCTCAACCTAGCCACCGCTTGACCACAGCAAGGAAGTCGTTTCTTAAAGAAGCATTCTTCTTTCCTTGATCAAGAAAAATAACAAGTAGGTTTTTAGGCGTTGTTGAGTTGTGCAACTCTTTTGCCGCGCGGGACATCACGATCTCCGTCATTCAGAGATATCCTGCATATTCTCAATTATTTTTTGTCAGTAAGAGATATGTGATAATAGACACGAATTTCCCATAGGGCTGATCCGCCGCCATTTTAGGGCACAGGTGTCACTTATTATCGCTTTCTCAACCAACTCACTTCACCAGGGATTCAACATCTGGTTACTCGCTGGGATTTCGCGATTCTTCGCCTTTCCAGGTTACCACATTTGGCCGGAAAGTGCCTCTTCATGTCTGGTCAGGACAGGCCATCACCAGGTTAGGATTTTTCACTTTCGGCGTTATCCTCGCGTCTTGGAATTGTACCCTCTCTTAGCGAGCAGTCTATATTAGCCCTACCGCCAATGTAGGATTTTTACTTCCAAGACGGAGTTAGTATCTTCCTAGGGTGTGCCCCTCCTTAACGAACTGTCTCCACGAGAATGGTTGTCCTAAGGATTAGGCTTTGTCACCTTCGGAAATCCCGGGGCGTGCCCTCACTCAGTGAGTCGGTGGATCCAGACTGATCATCACGAGGATAGGACTTTTCACTCCCAGGGGTGTCGGGATGTGCCTCATCTTATGGCCCCACACAGGGCAATCACAAGGATAGGATTTCTCACTCCCAACGTTAAATATCTAATGCGTCAGGGCGTGCCCTCACTTAACGAGTCGGTGGATCAAGACCGACTATCGCAAGGATAGGACTTTTCACTCCTAACGCCAAATATCAAGTGTGTCAGGGCGTGCCCTCACTTAACGAGTCGGTGGATCAGGACCGACTATCGCAAGGATAGGACTTTTCACTCCCAGTACTTTTCTTTTATTATCCATCTGCACGCCTATACGCAGCCACAAAACACAAGAAAACTCATTACTCGAGCGTTAGTACAGGTCAAGGCTGGTGTTAGTAAAAGGTGCAGAGATAAATCAGGATCTAGCATGATATAGTTTTAAACGAGCGATATTCCAAGAGTTAGACAAGGGGGTACCGTCGAGTGTTTCCAGATGGTACGCTCCTCTCCCGATGATACGGGTAACGCGGTATGGCCCTTCCCAGTTTGGACTGAGCTTTCCCCGGCGTTGACCAGTTGCTCACTGATCCCTGAGTACTAGATCACCTTCTTTTAGGATTCGTTCCTTGACGCGCCTGTTATGATAACGCGCCATCTTTCGCTTATAGTGCATCATCTTCAGAAGAGCTTCCTCTTGTAATTAAGGCAGTGCGTCAAGATTCGCACGCAACCTTTCCTCATTCAACTCTTCTCTGAAGTAAGCTACCCGTAAGCTCACGGTACCAATTTCCACGGGCGTAACGGCCTCAGTGCCGAAAGTCAGTGCGAATGGTGTCTCTCCTGTACTGGTTTTCGCGGTCATGCGATATGCCCACATCACATATGGCAGTTCATCTTCCCACTTCTTCTTAGATCCTTCCAGGTTCTTCTTAACACCATTCAGGATGGCTCGGTTTGTCACCTCAGCCTGACCATTGGTCTGCGGATGAGCCACGGAAGAGAATCTCTGCTCGATTCCGAACTCCCCACATTGGTTTCTAAAGAACTGGCTGGTGAACTGCGTTCCGTTATCGCTAACTAATACGCAAGGAACTCCAAAGCGCATGATAACTTGGTGCTTGAAGAAACGCCAGATTTTTTCTGTTGTGATGTTGGCAACCGCCTCAGCTTCTACCCATTTGGTGAAGTAGTCCACTGCTACGACCACAAACTTTAGTTGCGATCTTGCCTTTGGAAATGGTCCAAGGATATCAATTCCCCATTTCGCAAAAGGACAAGGAGCGATAATATCATGGATTTGTCCAGCGGGTTGCCGGGGAATCTTGGAGAATTCCTGACACTTTTGGCAAGTTCGCACATAATCATGGCAGTCTCTACGAATGGTGGGCCAGTAGAACCCCGATCAAAAGACCTGCGCAGCCATGGTTCTACCGGATGCGTGCATGCCATAAATTCCCTCGTGGATTTCGCGGAGGGTATGAAAACCCTCTTGTTCTGTTATGCATCTCGTGGCTGGATGAGAGAAACACCTTCGTAGCAGTTCCCCATTAAAGTATGTGCACCGTACCGCTTGCTTTAGCACTTTCTTCTTCTCAGCGTTATCCGCTGAAAGTTCATCATGTTTCAAGTATTTTATGACGGGAATTCTCCAGTCATTGTTACTTTCTTCCACATAGAGCGTCGTTTGTTCTTCCATGAAGGAGGGTACGGGTATCTCCCTATAGTACACCCCCTTTGGTATGGACGCCTCTGGACTTGCCTCGAGTTTAGCGAGATTGTCAGCCTCAACGTTATCCTATCGAGGAATGTGCTCGAAGCTGACCTGTATGTCATATTTATTTATTTCTATCAACTCGCGCTTCACTTTGGTAATGTATTGTACCATGATGGGCTCTCTAGCTTGAGAGTGTCCCAGCACTTGGTCTATTATCAACTTGGAGTCTCCGCATACTTTCAGCCGCAAGTCTCCCAACCTCCCAGAGTCGTGTATTCCCTTGATTGAAATACTCTTTCCTATCCTGAGCCCGGCTAATAGCGCTTCATATTCTGCGGCGTTATTGGACAACGGCTGCAGGATTCGGATGGCATATCGCACATGGATGCCGTGAGGCCCACTCATGAAGATTCCGCCCCCGGCAAGCTCTTGATTTTTGGCGCCATCCACGTGGATAACCCACAGGTCGGTGTAAGTCTTAGGGAAGGGAAGGTCCAATTCTTCTTTTTCCTTTTCAGTCAATTCTGTTAGAGGATCCGGCGTGAAAGTGCATTCCGCGATAAAGTCCGCCAAGATTTGAGCCTTCACAGACGGTCGGGATCGGTAATGCAACCCATATTGTTCAAGTTCAAGAGCCCAGATTAACATCCTCCCTGAGGATTCAGGTTTTTGAAAGATCCTTTTCAGAGGTTGGTCTGTTAGCACAACGACAGTATGAGCTTGAAAGTATCGGCTCATTTTCCATGTGGCTTGTATCAATGCTAACGCGATTTTCTCAATACGAGCGTATCTGAGCTCGGCATCTTTTAGGATGTGACTTACAAAGTACACCGGACGGTGCCTGCGATCGTTGTCTCGCACAAGGACCGCACTGACCACTTCGTCAGCAACCCCAGGTATAAGTATAGGATATCGCCAAGTTCTGGTCTTGTCAATACCAAGTCAGACGATAGGTAAGCTTTCAAGCTTGCAAATACTTCTTCGCACTCTACCGTCCATCTGAAAGTGACTTTCTTACGTATAATTTTGAAGAAAGGGAAACACCTCTCTCCTTGCTTAGAAATAAACCGTCCCAGAGCGATAACGCGCCCGGTTAGCTTTTGTACCTCTTTTATAGTCTGAGGAGATATCATGTCTTGTATAGCTTGGACCTTTGACGGGTTGGGTTGAATGCCCTTTTGGCTGACCACGTATCCCAAGAATTTTCCCGTTTGAAAGGCGAACATGCACTTTCGAGGGTTCAGCTTCATCTGATATTGCTTCATTACTTTGAATACTTCAACCAAATCGGATAAGTGATCTTCAAAGCTTCGACTTTTAACCAGTATGTCATCGACATATGCTTCGACATTTCGCCCAATCTATTTTTCAAAGACCTGATTCGTCATTCGCTGGAAGGTGGCTCCAGCTTTTTTCAACCCGAAAGGCATTGCCGTATAGCAATAGGTGGCCTTTGGAGTGGTGAAGGCAGTTTTCTCTTCATCCTCCTTGGCCATGGGGATTTGATGGTACTCAGAATTGGCGTCCAACGAGCTTAAGTATGCGTATCCGGCAGCCTGATCAACTAACTGATCAATCCGAGGGAGTGGGTAACAGTCTTTGGGGCAAGCGTCATTCAAATCTGTGAAATCAATGCACATACGCCATTCTCCGCTGGGCTTGGGGACCAGAACGGGGTTAGCCAACCAGGTGGGATATCGCACTTCTCGAATAAAGCCAGCGTCGAGAAGCTTAACAACTTCTTTTTCGACCGCCCTTGCCTTTTCAGCAGAGAAAGCATGTCGTTTTTGTTGGACCGGTCTGGCATCAGGGTTGACATTGAGTCGATGTTCTGCCACCTCCCGTGAGATACCAGGCATGTCAGATGGTTTCCATGCAAATTCTCCTTTGCATTTATTCAACAGTTGGACCAACTGCAGCTTTTCCTCTGTGTTGAGGTTATCGCTAACCAGAAATGCGGTTCCGTCTACCCCGCTGACTGGGACATGAGTCATTTTATCTACAGGCTGAGTACGTTTTTCATCATTTTGCTTATATGGGTCCACCGTCACGCACACATACCTGTCGCAACTCTTCTGAGTCATAAGCAGATAGCATTCAGCTGCTAACTTCTATTTTCCTTGGATCGAGACCACACCATCCCAGGACGGGTATTTCAGCTTTAGATGCTTTTGCGATATCGCCGCTCTAAAATGGTTGAGGAATGGTCGCCCCAATATGGCATTATAAGGCAGATTTAGATCCACCACCAAGAATAAAAGCTCCTCAGACCGTTTGGAGGTATCTTCCTTGAAATATACGGGCAAGGTAGTCACTCCAGTCACTGGGATGGGGACTCCGTCTACCCCAATAATAGGTTGTTTACAGGGCGTAAGCTCGCTATCTGAACGCTTCAAGAGATTGTAAGCTTCCAAAGAGAATAAGTTTACGGCACTTCCATTGTCAACCAGAGTTCTTCTAACTCCATGGTTAACGATAATGGGTGTAATTACTAACGCGTCATTGTGCGGATACACCACACCCTTCTCGTCCTCTTCAGAAAAGGATAATACCATACGATCCAAGGCACTTATCACTTCACTCTTTATTGTCATGCCAGTCCGTTTCCGCTTATCCCCTAGAGCGGGTATCAACTGTGCCGTTTCATCCAGATAAGGCGTGCCTCCCGCGATGATGTTGATGATAGGGACATCCTCATCATCGATTGTAAGCATTTCCCGGCCTTCTCCCGTAGGACCGGTGTCATGGCCTGGGGGGCGGGATGGTGCCGCCCTACTATCAGCTACTCTATTTGTAGGGTTACTTTTAGCTTCTTCTCGTGTTTTCATGGCAAATTCCCCCAGATAGCCTTCCTCCACCAGATGTTCTATCGCCGCTTTGAGTTCTCGGCATGCTTCAGTTGAGTGTCCTTTGGCTTTGTGAAATTTGCAATAGGCATTTTCTCTTCATCCCAGGATTACCCCCGGTCTTACAGGGGCAGGATAACGGATGGGCAGGTTTCGCTGCTCCACTATTGCCAGTATTTCTGCTCGGGGTAGAATGAAGGAAGGAGGATCTGAGTCATAAACTCGTCCCTTAGGAGGATCACTCTGCCGTTGGCTAGAGGGGTCACCAGATTTTCCCTTTGAGGGATTGTCTCTTCTCCGATTTTCCTTTCGCTGAGCGTAATCGTCAACGAACCGATCCTCAGAGGTAGCTGGGATTAGAGCGTTAGGGGCTGGAGGCATGGCGGGCGGCATGTTCCGAATTATATCCCTATTTTCTTCTTCTTCCATCCTCGCATAGTTGTGAGCTTTTAACCTTAACGCATCCAAAGTCACCGGTGGGTCAACCATTAAAGCTTCTCTGAGTTTTCCATAACAACAGTTTCGCTTTAAGGCTTCAATGGCGAAATCAACCGTTACACCTGGTGTTAGCGACATCTCAGTATCGAAATAATGGAGGAAACTCCTCAAAGATTCCTGAGGTTTCCTGTGTAAGTCGAACAAGGCAGCAGCTGACTTCCTGATAGGGACTGCAGTGCTAAATCGACTCCTGAATTTAGATTCCAGCTGCGCGAAACTGTCAATAGACCCACCTGGAAGACCTTCGAACCACAAACGTGCGACCCCTGACAGGGTCATTACAAATATTTGACACAAAGCCGCATCATTGTGGGTTTGGAATTGCACAAAATCCTTCACCTTGTTAAGGTGAGAGATGGGATCTCTGGTGCCATCATAGGATTCTGAGGGGAGCTTTACGTGTCTACTGACCCTGTGACGCCTTATGCGTAGGCTAAAAGGGTGACCCGAAGTATCATCAAGGATTTCCCGCGCCTGTCGAGGCGGGGATACCTCCAAACGATACCTACGATCTCTCGGATCTCTGATATGATGTCGCTTGAGAGTCGGACTGCGACTCCTTGGTGACCTAGTTCGATGTCTCCTACTGCTGGATCTTTCACTCCCTCCGGGAGACGTATCTCTATTATTTTCATTTCTTCTTCCATCCCAACGACCTCTGTCCTCCCCACGCCATTGTCGCTCCTCTTGAGAAATAGGAAATAAAGGTGCTTGTGGTATGTACGACTCCACCGTCCTATGAGCAATCTGTACAAGACTGACTGGCGCACTTAATGCGGGCAGCGTTGATGAGACATTTGCATGCAGCGGGGACGATAGTGGTCTTTCTGTAATGATTGATGGAGTGAAAATGAATTGAGATGCCACGCCTGACCCAGAAGTAGCAGGTGTATATCTGCTAGCCAACTCTATTAAATGGTCTAATTGAGCACGAAGGGCTAAAATCGAGCTCGCGAAGGGGTTATTTGCGCTATCCACCACGGATCCCCCCGACTGAGGAGGAAAATGACTTGACCCCGCTATTTGGGACAAGGGAGTACTCAGCTGTAACATAAACACTCACGTTGTTTGTGCAAGAGATAGATCTGACATTCCTGAAGGAATTTCTTGCACCGAGGTGGGGGCATCTGAAGTGGATCGGAGTCAGAAGCCATAATCTTCAAATTTCCAGAAGAACAGAGCTTGTCTATTAAGGATGCTCACTTAATTAAACCAAGGCTCTCAATGAAAGCACCAATTTGATAAGATTCGAGTTTCTGCGGGGGTGGAATAAGGATTATGGATGTCCGGAATCACTGTGGCTGTTGTCCGTGGTACCTGCAAAGCGTCGGAGGGGGGGCTCTGATTGATTGTTTATTTACCTTGTTTTATTGTCTCTTTTATTATTAATTGAGATAATAATTATGCTACTTTGAGCTTGTTTCCTTCCTATTTTGCTCTTCAGGCTTAATAAACGTTAATTGAGGAAAAAGAACAAAAAGCTTGAAGATTAGAGCTGAAATAATCAATCGGTGTTGGAGTTTTGATTTCAGCCTACTGTCTTCCGATTTTGGTCTCTCCATCCCTAGGCCTAGGGATGAGTCGACCCTGTCAGAGTTCCAGCCTGGACAGCACCGAGTGTACTTGTGTATTTTATTTGAGAGTGCTGGTTCGGACAGCCTGGAACCTAGAGGACATGGGCACGAGTATTAGTGCCTGGATTCCTTCTTCCACCTTGCAGAAGCACCAAGGGGACATCAATGGAAGAATGACAAAACATTCCCTTTGAATTATTCAAGAATATTCTCTTCAAAAGTGAAGTAATGCTATTTTCCAGCTTGGTTTTGGCAGCACATGTTCTTGAGTGCTGCAATTATTTATGGTAAAGGCTGGACCTTTGAATCAGGGAGAGGAGAAAGAGAAAGGCTATTAAAGGGAGGATCATCACGTCACATAGGAGGAGGAGAAAGGAAGAGGAGACAAGGGCAGCAGGAGCAACGGGTTGCACTTCATCTTCACCATCATTTTCCAGATTTGTCTACCTTTGAACAATAAGTTTTATTTTGTAATTTTAATTATGTGTTGTAGCTAATTTCCTCTGATTCTTGGTAGAGATTAGAGGTTGACTATCCAAGTTATTGTGAGACTTTTGTTGGACTTAATATGAATGTTTTTATATCTCTTTTCTTCTCACTTTAATTGTTAAAACTTGTTCTTGTTGAATTAAAAGCTTGATCAACTTGTGATTTAATTTGAATGGGTAATGTCAGTTTCATTTATGTCAGCGTGATTCCTGCATTTATGAAGATTAAGTAGACAACTAGTGAATATTTGACATAAGACTTGTCTTTAGGATCTAGGAAGAAGAAAAGAATGGGTTCAGGGTTGAGTAAGTCCATCCCTAGGCCTAGGGATGGGTTTCCCGTGTGTTTACAATTTTCCAGCAACTTGACAAATTGTTAGGAAAGTTAGGGTCATTATTAGAGTGTCTCTTTTAATTGACTTGTATAGGGGGAAACCTGGGAATTTAGAGTGTCTCTTGTTCCTTTAACATCTCTATAAATCCATTTCAGAATATGTTTTGTCAATGATCAATTGCTAAGGATAGTCACCTTGTTTAATTCTCTACCAAGGATTGTTTTCTACCTCTGATTTCAATTATATTTCCAGTTGAATTTTGTGCATGCTATTCTCACTCACTGATCTTCACTCCAGTGCTGTTTTTAATTTAGTTTTTAAATACAAAAACTCCCCCCAACTTTGTTCCGATTTGGTTTCTACAAGAAAAATACAAATTATTCAAGATTTCCTCCCTGTGGATTCGGTCCTCTCACTACTATCTACATTATATTTTGTGGTTTAGCACTGAGTTGAACATATATTTATGCGGTGGTTGCGACGCCTCCGTCATAAATTGAAGGAATTTCTTGCACCGAGGTGGGGGCATCTGAAGTGGATCGGAGTCAGAAGCCATAATCTTCAAATTTCCAGAAGAACAGAGCTTGTCTATTAAGGATGCTCACTTAATTAAACCAAGGCTCTCAATGAAAGCACCAATTTGATAAGATTTGAGTTTCTGCGGGGGTGGAATAAGGATTATGGATGTCCGGAATCACTGTGGCTGTTGTCCGTGGTACCTGCAAAGCGTCGGAGGGGGGGGCTCCGGCGTAGACACTCCGATGCTTAAGTTAGTATGGCTATGAAATTCTACAGAGGTTTTAGTAGAGAATTTGCTCTTACTTTAGATCTAGAATTTGGTGGTATTTATAGCCAGAAGAGAAGGCGTTACCCTAGGGGGGCATTATCGAGGGGAGATAACACCCAGGATGACGTCACCAGGGTGACGTCATGTGGGACCCCAGACATGATATCGCTGGCGAGGTATCTCCAATGTGATGCTATCGGCCTTCCTTGGATAGGATGACGCCATGTGGGACCCCCTCTGGCTGATGTTGACTATCCTAGGGTGCACAGCTTATCGCGGGCGGTAACCGGGTGTCGGAGTAAGTCAAGGTCTACAAGGGTCTGCCCTTGTCCACGGGTGAGATGACGAATGTACCCTTGGCATTTCATCAATTGTTATCACTTCTGACTCAGCTTTCTGGGCCTTTCGGGGTGTCTCTGCCTCCTTGGCTTTGCCCTTGGCAGTTGCCGGAGTCTTTCTCTTTTTGGAGGTCGGGGTCTCGGAGGCCGGGGCCTTAGGTGGGACCTTCGCCGCTCTGGTCGGCGTCTTAGAAGCTGATTTGGCTGGGGCCTTGCCCTTTTTCTTCTTTGGGCTAGGTTTGGGGCGCGTTGGTGGGGCAACCTCGACCACTTCGTCCTCGACCTCCACGCCTGGCTCTTCGGGCCCTTGAGCAAATTGCTCAGGACCTTGAGCCTCTTGCTCAACAGGCTCATCCTTGGGCGTCTCTTCAGCACCTCATTCAGCAACTTCTGGAACCTCCTCCGCTTCCGACTGAGCATCTGAATCCCAGGGGAACTGCTCCTCATTTTCTTTCTCAACCCGTCTGGCTTCACGGAGGCTGGAGCTGGTCGCGCTGCTGGCCGCTTTGTCTTCATCAGACTCCAGCCAGGATTCTCCCGGTCGAGGCCCGCGAGCAAGCAGCTCGACCTCCAGAGGGACCTCGTTGACGGGTGCTCGTGGGGGCTGCTCCTCTTCTTTCTGCCCCGCCGGAGACCTGGTAGTCTTCTTTTTCTTACTGTCGGCGGCGGTGGTTGGAGGAATACGGGTTACTTTGCCGGATCTGGTCATGGCAGCTTTGGAGGAGAGGATTTCAAAGGTGTTGAGGTCGTCTAGGTCTAGGGTGTCCTCGGAATCTGACCCGAATAGATTAGAAGTGGTGGGTGATGGAGGAGGAGATGGAAGGTGAACGGGCTTGTGGCGTGGTGGTGACTAGTCGGCGGTGGTGTTTGGCGGCTGAGATATTGTGGAGTGAGGAGTGGAGGAGTGAGATGTGGTAGGTTTGTTTAGGTTTATGTTTGTTTTGGCCATGGTGAGGGAAGAAAGAGTGGGAATTAATTTGGTTTTTTGAAAAGAAAAGAATGTGTTTGATTTGATGGAAAGAGATATGAGAGGGTTTGGTTGGATAACGGATAGGTAACGGACGTGGGGAACTGGGATAGTGAGTTAATGGGGATATGGAAAGATGGAGGGAAAAGAGGGAGTTGATTGCCTTGGTCTTCGGCCGCCACGTGGCGCGCTGGGAGAGGCCGCGCAGTCCTAAGGACAGCGTGCGCCTGCACCTGCACGGGAAATGTAAAAAGGTTAGTTGCTTTTTGGTTTTTGAAAATAGGAAAAAGGAATAAAACAAAAGGAATTAAATAGGGATTAATAAAGAAGGGAACAAGAGCATTTAATGAGGAGAAGGGGAGACAAAGGAATTAAATGAAAAGGAAAGAAGACAAAGTTAATTTAAAATACACCTAGGTAACATAAAAAGTGTGCAAAAAGAATTTGAAAAGCTAAGGTTGACTCAAATAAAAATAAAAAAGAAATGAACAAAGGATTTAAAAGGGGAATGAGAAGGGACAAAACTAATTAAGACTACCTAGGGAAGATAAGAAATGTGCGCGAAAAAGGGAAAAAGTATGTTGGACTCAGATTTGAAAGACATGAAAATTAAAGAGAGAGAGTTTTAGGAATCCGGGGACTGTCCCCACACTTGGCCTTGATTATCGTCTAAGCCTAGACGTTTTTCCTTCATTCGGGGGTACTGATTGCTGGGTCCTTGACCCTCACTTCTTCGGCGGTCGAGGGCTTGAATCCTTCATGGAAGGATTTCAGCCTATGACCGTTCACCTTGAATGGCTCGCCATTGTCCAGATTCTGAATTTCGATAGCCTCATGATTAAACACAGCAGTGACTTTGTACGGTCCCGTCCACTTGGATTTTAGCTTCCCCGAAAAGATTCATAAGCGGGAGTTGTATAGCAAAACATTTTGCCCAACAGTGAAGGTCTTGACTATGAGGTGCTTGTCGTGTTGGGCCTTGGTCTTGCCCTTGTAGATCATCGAATTCTCATAGGCATCCCCCCGAAGCTCTTCAAGCTCTTGAATCTGTAGACAGCGGTCCTTGCCTGCCAAGTTCAGATCCAAATTGACTTTCTTAATGGCCCAGAATGCCTTGTGCTCAATCTCGACTGGGAGGTGACATGGCTTGCCATAGACCAACCGATACGGTGTCATACAGATCGGGGTCTTGAATGCAGTGCGGTAGGCCCATAGCGCATCTCCTAGTTTGAGACTCCAATCTTTCCTTAACTGATTGACGGTCTTCTCGAGAATAGCTTTAATCTCCCGATTCGAGACCTCGGCTTGCCCATTGGTTTGGGGGTGATAAGCCGTAGATACTCGATGGGTCACCCCATACTTGTTGAGTAATGAGGAGACCGTTCGGTTGCAGAAGTGAGTCCCCCGATCACTGATGAGAGCTCGAGGGGTCCCGAATCGGTTGAAAATATGGGTCCGTAGGAAATCAGCTACTACCCTCGAATCGTCTGTCTTGGTGGCTTTGGCTTCAATCCACTTGGAAACATAATCAACTGCAAGTAGGATGTATGTGTTCCCGAATGAACTTGGGAAAGGGCCCATGAAGTCGATGCCCCAAATATAAAAAATTTCACACGCAAGGATGCTGATCAAGGGCATTTGGTTCCTCGCTCCTATGTTTCCCATAGCTTGGCACCGAGGGCATGTAGCGCAAAATAAATAGTTGTCCTTGAAAATCGACGGCCAATATAGACCGGCTTCCAAGACCTTGAGTGCGGTCTTCTTTGCAGCAAAATGCCCTCCTTCCGTGGTCGAGTGGCAGAACTTGAGGATTGACGGGACCTCATCCATGGTGACACAGCGCCTAATAATCTGATCTGAACAATATTTCCATAAGTAGGGGTTGTCCCAAACATAGGACTTGGCTTGCCTTCGGATCCGGTTGTGCTCTGCACTCGAGGCCTCGACTGGAAATACCCCAGTGGCACAAAAATTCGCAATGTCCGTGAACCATGGGAATTTTGCTGTGTCAACTAAGCACAAATGCTCATCTGGAAAAGTCTCCCGAATGGCTACTTGGGAGTCATTCTCTCGATTCGGGAGCCTGCTCAAGTGGTCAGCGCCACAATTTTTCGTCCCTTTCTTGTCCTTGATAGCAAGGTGAACTCTTGGAGTAGGAGGATCCAGCGGATAAGCCTAGGCTTCGCGTCTGTCTTCTTGAGCAGGCATCGAAGGGCGGAATGGTCGGAATAAAAAATCACTTATGTGCCCAAGAGGTACCGCCGGAACTTGTCAAGGGCATAGACAATCGCCAAAAGCTCTTTCTCCGTCGTGGTGTAGTTCTGTTGTGCGGGATCCAGCAACTTGGATGCATAGTAGATGACGTACGTCTCCTTATCTTTCTTCTGGCCCAGAATAGCTCCCAAAGCCTGGTTGCTAGCATCGCACATGATCTTGAAGGGGAGTGTCTAGTCGGGGGCCTGAATGATAGGAGCAGAAATAAGCTTGGCTTTCAAGGTCTCGAATGTCGTCTTGCACTTTTCGTCGAATATGAAGTCCACATCCTTGTGTAACAGTTGACACATTGGTTGGGCTATCTTAGAGAAGTCCTTGATGAACCTCCTATAAAATCCTGCATGACCAAGAAAAGAGCGCACATCTCGAATATTCGAGGGGTAAGGCAAGGTCTCGATAGCTTGAATTTTAGCTTTGTCCACTTCGATGCCCTTTCGGGACACGATGTGGCCTAAGATAAGCCCTTGGTCTACCATGAAATGGCATTTCTCGAAATTAAGAACAAGGTTAGTGTCCACACATCTTTGCAAAATTTTCTTTAAATTCGAGAGGCATTCGGAAAAGGAGTTACCATAGACCGTGAAGTCGTCCATAAATACCTCGATGCACTCCTCTACAAATTCTGAAAAGATGCTGACCATGCACCTCTGAAATGTGGTTGGGGCATTGCATAACCCAAAGGGCATGCGTCTGTAGGCAAAGGTCCTGAATGGGCACGTGAAAGTGGTTTTTTCCTGGTCTTCAAGGGCGACTGGAATTTAGTGGAAGCCCGAATACCCATCCAAGCAGCAATAATGTGTCTTGCCCGCAAGGCGCTCTAGCATTTGATCTATAAAGGGCAGCGGGAAGTGATCTTTTCCGGTTGCCTCGTTCAAGCGTCGGTAGTCGATGCATACACGCCAACCATTCTGGATTCGAGAGGGGATTGGCAGACCCTCGGGACCTAGAATGATGGTGATGCCTGTTTTCTTCGGGACCACCTGAACAGGGCTGACCCATGGGGAATCAGAGATGGGATAGATAACCCCGGCATCAAGCAGCTTCAGGACCTCTTTCTTGACCACCTCCATCATGGGGGGGTTCAAACGCCTTTGAGGCTGTCGGATTGTCTTGCTATCTTCTTTGAGATGTATGCGGTGAGTGCACAAGGACGGTGACAAGCCCTTGATGTCGGCAATTATCCAGCCGATGGCCTTTTTAAAACTCTTGAGGAGGTCCACTAATTCAAGCTCTTGATCCTCTTCCAATTTGTTGGAAATTATGACCGGAAGGGATTCTTTCTCCCCGAGGTAGGCATACTTCAAATGTGAGGGCAGCGCCTTAAGTTCAAGGTTTAGAGCTTGTACCAGAGAATGAGTGAGTCGCTCATGACCTGCGCATTCGGGGGCTCGACTGCTAAGATAGCATTTTCTTCAAGAGCTGCTGCGACTGAGCATAGTTCAGTGGGAACTGCAATGGATGATGTCATCTCCTTCAAGGATTCGGGGGTGAGACTTCGGTCAAGAATCAGCTTCAAGGGCTCGATAGAATTCAGATCAGCAATATTCTCCACAAAGGGGTCTATCACGTCAATAAAATTGACACTCGCAAATTCGGAGGGGTATTTCATGGAATCCAGCATGTTGAAACGGATGATTTTCCCATCGAATTCGAGGGAGATGGAGGCTTCATAGCAGTCAATCTTCGCATGGGCAGTGACCAAGAAAGGGCGCCCCAAAAGTAAATCCGAAGATTTGGTGTTTGTTGGGTTTTCCATGGAAAGAACATAGAAATCCACTGGAAATAAGAATTCACCTACTTGGACGAGTACATCCGTGATTATGCCTTTAGGATATACAACCGAGCGGTCTGCAAGTTGGATGACAAGCGTGGTTTCCTTCAAGGGCACGAGTCCAAGGCTGTTGTAAATGGTCAAGGGCATAACATTAATTCCAGCTCCCAAATCACACATTGCCTTCCCAATATCTATGGTACCAATTCTGCAAGGGACCGTGAACATGCCTTGATCCTTGCACTTTGGCGGAATTTTGCGCTGGATATGGGCGGACAAGTTAGCTCTCACACTAATCCGATTCACCTCGGTGAATTTGTTCTTGTTAGTGCAAAGTTGTTTTAAGAACTTTGCGTATCGAGGCATGTTTTTGATGGCCTTGAGGAGGGGAATATTGATGATGACCTTGCTGAACATATCAAAGATGTCCTGGTCTTCCTCTTCTTTCTTCTTCTTGACCAACCGCTGAGGGAACGGGGGCTCGAGTACTTTGTTAATGAATTCTTGGGAGAATTCTTCTTGAACGGGTTGTTTCTTCTTATAGCGAGACTTCTTACTGGAGAAGAAGTGGTCAAGAGTTGCATCATTGAATCGCGACTTTTTGGGTTGTTCAGTAGGCCGTTCGGGAGGTGGTTGTGCATTGTTGTCACATTCGGGACCTGGAATAGCAGTGTCAGCTTCGGGACCTTGAATGTCTCCTACAGACTCGGGGTCTGGATGGACATGAGAAGGTATCTCGAGACCACTTCGGAGGTGCATGGCACATGCCACATGCTTCGGGTTGGGTTCCGTCTGCCCTGGGAATCTTCCTCCATTTTTCACCTCTTTCATCTCTGTCATGAGAGTACGAATTTGTTTTTCCAGCTCCACAATTCTTTTCTTATCAGGGGAGGGTTCCTCATTCGGGGGCACTGGCATGGTGAAGTTCTGGTCCGGGGGTGGCTGCCTCTGGTACTGATAATTCTGAAAATTGGGTCTGGGCTTGAGATTCTGCATGTTGAAAGGAAGGGGATGATTTTCGTATGGGTTTTGTCCATACTGATGGCTAGGTTCGGCCTGCTGGTTGTTGTTCCACCCATAGTTAGGTTGTTTCCAGCCTTGATTGTGATTCTGACCATACGGGACATTGAATCCTCCTGCCGCATTGACGGGCATTTCTTCAGGAATAAATGGGCAAGCATCAGTGGGGTGGTCTAAAAGCTGGCAGATTTGGCAGGCCTTGACCTGGATTGGGTGTCCCGAAGCCATATTCTGTAGCATACCTGTGATGGCTGCTAATTGATTCTCTATAGCGGCTGAACGGGCATCTTGAATGTTAGTGGAATTGTTGAGTTGGAGGTTGTTCTTGGCCATGAGCTCAATGGTGTCCTTGGCGGCAGCAGGAGTAAGTCTAGTAATGGATCCGCCGGCAGCAGCGTTCAGCAAGGCCTTGTCTCGACCCTTAAGTCCTTCACAAAAATATTGTATGAGGGCATGTTCGGACAGATTATGTGACGGGCATAGGGCTTGCATTTTCTTAAACCGCTCATAATATTGCTCAAGATCCTCTGTGTCTTTTTGAAGGACGGACACGAGCTGCTTTCGGGTCACCATAGCGATGGACACCGGGTAGTATTTGTCCGTAAAGGCCTTGGACATTTCAGCCCATGAGTTGATGGATTGTTGTTGCAAGTCATAAAACCAGTCAAGAGCATCGTCCTTGAGAGACCACATAAAGGCACGTAGTTTGGCATGCTCAACAGTAACGTTGTGGGGATTCATAGCATCACAAATGGAATGTAGCTGCTGAAGGTGACGGTGGGGGTTCTCTTTAGCCAGCCCTCGATAGAGGGGTAGGTGGTGCATAATTGCGGATTTGAGTTCCCAGTCATTCGGGACCACCGGCCAAACGATACAACTGGTTGGGGCCTCGGGGGCAGCATTGAATTCTTCGATGGTCTGGATCACAAGGGGGATCGATGGAATACCATCCCCTTCGGGACTATGATTATCCATGTTGGGTTCTTCTGGGTGGACAGGAGGCAGGTCTTCGAGGTCTGGATTGTCGTGGGGGGCAAAGAGACGTTCGAGGTCCCGAACACAAGGATTGGAATTTGATCCTTGGGCTAGTCGTCGAAGGCCCCTTTCTGTCCTTCCTAACTCATGATCAAGGGGCAGTAAATCGGGTGCAGATCTCCTGGTCATACAAACAAGAAAAATAAATCAGTCTTGAAACAATCCCTGGCAACGGCGCCAATTTGATCGTCAGTCAAATAAAGATTTATAATGCCTGAAATTATGCGCACAATGGATAATGTGTACAGTGGTAGTCAGGGTCGAACACAAGGATTGTGAGAGACTGATTCAAGGTCTTGAATGAAAGCACAGGATAAAAACACGAAAAGTAACACTCGGGGGGGTTTTACTTGGCTAAACGAGTCAGCCAAGAAAGATTGGGAGTTAACAATTTCTAACTAAAAAAGCAGTATTCAGGACCTTGAGTTGTCAATTCGGGATCCCGAAGGTTAAAACAAAGAAAATCAGTGAATAAATTCAGAAATAATAAAACAGAGAGATAGTCCAGCACAAATAATCAGATAGAGAGGGATCTTAGCAAAGGCATTCTTAGGTTGCATTCGGGGCCCTGATCATCATCAGCACAAGGATATTCTACTCAAGCATGCATAGAAATGACATAGGGACCAGATTCCTCGGATATCCCCTACTTTTCTCTTAAGAGAAACTACCCCCGTTTCCACATATGAGGTAGTCTTGACAGTCTGCCATCCCTCTAGGCACGAATGCGGGAGGGCCATACTCAGACTGCCCATGAAGATAAGAAAAGACAGATCTAGAGCTAAAAGTCCCTCAGTTTGTCAGGCTCGTGACCTCGCTCTAATCAACTACTCACCCTATCTATTCAAGACCACTTCAGCGCAGCCAAGACTAAATAGATGCCTACTTGTTCCATGCAATTTTCCTTCCGTATTCATCACAAAGATGGCAGCATTCACACAAAATAATAATCAGTTGATCAAGCCTCCAATTATTTCATGCGAATTTGTAGTTAAAATGATAAGCAATTGAATATGGCAGCAAGAATATATCAAGCACATTTAGGCCTCGAATCTGCCCTTGCAACCCTTGAATCACCCATGCTAAGAATTAAAGATTTAGCTACTCATGCTTGAAGATAAACAAATAATAATTAAAGAGAGCATAATAAGTAAATAAATAGATTAAGGGAAGAAGACTTGTTACTAAAAATGTTTGAAGCCCGGCGGCAAGGTTGAAGGAAGCTAACAAGAACTAGAGAGATAAACTAGAGAGAAGTCTAAGAAAAACTAATTCTACTAATTCTGAAAATTATATTATGTGTTGAGAGATGTCTAAACTACTCCTTGGATGCTCCTTATAAGCTAGAGCTCCAAGCACAAAATATCTTCAGCCTAAACTAGGGACAAAATGCATTAATTGAAAGCCTATTACAATGGATCCATGCTCCCTAAAGCACAAAGCGGAAAAAGCATAAAGTTGTCTGGTTTTCCCAGCTTTGGCAAGTCTGGATTGGGCTCAAGGTCTGGAATGGTCAGAGAGGTAGGTATTTTGTGATCAGTGCAGGTCGTCAGAACAGTGTCAGGGAGATCACATGGGAGCTTTGGCAAGAGGACACGTGGAAATGCCGCTCTTTGCCCTTCGGGGGGCCAAATGGAGAGTCCGATTCGGGACCTTAAACGCTGCTTTGGACTCGGGACCTCGACTCTGGTCTTGAAGCTCGAATTCGCACAAAATGCACCAAAAACACATGTTTTTGCATAAACTCCTTTTTTTAGGCCTAGATCTGCAATAGTAATGAAAACAAGGATAAATTAGCAGAATCATGCCTTAAATTGGCGAGAAAATGGAGAGAAAATCATGCATAAAAATATGTTATCAACAACCCTGAACTTTTTTTTTGTTTAATTACAACCCTAGTCTTCGCTAATATTGTCATATCACCCCCTTACCATAACAGAAATTCGATGTGGCATAGTTGACCACCGTTATGTGCCACGTCAGCTCGCCACGTCCGCGATAACCAGGGGGTAATTAAACAAAAAAAAAGTTAAGGGTTGCGATTAATCAAAACATTAAAATTCAAGGTTATTTTATGTCATTTTTCCTAATTTAATCAATAACCCAAATTCCTCTTTTCCTTTCTTTTTTATATACAACAGTATAATAATAATAATAAAAAATTAGAATTAATGCTTCATTGTTAGAATTAGAGGTAATTATGATTAATTTGGGAATAAGGTTGCCTACAAAATAACTTAACAATTAGAGGTAATTATGATTAATCTGATTAATTATGACTATTAATAGAAAGGCAATAAAGGTGGAGAGAATCTAGAAAATTCCCATTCGTTTAAATTTCCTAGAAAAAAATCCATCCAGCAGGAATGAATTGAAGAAGAAAAAATAAAAAAGAAACAAAAACAGAAAGTATAATAAAATAAATATGGCAAAAAGATATAAAACAACCCTGAACTTTAATGTTTTTGTTTAATTACCCCCCTGGTCATCGTGGACGTGGCGAGCTGACGTGGCACATAACGGTGGTCAACTGTACCACATCGAATTTCTGTTACGGTAGGGGGTAATATGACAATATTAGCGAAGACCAGGGTTGTAATTAAACAAAAAAAAAGTTCAGGGTTACACTTAAATAAAACATTAAAGTTCAAGATTGTTTTATATCATTAAGCTCTTCCTAATCCTTTTGAAATCAAGTCTTATTCCAACTAATAGAGAAAAAAGAAACATGTGCACTTTCGTTGATAATTCATTTTACCAATTTAAGTCAAAGAGCAAATTTAATTTACCATATATGACTAGAATTTATATATAATTAATCATATGTGTGTTTATACTGAGATTATATATCTAATTAGGGTAATTAAAGAATTCTCATCAAGTAACATTTTCATATGTGCAAAAAATTACTCCATCTGTCTCAAAAAAATATAATTTTCTAACATATTTGACTTGTCAGGTATAAATTATCGTATTTATATTTTTTTTTTAAATTACAATTAATAATATATAATTAATGTTTTGTGTTTATTGGTTTATGTGAGATACTAATTAATAGAAATAAATGTTAATTTAATGATTTTTTTCCACAATTAATTTCGTTCTTAATTTTTGTATAAATGTTAGGAAGTCATTTTTTATAAGATAAATTAATATGAACCATTAAAAACTGAATATACGAATATTATTGCATGTAAGAATCGACAGAAAATCTACCGGAAGAGCATCGCTAGATTTTGTTTCCAAAACTCTTTGAACTATTGGCAACTTTATCTACGTTCGCCGCAGGTTTGCATGGACCTTAGTGGGATTAATAATTGTTTTATGAATTCCTCTCTTTTTCTATTCCTTTTTCTACCGACATGTTACAATATTTTGTGCGGTCTAATATTTTTGCCAAATAATTATTATTCTGTCCGGTCTAATATTTTTGCCAAATAATTACTATTGAATTCATACGGATTGTGTTGTGGGTCCCGCTCAATTTGGGTTTATATGTAATTATTTGTTTTAGTTTGATTAGAAAAAGAAAAAAAATGAGAAATAAAGATTTTTAACGTGGAAAACCTCAACAGGTAAAATAAACACGTGATGCTAAGAATAGGTGGCAGTTAAATTGCGATGGTGAGTACTCAGTTGGGTCCTGGTCCTTGGGTTATGCTAAACAGCGTTTTCAGGCTACCCCGAGGTTAGAGTCATGCTGGTCCAATTTAGTTCCTTACAGAGTAGAATTTTTCCTATGGTTGGCAATGCGAGGGCGTTTGGTGACTAGGGAATTTCTCTACACACGTGGCATGCTCAATGAGGAGGACAACGTCTGCTCTATGTGCGATAGGCAAGGGGAATCTGTCCAACACATTTTGCTTCACTGTCAAACTTCGTCCTCTAGCTGGAATGCGGTGATGGTATGGTTGGGAGTTTCCTGGTGTCCTCCTCGGACTATTGGTGAGCTATGGGATTCTTGGGAGTCCTATCTCCCTAGTAGCGGGGTTCATAAAAAGGAGAAGTGGAGGGTCCTGTTTTACGCTATGGTTTGGAGCTTGTGGTTGCAGAGAAACCAAGTAGTTTTTCATCAACATTCCTTCTGCTCGAGACGAGTTTTCAATACCGCCTACTCGTTTTGGTACAGATGGTTAAAGAGTACAGATCATGCATTCCCTTACGGTTTGGGAATGATGCTGCTGTCCCCTTCCTGGTTACTATCGTTGGGTCGGGCAGTTTAATTGTCTGTATTCTTGGTTCCTCCTAGGTTCCTACTATGGTTGTTTGCTTTCGTCATTCCCTTGCCGCTTCCTCTCTTGAGGAGCAATCTTCTGTACATTCTATTCCTCGCTTCTGATTGCCTACATCTTCTAGGCAAAAATAAAATCTTCAGCTTATTTTTAAAAAAAAAACACGTGATCAAGCTAGTAATAATCCACTATATGATGATCAATGTGTACAATCGAATAAAACCTCTCTCTCAACTCTAAGAATTACCTGACATACACCACTATCACTAATAGTACCAATCAAACAATCGAATCAATCGAATCCGAAAAGAACAAAAGAATAGTACCAACCTAATGAACAATCAATACCGTTCACCTCGAAGAGCTCGAAGTAAGAAACAACTCTCTATAATCTCACCAAGATCGACCCACAAATCACCGTCCAATCAAAGCTTGCAATGCGCCACCAACAAGCTAGTCTCATGTCTTCTCCGCTTCTGCTATGCACCACCACAACAAATACATAATATGTGGATACACTAGGTTTGGGTTGGAAACCCAATTCTAATCCAGCACGACACCGCTTTCTTTCTTTCTTTTTCTTTTTCTTTTTTTAATCAAACTAAAACAAATAATTGTATGAGCCCAAATTGAACGGGACCCACAACAAATCTCTCCTTCACGCTCATTTTGGGCAATCATTAATTTTCATGCAATCTTAGTAGGAGTCAAGTTCGCTTTCTCGTCGGTCAATACCGGTAAACATTGTTAGAAGCAAGCTCTCCCTTCATGATTACAGTTGCTCCTTTGCTTAGCTAACCTGATAGGATTGTTCATCGGTTAACCGAAATCCCTAAATCTACAAACCGAAATCGAACCGAACTTTATAGAAATCAAAATACCGAAACCGAAATTTTTTCTTTTCGGTTTTTCGGTTTAACCGAAAATTTTGAAATTTCAAACCCTTTTTTTTCTTTTTTTCCTTCTCTTCCTCCCTTCCCACACCAGAATCTCCAATAAACAAAAAACTTAAACAAATAATCACTGAAAAAAGCATACCCAGCAAAAGAGATTAATAAAAAAATAAAAAAATCAAACAATCTACAAATGAATAAGATCACTTCCTATTTTCCATGATTCCTAAATTCTGATCAATATTACCAACTGGCAACAAAAGATAGAAGCATATCTAATCATACAAATTGGATTAAAAAAATAAAAACGATCAACAGATCTGACCTCAAAATTGACTGACAGACTAAGTGAGAGACGAGAGGGAAAGATCGAGAGAACGAGAGAGGATGAGGGAAAGTTCGGAACTTCGGAGGCGGTGGGTGGTGGTGGTGGAGGAGGCGGTGGCCGGTGGCCGGTGGATTGTGTGGAGGAGGAGACTGAGACTGACTGAGAAGAACGAACGAGAGGACGAGGAGGATGAGGGTCGGGGTCGGGGTTAGGCTAGTTAATGGAATTTTAGTAAATAAAATTGGTGATGTTGTTTTAAGAAAGGCCCAACCCAAAATTGGTGATGCTGTTTTAAGAAACCAACATCCGAAATCGAACCATATTAAATTTCAGTTTTTGACTATCTGAAACCGAAAAAATCGAAACTGAAATTGAGCAGCCCTATAGCCTAATCTGACTAGTCGCTTTTTTCAGGATAGTTGCCCAATCACTATCTTTCATTCCTTATGTTCCGCTACTATTTGTTGGAGAAATAAAAACCACCCGAGTCTCTCTTAATGGAATGATACTGTTCGCTTTGGGCCTGAGCCCGCACGGTTTTCACAAAAAGCCTCATTCTATTAAGAAGATTAACTCCTCTTATATTTAGTTTTTATTTCTTCTTTTTTTTCGATATGGGACTTTAGTTCGCACACCCCAATAGATTGAATACACAACCTCTTATTTAACGGATAAGATTTGAGATTACTAAACCAAATCGCACACAATTAAACCAGGAGTAATATTTTTATTGGATGTGGGATTCATTTCTCGCATCTTATCTGCCACTACTAATTAATGATATATGGAACACGTAGTACTCTCCTGAAGATGAACAAAAGTAATATTTAAGTTTATAAAGAATCCAACTGATCAGATCTTGTGATCTCATGCAGCTTCCACGAAGAAGGGTTTTTAATTCATTGTAATCAAAACATAAAAAGAAACCAACAGGAAAGCTCCTGCACACCAACAAATCAATTCACTCTCTCTTTATATACTCCTCCTCTCCTCCCTCCCCTTCCATGCAAAATCAAATTTCCTTTCTTTTCTCTTCTTTTTCTTGTAATTCCAGTGATATATCAAATATTTATAGGGATATTTATCAGATATGTATGGTAACGTTGGGTCTGGATTTGAGGACTACTTTCCATCAATGATGGAGACATTGGGTGCGGAAGCGTTCATGTTGGAGCTGTGCAACGGGTTCCGGTTGCTGATGGATGGGGAGAAAGGTTTGATCACATTCGAGAGCTTGAAGAGAAACAGTGTGATCTTGGGGCTGAATGAGATGAGGGATGATGAGATTGTGTGCATGTTGATGGAAGGTGATCTTGATGGTGATGGTGCCATCAATCAGATGGAATTTTGCATCCTCATGTTTAGATTGAGCCCTCGTTTGATGGATGGCTCCAAGCTATGGATTGAAGATCTCTGTCTAATAATTAATTAATTTGGTTTAGTTAATTAATTAACTAGCCATTTCATTAGGTTATTCTTGATGTAATTAATTAGTTTCTACTTTCCTAATATTCAGTCTCCTCGGATGTTCACTGCCTCTTCCGAGCGAGAAGTCGACTATAAGCATTGTTTTCCTTTGAAATAAATTAATTAGCGGTGTATATTGTATGACCTGTATCCAATCAATGGCATGGATTGATCAATAATGGAGTTAGACTTAATTTTATTGATTGGAAGGTTTTACTTATATATGACCTAATTAATAAAAAATCTTAATTAAATTTATTTTATTAAAAATCTGATTTTAATTTCATCCTTGAACCATTCTGCATCATCTTTTTCCATTCCTAAAAAATCCATTCATTTTCCTACCAAAAAATTGGTGAGGACAAGTTTGTTGACAGAGATGGGATCGGAGAGGAGTGAGGCCGGAGATGGTGGATCTGCTGGTTGTTGACCAACGATGATGGAATAGGACGGGTTCCGTGACGCAACCAAGGATGAACGGCGGATGGTGGCTCAGAGTTTTAATCGTAGATTAGGTGTTGGGAAAGAGATGATGAATAGTGATTTGGAAATGGTGATAGTAGCTCGGTGAAGGATGCCTTTTGTGGTTCAAAAACGAAAATAAAAGAGAATGAAGTGCAGGATGATTTCTGGTGTTATTAATTAAGAAGAAGATGATAAAAGCTCTGCAATTTTTTGGTAGGAAAATGAATGGATTGTTTAGGAAAGGAAAAAGATGATGCAGAATGGTTCAAGGATGAAATTAAAATCAGATTTTTAATAAAATAAATTTAATTAAGATTTTTTATTAAGTTTTAATTTCAGACCTCTCCAAATCGTTCTGCGTTCGAAATTAGGTCCTTTTGTTCTCTGCAAAAAGGCAACAAAAAAAAAATAACAAAAATAGAAGTTAACGGTGGTTTGTAAGTCTACAGTTAGTCACGTCAACAAAATCTCATTAATTATTTGGACTATTAATTTCATCCGTCCAATTTTATTGAATGACTCAGATTCTTTTAACATTACTGATCATGTTATAGGGAAAATTAGAAGAGTCCTACGTTGACTATTATTTATTTACACTCATTAGTGTGGACTGATTTTCATATTTTTAGTCTATATTTACAGCAGCTCATCCATGTTGAATGCATGGATTGCATTCATACATGTGGCTGATTTAATTGACCATGCCTACATTGTATTCACACGAATAATGGCTGCTAAATTGTGTATATATACTTTAGGTAATTATTTGTATCAAATAAGATTAAGAGATTCAATAAAATCTTCTTCTAAAAATCTTTAGTATATATTTAAGAAAACCGATCATGTACGATGAGAATAGTAGTCATTAAAGTCTCAATTATCGTCCTAAAAGATAATTAACTACGAGTAAAAAACTCTTCGCCACTCATCACTATAGCTTCCGCCGGTAATATATATATAGTAGTAATGTGAACCGTGGGAAGGGTGTGAATATATTTGTAGCTATATGAATGTTTTATGTTTATGCATATGGTTTAGAATCATATCTTTAATTTGTTGGAGACTTATTAAATAAAATGATATGCATGTAAGAGAGAAATTTTATGACATTCATATATGACTCAATTAGTTTAATTTAAGTCATTTAATTTTATATATATATTAAAAGTAAATAACATATAAATCGTGTAAGTGGTTTCACGCTTTAATCAAAAAGTCATTGATTCTACTATTTTAATATGTAATTATTTACTAAAATACTTTACTTTTTCAGTGGAAAAATGTAATGTATAGGCTCAGGCTCAGTAATCACAATACCCTTGATTGATACTCCCTCCGTCATTTTTTATCAGACGCGAGGGAGTGAATCACGGTATTTTAGGCCAAGGGAGACAAAAGTCAACATCACCGCCACGTGTCACCCTCTGATTCGCCCATCCTTCATTTTCTCTCTCTTTTCTTTCTTTCTTTCTCTCTTTTCTTTCTTCCTCCCTCTGTCCGAATATTGCTCCGTCTGTGATCGTTTTCTATTCTCACCTCCGCCACAGAAAGGAGCGGAAGGACGTCGTGAGTCGGGAGAAGGTCGAATGACACCATTCCGAGCTGCCAATATCCGTCACGCGCCGCCGAAGCAGCCAGAGCTCCGGACACGCGCCGCCACGCGCCGGCGCGTGCGGCGTCCGATTCGGCCGGGACCACCCTCGTTCTGCTCGGCTCGTCATTTCCGGCAAGAATCTATGCTCGTCGCGCCAGTCCGAGCAGCCAAACATGTTTTATGTTCGATTTGAAATCGGAGGAGGAAAGATGAGAGAGAAAAACTTTTTCTGATTTTGCTGACACCTTCTTTTCCATGGCAGAGATACTATGATCAAATATGGTCCTTTAAGTTTTTCGTTTCCCTTTTTTACCTTGTATGACGCGTGGCTCAGCAAGGGGACGATGGGCGTTTTTGATAAAACACGAACTTAAGGGACCGAAATGGCAACAACGTCAATTAATTGAAGGCAAGCGTTTTTTGGCTAGAACGACTGATAAAAAATGACGGAGGGAGTATGTAATTATTTACTAAAAATATTGTACTTTTTGTAGATACATGATTAAAAAATCCTTCCATTTTTTCTCTTTTTAAGAAAGGGCTTGTAATAGCCATTCAAGAGTTAGGGCCGGAGATGAACATTAAGGTAGAGTACTGGATAAGGTCTACATAGCTAGTTATGTAGTATGAGTGATGGGTCGTGTCAAGAACTGTTTACTGGATAGGTCGGGCTTGGATCTGGGCATAAAATTTCAAAACTTTCGTAAATGCCATATTAGTTGGGTCAGGACGAACTTTATGCAGGTCAATTTTTTCAAAAAGCCAGGCCCTTTAAGCTTAATGAGTTTCCTGTGGCCTGACGAACTTGTTAATTTAACAAAAACGATGACGTTTTTAATGAAACAAGTCATTTTTTTTTCATTTTTATAATACTAATCAGGCATAATATATAAACATGTGTTATGAGTCGGGACTAAATAGACTTGGACAGGCTTAAAATTTTATAGCCTAGGTCCGGCTTTCTAACATTAATGGATGGGTCGGGCTCAAAATTTAGAAGCTCAATCTCTGGCCTTTTATTGCAGGCCCACAGATGGCTCGTTCGTTAAGCAGTTCTAGTCGTATCTTTTAACTCCAAATAGAACACCGAATTCAAATTTTCAAATATAATGTGCTAATATATTTTTTACATTTATTTCTTATGCGTTTGATGAGAATAACAAAGTGTATCATTCTGGAGTATTCATGTTAAAAAAAAATCATTCCGGAGTATTATATAATTTTTTCCTTTTTTTGCCCCATGAACCAAAACATGAGCTACCCGGTACCACCTAGTCACTGGTGTGGCTTATTGGTCCGGGCCATGACAATAGCAGCCTGTTATTGTTAATGGGCCACTCTGATATCACTGTAATGTGTTCTTTTTCCTTCCATAATAAAGACTTTCTGGTTTTTCATCTATTTTTCTAGTTTTTATAACATAAAATTGAAAATAAGAAATCATATTTTCTGGTTTTTAAATTATATTTTCATTTTCAACACAATTAAACTGAAAATAATTTTAGTTTTAATGCCTTCACAGATGAAATTCTTGGTCTTTTTTTATGTGATCCTTGGTTAAAGTCTGCGTTTTGCCAAAGATACAAAAAGCCATCACCAATGGATTCCTTACCAGGCCTAATAAAGTGCTTCATCAATCATGAGTTTAATTAATCTTTATCCATAAGTCTTCTTTGAATTGCTACATATACATGCTCTAATGTGATGATGATCATCCAGAAACTTGTTAGAATTGATCTTGTAATTTCGAACTTCCAAGACTCTAAAAACGCATTGGATCACAAGCTAAAAACCAATTCTTTGATCCGGTGGGGCATGTTTAAGAGAGTACGATGAGTATTTGTTTCTATGTTTGTGTTTGTTGCATTGAGATAAATAAGAATATTAGAACTAACTCGTAAGTCTTATCTCACACGTCACAATTTTTAAGTTTAGTAGTTTCTGATATTAATCAAATAATTGAAAGTTTGAATCTTTTCCACCCATAAATAGTCATGCATTAATTGAATTTAGCATGTAATGTTGGAATTTGTGACTCTTGTCTAAGTTTCAATCAAGTCCATTTAAGATGATAATTTTTTGATCTCATTCGTAAATCAAAAGTGAAAATCAAATGATAGTACAAGAAGAGCTAATTAAACTTTAATGATTGTTTTGGATCTAGTTTTGGTTTGATTTGATTGCGCTGATGAACCCATGAGAGAGGAGCGGAGTGGAACTGTGGAAGCACAAAGGCTGAAAAAGAGTACCACATCGAAAGAAAAAGGTTAGTAGGCGGGGACAAGAAAATATAAAACTAGGGCTTAGCTGGTTGGCAAAAGCATCTTTGCGCTTGGGGCAATGACGCAGCTAGTGAGGTACTAACCGAGGCGCGTCTATTGCTGGTTGAAAACTATTTCCAAACCCCCTCCTAGGCCTGGGCTTGTCCTAGGCCTTCGAGAATTTCTGGAAGGGCTCCCTTCGGGGCAAAGCCCTACAATACCCAAAGTCCAAATGTTCTCTTAATATTTAAAAAATGTCATTAGAAATGGACGGATGGACGTCGGATTAGGCTCGTTCATTTAAATTAATCGAGTTTAAATGAGTTCCCGTCCGAATGATTTCTTTTTTAAAAAATAATTTAAATTTTTTTTTTTGTCTTTCTGTCCATGTGCTCGATGAAATTTACAGCTAATAACTCTTAATAATCTCATCATAATTACCAACCAATTACAAAGCAAACAGTTTAACAAGGCGCATAATCGGAGCCAAGGGCCACAAAATAATCCATGGAATTTACTAAAGTCCATGGCAGTTTAAGAGTCATTTCCTGTATGCTATTGTATGCTGCTGCCCACATTAACAAACTTAACATGAAGCAAGTGCTTATAACTACAAGGAAAAAAATATCAAATCATGCACTACTTCATCTCTTCCATGTTTAAACTTCTCCGCAACTGTCCTTCCAACAAATTTCCTAGTGTTTAATTCACTATATTCCTGCAGTAGCTCCCAACTAAACTTAGTTTTTTTTTTCTCCCTAGTTTTAAGAACCTTATGATCAAGAGAAAAGCTTCAGACTTCAAACTCAAAACAGTAAGAGAGAGAACCAGAGAAGGCAAATTGCCTCAAAAAATGGAAATCCTGCAACAATAGCATAAATGGAACCCACACCCAAGTCAGGTACATGCTACCAGCTACAACAATACTCAACAATGACTTGTACCTATTTTGCTTTTTAAAGTAGACACTAGACGATCAAAACTAAGTGAATTCCAACACATAAATACAAATACTTTTTAACGGACACATGAGTCAGAAACAAGTTTCCAGAATTTCATTGTTAACAACTTTATTCCAAGAAAAACCAGACATAAAACCAAGTAAATATTCTCTGTAATAAACTAGTCAAAACATATCCGAGCTCTGAACACAAATCACTATCTTTTTCACCCAACAAGAAATTGATAATGACTTAACTACATGTTCATCTTAATTAATGGTGGTAAATGGGTGGGTATGGGTAAGAATTAAATGGATATGGCCCATATGGGTGGGTATGGGTATTATACCCATATAATTTTTTAAATGGGTACCCATTTATACCCATTTATACCCATTTAAATTATACTCACTCATTTATACCCATTTAAATTATACTTACTCAATAAATATATTTTTTTATTAAGTAAGATTAAAAATACTATGTTTGACCATTTAGGCTCGGGTTTGATCGTTTAAGCTCGATTTTGACCATTTAGGTTCGGATTTGATCGTTTAGGCTCGAGTTTGATCGTTTAGGCTCGGGTTTGACCATTTAGGCTCCGGTTTGACCTTTTAGGTTCGGGTTTGACCGTGTAGGCTCGGGTTTCACTGTTTAAGCTCGAATTTTATCGTTTAGGCTCAGGTTTGACCATTTAGGCTCGAGTTTATTGACATTAATCCTCTTCATTTAACTTAAACTGGGAATAAAAATTATGATTTGTTCAATTTTTACTATTTGACTACAAGTAATATTAGTGATGTGACTAGTATTTAGTGTATGGCTATAATAATTTTCAGTAAAGTCAATTCTTTAGGTGAAAAATAATACTCAAGAAATTTTAACTAAATAAGTTGAAAATTTATAAATGAAAGGACTCACTGTAACTAAGTAATAGTTTTATTTTTAGATTAACTTGCAGTAATTTTTTAAAATGTTCAACCTTTTTTAGAAATAAATCGAAAAAAATATTAAAGTTGAGATGATATGAAATAAATATTAGAAGTATAAGTATATTTTTAATTTAAGAGAAGAATTTGGAAAAAAGGAAAAGACTTCGATTCAGTTGTGGCCCATGTGAACAAAAAATTGTAACCCAACCAAAATCGTGGAATGAAATGAAATTACCAAAGCCAGTTAAAAAAAATTAACTTTTTTCTTTATAGAAAAAAAAGAATAGAAATTTAGATTCGTACTAATTACTCTCGGTAGAATTTACCGCATTCAACCATCACCATCATAGACGAAACAGTAGGCTCTATTGATTGGGATCAAAATAAAATAATTAATTATTATTAATTAATTAAGTAAAGTCAAAATGCTAACATAAATTATTTAAGTTTATATATTTATTTCAACATTAATGATTTAATTTAATTTTATTTAAATATTAATGATTTAATATTAATTATAAGAATAGTTATGAAATTTCTAAATTAATTTAAAATATATTTAAATAATTTTAAATGGTTCATGACTATGATTTTTTCATACTTTTAAGTGATCCATGAAAAGTATAAAACCCATTTTCAAAAGATTTAAAAAAAAAAGAAAAGTGGATATAGAGTTACTTATCTTGAGATAGAGATTACGTTGTTATAGTTTTTAATTTATTTTGTTCATTATATAAATTAAGAAAATTGAATTTGTTTAAAAAATAAAAATAAAAAAGATGAGAGAGAGAAGAGAAGGAGAGGGATAGGGTTGGCTTTGATTTAATTGGTTACCTACCCATTACCCAACCCAATAAAACCCACCTATTTTATTTTAAATGGGTACATTACCAATTTCTACCCATTTAAAAATTACACTAACCCATTTAATACCCATACCTACTTAAATTAGTTGGATATGGATGTATAATTCGGTATGGGTAGATTTTTGCCACCCCTAATCTTAACACTACCAAAATAAAATAAACCAGCTTGGAATTCATGACAAACCAGTGAGAATATCAATTACTAATTAATATTTACTTGTTTAATTTCCCCAGGTGGGCTTGTTGAATGTAGATGGATATTACAACAATTTGCTTGCATTGTTTGACAAAGGAGTTGAAGAAGGATTCATAAAAGACACTGCAAGGCACATTGAAGTCATAGCAGATACAGCAGCAGACCTTATCAACAAAATGGAGGTGTAGCATATTAATTAAAAAATACTAATTATGCATTATCGAATCGGTCGATTAGCGTAAAATGTACTCAATAAGTAATTACTCAGCCCATAAACAAATGCAGGACAAATTTACTGTTGTTTGAGAAACTAAAAAATGAAATGAATTTGATTTGTTGTTTGTTTTGGGTTTTACAATTACAGGAGTATGCACCAGTTCATGACAAGGTTGCACCAAGACAAAGTTGGGAGGTGGAGCATTTATCAGAGTCTACTACAAGTGGGAATTTCTCCCTACCATCCAAATCAGATCTCTAAGTATACAAGCAATCATATATCTGCAAATTAATTAATCAGATGTTGATCAGTTCTAAGACTCTTACCATCTCTGTGTTGGTTCTGATAACCTCCCCTGCCGCCCATCAAAGCACATCAGGTCAAGTTAGAGAATACACCATATTACCTGACACCTCATAAACTCATCAAACTTAAACTAGCTCTGGCCCATCCCCATCCCATAAGATTGTCCCCCATCATTCACATACAAAGTAAACAACAGGTTTGTCAAATATAACCATCTATCTCTAGAAGAAGTATTTTTAGATCTAGAAGTATAAGAAATGATCAACTTCAAGAGTGTCAAAATGGAAAACATTGGAATACACAGGAAAAAAATCTAGAAGTAAAGTACTGACATTTCAACTCATTAATCCACCACGAATTTCATGTAATAATAACGCAATCAATTGAGCTATTTAGGGTTTATTAGGATTGAGATTGATTAGTTTAGAAAACTTACCGATACAGCCTGTAGGTAGAGGAAACGGTGGGTGGTGAAGGAGGAGCAGTTGACGGAGAGGAAGAGAGCGAGAGTCGGATTGTCGAATGGATAGCTCAGATCGGCAGAGAGAAAGAGGAGAAGAGCCTCATTTCGGAAGAGGAAGTGTGGTAAAAAAAAGTGGTAAAATAATAAAACAAAATGTGGTAAAAAATAAATTAAATTTTTAAATTAAATTTTTTTTTTTAAAATTAAATAATGTGGTAAAAAAATAGACAGACGGGAACTCGTCGGGTCTGTCCGCGTGTAGAGGGGATGAGTTTGACCCGTCCCGTTTATTAAATGGGACTAAAATTGTTGTCCATATCTCGTCTAAAATTGGACGGACGGGACGGATATATGGACAATGTCCCATATTGCCACCCCTAATTAGATGTAATAATTTAATATATAAAAGTTATTAATTATTACATAATCTATTTTTGGAAACAATTATTACATAGAATTTTTTAATTAACGTTAGTATTATGTTTTGTTCCTCAAATAAAATTAGAACCATTCAGATAAGCCGAATCATTTGTTGCTAAAATAAAACCCACTAATTTTTCATAATTAAATGATATTAGTCCGTTTTGAGTGTAAGCCCTTACGGTTTTCCTAAAAAACCTTTAAGTGCGAAAGATATTATTATTATTATTATTATTATTATTATTATACATTAAAATTGGGTTTTTAGTTTTAGGTCCAAATTCAATGAAGTGTTGTGGGCCATGACACGAACAAATATGGTTGGCCGTCATCTCAGCTCTCAGCTCCTGCTTTCATTTCAGCAGTGAAGTCCTCTTCCTCTTCCTCTTCTGCAGTAGAAAAGGGAAATTCTTGGAATAGGAGTAGGAATAGGAATGGGTCCTCCCTCCGCTCGTCTTTGATACAGAGAACCTTTCCCAATCCCACGTCCTCTCCTCATCCACACATTCCTCTCTCTCTCTCTCTACTTTATACTACTACTACTAAACTAGTGGCTCCAACAAACGAAAAACATCAGCCGCTGATCTCCCTCACCCCTCCATTCGCCACCTGGGATCCTTCACGTGAACCCCTCCCACGTCACCACATGCCACCTGTCACTCACCTCCCTGTTTCTCTTTTAAAATAAAATTAATTTCCTTTTTAAATTATCATGCGATATTTTTTCAAAATAACGTTGAAATTTATAAAAAACTGTAAGTTAAAATTTAATAAATTATTAATAATAAAGTTTGAGACCTAACAAAAATCAGCCAAAAAATAAAAAGTATATGAAGTATTCTTATTTTTGACCCAAAAAGGATATGTACTGTGAAAGGCAGCCTTATCCTGGAAAATAAAGTATACACGATAAGGTCCTTTTAAAGAAACATTTTTTTTTTTGAAGGGAATTTTAAAGAAACATTTGAAAAAGAAGGAAATAATATTCTACTGTCTACACTAGCGCACAGTGTTTCAGGATAGGGTGGAGAGCGTAGTGTGGGACCATCAGAACACGTAGGACCGGGGACGAAAGGCAGATCAGATGGGCATCATGTGAGTTACAGTAGATACGTGGATTAGATTTGTCCACGTAGGACAGTTTGGAATCTCGCGCTCCAAACAGCAGATACGTTGACACCTCATCGAGGGGAGGCCAAAATATCTTGTCAAGAAAAAAAGAAAAGTAAATGCCCATTCAACACGCAAAGTATTAGCTCCATAACTCATGGCCAACGTGGCACCGAAATTACCCCCTTTATTACTACTGTTATTATTCTGATTCTAATTATTATATTAGCATGTGGTGCAAAGTGCCTTGGGATATCCGGTGGGGTATTCCGTTAATAATGATCACAACAATTCTTTCTTGTTTAACATAAAAATAAACTAATTTTATTCGAATTATTCTAGTATAGATTGTTATTTATTTATTTTAAAAGATTTTTTCAAATAATTTAAATATTTTAATTTCTCGTATAAAAAATTACTGTCCAATCGAATTCTCAAATAGTTTCGTGTTTTGTACGATAACGATATTAAAATTAAAGGTTAAAACAATAGAAATGATTATTTTCTAAAAAAAGTGGAAAAAAATAAAATGAAATTGATAGAGTAGTTAGCTAATGATTAATTGTCCTCTTAGTCAGAGGTTATAGAAAGTACTCCCTCCGACTTTTATTAACTGTCGTTTTAATTTTGAACACGTATATTAAGGAGCTCGAATGACTAACTATTTGTGGACATGAATGAGTAGTCGAAGAAGAAGAACAAGTGAGTGAGTGGACGGAATATGCTCACGACAATCACACCACCGCACAGTGTACTCTACCGTATAATTTGTATCGGCTACAAATCCGGCAGGATTTTTATTCTCTTTTTCCATTCTTTTCAATAAAAGAAAAATTACTACTAACACTGATTTTTTATATATTATATTATCTTCCCGTCTTCCTGTCCCAGTCCACACACATACCCGAAATTCCCAAAACACCTTCAATCCCACACCACTCACTTCACCACCGCTTTAAAAAAAAATCTCGTTAATTATTTCCGATAAATAAGGCTAGTTCCCGTAAATTCTTCTTCTTTTATTCCCTTCTTCCTCTCTGCTCCAGAAACAAAACCTCTCACTACTGTAAAAACCTAGAGAGAACAAAAAAATCAAGAATCAAGAAAATAGAAAGAAAAGAAAAGAAATGAAGAAAGGTTGTGAGCTATGTGGTGGTGCGGCGAGAATGTACTGTGAATCTGACCAGGCAAGTTTGTGTTGGGACTGTGACGAGAAAGTTCACGGTGCTAATTTCCTGGTGGCGAAGCACTGTAGGAGCCTTCTCTGTCAGGTTTGTCAATCTCCCACTCCTTGGAAAGCGTCCGGCCCGAAACTCTCCCCTACCGTTTCGATTTGCGAATCTTGCGTTTCGGTTCATAATTGCAAGATCGGTGAGGAGAATAGGGAGGAGAGCCAAGAGAACGACGTGGGTGATGAAAACGGGTATGATTTGGTGGATGACGATGGGGATAGTGACGGGTATGACGATTCAGAAGATGATGAGGACGAGGTGGACGAAGAAGAGGAGGAGGAGGAGGACGAAGAGGATGGAGATAATCAGGTGGTTCCGTGGTCAGGCACCGCAGTCTCATCCCCTGTGCCGCCGACGGCGAGTTCTTCTAGCAGCGAAGAAGAGATTTCTAGCAGATTTTCCGGCGGAGGTAGGGTTTTGAAGAGGAGGCGAGGGATTAACGCCGATCTTGATTCTGATGTATGTTCCCACTCTTTCCTAATTTTTACTTTGATTTATTGATTTTTATCCATCATTATGAAGAATTTTATGAATTTCTTCTGACGGGTCGAATCAAATAACTAATTGAACAGATAAATAAATTAATGTCAAATTTGAAATTGCTGTTTTCTCTGGCTTTTCAAATTTCTGATCTAGCAAGGGAACTGGGTTTTTTTTCTGACAGAAGTAGAAATGATTTGAATGCAGGATGAGATTGAGTGTTTTTCATCTCGATTGGCTTATGGTTCTTCGTGTGAAAGATTAAGTAACGAGGAAGAAAGGGGTTCTTTGGGTGGAGGATTTAGGCCGTTGAAAGAAGCAAGAAGAAGTGAAATTGAAGAACGTCATCAAGATGATCACCACCATCACGATGGGCAAGAAGAGTCAAGAAGATCAACGGCTATTGTAGACTCTATCAAGAGACTACAGAGAGGTGTGGTGGTCAATAATGGAGAGGACAACAACGCGTCTGATGCTACTACCGTCCTTGGAATATGCAGATTGAGCAGAGATCAAAGCCGTTGATTGTTAATCAGAAACCCCAACGACTAACTCTCTTTTTTCCCCGTTCATAGATAATTAGATATAAGTAGTAGCAGTAGTATACAATCAGGCCATAGGATCTTTTAATTAATCATTATATTAATTGTGTTTATTTTCTTCTGCTAATCTAAAGATCTTTTGTTGTTTCTTTCTCTAGACGATGATGTTTAAGTTATGTTTAATTCCAGATGGACCACATATAATGTGCTAATTAAGAATTAGTTTCACCTATTAGTATTCCATTTGCCTTTTTTAGTCATTAGATTATCTCAAAGAGACCCTAATCACATCGTGGGAAAATATCACTAGAAACATAAAATGCACGATTTTTAAAAAAGAATTTGTGTTAACTTCATAGTTTGTGACTAATACTTATATACTAGTTTATTGATTATCGACTAACCGTGAAATAAACAAAAGGAGTTTGAGTTTGAGTTGAAATTTCACCTTTCAAATTATATTTTCCATACTCAAACTTAGGTTAAAGATGAAATCATTTGTTATCTACGGTGATCTTCTTCTGCTGCTTTTTTTTTTTTTTTGGAGTAGATTCCATGGTGAAATCAAACTATAGATTATATAACAATACATTGTAATTTTTACAGAATAATTTTGATTTTACTAAAAAAAAAAAACTAATTTAGATTCAGTCGTATCACAATCAATTTCAATCAAGGTTTATAGGCTTTTGCGTTGCACGATTTATGGCCATACAAGGGAAAAAAGAAGAAAAATATCAGAATCATATCATAATCAATTAATCATATGGTATATATATCAAACAATGGGAAATAGTATGGGCTTAGCTGTCTCTGCCTCCCATCACACCACATATTCTTTCCGTGGCTACCAAGTGATGAGGTAGTCTGTCACATAGATAGAAGGAGTCCATTCTAGAATATAAGAACTACTAGTAGCCATCTTGCCATCTTTGAATATGATTAGGGCACATTTATAGGTTGTTAAAAAAAACAAACAAATATACTCCGTACTTTAATAACTGACGCTTTGATTTTAGGCCCACATATTAAGGAGGCCGGATGATTCACTATTTGAGACAATTTTGCCCGAACTTTTTCTCGAATTACATTAATGGTACGCTCTAAGTTTGAGAAAAAATTTGGGGCAAAATTGTCTCAAATAGTGAGTCATTCAGTCTCCTTAATATGCGTGCTTAAAGTCAAAGCGTCTGTTATTAAAAGACGGAGGGAGTATATTATTAGGTGAAGAGGGTTAGCGTGTGAAAAGAATGGGAGAAATTGAATGGACCAAAAAAATCGATTTCTTTCTTTCTTTTGGCAAAAAGACTTATGGTTCTTGCAAAAGCACGCAAAGAAAATTAATGGAGTACAAATGGGAAATTGAGTGTATTGTTGATGGAAAATAAACGGCAAGAAAACACATTTCGTATTTATAGTTTTAGATCTAAATTATACGTATTTTTAACTTATTATATTAGAATTAATCTTGTTCGTATCAGATTTACTTATTTAAAAACAAAATATGCACGACTGAAAATTTCTTTATATGCAAAGCATCGAACTTGTAATAGTGTTGTTGAAGGGTGAGGAAATAGATGTTTTCTCATGCTAACTAGTTGGGTTGTTTTGATTTCTTATCTAATCTATCTATTAATATATACTATTTTTGGAAGATATTTTTGGGTTTAGTGGTTACTCTCTAACGAGGATTAGTATCCAAGATAAAATAATAATAATAAGTTTGGCATAGAGAATAAATAAACTTTTGTTTTCCCCTCTCTCCTCATGTAATAATGCGAAATGAATAAAAGCTTGCAAGTTGAATTGAGAGAAATGAGAGGAAGGGAGTGTTCTGTTCTCCTCCAATGGCCCCACCATATGTAGACATTATAGCCACATTTCATATTTTAAGCCGTTCAAATAGGTCAAGTTGACCTGCCAGGAAGGAAAAATGTCCAAACCTGAAATGAAATGAGATTTAAGAAAAAAAGCAAACTCAAACAATTCCATTTAGGTCAGTTTTGACGCGATTTTTATATGTAAAATGAGCAAATTGTCTTTCAATTTGGTTAACTCAATACAAACAAGACTAATCGACTAATCGTATCTGTATCCGCATGACTTACAAAGTTTATTACAGATGGAAGTCCAACAACATGGCAGCATATAATAATCCCATACTATAATACATCACTATCGTTGCATTATCTCCAACCGCGTTAAGGAAGAAAGTCCAAAAATCTGGCCCATTTAACAACAACTATTGGAAGAAGTCAGCCACTCTTCTACGACTGATGTTGATCTTTAGGAAAACTTGTGAGTTACACATTACATGAATGAATCAATCATTCCGTGGACTGTTTTCGTAAGGTGTGGATGAGAATGAGAGGTGCATGCACTCCTTTTTCACTAGCAATTTCTTTGAAGGACATGTGTCATCAGTACAGTAGCTGTGCCTACCGCTAAGACCAAGACAAGATTGTTATACATTTTACTTGAATAAAGCAAAACTTCATCCCAAACAAAACCTCAATCGAGTACAAAACTGGTCGAAATCCTTTATAAGTTAGGCAGAAGGTTTAGCCATTCATTCGCGGTTGGCAATTTTGGAAACCGATGAATAAACTTGCTCACAGCTTATAACATAAGAAAAAGACGAACAAGACAGCAACCTTCAACAACAGCAATGTACAGCATCCTACTGGCCTAAAACGAAGCCCAAAAACCTCACACGTCATACTTTAACGTCAGCCATACAGATACTAAGCAAATGCTCTCCAGTATGATACATAAGAAATAGTTTGATGTGATAAGAACTAGAGGGAGGACCAAATTCATACGTTGAGCATGGGGTTCACTCTTAAAAAGGGTTATCCTAACTGTGCTGACTGTGACATCCTTGCCTGCTGCAATCTACAGAGACGAACGAATCTATGTGAGAGCTGGAAAAAAAATTACGATTGACATACAAACACTATACCAATGTGAATTCAAGCACACATGTATCCACACTACATACCTGCTGTCAAGACCAGCCAGCGACGGATTCAGATGTTCAAACTAGGCATCTGTCAGGAACAAGGAATAAGTAAGCGCGAGAAAAACATGTAGGCAACAAAGTCCAAAGACCAATAAAAGGAAACACACAGACACTGCTAAATAATACAACCATATCACAAATTCAATGAACAAGGATGCAGCAGTGAGGATTCCAATAGATTTCATTTGAGCTTGTAGTTAATCAAATGCAACACAGTGCACTAACAACTAACAATAATGTGGTGACAAAAACATTGACATAGATCACAACAAATCATTTGACCGAATTCAAGAAGCAAGGCTCACTATGAATCATAGAAAGAAACCTTGCCAAACAGACAGGATGAAGTGGAAGGTGCGCAGGGAAGAGAGGGTACTTCTGTTCCTATAGTGGTAGATTAGATTTAGAAGCAGCATTGCTCAATCAAGCCAAGCAAGTCCAGAAATGCCAAACGAAAGTTGCGTCAATAGCATTAAGCAGAGCATAAAACATTCAAGAAGGACACACATACATGCACTAAAGTGATGCTCTTTGTAACTACTACTTGTGTTACTCTCTACACCAAAACAGCATCACTTATAAAGCTTCAATGAACAATCTACGCATGAGCCCAAAGAGTTTCTTTGGGTTGCAATGAGTTATAAAGCTTCAATGAATGATCTACGCATGAGCCCAAAGAGTTTCTTTGGATTGCAATGAGTGAACCGTCTGTAACTACTCATAATGCTAAGAACCCCAATGCTCGGCAATCCACTATAAGAGTACTTCAGATGACATGTTACCATTTCATTTTGATGCTTCGCCGATAAACCCATATTGACAGGGCAACATAGTTGGAGCGAATCCATAAAATATCATCTGGAACTAATTGAACTAGTCCATAGGCATCGATAAGTTACATATGTTGAGTTAATCAAGCATCAATGAAACCTACACAGCTGAAACTAATTGAACTAGTCCATTGGCATTGATAAGTTCATGTGTTGAGTTAATAAAGCATCAATAAAACCCACACATCACTATCAGCAAAGATGCAAAACCTACACATTGATAACTTACATATGTTCAGTTAATCAAGCATCAATAAAACCTACACATCACTATCTTCCTGCACAGTTAAACGAGTATCAACAAATGCAAAACATCACCTTTAAGCATAAAGTACGTATTGATCGATTAGTAGAAACCTTGTAGCCTTTTTCATCATTCAGTGCAAGGTCTAGCAAAAAAACTAACACAACATTTAAGCAATTTAAAACCTCACCTTTGCGCTTCTCACCCTCCCCATCCTCCTCTTCCACAGGCACATTAATAACAGCTTCAGGTTCCGCATGTCCACCAGCATTCCCTTCTTGATCATTGGGATACCTAATAACCACGACGGGACAGACGCAGTGATGCACACAATAATCACTAACACTTCCCAATTTTCCATCGTTGCCTCGTTTAGCAGCACCAAACCCTCTGCTCCCCATAATAACCGCACTCAATCCCAACCTTTCAACCTCCAGGCACAGCCTCTCTTTCATGTCATGATCCTTCACAATGTGGGTTTTAAACGGAACCTGCGCCTCCTTTAACGGCCGCGCAAGATCCGCCACCTTCGACGCCGTGAACGCATCAAAATCATCCTCAATCTTCTGCTGCTGCTTTTGAAGGTTGTTAGCAGCGGAAGAAGCTACAGCGTCATCCTGGGAATGAGGGGAAGAGAGGGGGAGGGGACCCCAGTCGGCGCCGAAGAGGACAGATGTAGGGCTGACGTGGAGGAGGACGACGGCGTCGCCAGGTCGGAGGTAGTGGTTGACGGCCCAGGTGACGGCGTGGGCGGATTCATCGGAGAGATCGACGGCGACGCCAATCTTGCGGCGTGCGCCGGCGGTAGGGGTGGGGGTAGAAGGAGGGAGGTGGGGATGGCGAGGGGAGGAAGGGTGGTGGATCTTGATGGTGGGGAGCTGAGGATGATCTGGATCGAGTGGGTTTTGTTGGGGAGGATTCATTTTCTATCGGGAAGGGAAAGGAAAGGAAAGGGAAGGAATTGCTTTGATTGGAGCAGAGGAAAGAAGAGTGCTACGAGTGAAGTGTTGTTCTACGGAGCAGGAAATATGGTGGAAATGGGGGCGAGTAACGGGGAACGAGGACCGGCAATTGCCCTCGCATAAAAACCAAAAGTACAGTTCAGTCCCTAAACTATATATTATTCTAATGTTTGTCAAATATTT
The DNA here is from genome assembly GCA_963691705.1 of Viola odorata. Lineage (NCBI taxonomy): Eukaryota > Viridiplantae > Streptophyta > Magnoliopsida > Malpighiales > Violaceae > Viola > Viola odorata. The sequence goes on along the minus strand of OY829546.1, from coordinate 48,544,859 downwards.
ATTGTTGCTATTATTTTGTTTTTTCTTCAATTTTTTTGTCCTGTTATAGTTTGATAAGGAACTAAGGATATTCGGAATACGGATTTGAATTTGATCAAAGGAAACTAATTTCCTGAACATGTTACAAGAATGATTAGAATTCGTACCTGGCACGGCCACGTTACAGCCATGTCACCTAACCAACAGAATAGTTAAAAATTAAAAATAAAAAAAATAAAAACATTCACGTTTGGGCCTACGTTTGGGCCTGTTTGGGATAAATTAAAATTATAGTTACTCCAATTAGTTAGTAGGCTGCTATAAAGGATTTTGTTAATGGGCTTACGTTTGGGCCTGTTTGTAACCAAGTGGGCTACTTAGTTATCTGAGAGGGCTAATGGCGGGAATTTTGTAGTCATTAGTATAACTCTCCATTTTGTAACTAATTTTTTTTAATAAGCTGAAGAATTTTATTCACTCCCTACCAGAGGGAGGTAAGAAGAAGGAAAGAATGTACAGAAAAAGCTCCTCAACAGAGGAAGCGACTTACCAAACAAAGTAGAAAACCAGCAGAGGAAGGAATACAACAGACAAGACTACTGAGCTAACCGACCTAATGTAAGTAACCATGACGGAGACAACAACATCATACCCAAACTGTAGGGGAAAGCATGATCTGAAGTCTTTAACCACCTATACCAAAACGAAAAGGCGCAGTTGATAACCCGTCTCGAGCAAAACATTTCTTGATGAAAAACAACCTTGTTTCTTTGCAACCACAAGCTCCATACCAAAGCATAAAATAGAACCCTCCACTTCTTTTGGATCTCCACCCCTCCCCTAGGCACAAAGCTCATCCAAGAGCCCCAAAGGTCGCCAATATTCCTGGGAGGACACCAGGACACGCCTAACCAACACATCACAGCATCCCAGCATGTCATGGATGTTTTACAATGAAGCAAAATATGTTGGACAGATTCACCTTGTTCATCCATTTTGTAACTAATTAGTCATTATGTACTAGTTATCTGAGAGGGTTAATGAGATTACTTACCAATTCTTAGTTTCTTTTTGGTTGTTGTTGTGTTACAGAGAAAGGTAATTACGTAGTAGTTTAGTAGGAGCAGTCATGCTATCATGGAATGAGCTCAGCGTAAATAAGCTAGAAATACTTGTAATTTTGATTTTAAAAGTAGAAATGTAAGCTAAAAGATTCGAGATTCTAACTCAAAACTCAACCTATATGTTTTGATAGAAATACAACTTTGGTAGAATTAGTCCACGAAATATTACCTTTTCCCCCTAGAATTACTTTTTATTCTCAGGGTTTTTTTTATTATTAAAGAAAAATAGAATTGGATTAATTCATATCTGTAAGTACAAAAGGCGCGATCGTTTCGGGGCATTTCCCTATTCATACATTTCCTAAACCGGGAATCAAATCCAATTGGCCTAACTCATGCGCTGATATATTCGTAAAGCGTCTTGTATGCATAAAGGAGCAACTGTAGAAAGTAGAAACCAGGCGTGCCATCTCCTCCAGCACTGTGGAAAAAGTTAGATAATCGTATATAGATGACATTCAAAAATCTCAAAACAGTAATATTCTTGTGTTTGTAATTTTATATGCGGGAGTTTAAAAATAGGGAAAAATTCTACCTTATCCAAAAAATAATTATTTATTTAATTTAGTAATATTTTTATATCCTCGCCTATAAAAAAAAGGGAAAAAAAATTAAAACTATATTATATAAGTGTATAATAAATAATAATTTGAAAACAAACAAAATGATATAATAAGATAACAAATAAAAGATGTAGAGAGAGGGTGGTGGTAAATAAGTAAATAACTGATAATTAATACTACCATAGGCAGTAAATGAAGCAGAGTTTTTTTTGCCGAAAATGAGAAAACAGGAAAGAAGGAGAAGAAAAGTAAAGCTGGTGAGTAGATTGAGGTAGCAGCCAATCACAAACAAGTAGGAAAAAGATCGAAAAGCTTCCACAGCTTTTTTTTACTGATACTGATACAAGAACAGTAAAACCAACAGACTAACCATAACAGTGCATACAAAATTACAAATATATTTAATTAATTGCAGATTTGTACTCTCTTCTTTGGGTTGTTGTTGTACAGTTGTAGTCTGTGTTGTGTGCTGCTAGTAAACAGCATAACCTGCGTACATCTGAAATCTGATCACTCATCACTAGCAGCCACTGTACTGACCCTGTACTCTACTCTGCCGTAGGCCATACTCATGTCTTCGGGTCATTGTGTGATTGTTTCGATACTTTTATAGCTTAAATAAAACAGTTGTGTAATTAATTTAATTCTTGTGTATATATGAGTAATTACCCATTAAAAATATTTTATTCCGGCTTGGGACTTTTAGAAGTTCAATATAATCATTAGTTACATAAGAAGTCGTTGATTTGATTCTGTAAATAATTACCGGATAAATATTATTGTTCGTTGGATTGTTGTATAAAGTAATTATCTATTTTACTATATACAGTCTATCAAAGAACATATGATATTTGGTCATCATTTTCGGAGTTAGACTACTTTAAATTTGAGTTATGTAGGACCTCAAAATGCGACAAAGCTATACTTTATAAGTTTTAACGCAATTGCATATCTAAGACTAGAATCTGAAACCTATCATGAAGGTAAAACAACCCCATATCCGTGGATGTGCGCGGTATTTAGTGGGTTTAATGAGAGATGTTTTCTTCATACTTACAAGTGGCTCGTAAGCTTTTATGTATGTATTTCTAAATAGTTTGCTGCACAGATATCTTTCTTCACGTTTTTTGAAGCAGACCCTAAAAGGTGGGCTTGACTTGCTATAAACAGAAAACCAGAGATGCCCTTCTTGTGTTTCAGCACATCAAACATGTAACCTACTTCCAGAAGAGAAATCCCTCTCTGCCATCATTTCTCAGGCCTCAGCCCAACAAGACATTAAGTCATATGACACAGCTTGCTAGCTAGGGTTTTGAGCTCTCTACAACATTACACTAAAACCCTTCGTTTCTCTTTTCAGTTGCATCAAGATCAAGAATATCATATTGATCACTCAACTCACAAAGAAATTAAAATCTTTGCTATATATGACTTATTAGCATGAAAAAAAAAGAAAAAAACATATACTCTTCGTTTATTCTCGTAAAAGATAATTTTTATTTTTATTTTCTAGTTCTAGAATTACAATTTCTAATGTAAAAATACACTTTCAAAGTAAAATACACTACACAGTCGGTAGAAAATATAAAATAATTGTAATATTGATCATTACCTTAATTCTTGTTTCATTACATTGTACGATAATTATATTCGAACAGAAAGAGTACTATATATTTAAGTAAGTATATGGCGTAAGTAATTGGAGCATATTTAGTTACATGAATTAATGTTTCGTTACTAGTATGATTAATTCATTAACTGATCAAAAGGGGAAATACAACTCACAACCTTTTCAAGAAACTTATGGAAACATACAAAACTTGGTGCATTTTCTTGATTAAACTGTCCAGGTATATGTTTCTTCTTGTCTTATGGTACACACCAACCTGGGCAGCTAGCTAGCCCATCAATTTTTGTCTTTTCCTTGGCTGTGAAAGATCACACAGTCAATATATAATAATATCTGTCAACCCACAACCAGCACCATCTCTTCCTCATCAATCTCTAGATATCAAAATAATTAATGACAATTTAATTAAAACTAGGGTTTCATTTCACTCAAGAGGCCAAACCCATAGCAGGTTTGCAAGGAAGAGGATGGATCATTTGCCAAATAAAGATAATGAGAAGTTAATTTGAAGCAGTGACTGACAAAGATCAAAGAGAAAAGAGAAAAATTTCATCCCCAAAATCCCAAAAAGTAGTATATCATTGGTTCCTATGCCATTAGTTTAAATTAAGAAAAGGGCACAGTCAAAATCAAAATCAAAACCAAAAATTAAGGAACTGTTGTTTAGGCTTAGGTAATCAATCACACACATCTCTAAAAATACCTAAACAGAAACAGAACAAAGTACTTCTGCCTTTTTGCATCTAAAATGAAAGCTTGAGGGACAGATCAATGGAATTAGATGGATTGTAATTATTACTATAATATGGATTGTAGTAACCAGTGGTGTAATGATGATCAGAAGCAGTTGTTGTTGTTGTGATGCAAGAAGCAGCTGCTGCTGCTGCAGGAAACTCCATGTCTGCAGCAGGAAACTCCTCCTCCATCTGATCCTTGAAACAAGTAGTAGTAGTACTGCTTTTTCCATCTTTATGATCTGGGAAAAACTCATACTCCATGAAAACACCTCCCCCCACCACTGAGTTTGAAAATGAGTTTCCCTTCCTATGAACAGCCACCACTTCTGCAGTAGTGCTCTACAGAACCAAACCAAACACAAGCCAACCAACCCATTTCAGATAGAATTACAAAAACCAGGAAAACAAAAGAAAAAAAGTGACCTTTAGTTGGTTTTGTAAAGTTGGAAGAGATCCAAAAGATGAAGGTATTGGTGAATGGTGATCACCTCTTTGGATTGGTGATTGCCATACAAAGCAGTCCCTGAGCCTACTGAAGAGAACCCGCCATTGTAGGTTTTGTAATCCCCTTGATTAGATCTGATAAAACTATCAGAACAGTTGAGTACTGGTGATTTCTCTGCAATATACTTCTCTTTCATTCCTTTCTGTCCTTTAGTTTCACCATGGAACCTTTTCTTCTGCAACAAATTTTTAAATCATCAAGGATTAAAAACAAATACTAAAAGAACAAGAACAAAAACAAAAAAACCATCAAATGATAGTATATGGTCTCAAGACATGAAAAAACAAAACTATTAAGTGATTAGTTATTGTATAACCTCATGTGACTTACTTTTTACAAATTTAATTCCTCCTTAGAAAACCCAAAAACAAAAACATGTTATTCTTCTCATCCTTCCTTATAACACACTTGGAACCCAAACAAAAACCATTGATGATGTCCATAAATGCTCAACATAAACTTTAACAGACAATATCCCAGAAAGCTGACACACATAAAATAAGGGAAGACCCAAAACTTTTTTCTTTTAAAATAAAAAAAACCCTAGAAACAATTAAAAAACAACAAAAAGATTTAAACTGATCAGGCATCTGACCCGAAGAGAAAAAAGATGAGGAAAAATGAAACTAACTACTACAAATTTATAAGATTTCTCAATAAAAATCAGAAAAGATAAAAAGATAATATTACAAACAAACCTTCAAACAGGCATGACAGTTTGTAGGAGTACACTGTTGCATTGCTTTTGGCATTGAAGTGAGCTCTTTCGAGGTCTCAAATGCAGAGGTAGCATTTCCAAACTGAACCGGAGCTCCAACCATATTGTATCTGTTAGCCATAACCGGATGATGACCCGGCCCGAATCCTCCGCCATTAATATTGTTCAATCCATAATACCCAACTTTTTCAGGCTTCTTAACCACCAAGCCATGGTCCGGACCCCACCACCCAGGAACACCAATCACTGGTACACCGTAGTTCATCGACCCATATTGCACAGGAACAGAATCAATCGGGTCAAGAACAGGGTCCAGGGTGGCTGCAGGTTGATTAAGGTTGAGAGGAGGCTTCTGGGTTTTTCGTGCTGCCTCTGCTTGAGCCCTCAACCGCTCAAGCTGAGCCACTCCCATCCCCCTTTGTGGGTTTTTCTTTCGAGAAGAGGATGATGATGGGTTTCTCCTGGTGGCAGGTTTTTTGACACTGTTGGTGTTGGTGGTGGACGTTGTGGTAGTAGGAGTACTAATTGGTTCAGGTATTGCAGCGTCGGATACAAGATGGGTCGTGGTGGGTTGTTCAGGTATTTGATGATGATAGTAACAGTAGTAGTCATTGTTGGACATGAGGAGAAGTGAAAGTGGAGTAGCCATGGATCAAAAATTTGTGAGCCTTTTGGGTTTAGATTGAAATTTGTGAGTTTCAAAGACGAAAAAGAAGATGGGTTGGTGTTAAAGTTTCAATTTTTAAGATGGAAGACACTGTTGCATAGAGATAGAGTGGGAGTTTGATGATGAGAAATAGAGAAAGATCACTGGAGAAGGAAGGAATTGAAGTTGGGTTTTTTTTAAGGGAAAGGACCCAGTAAAAAGGTTGTTTTTTTATGGAGATGATGAGGAGTAAGTTTTGGATTTTTTGGGTGGCAGAGCAAGGAGTGAAATGCCAAAAGGACAGGAGGCTTTGTCCATGTATAATGCTTGCTTGCTTGTCTCGTGTTTGTTTTGTTTGATTGATTGAGAAAGTGAGTAGTTGGTGATATGTTGTTCTTTTTTTGCTATTTCCAGTTCCTTTTGCCACCTTCTTTCTTGTGGTTGCTAGTCTTAAACAATAAAAGAACGGAGGAATGAGGAGTGGAAATAGCTATTTTTTCCATTGCAAAACCTAAGACCTTATTAGAGGAGAGTGTATCACACGCGCGGGAGAGGAGAAGTTCCTTCTGATGGGATCATAATGACACGTGTTGGGATCAGAGACAAGGTGGCCAACTGTACCTGCAGACACGGTCGGAGGGAAGGGTATTGCCCTTTGTGTAGCAGAAGAAGTTAAAAAAGCAAGAATTGGATTTGGAGGGGAGAGGAGAGGAGAGGTGATGCATTGTGTGGCACACACAAGTGTCAGTTTCTTGTCAAAAAGTGGCAAAACATCATTAGGGTTTCTATAAATTTCTGGCAAATATTTCCTCTGCGAAGAAAGAAAGAAAATTGTAAAGAGTAGAAGGAGTAGTAGCTAGCACTAGAGGTGGCTTAGATGATAGACATAGTTAAGGATCAACAACCTTTTGCGGTCTTCTTGAATATCCTTTTTTATTGAATACTACTCTTACTCAAATATTATCGGTACGAAAAAAATATAATTTTAATACTTTTTTTTATTCTAAAATATTAAATTAAAAATAAGCAAGTCTATTATCGTGTAACCATAATATATAGTACAAAGCAATTCAAGAGGTGGTTTTGGGTTTGGTAATGACAATGTGAAATCTGGCTATACTGTAGCTATAGCGAGCTAGGCTTGCAATGATGTTGCAACTCCAAGTTGTATATGGAATGGAACTATCAAAAAAAAGCTTCGGCCATGTGGCAGCTTCTTCTTTTGTGGTAACCTCTTCAACAAAATGTATCTTCTTCATGTGATTGATCTTCACTCCATATTGAATTTTTATTTTTATTTTCATTTTCGCAATTTACAGTCTGCTTATGCTGTGTAATTAATTAATTATACGTGTTACTAACAAATTTTTTTCGCTGGTTCGAATCTCACCGCCTATAAAATTATGCTAGTGTGAAATACAAATTCAAAACGTGTGAAAAAAGTGACTTGTGTAAAATACTATACTAAAAAAGTCTTTTAATTTGAAAGGGAGAGGGAAAAATATTACTTGTGAAGAACAATGTAACAGGTCCAGATTGATTGTAATTAAAGTGGTAGGTAAAGTAAATCTAAACTCTTATGTAGAGAGTTAGTCTTGGATTTGAATTATTTGAATATGTATAGTGCATACGTTTCTTATTTATAAAGTTTCGAACTCATATCCTTTTAAAGGTTTCATAAACCTCTCGTAATTGAACCTACTTTAATAACCTAACGTGTTACTTTTAAAATGAAATAACTAATAATAAATCATTCATCTTTTAAAGTGACGTATTTCTAAACGATTTCTTTATCTAAAACAATATATATTATGGACCGGATATGTACTTAGTAAGATTTTTATATTCGACTCTACATTCTCCAAATATAACTACACTTCATATACGGGTAAAATAATTTTTTTTTCCTTTTTTAACAATGATTGAACCTTATATCTTTTAAGAGATCTTCAAAAAAAAAAATTAATATTGGCTAAACTTTATATAAAATTTTATAATATTTCTTATCACTAGGTTAACCCCGAAATGTATTATTATTACTAATTGTCATGTTAAAAAGAGCTACTATACAATTCTCTGTTAATTTGGGTTTTTTCCACAAAATCCAAACTGCCGGACCAAAACCATCATCAGTTCAAGCCAAAATCCGATTCTGGTGGGGATGATAGTTGTAGGAGGTACGGACTGGCGCCGTCCTAGGAAGAAATATGGGTTGTCCACGTAAGCAGATATTCCCCATTTATGGGACCATTCTTTCTCTTACCTGTCCCCACCCTACGGGTTAGGCCATTTGAGCCCATCATCAAATATCGAACATCGAATCTCGAGAGATTTTTGGTTGGGTTTGTGGGGCCTGGCCACGTGGCGTACCAAGCCCACCAACTACTTAGGCCAATTATAGGAATACAAATTGGGTAAAAATTGATTTTGATTATACTACTAATTTTACATATTTATTGATGATAACAAATGTTTAATTTATTTATTAATTCCAAAGATATGAGTAGCTTTTTTATTAATAATAAAATTATCTATATATATATATATTAAATTAAAGAAAACTAAATAAAATCATATACTCCCTCCGTCCGCATATATTGGACGTTTTAGCCAAAAAATGAGATTCTTATTTAACTGACGCGTTTGCCATTTCAGTCCCCTTTGTTATTATTCTTTCATTTCTGCCCTCAAACGACACGTCGTTTTTATGCTGACCACCGCGTCATACGGGGCGAAAAAGGAAAACGAAAAAGTTGAAGGACGAAATTTGAAATTTGCAACCGGACATGGCAGCAGACGTGTCAGAACTTTCAGTCCCTTTTATCTTTCCTCCTCCGATTTTAAACGGACAATAAAACACGTTTGGACGACATTATCACGAAGGTGAACATATATTCGTGCCGGAAATGACGAGACGAGCAGAACGCAGGTGGTGGCGTCCTGATCGGAGGTCGGACGCGCCGGCGCGTGGTGGCGCGTGGCCGGAGCTGCGACAGCTCCGGCGGCTTTTGGCGGCGCGTCCGGCCTCCGATTTGGACGCCACCACCTGCGTTCTGCTCGTCTCGACCTTACGCTCCTTTATGTGACGGAGGTGAGAACGTGAAACAACGACAGAGCCTCGTATTTTTCCAAACAGAAGGAGAAAGAAAGAAAAGAGAGAGAGAGAGACAGTGACGGGAAAAAAAGAAAACGAACGAATGGGAACGTGACACGTGGCATTGGACACTGACAAAGGCAGAGCATTTCTTAAACGGAGTGATTCACTCCCTCGCGTCCAATATTAAAGGACGGAGGGAGTAGATGCAAATAGAATTTTTATACATTCACTCATAGTATAATGTATGCAATGTATATCATATGAGTTATTTCTAACCAAAAAAATACTCTCTCCGTTTTATAAAAAATAACATTTATTAATTTATATGTGATTTGTAAATTACGTTGTTTCTTTAATAAGTTATTCTTAGTGCATTGATTAATTTATAGTCTAATTAATTAAAATTATTATATGGAGAAGGATGATGATTATTTAAATTAAAACAAATACTTTTTTAAAAAAAAGGATAAGAAGAGATATAGGGTGGCACGTGTGAGAGGAGAGGAAGTGTGTGAAGTTGCTGGGTTTGGGCAGACATGGTGGATCCTTGGGTTCTGGGAAGCAGATACTGCTCTGCATGGAAATGATTGATTAGGGATCTGGGCCGTGTTATATATACTGTGATTATAAAAAATTAGCCATAGAGAACTTTACTGTGCTTAAGAATTCTATCCGATTTAAATTTAATATAGTTGGTATTTAATAAGTAGATCTTTTTCTATATGATCCATCGGAAAAATAAAAGTATTACATTTTGCCCCCAATTATGGAAAAATTATAAAGTACAAGTACTCTAGCATTCCACAATTTTTACCCGTTGCAACTCAAGGCTTGAAGCAACAATATACACTTGAAGTATAATAGTTTGTGTTGATTACTTTAATAATATCTCGACGTCACTAAAAATGTATTTTTTTCAATCATCTTTTATCTTCGAGTGAGTCAAACCCGATGCAAATAAGATCAATTAAACTAAACTAATAATTTCAGCAGTATTTGATTGACACCTAAAATTAATGAGGAGAAAGCAGTTAGGTGATGGGGATTGTTGGTCTTTCACTGTCCAAAATCCTAGTAGTGTTTGTGTTTGTAGGGTCGGGTTCTCAATTGCAAGGCTGTTTTTGCTACAAGAGAAGGTATAGTTAGGAGTAACTGTTAGTTTTGGCTTTATGCAACTTGTGAAAAGATCTAACCATTTCAGGCAAAAAATACCCCAAAAGATCCCTTACCCTTCTCCCTCTCCCTTTTCTATACCCTAAAACAAAAGGTCATCAACCAACAAGGACCACTACCCTACACAAACACATACATGAGGATACATGCAATTATTATAGATCTCAAAATCTCAACTGCGATCTCTCTTTGCCTATTACCATCTTGCCTTCACCACTCACCTTTTAAGGGATTATGTAGCGAGGGCAGTAAGGGCAGTTCTTGGAAGATTTATGGTACATAGTCCTACACACTAAGATCTTTATTTATAATGGAAGGACGCAAGAAATCAGATTGGACACAAAACATAAAATGTTAGAGGGGATAAAATCTGGGCCGTCCAAAGAGGACAAACAAACCTGAGGTGCGTGTGCATCATATATTTTGTGTTTCTCTAGCATTTATGTACAGTTTGGTGTTGAATGTGTGTGTAATTCAGAAATTCAGATCCATGAAAAGGTCGCTATCATCTGTTAGTTGTGTAGTACCTGCAAAATACTAGTACAACAACACAGACTCAGACGTAAAAGCATCATGTCTGTGAGAGATGTCTGTTGGTGTACAATATGTAGCAAAGTTTTTCTTTTTTTCTTATTTTTTCATGGAAAAAAAGGCATGTAAAATAGTAGAAAAACCAATTTGAAAAGTAAAAAAATAAAAGAAATGATAGGCAGCCAATTTCACTTGAGATAATTTGACAATTGCATTAGGGTCTCTTTTTATATTCCCGGGTGTCCTCTCTGTCTCTTCCGAGCAGGAGACTAATCCCGCTCGAGCATATAGGGTCTCTATTTTTCAATGAAGAATCAGTGGAAATGCCTAAAGAAGACTACATACAAACAACATAGAGAAAGCCAGCTATTTTCCCTGCCATCTAGTTTAGTTGAATCAAAGCAATTGAGTTCTAGTGAATATGATAGATATGACATGATATGATAGCTGACTTAACTAGAGATTAGTGTGTATGTTGATATACAGGGAACAAGATTGACACAGTTTATGAACACTTGTCTACTTACATAGCTTGCTTAGTATTTGCATATGCTACACTCGTGGGAAGTCTAAAGGATGCACACAGCATCCATTTTCCAGGAGCAACAAGGCGTACTCTACGCATTTGTACATCAACTGCCACTTCTGTCAATGAGATTCTTATCTGCTGCATTTGCAACAATCAAGAAAATCTAACTGTCAGAAACGGAAGACATAAAATAGAAACACAGGCACCAGTCTAGCAGGAAAAAAGAAGAGTGAAATTCCATAAGATTCAGCCATAGACCTCGTGAAAGTCAAATTCTGGATCTCGAGCTTTAGAAAATCCATAAACATGGATCATGGGCAAGATCAACTCTTTGTTCTTGGGTTTGTCTTTGAATACCCCCCTGAATGCATCTGTTTGCAAAACCAAGAATATTTTGAGGAAGAGGAGTTCTCAAATATCTTTCTTGGAAGTAACTCTGGTCTAAAACATCCTGTTAATTTCAGTATTGTGCACAAACATTCAAGTGATGTAGTCACTTCTGCAGTAACGAGGATGCAGTAGATGACATACAATATAACCTCCTTCTAGATGAGGATAATGCTTAAAAACCCAGTTTCCAACGTCAAAACCAAATTTTAACAAATGGCATAAGTATGCTTAGTCAGGATGCCATTTTAGGGCATGACGAGACAGAATAAATGGCTTTTCAGGTAATTGCCACAAAAACTTAAAACATGTTTCATGGTCATCAATTGAAGCAAGTAATCTTATCAAAATAGTCTATCCAATGGGAAGTTCGAAGTTCATTAAAGACTCAAAAGACTTGACCATTCTTATTATTTTCTAAGACCTGCCAAGAAAGGGAGTGCTTGCTAGAAAAGTTACGCACCTAGATACTCCACAGCATCATTTGGCAAATTCATGACCACCTGAGTAATGGAAAGAGCTTTCTCACTTGCAAACATAGCATTGATGAACCTCCTTCCATCCATGTTAAAGATCTAGAAAATGGCACCGAGGTTTTAACATGATATACATCACAGAAAATTACTACAGCAATATGCTGGCATCAAATAATCAAAGCTTGATCATGGCCACTAATACATGGAAGCTGGAGGAGACGTATACCCAATTTCACTTCTATCTATAGAAGTGAAATTGGGTATACGTCTTACAAAAAGTATCCGTTGTTTACACAAGCAAATGGTGAGCCACCACATACATCTGTACTCTCTTCTATTCACCAATCGTTCAGCAGTAGAAGCCATAAAATGACTACCAAAAATGCCTAAATGCCATTTACAAGGGAGTCAAAATATCATACCTCAATCTTTTTCTCCAGCTTGTTAAGGACACTATTTCTTGCCAAATAATCAACTGCATGAGGGTTCAAGTCATTTGCATAGACGCGTTTCACTATCTTTGCAGCAGATATAGCTATTGGACCAACCCCAGAAAAAACATCACCTGTCATTTGCAAAAATGTACGGTCAGGGTCAGACACAGGTTAGCGCATTGTTTCTTAGACTAACATCTTTTTGGAGAGCTTGTAGACAATAACATATTGCTAGAAAAAAGTAACTACTTAACTAGTACAAGAGCATAAAACAGAATGAAATACAGGCAACAGAACCACTCTGCAAATCGCAAGTATGGTTTTAATGAAAATCCCCCCAAAAAAACTGTCACACTGTAGTAATCATAATTTTGCTTATTCTTCTAATTAAAAGAGTAACTCCCAACCATAAGAGCTACCTGCCTATATTTAGTATAGAGCTTAGAAAATGACTGCAAACAAACTGATAACTTAAAAGCTAAAATTTATTTTTTTAGAAGAAAAATAAAACCCATAGCAATAAGCATACATATACAGATTCGGTATAAATTGGGGGACATCTGATAAACCTGACATGATACACATGAATGATGAAGTCAATGATGTGAAGAGTCAAACGTACAAACAACATCATAGCATGTGAAGCCATTCAGCAGCCTTTGCCTTTCAGTTGCGAGCCTTGAATTCCAATACCTGCATAAAAAGGGAGCATCTAAATCAGAGGCACACAGTAATTTTTCCTTTATACATTCATTCTCTAAGCTTCATTGTTCCTTTAAACATCTGACATGTCAAAATTAATATGGAAATGAGATTTTCAATATCATATACTGACTCAAAATGATCTATGACTCCTTCAGCAACCACAAAGGAAGGATGAAAACATACAGAGGAGAACAGGTTGAATTTTTTTTTGTTAACTGACAAGAATCAATTTGAAGGATTTCTTATAGCCTTTAAGAGGGCATGAAATCCATGGCCTTCCTCTACATGCAGAATTATAATGTTAAAGTCCTCGTCTTTCAAATATGTCGCCATCCAATTGATTCATAATGACAAGCCTTGTGTGATGCATGAGACAGTGCCAGATGAATAGACCTCCAAGGACATGAGATGATAATAACTAAACACCATCAAGAAGGGAATACTTTGTACTTTTCTACCAAGCACGGAAAAACTAGAAAGAATCATCTCTCCATGTTGATTTGCTATAGAGTTAAGGGAAAAAAATAAACAGCTACGACTTTCATTGAATTTTAATGTGCTAAGTAAACATACACTGTTGCTAAATCAACATGAAAACGTAATCCATTCTCGACTACCATGGTCACAAGAGAGCGATTCCCAGCTAGTACCTCAAGCTGCATTGTCCTGTAATCATTATGTATGGCATCTATCTTATTTACAACTGTTTTTATCTTTGGCTTATTTTTATCGAGAACCACCTGGAAAACAACATACATATGTCAAGCAAGAACTTGTCCTTGATATGATGGAATAATCAGAAGGTTGAACAGGTAAGAACCTTTGCTACAAGCTTTTTGTATGGCAGAAGCTCATCTCTCAGGTTCAGGTGTGCAATATGGCCAACTGTTTCAAAAGCTGATGGAATAATCATATCCTTCGGTAACAGAGCCTCCAAGATCTGCAAACAAATTGCTGTTACAATCAACTGCTGTTCTATTTCTACAATCCCATGGAAATTCCAATGCATTAAGAGCCCTAGCTTATCAACACGAATAGGGCGTGTGTTTTCAACACCACAAAACAAATTTTATAAAAAGGCAAAACTACAAATGAACTGAAATTTAGGGTGTTCATCACCCTGAATCAAACTAATAGGGTCCAAAATGAGGGATGGCAATCATACCTCACTAAGGGATGTCCAACCAACTGAAATCCATTTAGTACCAATTGTAAGATCCAAATAGATTTGGGATTGGTATGAGACTTAAGGTCTCATACCCGACTGGCTTGGATTGGGCTCCCTTCTTAACCAATACCTGAGCCTAACTATTCTTTTAATGATTCTACCCTATGTTGAGGATTCTTTTAAGTATTCCGTTACAGGAATGTCGATATTTGATTAATTTTTAAGCTTGAATTAAGTTAGATCTTGAATTACCTCATTCATCTGCCAGTAATCATAAAACAAAGTCAGCCTGCACCTAACAAGCTCAAAGGTAGCCGGTGACTTTTCTGTCATTGCTTCCTGTAACACAGCCTGAAGAAGAAGAACATGAATATATTGGACACAAAACCATAAAAAGGAAAGAGAACTGTAATATGTCAAAGTCTACAGCTATAACATGGTGGGAAAATGTGTCAAGATGAAAGGCATGACAAATAAAAGAACGTTCATGTTAAAAGCAGGCAGAATTATATATTGACAAATTCCATTTAGACAAAGCTTACCACCACGCCCTCCAGTTACAATTTTTTGTATCAAGATGTGCAGGAAAACATGAGGAGGGAAAAGTGACATTATAAGCCATGGGGTGTGACAAGTTAATCATATTAAAGTCATGTTGATATCTAAAAGAATAAGCCAACTTGACACTATGGCTAACCCAAAGGCAAGGAGATCATGGCCAAATGGTGTCCCCAATGGCAGAGGAAGTCTTATAATATTAATGTGAAGTCAGGTAACTTTGATACATACTATTAAATATTGGTAGATAATAACTGTGGTTTCAACAAAAATTCATGTATCAAGAACATTATGATCATCGCGAACCAATATTGCGCCATAATGACATACTCTTGCGACTGCTGAACTTTGGATTAGCACATAAGTTATGATCAATGCTCACTGATACATTTGAAATTAGCACCAGACAATCCATGACTGTATCATCCTAGAATGGTTTTGTGTTAGTGTGCATAGATTTTAGTTGTAGTCCACAACCCATCATAGATGTGTTGGTTCACAGGTCTACAAATAAAACAGTCTGCAAAAACTCATTCTGAGTTAAATCTATCCTCTATGAGATTAGACTATACAACAAAAAATATGAAACTGACCAACCACAATTGAATTCTATAACTGAAACCAATAGTTGCTCTACAAACTGACTTTTCTTTTATCATATATGACGGTGCTATTACACATTTATGACGGTGCTATTACAGCTACATGCAGAGAACCCCATTGAGAACTATCTGCTAGTCAAAATCATATATTTACTAGGCGTAATCATCTTCTTATGATCCTAGCCTAGAAACTTCAAAATGTACAGCTAGCAGAGGCATTAGAGAATCTAAATAGACCAGGAACAGATTAGAAACATGCACATTTCGAAAGCTACAAACATCACATAACTAGCCCTTTTCAGTCTATGCAAAGAAAAAACAAAACTAGCCTTTCTCACCTAGATATACGAGAAAATTCTAGCAGTGACAATCACCCAATGTCCCACTAAGCGCAACAGGTAGATAAACTACAGCAATACAAGTACTACCAAACTATACAAAATCAGAGCATTAATAAAAGTGAATCACCTGCAATTGCTCACTAAACTACACGAGAAAAATGATATTAATGCCTCAAAACAAGACAATGCAAACTCGAAGGAGCATCACCACAAATAACACTCACAGAGAACAAAAGTTATTTGGATTAGCCACCTTGATAGCCAGAGGCAGCTCCTCCATTCTCTTCTCTGCATACGTCTCATCCAAAAGTAACAACCTAGTTGACCCCTTCCATTTCCTACTCCCTTTAAAGTCATCCCCCAACAAACCCTTCCAATCCTCGCCCTCTCCATCCTCCTCTTCCACAACTTCCACCACTGCAAACTCACCCTTCCTTTTCCTCTCATTTCCCTCCCTCTTCTCGCCTCTCCCATCCTTGCTCTTCTTTCTCTTCGGCCGCGTCATCCTAGCCAAACTCCTAAACTTCACAAATCCCCTCGAGTTAAAATCTCTGGCCAACCTCTCCCTGTACAAAACAGGACTTAATTTATCGCCATCTGTCTCTGCTCTACCATAAATCCGTCGATTCAATGCATCAAATTTTCCGTCATCATGTTCTTCCTCCCTACCATCATTGTCTCCCAAGAAAGAAGCAAGCACTTCTTCCACCTCATCTCCAGGTACTCTGGCAATGTTCGGAATCCGGGGCCAGTTCAATAAATGGCCACGAAGCCTGCTTTCGAGAGCAAAACAATCCCTTGCAGATACTCTAAGTGCAGCAATATCAAAAATCCGCGTAAATTCCTCCTCATTGATCACGCAATCACCATTACCATCGCAGTCACCATCAATGTCTTCCTCGCATTTCTTTGGATGATTTTCAATCGGGTTTTGAGATGGTTTGCTGCCTTTATGAAGAGAAGGTCCATAAGGGAGGGTTTCAGGGTTTATGGGATAAGAATTAGTAGTTGTGGAGAGTAGAGGAACAATGGTGTGTTTCCTGGGAAGATAAGGATTCGGGAAGAGGAAAGGATGGGCTGAAGAGAAGATGGTGAAGGGGAGAGAGATGGGTCGAAGGAAGAACTTGGTGACCATTGACAAAATGACAGTAATGTCAAGAAACTGATAGTTGTTGCAATCGAGGGTTTAGGGTTTTAGAGGGGGGAGAAGATTTGTAGCGGATAAGGAATAAGGAAGGATGGTTTTTCACTTTTCAGGCTAAATTATTTACTATTTAAGAGGATCTTACAAATTTTGGCGGCTTTTCTTCCATTTATTTATGTTGTGCATAACTATAGTACGGCAAGGATCGGAGGTGGGGTCTGTTTTGGGTTTATTTTATTTTAGTTTTCCTCCAAGCACTGATTGTGCTTCATGGTCGTCGGATTTGGTGATGACAGTCATCAGATCCGTCCTTTTTAAGCCGGTGGTGTTGTTAGTGTGTTTCTGTGTGGGTAATGATTCTACTATGGTTGTATCTTAAGTTTATGGGGGTTCAGTGGCTTGGATCTGGTTATCACTTTGCTGGGTCAATGAGTTTGGTGGAAGTATGTTTGGCTTGAATGCAGATCTAATGGGTGGTGGCAGATGGGTGGTGTTTCTAGAGTTGCAGATCGATTCACGCAACTTTATGGTTGTTTCTCTGACTTCCCTCACTTGTGCAGTTGGGCAGTTCTTAGTTGCTGGTGGTGCGGAGGTGCATATCACCTTGTGAGATGCCGTTGCCGGCGGCGCTATCATATTCCGGCCTCCTCTCAGTCCTCTTGTTGGAGCCACTAAGGACTTAGAGCCGCAGTGATGTGTTTTGGTCTCTTTATAGTAGTACTGGATCAGGTAGATGACGAACAAAGAAAATAAAGAAACAGCATTAATGATCAAGAGATCATTTTAATGGTAATGCATTTATTTAGGAAACTAACTACTTGGCTTTCTTCTTCTTTTTTAAATTAACATCATGTCTTGATTTTAAAATAAGGATGAAGTTGTAATTTCAAGTGTAAAAAAAGAGTGAGAGTGTGGATATTAATTGGTGGGGTGTAAATATTTTCACCCTAACCGATCTTTTAGTTTATAATTAATGATCTATTTTATTTCTACAAAAAAAATAAAGCATGTTCTATTTTACTTTCTTAAAAAAACAAACTAATACTTTAAATTTTTTTCGCAATTTAATCTCATTTGAATACGATCGTGCCCTGATTTATGATCTTACAAGTAATTGTACTCCCTCTGGATTGAATTATATGTCTTTCTCGCATCCCAATATTCAGTAGGAAACGCATATCGAGGAGGCCGGATGAGGCACTATTTCACCCCAAAAAAATCCGAATTTTTTTTTAACGTACGTTAATCCTCAACGTACTTCCCAGAAAAAATTAGGGGCAAAATTGTCTCAAATAGTGAGTCTACCGACCGTTTTAAGATACGTGCCGAAACAGTAAAAGCAAAAGCTAAAACGATATTTATTAAAGGACGGAGGGAGTAATAATTAAGGATATATATATAGCACGAACATTCTAGTGATAGTATTTTTTTTCCAATCTTATTAAATATCTTTATTACCTCTCCGACAATTTTTTTTTTATTCGAGCATGAGCGAAGCTTAATTGGGAGACCCATACCCCTTTAAAATTTTCAATTTTTCCATAATACTATCTCCGTCGTGAAATAATGGACGTTTTGTTACTTTTTGTTATTGTACACATTACTTGACTTTTTAGCGTTTGATATACTTTTTGTTACTATTTTAAAGTGTCAGTTAGTTCAGGATAGAGAGAGCAATACTTAAAGTATTAAGTCTTATTTATTAATCTTTCATATTTTGCCTTTTCTTATTTCGCCACCTCAAAAAATTTAGCCAATCTCCGTACGGTTGTAATATCAGGGACACAACACAGCAGCAGCACCCTGATTGCCGGTGACTCTGTGAGTCTCCCCACCTTAGATGCAGATCGGCATACCATCCATCCGAGACCAGTGTCTCTTCTGCAAACTATCCACGTCACCAAGAAACAATACTTTTTTTTATAGTAAACTCTATTGCTCAATAAAATTTCTTTATTCCCAAAAAAAAAGAAAAAAAAAGAAAAAAAAGCATATACTATTATGGTGTCAATGACCTCAGGCCGGCTTTCTCCGTAGTAATCTCACCTAATATCGAGTTGGAGTAGTGAGAATCAAACAAATCATGCTAAAAAAATCGTCGTTTTTTAAAAATTCAATAGAACTCAAATGAAAAAGACATTTGTTGGAAGAAAAAAAACACAAACACCAAATTACTCGGTGGAGATTGGCCAATTTAATGGGTGTCTAACTAGCAAATAGTAAATTTTTAGATGACATGTTTGGTGTTCCAAAAACTCTAAATTGTTTAAGTCTGAACAAAAAAACTGTAAATCTATTATAACTTTCAAAACATTTTCTTACTCTTTTGACACAGATGGATTGTGGCTAGTCCGTTCCATCAACCCTTCCATGATGATCTTCTTCTTGTACTCTAACGTATCTTTTCCTTGCCCGTGAATTCCATTCCGATTAGAAGATCTTTTCTGATTAGATTGCAACAATAGAGGCACCAAGAAAAGCCATGTTGAAGTGCAGATTATGGCACAAGCTTTACCCCATAACACCAGGACCAAAAGACTGATAAGTATCAAACACAATCCATAATTGGTACTGTGACACCCTTTTCCATACTCTTCTTGCAGATGATTCTCTTGCTTCTGCTGCTGCTGCTGCTTAACGGCTAATGAATTTGGTTGGATTAGTGGCAGGTTTCTCATTGCTGCCATTGTCCTTAAACATGAAGAAACTGACGAAGCAGAGTGCGAATTCCGCAGGGTAAGGTTAGAATTTTTGGCAAGTTTTACTGCAGAAGTTGGAGGAAATGATCCTTTTGGGGGTAAATTATCAGATGATTTTTTCTGAGTGGTATTTGATTCTTTCCCCACTTCTTCAAGTATTACACTTCCATTTGGTTCTTGCGGTTCCTGAGTTGTGGATTTTCTGCTCTTAATCTTCTTGGCCTGCCAGATCAATTAACAAATTTATGAATAAAAAAAAACCAGAATCATAGAAAAATGCAGAATGTAAACTAACCCGTATGAGCACTATCGGCCGGAAGTAGGGTTATTTTATGTCATCAAGTTGCTTTCATTGAGTAAAAAAATAGTTTTAAATGAAAGCAAAAGTTCCATCATGAATTAGATGAACAAGAGCAATATAAATGGTCAACATGATTTTGATTAATAAGACAAATTAGCCCCAAAAGAAGGGAACTTTCCGTGTTGAATGTCTGATCAATTAGTTTAATCTTTTACTTTATAACTATAACCATAAATCAAATCAAAGTCTATGAATAGGGTTTTTATTAGAAAAAATGAAGGAAGAAACAGAGCAAGAACAGAGCAGGTTCACAATAGAAGAACAATTCATCGTTGACCGTCAAAAATTCCACAATTTGGCAACAAAAATCAACCCAAAACAATGAAAATGTAAACTCAAACTTGGAATTTAAAAGAAAAAACAGTTTAAATCGAATGAATCAAATTGGTCATAGAAAGAAAAAGTCACCCGTGCAGAGGACGTCCTCAATTACTTGGTCAACAAGACATCCTTCCTTAATCAACCACTAATTATCATCATCAATACTAAAAACCAAGACCACAATTTCTCATTATGAAATCAATGAAGAAAAAAGGAACTAACCAATGATGTCTCGAACCAAACAGCCTTCAATAACCGTGCGAACTTCTTATGAATTTTCTTCTTCTTGCAATCAATTGATTCTTTACTATTATTAGATGTGTATGGTTGAAATTGTTTAGAAAAGGCCAGTCCCCCATCATCATGATGAACATACTTAAAAATGGTATCAACCCGATTTGCCGTATTCCGTCCGAGGCTTCGTGTTTTTCGAGGGGCATCTGGCCTTAGTATTTCATCTTCCATAACCACCGGTTTGAAGCAGAACAAGAACTTAGTGGTGGAGAGGTTGATCTTGTTGCTTTGGTGCTGGTGATGGGTCTTTTTGTTCTTTGTTGAAGATTGCATGGTTGAATTAATGATGGTGTGTGTAATTAACAGGATGCGGTTACAAAGTTTAGAGGGTTAATTTGGGTGTGGAAGGCGAGGATTTAGGGAGTGTTTGTGGGAGAGGAAAAATAGGGGAAAGAATCTGAGAAAACGAGGGGGGGGGGGGGGGGGGGGGGAATGACCATCTTTTTTTCTTTCTTTTGGGTTTTAAGGAGGGCCGTTGAAGCCGCGCTTTGTATGCTCCGTTAAAAGTTAAAACCTAAACCACAAACAAAAAAACAAATAATTGATGATGACATCGATTGGTGATAAATTGAGAGAAGAATTACAAATAATTTTAGTTGTTTAATTCCTTATTTGTCCCTTTCAATTGGTAAAAAAAGACTACGGTTACATGTTACTGAAAATGTGTAGCTATTTTTTGAGTGGTTGAATTCTCACTATTTATAATCTATCTTATAATTTTTAATTTATTATTTTCGTAATAATAATTTTTTAATCTATTGTTTTTTTTACTATGTTTATTCTTACTTGCAAATTAGCTTTATGTGGCACATTTTCTTCTTTACGATGAAAATCATATCACGTCATGAATTAGTCATTTTAGATGACCAAAATTATTGTATATGAGTTAGATCTCCCAATCAAATATATCCTTTTAAACCTCTTAAACTAAATAATGTATGTTGAATTAAATCGGAGTATTTGTTTCGCTAATTAAATTCATTATGTTGAGTTGGAAATTTTAAATTGCGTTTGTTAATGAATACAAGATAAAAATTAGGAGAAAAAATAATACTATATAAATTTATGTTTGGTGATGGTGGAAATATCAAATTTACCCTTATATAATTTTTAATAATTTTCAAAATAAGTCATTAACACGTTCCTTATAACATTATCTTCAAAAGGTGGTGGAGTTAACTGTCGAAAGGAAGATTTATGTTCTTTTGTAGGTACATCGTTCTTTACTAAATGAAGTCATAAAGCTGGTTTTGTATGTAAGTTAAGGGCGGATAACGCAGCACAAATTTAACTGGTGTATTTGATTTAGAGAATATAAGTCCATAATTTTAGTCCTAATACATGATACTCCCTCCGGTGCAAAACAAACGACGTTTACTATTTGAGCATGCATCTCAAAGAGGACGGATGACTCACTATTTGACCCCCAAAAATTCCGTACTTTTTTTTGGGGTCAAATAGGGAATTATTCGGCTTTCTTGAGATACGTGCATGAACAGTAAACGTCATTTGTTTTACACCAAGAGGAACGAGACTTAAAATAAAAAATACTAGTAAAGTGCACATTTTAATTTTGCAGGGATATCATATCATACGTGGCTCTACGATTGATTAATAATATTATTAGGCCGTTGAGTAAGTTTTTCAAGAAAAGAAAATACCATTTTTTGGGAAAAAACTTGAGTACATCATGATGTATTTAGGTCATGTACATTATGATTTAGGATGATGACACGTGTCCCAAATAGTACTAGAATATCACTATTTTTAACACTTTTGGACACGTGTCATCCTACATCATAATGTAGGTATTTTTTTATAATACTTCCTCTGGTTCCTAATAAACGTCGTTTTGCCGTCGGGCACGTAGCTTAAGAAAATGATCGGTGGGGAGAAAACGAGACATTTTTTGACCAAACTACCCCTAGTTGCCCTTCCTATTTACTCCTGGACTGTGGCTTCTTTCTGCCCCTGCTGGCTTGAAGCCGGGCTTGGCAATTTGGGAAATAGGTAAGCCATTGGCTCCAAATATCCAAGCTCCCCCCTATTTCCAATCTCCCCCAAATTCCCAAATGCTTGAAATTTTAAACCATTCCCGCACAAAATGGAAACGAAATTTGGGCACAATTTTAATTGCCCGCCATTTTGAAAGCAATTTATGTTATTTTTTCAATGTGTTAAAAGATGAAATTGTCTAGGCCTAGACAGATGAAATTATCTAGGCCTAGACAGATGAAATTGTCTAGGCCTAGACAGTGGCCTAGGCAGACAAATATTTATCAACACAACATGTCTACAATTCCATATATAGTTGCTTAGGGAGATGGAAGATGGAGATTCAGCTTGGCTAGGCACCGGGCTTGGCTTAGTAGACTTGAGCATCAATGCAATTCCATATATAGTTGCTTCTGTTTTACATTTTTATTTCTCATGTTCTTTTTAAGTTTTTATTTATTGATAATATAGTACTTTTTATATTTTTATTTGGTATCATTTTTTTTATTCTATTTTATTTCACATTTTGGTATTTTCTGTTCGAATTTTTATCAATTTTGAGTAAAATTTCTCGTCCCGATTAGCTCGAACCGAATAAATAAATAGAAAACTCTAATTTACCATTGTGCCATTATTAATTAATTTGGTACAAGTTACTGTTCACCTTCTTCCTCCGTTCACCTTCTTCCTCCTCTCCTCCACACAAACCCAACCAAATCATCCCACCACCAAACCTCTGCCTCAATTAAATCCAATTCCAAGTCCCCTCCCAATTCCAATTCCAATTCCAATTCCAATTCCAATTCCAATTCCAACCCCCTGTAATCAATTAAATTCATCCAAACCACCATAAAAAATCACCCCAGCCGCACCAGATCCACCCAAACCAAACAGGCACCTAAACTAAAATTGAAAAAGAGAGGGGGAAAATGAAAATTGAAAAAGGAAAAGGTTCCGTTCCCCCCAAAATTTTCAGATTCAAACACAAATTTGAGGGAATCTGTCAGAAGCCGAAGCCGACCTCCAAGCCGTTGTCATCGTGAAGTATCGCAAGTAAAGGGCACCCTCGTCTTCTCCAGCCTGGGGAGTCGCCCACGACATTTGTTGGGGACATGCTTTTGGGGCGTAGAACGACTTTTGTTCCGCCCCAGAGGGAATAGTTCTGTATACTTTTTGTGGTTTTGTTCACAATAACACGATTATTCTCTAAATGATTTTAATTATAATTTTCTTTTATGTATAATGACAAGAATAAAAAAATTAGAATAGTGATACTCGGACACTCCAAATTGTTATTCCTACACTTTTGCAATTAGAAATTTATTATACTAGTAACTCTTTGTATATTTTATTACTCCCTCCAATCTCAAAAGGATGTCTTCCTCGCATCCCAATATTCAGTAGGGAACGCATATCGAGAAGGTCGGATGGGGCACTATTTGACCCCAAAAAAATCCGAATTTTTCCCAGAAAAAATTAGGGGCAAAATTGTCTCAAATAGTGAGTCTACCAGCTGTTTTAAGATACGTGCCGAAACAGTAAAAGCAAAAGCTAAAACGACATTGTTTTGAGACCGGAGGGAGTATATGATATGATTTTTAATTCCGGAATAAAGTTAATGTAATAAATCACGATATACAATGCTGTTTGAATTACAATATAGGCAGGTGATTGCATTGCATTTCATCATGTTTTATTGTCCATTTACTTGTAGTTTTGGACAGTAAATCTACTGATGTATCCCTTAATTCACCATATCTTATCAGGTCTGGTTTGGAGGCAGTACTTGAGGAATCTGAGCAGAAGAGAGCTGGAGCAATTAACTCGAGTCTAGGCCTGGGTCTTGGCCTAGACATATTCGCATCTGACGCAGTGCGCTTACCAGAATCGTCTTGGCCTAGACTCCGGCCAAGACTCCTTTGCGATCAGACTGCAGCTTGGAGCGATTGAAGTATTTTTGGAGTTGGACTCTCACAGCTGGCACGTAGCAGCTGTACAGCAATTTTAGAGGGATAGGAAGACAATCTTATGTAGAATCCCGCATTGGATCTCCCTCTTTAATTAATTGCGATTTAGTTTCCATATTTAGAACAATTAATTGTAATAATCTTTTAGGAGATTATTTAGGAGATTATTTAGGAGATTATTTAGGAGATTATTTAGGAGATTGAGTTGGAGAAGGACAGAGGAGTTTTAGCTTTCTTATAGCTGATCTCGTCCTCCCCTTTTTTCTCTCTCTCTCAGACGCTCTCTTCTTCTTCCCCAATTCGACACTTTTATACTATTGCTCCGGATTCAATTCTTTGAATCTCGGATTTAATTTATTTATGCAATCAAGTATTCTTATTATTCATTCATGAGTATGAGTAGCTAAACACTTGTTCTTGGTAAGGGTTGATGAGCTTAAGTTCTTAATGCAATCGTGAGACACAATCCGTTCTTCACAATCTCTTTCTTTGTATTTATTTATTCTTGAACTTAATCCATCGCTTACTCACTAGAGCCAAGGTTTGATCATCCTTGTTCTCTAGGAGAGAAGAGTTGTAACCAGTCTAGAAGGAGAGGGAGTACCCGCCGGCTAGACGGAGTAGGTGACTAGTCTCGAGCAGACTAGAAGAATAGGTAAAATAGGTAGAGACCAGATTGACAACCTAGGAACTTAGCCTAGGTACTGTCTTCCCCTGCACCATTGAAGAGGTGAGCAACCATTCAAGACAGCAGTCAAACGGATAAACCCTTTAACCAGCAAGGTGTCCCTTGGCTAGGATTATCAGGAGAGGGAGTACCCGCCAGATAGTTTGAAGAGGAGGGAAGATAGGAGGGAAAAGGAGTTCCTCCCCTCTATAGCAGTACTATGAAGAAGAGATGAACATACTTCAGTCCATGATCGATGCATAAGAACGCAAGCTCACCCATCGCCCTTACCTGGAATTCCGTATCACAAGACTTTTTCCCAATCTAGCCCGCAGTCTTGGCCTAGACTTCGGCCAATACTATCTTATATTTTAAACTGTTTTCATTACTTTCTGTTTTGTCTTTAGTTTCAGATAACAACCAACCAAAACTCAGTGACGAGGAAGTCAAACTCAAGAACTACATTTCCTAGAGGTCTCTGTGGACGATCCTCTTACCATCATCTACAAGCTATTGTAAACAGTGATAAGTTGTATTTCTACCCCCAATTCCATAACTATTTCACTACTATATTTGACGTGTTCGACGCGCGGTCAGCAGGCACGGATCCAGCCCAAGCGAGGGTAGGCAAGCACCCACCCTGGGCTGGATGAAAAAAAAAATCTATTCAATGTAGAAGTGTTCGATACAAATACTCTTGAGCATATGTTAATTTTTTCGTTCAGCTCGCTTGTTTTCCCTTTAAAATACTCTAATTTTTTTTCGTTCCACTCGTTATTTAGTGACGGATTCAAATACTCTTAAGCATTTGTTTAATTTTTCGTTCAGCTCGCTTGTTTTTCCTTTAAAATACTCTTAAAAAAAAAATTCGTTCAGCTCGTTATTTAGTGACGGATACAAATACTCTTAAGCATTTGTTCAATTTTTCGTTCAGCTCGCTTGCTTTCCCTTTAAAATACTCTAAAAAAAAATTCGTTCAGCTCGTTATTTAGTGATGGATACAAATACTCTTAAGCATTTGTTCAATTTTTCGTTCAGCTCGCTTGTTTTCCCTTTAAAATACTCTTAAAAAAAAAATCGTTCAGCTCGTTATTTAGTGACGGATACAAATACTCTTAAGCAATTGTTCAATTTTTGGTTCAGCTCGCTTGCTTTCCCTTTAAAATACTCTAAAAAAAAAATTCGGGGGCAACCCCCGCCCCCCCTGAAAATAATTCCTAGATCCGTCCCAGAATATAGGGTGTGAGAATAATAACAAAAAAATATACATATGAACAATTAATCAACTTATTTTATTCATTCCGTCTATATACAGTAGAAACTCTATAAAATAATACACTTGGGACGACCAAAATTTATTAATTAAAAGAGTTATTAATTAATCGATAAATTAATAATTATTAATTTATATATTAATTAATATTTTATTAATTTATAGTAAAATACTTAGTTTACAAACACCTTTCAAGCTTCCACTTACTGTAATTATTGTATACAATGCATGTACTGTATATCAAATGAAGGGCCCAATTTGAAAGAAACCTTCAATCTCCCACCTTATTATGCTTCTTGTGTTCAATGTATCACTTTATGGACATTAAAAATATTTTCTATATAAACAAGATCAAAATACTGTAGGTTAACACAAACAAATCATACACACAACATGGCTTCCCATCTTAAAGGTGTGAAAAAAACAACAATGACAGACGAGATTCGAAGAGCATTATGCAAGCACAACAAGGATAATCCAAGTCTCACTCAAAAGCTATATATAAATCATTCATGTAATATGCTATATATAAGGAATTATTAATTTATATTTTATATGGGGTCTAAAGAAATTATCAAAAATGTATTATCTTATAATTTTAGCGAATTATTAATTTAGCACCCTATCCCCGAGTCGGGACCGGCCAAAAATATTATCTTAGAGAGTTTATTAAATAATCGAGTATTAATTTATCGAGTTTCTACTGTATTCGTATATACATGGAAATGGAATACATAACTTGTTTAATTAATTAATTTATCAGTCTATCTGGTAGGATTGGAATATGTAGGGTTCGAGACTCCCGGTATTATTAAATGGGTTCAATCACATTGTAATGGTAATTCCGGTCCAATCTCCCACAAGAAGTGATTTCAAATTTCAAATTAATCTAACGGGTTTATGGGCTCAGGCAGCTTTGGGCTAGGATTGGGCTAAGAATTGGCATATCCGTTCCACTCCTCATTTTTTAGTTTTGACACAGAGAGGACTCCTTTCAAATTAAAGTAGACGCCACGCACCAACCAAAGATCTACAGTGCGAAGGCCGATTCTCTTCTTTTCTTTCTCCACACTACAGAATCCCTTCTCTTTCACTCCACCACCACCACCACCACCACCACCACCTGACTTGGACTTTCCAGTTACTTGCTCCCCTCGCCAAAAACTACAACCAAAACAAACCCGATGGACCTGCTCCGATCCAATCTCTCTCGGGTCCGGATCCCCGAACCCACCAACCGTATCTACAAGCAAGAGTGCTGCATCACCTTTGATTCTCCGGTACGTTCTCCTCTTCCTCCGGCACTTCTCTCTTTTTATTTTTTGCTATCATGTTTCTGTTTGGTTCATTGGAAGGTTTAAGGTGGAAGAAACAGAAAAAGGTTAATTTTGAAATTAGGAATATTTCGGAACATCGTCGGCGGGTGCTACTTTTGTTTCTAGATATTTTGTCCGGTTTCCGGCAGGAAAATGGTGGTGAGAGTATTTGTGTGTTGCGTTTGTTAGTGATAAGCTTTTTTGTGCTTGTATTTCAGAGGTCAGAAGGCGGTTTGTTCGTGGACATGACCTCCTTTCTTGCATTCGGGAAGGATTGTGTGGAATGGAATTATCACAAGACTGGAAACCCTGTTTATTTGAACATAAAGCAAACAAGGAAGCTGGTTTCAGAAGATAGACCCTTGAAGAAACCCACCCTCTTGGCTATTGGTAATTTTTTATGTTAATTTTGTAGTAGTTGCTTTTATTTCTTCGGTATAGTGATATGAGCTATTTTACCTATAAGAGCCTGAAAGAGCATTCTGAGTTTGGTTGTTGATAACACTGCTCAAACAATCTCATCACTCTATCGTAACTCTTGGTTTAATGTGTATGAAAAATTACTGTTTCTTTCATCTGAGGTCTTGATTGTAACAAGTTGGTGAGAGTTACAATTCAGTACTCATGCATTTTGTGCAGCTTGTGTATGTCTTGGTTAGCAATTTTTTTCTCATCCCAAGTGAACGTTACGTTTTCAGTGTTAATGTCTCCTATGAAGTCAAATGGGATCCCCACAGAGGATAAAGAAGTCTATACTTAAGTTTCTTTAGAACTGCAGCTGTTCCACTTTTACAATCTGATATATAGAACCAAAAATGCTGTTAAGTTGTACCCTTTTGCAAGTATTGGAGGCAATTGGCCTTATTACTCAAGTTTTAAGATCACCATATGACATCTTTCATTGCTGAAATTTTATCATTTCCTTGGATTCTTTGTGTTTTAAAGTACAAAGGTCCATTTTCATTATCTTTGTTTGATTTTCTTTAGTTATTGGCTAGCTGAGAACAGTAATTTAATCTTAATCCTCTATATATATAGGTGTTGAAGGGGGGTTTGACAACAATGAACCTGAATATGAAGAAACTTACAGTATTGTCTTATTGCCTGATTATGTAACTTTTAGCTTTCCTTCAGTGGAGTTGCCAGAGAAGGTGATGCTGTTTTTTTCATATTACTTTGCTTATTTTATTCTTTTAAAGTTACCGAGATTGCTCAATCTAAAATGGGAGCCTTATTGTCCTATAATTATTATAGGTAAGGTTGGCAGTTGATGCCATCTTATTGGCAGAAGGTGCAGAGCGTAGAGAACAACTTGCTGCTTGGACAGCTGATAAGAAGCTAGTTAGCCCATATGCTACAAATTTACAACAACTTAACCTTGGTGTTACTGTTCCTCCATCTGGGTGGAAATGTGTCAAATGTGACAAAAAAGACAATTTGTGGTTGAATCTTACTGATGGAATGATTCTTTGCGGACGAAAAAATTGGGATGGAACTGGTGGCAACAACCATGCCATTGAACACTTCAATGAGACTGGCTATCCTCTTGCTGTTAAGCTTGGGACAATTACAGCTGATTTGGAAGCGGCAGGTAATGAAGAGTTGCATTGTGAAGAACCGGGAAACTATCAAATGTTATCCTTAGTTTATACTTGTGGTTCTAAGTCAATATAATCATATATTTCCCTAACGACATGGGCAAAACCAATAACTGCTATTTATTTTTTTATTTTTTTATTTTTTTTTTAGCTTTTTAAACAGCCTGTTATTATAGCCTTGTGCAAGGGACGTAGTCATTGGTTTGCTTTTGTAGTGAACAATATGATTATTCTATAAAGGAACGGAAACTACTTATTTTGATTTATTGTAAGCTGTTTGGTTGCGGTCAAACGGATTGGAGTCTAAGGAGTTCGTTATTAGAGGGTCTGAAAAGGGAACGTGTTTGAAACTTTGTAGTAAGCTTGCTTTATTTGCAAAATGTAAAGTGCATTGTTATATTTACAAAATAGTCATCAATCTGACAGATCTTGAGATGGTTCTGGTTTGATCTTGTTACGTCTGTGAATTTCTACTAAACTGTCCCAATAATAGGTTTAGGTTATTACGGCAACTTACAAGCAGAGTTGATAGGGTGTGAAGAGTCTTATAAAATCTAACAGAAAATAATTTTACTAACTTATCATTGACATGAATTTCTGGTTTGTTGGATTAATCAATGACATTTATGCAAGTCCAGTTTTAGAATTAAATGATTGAGGGTGCATATCCAATCCATGGATTGATTGTTGATGATTCTGCATGGATATGTTGCTAATGTGTTTGTGGAACTTACTTTGGATAACTTATTGTGGCAGCTCAGATGTTTTCTCTTATCCAGAAGATGATAGTGTTTTGGACCCACTTTTAAATCAGCATTTGGCATTTTTTGGAATTGATTTTTCTTCACTACAAAAGGTTAGTTTTCTCTACTTTGAGTGTATTTACAAATGTATAATAGTTCAACTTAGCATTTCTGTTTGTGCCAACATGTGATATGCGGCTTGATCTTATCTCGTAAATTAGTTTCTGTCTATGTTGAGAGGAAATTCCCTCATATTTTGATGTTTTGATTCCTTTATAAACATTGGTCTCTTTATATTTTACTGAGAGATTTTGGAAGACATTCATTGATGAACTCTTAAGATGTGATAGCTTAGCAAAATTTCTTGTACAATGCTTATAAAGTATTGATCACTGTTATGTGTTGTTACTGATAATGCTTGTAGTCGAACAATTTACACGTTCTATAGATGTTAGCGAAATTGAGCCTGTAAAATATAACTAGTTATTTAAAATGAAAAGTATGGGGAACAATTCCATGTGGTAATATTTTTGAGCCAATTGTAGGAAGAATAAATCCAAGTTCGTATGCATATTTAGGTCAGTGAAATTAGTGTTTCATTGTCCTTGTTGTCATAATTTAGTTTTTTGTTTTTCTGATGAGATCTTTCTTTTATTAGTAACTCTTGCACATTATTTTGATTCTGTGTTCATCCATCATAAAAATAAATGTCTGAATGAAGATAGTGCCATTTTCTGGTTTTCAGACTGAAATGACAACTGCAGAAAGAGAACTTGACCAGAATACTAACTTTGACTGGAACCGAATTCAAGAAAGTGGGCAAGATATGGAGCCCATTTTTGGGCCTGGCTATACAGGGCTTGTGAATCTTGGGAACAGGTAACATTGGTGTTTACATGGTGCTTTTATGAACAATGCAATTGTTTGTTATTCCTGTTTCCTAATTTTGATTTCTTGCAGCTGCTACATGGCAGCAACAATGCAAGTTGTATTCTCGACACGTTCGTTCTGTTCAAGGTTAGTGTATATATATTGGAATTCCTGGGTTGGCATATAAACTGCATCTTTAGTAAGACTAATGCTAGGGTGCTAACAATTTTACCTACCATTTCCCCTTAAATTCACTCATTGCACACTCAATATTCACTTGGTAGCTTTTGGTTTAATCAAATATAATATAATACCTATCAATCAACTGGTAAAAAATGTTAGTAAAAGAGTGTTAGTATTCTTAGCATTGTACTTTTTGTAATTACGTGTCTGTGTGTGTGCTTGGTTGATAACAACTATTTACTTGTAGCTAAAACATCAGCAAATTTACCTTTAGTTCCGTTGTTACTTATGCGTAGCTTATCCTGGTGTGTTATTAAATTTGGCAGATATTACATAAACCAAGGGTTGAAAGCAGCATTTGAGATGGCTCCTGCAGATCCTACTGTAGACCTAAACACACAACTGTACAAATTCTATACATTTATCACATTCATTTTTGTTTATCCAGTTTGTCATATGGTATTTCTTCTTGAATGAGATTAGTTATGATACCGATTTGTCACTGTAATTGTTTTGACTAATTGTTATATAGCTATTCATTTTTGTGTGAAACAAGTTTAGCTAGTTATTGATATTTATGCGAGTGGCCTGAGTTTGGCATTGTTTATTGTATCCGGCATTATATTAAACTACCTGTACTCCATTCTGCAGAACGAAACTGGCACATGGTTTGCTTTCTGGTAAATACTCAGTTCCAGCTCAGGAGGTATATGAAGTGGAGCACTTAGATGTGCTTTATAGTTTATTTAATTGTTCTTTTTCTTTTTTCTCTGATTGATTTTGCAATTCTTAATTGTCATTTTTGTCATTCAGGAAGACGAGATTGGCAAATCTGCAGCCTCAACAAGCACAGTAAGTATCTTCTCACATTTTGATGTCTTTGCTTGTTCACAGTGTCTTTTTCAGAGTTCTTGGTATGATCAATCTGATATAATTTCCTTTTTCTCTTAAAATTGTTTTGCCATTGCCTTAAATTTAGCCACTGGAATTCGTCTATGTTTCAAACATTTTATTTTATATGCCTCAACTGGAGCTTAATGTTTAACAATTCTATATCATAAAACTTCATCTTATCGATAAGTATTCTCTTTTTTTCTTATCTCGTGATGGTTCCTCTCTCTGTTTTGTTCTCTCTGCATCTGCATAATTAGAAGCAGGAAGGGATTCCTCCTCGTATGTTCAAAGCAGTTGTTGCTGCCAGCCATCCTGAGTTTTCTTCTATGAGGCAACAGGTGGGATTCTATGGAAAATCATCATATGGTGTGATGCATGCAAGTAACTTTTTAAGATAAAGTTATGGGTGCTCAGAGCTATTTAAATTATCAAATTATTGAATTTGTAGGCTTTTGCAGTGAAGAAACCTTAGATGAAGAATGATTTGGACCATACTCTTAAGTTCTAACTGATGTGTTG
Source organism: Viola odorata (assembly GCA_963691705.1). Classification (NCBI taxonomy): domain Eukaryota; kingdom Viridiplantae; phylum Streptophyta; class Magnoliopsida; order Malpighiales; family Violaceae; genus Viola; species Viola odorata. Next base: position 48,512,112 of record OY829546.1, on the reverse strand, counting down.
ATTTCATGGACCCATCAGTTTCTTGTAATTTTGGGCATAAACTGAACTTTGAATGATTTTCTGGAGTTTTTCATTGGGAAAGCTTCTTACATCTTCCTGGGATTGCTTTTTTTCTTTGGTGCAATTGGGATTGCTCGTTTTGTCTGCTCTTATTTATTTCCTTTAAATAAGTTCTCGCCTTTTGGAAATATGACTGGCGACTTTATGTGGTTAATTTGAAGCATATGGACAGGACTAAACGACATGTTTTTGCAGTAGAGTAGTTATTGCATTGGTTTGGCTGTGAAACATATTACCTCTGTGATTGCTCCTGTCTTGATTATTTTATTCCTAATTATGTGTAGGACGCATTGGAATTCTTCCAACATTTTCTTGACCAAGTTGAACGCTCCAATGGTGGGAAACCTGCATTGGATCCCTCAAAGAGTTTCAAGTTTGGTGTTGAAGAACGTATACTGTGTCCATCTGGAAAAGTTACTTATAATAGAAGGGTTGACAATACTCTTTCTCTGAATATTCCACTGCATGAAGCTACCAATAAAGGTGCTAGTTCATCCTTTTTCTTTTTATTTAACATATATTTGTAATTTTATGCTAATGTTTTTATTTCCTTGAAATACAGAACAACTAGAAGCCTTCCACAAATTGAAAGCAGAAAGGAGTGTAGAAGAAAAGGATTTGTGAGTACTAGTGGTTTACTATCCTGTTTTCCCTTGGGATATCTGTCTTTTTTCTTAGCCTAACTTTTTGTAACAGGCCCAGTGATGAAATTATACGCCCAAGGGTTCCTCTTGAAGCATGCCTTGCAAGTTTTTCTGCACCAGAAGCAGTACAAGATTTTTACAGCTCAGCCTTGAAGGCTAAGACAACAGCTCTAAAGTATGTGTCAGATTCTACAGATTAACGAGAATAGAACAAAATTATGTTAATGTCAAAATGATTTTTGGAGGCAAGCTGATATTTGTGTTCTTGTTGCTTTTTCCTTTTTTTGTTTCTGCAGGACTGCTGGTCTAACTTCCTTCCCTGATTATCTCGTACTGCATATGAAGAAATTTGTTCTGGAAGCGGGCTGGGTCCCCAAAAAGCTTGGTAAATTCTATGTTTCATTGTCACTATCTTCCACGTAATTGGCCATCTTAAATTGGTATTCCGTCGAATTATTGGTATTGACTTCCGCATTTCTATCCAGATGTCTATGTAGATGTTCCTGATATCATTGATATTAGCCATATGAGAAGCAAGGGTCTTCAACCAGGGGAAGAGTTGTTGCCAGAGAGTGGTATGTGATGGCTTTATGGAATTCCTTTTTTGATTGTTATTATTCTTGAATACCAGAGAAAAGGGTTTTAGTAAACTCTTATTACGCAGTAGGCCTGGGGTTGACTAGCTACGCCTGTGCTTGAATGTATCTCAATAGAATGAGAACTGGGCCCTAGAAATGAGGATAGCCATAACACCTGTTGCTGTGTATAATTGTGATGGAACCTGCACCAACTTATTTGGCGCATTCTACTTCTCTATGACACTGAAACTAAAACTGAATTAATCGACCATCTTTGATTACTTCTTCCTTGCTGTGTGTTTGTGTCGTCTCCTTGATTGCAGCCTATGCAGTTTGGTTGTTTCCCCTTTCATGTATTAAATTTACCTGTATTTGTGTTTCTTTTAAAAGTATGTTTATGTTGTGCTACTGTACAGTCCCTATGGATGAGGTGGAATCAAACACTCTTGTGCCCAACGAGGACATTGTTTCCCAGCTTGTTTCAATGGGTTTTAGCCATCTCCATTGTCAGAAAGCTGCAATAAATACATCAAATGCCGGGCTAGAAGAGGCAATGAATTGGTTACTTTCTCACATGGATGACCCAGGTATTTAAATTTTAAAGCATCTTTTTCCCTGAGGAAAAACTTATATATTTCCAGGGAAACCATTGACTTCCATATTTTCTTTGCAAGTGAACTTCCAGAGATGTGGCATTGGTTACATGATAATATTGTGTTTCAGTTATTGATAAAATGCTGTCTTCTTACAGATATTGATGCTCCTATTTCTCTAGAGAGACAAGGGGCTGAGGTTGTTGACCAATCAAAACTTGATACTTTGATTTCATTTGGTTTCCCAGAAGATATTGCTCGGAAAGGACTGATGACATCGGTAAACTATCACATTTTCTTGTACCTGTAGAGAGGGGTTATAGTGTGTTGTGTGCTAAGACAAAGCAATGCAAATGCAGATCTTTCCATCAGTTTTATATATCTACGAAGTGAAACTGTATACTTCTCTTTGGAGAGCTCTTAAGTATTCTAAAATCTGTGTGGATCTCGCAGGGTGGTGATATTGGGAAGGCAACAGATTGGATATTTAACAATCCTGATGCTTCTGTTCCGTCTGATATGGATGCTACGACATCTAGCACTGAACCTAATCTGGATGATAGTGCACTGCCTGATGGAGGAGGGAGTTAGTTCCTTAAACTTCGTCTTATATTTTTCTTAGGATTGCATAACTCATTTTATATGTTCTTTCCTTTAATCATTAATTTCTGATCGGTGCTGAATCTTATTTTCTTCCGCGATGGCATGTTTGTACTGATTGGCCTGTTGGTCATGCACCTTGATGCAGGATACAGGCTTTTCGGGATTGTCAGCCACATGGGAACATCTACTCAATGTGGTCATTACGTTGCTCATATATTGAAAGACGGTAGATGGGCTATTTTCAACGATAATAAAGTTGGGGCATCGATAAACCCTCCGAAGGACATGGGATACTTGTACTTCTTCGAGAGGCTTAACAACTGAAAAATTGGAAGCTTGATGTTAGGTAGGAACTTTTCAACCGGAAAAGAGGTAGAACAGTTTTAATCAGAGGCCAGCGTGTGCCGATTATGTTAAGATTGCAGCAAGTGAAAATATGCACGGTAAATACTTGGCCTTGTTTTGTAGGCATATTACAGTTTCCATTGAGAAAAATGACATGCTTCAGAAATCTTAGTTTTGCTCCAAGCGGTCTTTGTGGTGGAAATTTTGTTGGTGGACCAATTATTATTCAAGACAAATTGTCCTTTCATTTTCAATTCGTTGTTGTCTCTTGCTTCTTCCATGTGCACATTGGGTCAAAAATCACTCAAGATGGTTTACTGATTGAGTTTGCATGATGTCGATTCGTTGTTTCAAGAACCACAAAGCTGGCTCCGTATCAAGCGTTGGTGGGATTTGACTCAGGCAAGCCAGGGTCTTGATTCTACAATGATATTTTTTGCAATGCGACATTGGAATTCTTACTGGGGATCTCGACACTGAGTTGAGTCGAAGGTCTAGGTTGATATTGATTCACAACATTATTTTCTGGATTTTTGGAGTATCTGATTCCAGCAAAATAACGAAAAAGGGCTCAATTGCTGGCTAGAGCGCACAATTGAAAAGCTATTTTGTCTGAAATCTACGGAACAAAGAGTTTATATGAAAAAAAATCCTTGTCTCTACCTGCTCGTTTTTCCCTTTTTAGAACAGTCAGCCACAAGTACTTGTACTTCTTTGAGAAGCTTGACATTGGTAAGAGGTCAGGATTTATGTTTGCTGTTTGAGTTGCAGCGTGTGCATATTACTCTGAAGTGTCCTTTCATTCAGTTCCTTGTTGCCTCTGCTTCTTCCATGTGCATATTGGGTCAAAATCTAGGCTCAGCCATATGCTGAACCACGCTTCTGTCCGATTCTAAACCTGTACACAAAATAAGTGACTGGAGAATTGCAATACATTTGCTCAATTAGCATACTAGAGTACTAAGATGTTGATGCTACTAATTATCCTCAAAATTACAAATGCTATGGAATAAGTGCTAAGATATTGATGCTATTATCCTCCTGTCTAGAGCACACAACATTTACATTTTTGCTTTACTTGACTGTCAGTTATGGCCTCTTCCCTCAACTCTTTTTTCCACTGTGTCCACCGCAATGGAAAAGAAGTCTCCAACATGTTATCGTCTTCTTCTTCATCCAAGATGTCTTCTAGCTTCTCTTTTCCCTTGGACAACTCTGCCTTGGTAGCTTTTGCCTTGCAGTATCTTGCCATGCTAGCTTCCACCTCTTTGGAGAATAATGACGCGCGAGCTTGCCCCCTGAAAGCTGCTGCTGCTCCATCTTTCCTCCTCTCCAGATATTCTATCCTTTTTTTATTTTGGACCCTCCCCAGTTCTTATCTTTGACGCGTGTTTCGGTTTTTATGGCTCGCCTCTTGGGTTTGGCCATGTGTATTCTGATGAAAGGACATCTCATACCTATAGTTTCTACAAGGTTTTGTCTGCATGAGGAAAGCTGAGATTGATGAAGTGTGTTGGATATAGAACATATGGTTAGGTCATAGGTGATGCGTGTTGGTATGAGATGTGGTGTACGTTTAGTTATCACCAAAGAACTAATCAAAGCTAATTCATTTTGTCCGCTCCAAATGAGAAGTGTATGAAAAAATTAAAATAACATTTGGTTCTTGAAATGTAATTTTTTTTTAGAATGTAAATTTATTTAATTAATATGTTTATTTTACTTTTTATATAGTATAAAAACTTTTTTTTTAACTTTTTTTTTACTTGCAAAATAAAAATGTGATTGTAAACTCAAATTAGCATGCATTAATTAATTATAAATCTCATATCTCTCGTGAAAGTGTTTTTGAATGATTCATATGCATGCATATTTTACATTATTGGTTTGCTAAACAAATGTAAAGATTATGTAATAAATCATGTGATTTTGTGCATTTTATACGAAATAACATCTATTCGATCTTATATTTATTTATATGAATTAATGAAATATTGCAAAAGGTAACAACGAAATAATATTTCAATTAAGAGTATTAAACATAAAAAGTTGTTGAATTTGATGGCTAAAAAGAAGTGTATATACCTAAATTATTGTGATATTGGAAGAAATTAAAACACACCATCTCAAAATATACAACACAATCAAAGAGGAATCAAGCTCTTGGAAAAGAATCATACATACTTGCGCAGTAACGAGGCAAACGCAGTACATCTTCAAAGGTCAACTTTCTAATGATGGCCACAAGTTCATCTTCTTTAGAGAACTGGAGAGGCACAAAATCATCATACATCTGCGCGTACCGATACATAATCCAGGCAAAACCACAAATAATTTGGTCCAAGAGGACTTTACACCATACTCCATCATTACCCAGACATCAATCCTTGGATAAGGAGTCATGAGACTACCATCCAAATCACTATGTTTATGGCCAAACCAAAAACAGAGCCATCCGCTTAAAGTCCCCAAATGAGTATTATGAGCAAAGATTGGGTATATATATCAGGGTTGTCTGATTTTCGATGCATTTTAAGAAAATGTGGATCTGAAATTATAAAGTTCCATGATTTGGAGACGCACCTAAACCGTATGATAATACATAAAATAATCAGAAGGGCATAACGGACATTGTACCTTCACAAGTACCGTTGACCAGTCAAAACGGCATCACGACCGATTGACCAAGTCAACGGGAATAAGTGGCAAAAGGACAAGTCTGGCCCGTTGTCACCAAACGGCACAAAGCCGATCCATTCAAGCTATGAGGAAACGGATCGGCACCGCTTCATACGTTGACCAAGTCAACAGCCTCCAAACGGCACCAGGCCGATTGGGGAGAACGGCACCTGACCGATTTGACACAACGGCACCATGCCGATTTGAGAAGAGCAGTAAGCTCCAAACAGAGGTATATTTTATATAACTCCCATTATACATTTAGTCAAAGTTGGTGTGGGGAACAGCCTTACCTGCCCCCACCAACTCATCATATAGTAGCTACACGTTACAATTATGAGACCTTACCTTTCAACCACCCTCTGAAAAAAGGGGGAGAAAAGTCAAAAGATTCAACCACTCTAGTCCTACATATGGACTAGGGGGAAGTACTTGAAAAAGGACTTTTGGATCTCAATCGAGGGCAAGCTAAGCAGCCCCATACTTTCTCTAGACACTATTATCCAAACACTGACTTTGGCATCGGAGATTCTCCGCCGGAGTAACCTCCGGTGGCTTTGCAGGTTGCTCAAGAAGCTCCAACCACCACACTCCGGCGTGCCATTTGACGGAAAAGCCCCCCATCCTTTCTCGGATTATCACCGTAGTAGAAATTTGACAGGCAGTTTTGAGAGGATTTCCAGGATCATGTCGTGGGGAAGGATCATCGTCGGCGATTTCGTGGCTCCAAACTTCTTGATTCTGGCTCTCCGGCGAACCCATCTCATCATTTTTTAATAGTATTGTTGTGCGAAACCACAAAACCTGGTACTGATCTCATGTTGAAATCTGAACAACTTGATCCGCCTCACATGCGCAGGGAGGCCGATTAACTCGTGTTGGGTTTACTTCGTTCATAATTTATCAAACAGAATGAGAGTAGGAAAAGAATTCCTACCTGATATGGCCAATTGGGCACTGTAGATATCAAACCATAGTTATTAAAATTGAATCGGATCAAATCAACCTATCTGATCGGTGAATTAATAATGCAAATTTCAAACCAACTCAATCATATATGTTATAAAAAGTAGTTCAATAGAGGAAAAAAATAATTCAATAGGTCAAATTGAAAAATTAAATCGTAAATAAGTCAAGCAAATTGATTCTTATTTACCAAGGAAATTATATAAGATCGAGCTTTAAAAAAATATTCTAGTAAATCCTGGGTAGATAAAGGATGAATTCTATTATAACATCAACACATTATTATATTAAGTAACTATACCTCTCATCTTTTGTGCCTTCATTGACATGAGTTGTTGGCGAAAAGTGCAAAGGAGTGGAGCTATAAAATGAAGGAGTAGAGAAAATGGTGTTCAAACTCATCAAACTTGGTAGATTTTCAAATGCTGGACTTATAGTAGACGACTCGTCACTTCCATGGTACTCAAGGTTAGGGACAAAACTATTTCCTCCCAGATTTCCATTATTATTACCATCCTCCCAAGTACTTTGGAGCCCAAAATTAGAGATTATTACTAGGAAGTAATTGGGCCAAATTAGCAATATTCATGAGATGGGTGTCGTTTAGGATTTGGTCGGGGGTTATTTTCTTGAAAAATATGTGGGTTTTGGTTTTGGGCTTGGCAAGGAAAGAGAGAAGTGGATGGATTTTGATGATTTGGGCCCAATATAGGCCCAATTCCTAGCAAACATGAGTTGAGAAGTGAGTAGAGATGAAGAAGATCCAAACGGGGTTTATGGGTGACAGGACAATTCCCATTCTCAATAATTTGTTCTTGATGTGAGTGTTCCAGTAGTTTTTGATCTCGTTGTCTGTTCTTCCTTGTGCCCAACGAGGACATGGTTTCCCAGCTTGTTTCAATGGGTTTTAGGCATCTCCACTGTCAGAAAGCTGTAATAAATACATCAAATGCCGGGCTAGAAGAGGCAATGAATTGGTTACTTTCTCACATGGATGACCCAGGTATTTAAATTTTAAAGCATCTTTTTCCCTGAGGAAAATATTATATATTTCCAGGAAAACCATTGACTTGCTATTTTCTTTTCAGGTGAACTTTCATTGATAAAATGCTGTCTTCTTTCAGATATTGATGCTCCTATTTCTCTAGAGAGACAAGTGGGTGAGGTTGTTGACCAATCGAAGCTTGATACTTTGATTTAATTTGGTTTCCCAGAAGATATTGCTCGGAAAGCACTGATGACATCGGTAAACTATCACATTTCCTTGTACCTGTAGAGAGGGGTTATAGTGTGTTGGCTAAGACAAAGCAATGCAAATACAGATCTTTCCTTCAGCTTTTATATATCTACGAAGTGTTCTCAAATCTATGTGGATCTCGCAGGGTGGTGAAATTTTGTTTATTAAGGGGATGATGTTCTTGAAGAAAGCTTATAAAGTAGATAAAGGTTCGTTTGGTATCGATTCTGTTTTTAGTTTTCTGTTTATTCTTTTGGAACAAACGTATTTGGTAAAATTATTTCTTTATTTTTTGTTTGTTTGTTTTTGTAACATTCTTGAAAATAAAAACATAATTATAAAACCAGGTTTTTTTCTCTATTTTATATTCTAAAAACTAAAAATAAACAGAAAATCAGAAATGTAGTACTTTTTTTTCTCTCCAATTTAAGCGTGTTTAGTTGAATAGCACAACTAATCAAGAGGCTAATTCATTTAAATATAAATTAATAAATTGTGTATAGTAAGTTAGGGAACTCGGGGACGGATCACTTAACCGAATTTGAAAACTCCAAAACTCTTATTTTCCTAATCGGTTCAACCAATTTTGGTTTACTCACAAAATTAATTTTAAAATGCTGAAATATGAGATTTGAACCAATTTTGTCAACAAATACTTAGTCACTACAACACCAATATCTTAGTGATATTGGATGACAATAAATAATATAAATACAAAGTAATTTTTTCATTTATCTTTAAAAGATGTTAGATTTTCCACAAATATAATTTTTATTTATTAATTTATTAAAATTATGGGTTATATCGATTCGACCCCGGTTGAACAATCGACCCTCCATCCTGTCTATTACCGAAATTATGGGCGGGCCAGCAAACCTCAGAAATTGAATTCACTTAATCAATTGACAAGAGAAACAGAACCAAAATACCCCCTCTTTTTTCCCAATTGAGAACATCACTAAGCATTTCTTAATGCCCATATAACTACTACATCTGTATGTTCTACACTATTATCAACATGAACAGGTGCTGGAGAACTAAAATATAATAAAGACAAAGCACTGATTAAATGGTTTGATTAGACATTAATTAATGAAAAAAATGATTAGACATCCACTGCTTCTTCTAAGGCCTGATCTTTAGCATCAAACTGGTTTTCATGATCATGTTCAGGAGCAGCAGATCCCTTGAAGAGCAAAATTGCAAGGCTACCAATCTGAAAATAGATGAAACATCCTGAACAGTGTGTCACAAATGACCCAAAATCTGTCCCCACAATGCATTGCCACCCTCCTCCATATGCACCATCAAATTCCTGCATAACAATTGCCACAACCCAATTCAATAATTAACCCATACTATTGCATGCTTATGATTAATCTTCCATATGCACTCGATTTTTACTATTCATATCCATCTTGTAACTTATTATTCATTCTTTTGTAACATTAATTCTGTAGATTATAACTCGTTTTATTAGTCGTAAGCTAACTTTTTATGACCCGTTCTCACCCACAAACACAACGATGAAAGCACAGTCATGATTGTATCATTCTAGCTAGAAGTGGATGGTCACTCCGAGTACCGGATAACTTTTATCCTAAAATGTGTGCTCTACAGAAAGATGGAGTCTTTACTGAAACTTACCTTTTTAATAAAACGAGCTATCTCAGTTGCTTCAGTGACATCAAAGAAATCAAGGGCCTTTGCTGCAAGGTCAAGTGCTTCTTGTTGCATAGTCTGCAACATGTCTGTCTCACCAACCACAGCCTTCCCTTCTAACATTTTGGCTAATTTGTATTCTTGAAACTGTGCTGGAGAAGAATTTTTTGGGCAATTTTTTTCTATTTTTCTTGTTCTTTTTGGTTTGGATTTTGGACTGAGAAGTTGTGGATGAAATGGAGATGCAGGTGGATTATATTGAGTTGAGGGACTAATGGATTTGGTGCTAGTGGGTCAGCCACGTATGAGATGCCTTCCTTTGTGGTCTCTAACAGTCTAATTGATGCTTTGGAATTATGCTAAGTCCGCTGTTTGATACTGGCTAGCATAATACTTTTTTTTTTCTTTTGTAAGATCTGAACAACATGTATCACCGAATCGATTAGATTAGAAATAATGTATCACTGAATCAATTAGATTAGAAATAATTCGAATCATACTCTCCTTATTAAGGGGTCAAGTGATGATGATGGAACGGCGACTTTTACTTGCGCTGAACCATACTACACCAACCATTTAGCCTAGTAGTGTATCCTTTTCCTAATGTGCAGCAAATGGAGCATAACAGGGTGCAGGAAATTTGATACAGTACATTATATAGCAATATGTGCAAGGTTACAACTGTGTTTTTGGACCCTCCCCAGTTCTTATCTTTGACGCGTGTTTCGGTTTTTGTGGCTACCCGCTAGGATTTGGCCATGTGTCTTCTGATGAAAGGACACCTCATACCTATAGTTTCTACAAGGTTTTGTCTGCATGAGGAAGGGTATGAGATGTCGTGTACGTTAGTTATCACCAAAGAACTAATCAAAGGTAATTCATTTTAAGAAACTCACTCAACTAAATATGTTTACTAATCCATAGTATAACCGATATTACACACAAGATATTTTCTTCCCCTCTCTCTCTTCCCCTCCGGTCAGCCCACTGCTGCCGGAGTCACCAAAATACCAGCTGCCCACTGCAGCTGGCGTAAAATCTTAGCCGCTCCAGCCGTTCTTCGCTGTCCGTCCTCCCTCACCCGATCTGCTGTCTCTTCGTCCCTTCTGCGATCTTGGCTGTCTCTTCGGGGTGCGGCGATCTGCATCTACGGGCCGTTTCTTCTCTCTTCATTTGGGATCCGCGTCTGGCTCCCTCTCCCCGATTGCTCTTGGATCCGCTTTTTTATTTTTGTTTTGTTTCTCCTTTGCTTGGTTTGGTTGGTTTGAAAGGACTTCGTGGGCCCTTTTGTGTATTTTGCAGATTTTGTTCAGTGTTGTCGCCGTTCTACCGGGTTTGTGAGGGTTCTGTGGTCGACGGAAGATGGGTCGGGGGTGACTTCTGTGTGATCAGGTTGTTATTGTGCACATCAAGTGTTTGACGAATTGCTTCAACTAGTGGTCTCCTCCTTGCCTCTTCGCCTCAATGGCGTACCTTCCCGTCACTGAGACGTCGTTTTATGTGGAAAATCTCCCTTCCCATGTTGATCCTAGGGCCCTCCGGTATTTGGCTTCTAAGAGATGGAGGTTGCCTCAGTTCAGTTTTGTTCGCGATGCTTATGTAGCGCAGCGGCGCAATAAGGACGGGAAGCGATTTGGTTTCATTCGCCTGGTTGGGGTCAAGAATGTCGATCTTATGTTGAGTTCCCTCAACAATCAATTCGTGGGTGCCTCTGCTATCAAGTGCGCTGTAGGCAGGAAAAGGCGTCGCGGCATACCTACTGCTTCCCCCCATCGGTACGAGGGGAAGAACAACAAACCGAGAACTCTGACCGTGGAGCCTGCTAAACCTAGGAACTTCGGATCGGCCACAGCTACCACCAGAGGATGGGAAATCCCAGTTCCTAACGATATTATTGACCTGCCAATCCCTAGGTCCAATGACTGTTGGCTCAGGAGGAGTGCGGTAGGGGTCATTCGATCAATAGAGAGACTTCCGGAGATTCAAGAGTTGATAGTGGAAGCGGGGTGGATTTGTGATACCCGTATCTTGGGAAGGGGTTTGGTTCTCCTTGAGTTTGATAGAGAGGATGAATTTGACCGCTGCATGGCTTCCCCTTGCGCTGTTGTGGACTCTCTCTTTTCTAAGGTTATCCCTTGGCAGGAAGCGTCTCAGGATGGAGACAGATTGGTGTGGATCCAGTGCACCGGGATCCCTCTTCAAGTGTGGGGCCATCATGCGTTCCAAGCCATTGGAGATAAGGCCGGAGGTCTGGTTGCCGTTGATGAGAATACGGTTAACAGGAAGCGCATGGATGTAGCGCGTATGTTGGTGTCGACGAAGTACGTGAGTATTGATCTCGAGGTCCAGATTTCTGTCAGTGGGGTAGTACATAAGGTTAGATGTCAGGAAGAACCGATGCAAGGGACAATATCCAATTTGGATTGGATGGTAGGAGTTGGGAGTCAGGAGTCTGACTGCGAAGAGGAATTGGAGGAGCATGGTAGTGTAGGGACAAACCTGAGTGTGAATTCAGGGGCACTTGTTGTTCCAACTGGGTCCGCTACCAGTAGAACTGTGAGACAGGCTGTTTCGCCGGGGGTATCGGGATCTCTAGTACCGACAACCAGCGCTACCTGCCCTTGGGTGAATTTAAATAGGAATCGTGGCAAGATCAAAAGAATCGCGGGCAAGGGGGGAAGTATCCATTCAACCCAGGACGCAGCGTCTGTTGGAAGTGATGTACATATATCGGATGCTGGCATAGAACGCAGCAATAAGGCCCAAGCTGCAACAGTGCTGAAGGGAGATGTGTGGGAACTTGGCAAGAAGTTAGGGTTAACTGATCATGCAAACGAGGAGGTGATGCGCATTTTTGATCAACAACGCTTCGCTGGGGAACTTGAAAATCTCAAGTGAGTGTCTGTTCGCGTGTGATAGTCAGGATTATGGTGAACATTTTATCCTGGAACAGTCGTGGTTTGCAGCTAGCTGCGAAGAGGAGATTCATCCGTCAGCAGGTAGTTCAGGGAAGTGTGAGTATTGTGTTTATTCAAGAGACGAAGAGGAGTAATATGAATGACTTTTTTGTGAAATCCCTTTGGAAGAGCAATAAGATTGAATGGCTTGCTGCTCCAGCGACTGGCAGGTTGGGTGGTCTTCTTGCTGTGTGGAACTCTGATGACTTCATCATGTCTAGGAGTGGGATTGGGGATCGGTTCTTGTGGATGGAAGGCAAGTACGTTCCAACAAACTTCGAATGTACACTGATAAATATCTACGCATACTCCACGGCGGGGGAAAGGGGTCATTTATGGAGGCAACTTGTTGAGGTTATCTCGCAGGCCAGATCCCCTGTTTTGATTGCGGGGGATTTCAATGAAATTTTAGAGCCTTTCGAGCGTCTTTATGGGTTGGAGATCACTAGCGGGATGAGGGACTTCAGGAGTTTTATCGAGGAGTGTAGGCTTCAAGAATTCCAGCTCTCTGGGCGTCGGTTCACGTGGGCTAATTCTAGCAGCCGTAGTAAGATTGATCACATCTTTGCTCAGGATGGGTGGTTCTCCCCGTGGCCTCAGCTATCCTTGGTGGCTTTAAGCAAAAACCACTCTGATCATACTCCTCTTTTCTTGAGATCCGAAGGCCGGAATTGGGGGCCCAAGCCTTTCCGTGACCTTGCTGTGTGGTGGGATTCGTTCGAGTTTAAGAATAAGGTGAGGGGTTGGTGGGATAAGCTATGTGGTGAGTTTCCTGGAGATCTTCTGATTCTAAAAAGATTTAGGGAGCTAAAGAAGTACCTGATTCAGTGGAATAAGGAGGTTTTTGGTAATGTGGAGCATGTTCTTTTGACGATGCAGAACAGACTGGACTGGTTAGACAGTCAAGGAGACACGCGTTCTTTAACGGGACCTGAATTAGAAGAGAAAAATCAACTTGAATCCTCCATCTGGGTTAAGCAAGGGCAAATCAGTAGGATTTGGCAGCAGAAGGCTAGAGTGAGATGGAACAAGGATGGTGATCGGAATACCAAGTTTTTCCACCGCGTAGCGAAAAATTGTATGCATCGCAATAATATTGGGGAGTTGATTACGAGCAATGGCAGATTAACCTCGCCCGAGGAAATCAAAGATGAGGCTTGGAGACATTTCGGCGATTTTTTTAAAGAGGATCAGTGGGATAGGCCCAAGTTGCAGAACTTGGGCTTTCCTTGTTTATCTGCTGTGCAAGTGGATTACCTGGATAGAGAGGTGACGGATGAGGAAGTTTGGGAGGCAGTTAATCAGTGTGGTAGCGACAAAGCACCTGGTCCTGATGGGTATTCTATGTTTTTCATTCAGCAAGCCTGGGATATAATTGGAAATGATATGTGCAGTCTGGTTAAGACCTTTTTCAGGTTATGTCGATTTCCTCATGGAGCGAATACTTCCTTCATCACCCTAATCGCAAAGAAATCAGGGGCTAACAAGTTCCAAGACTATCGCCCCATTAGTTTGGTTAGCAGCTACTATAAAATCGTGTCCAAAGTGCTTGCTGGGAGATTAGGCAATATGATTTCTTCTCTGATTAGTGACAATCAACATGGTTTCATCAAGGGGAGGCAAGCTTTGGATTGTGTTCTCACTGCCAATGAGGTGGTCTACACCCTCAAAGCTTCGAAAAGGAAAGGATTCCTATTCAAAGTTGATTTCGAGAAGGCATATGATTCGGTGAACTGGGGCTATTTAGCGGATGTCATGTGTCATATGGGGTTCAGTCCTAGGTGGAGAGGATGGGTGCAGCAGTGTTTAAAAACAGCGATGGTCTCTGTTTTAATTAATGGCTCCCCTTCTAAGCAATTTCCTGTGGGTCGTGGTCTACGTCAAGGCTGCCCTCTCTCTCCCTTCTTATTCAACATTGCGGCAGAAGGTTTAAACAGGTTGTTTAATCAAGCGTTGGAGGAGGGGATTTTAAAAGGAGTCAGAGGGAATGGTTGGCTTATTAATCATCTACAGTTTGCGGATGATACATTGATCTTTGTTAATAGCGAGGAAGATGAGATTCAGGCTGTTAAAGGTATTCTCAGGTGGTTTGATGCTTACTCTGGGCTCAAGGTTAATTTCCATAAGAGCTCGCTTGTGGGGATAAATGTATTCACGACGGATGGGGAAACTCTAGCTAGGAGAGCGGGATGTAAGTTTGAAGTTACTCCGTTTAAATATCTTGGCTCTTGTGTTGGGATTAATCCCAAACGCCTGTCTAATTGGGAAGGTTTGCTGTCGGCGGTTAGAAGAAGGCTAGCGTCTTGGAAAGGTGCTCTTCTTTCGCTGGGAGGAAGGGTAACCTTAATTAAGTCTGTCTTGATGAGCTTACCTGTTTACAACATGTCCATCTTTAGAATTCCTTTGGGGGTTGTCCGCCAATGCGAAAAGATGATGCGCAAATTTCTTTGGGGTGGCGATGATAACCTCAGGGGTATACCGAAAGTTCAGTGGGGAAAAGTCATCAAAAGCAAGGAAGATGGAGGTCTTGGGTTAGGATGCTTGCGGACAAGAAATGAAGCCTTGTTATTGAAACGGTTTTGGGGAGTTGTGACAGGGAAGGAGGGAACATGGGAGAGGATTATAAGGGCAGAATACGGGGTTCGTTCAATAGGGGATGTGTGGCGGTCGGAGAAAGTGGCGGCATCCGCGCTGTGGAAGGATATGCTAGCAGTTTGTGGTAGAAATGGACCAGCGTTTGATTTATGGACTACTCAGGTGATGATCAAGGTGGGGAATGGAGCTCATGTGATGACGTGGTGGGACCCTTGGGCTGACAGAATTCCCCTGGCAATTAAACATCCCCGGCTGTATCAATTAATGACGGACAAGTTGGGGACGATTAGGGAGATCGGTTCTTGGTCAGAAGGGGTTTTGGGAGTGGGATTTCAAATGGCGAAGAGCTCTGTTCGAATGGGAGTTGGATGAGGTTAGGGATATGCAGCGTCTGATACCTCAACCGCTGGTCGGCGAATCCAGGGATAAGATTTTGTGGAAGCTAGATGTTTCTGGTAAGTATACGGTTGGTTCCTTTTGCAGAGAGAAAGCGAGGTGGAATGGGGTGAACAATGGGGACAACTATCTGCAGCAATGTTGGAAGGCGAAGGTGCCTCACAGGGCTCAAATCTTTACTTGGCTCGCCTTGAATAACGGGATAGCTACTAGGGACTTCCTGCGGCACAGGTCTATTGTAAATTCAGATAGCGATAGGTGCCCTCTGTGTGGGGATAACGAGGAAACGGTTGACCATCTCTTACTTCATTGTAAGTTTACTCTTCAAATATGGACGACGATCATAAGATGGGCGGGTATGCAGTGGGTGACCCCTAAGTCTATGTTAGATCACTGGAATAGTTGGTCGTCGCTGCTGATGTGTAACAAAAGGGTAGTTCAAGATAGCTGGTCGATTCTTCTATACGCCGGATGTTACTCCATTTGGCTCCAGAGGAATAAAGTGGTCTTCAAAGAAGGTAGATGTTGCTCTTTTGGCTGTCTTAACCTCATCTTTAGTACTTGGCAACATTGGTTGCTTACTTTGGATCCTCGTTTTCCCTATTCGCAGTCTCAGATGTTCCTTGGGCCGGAATGGCTTTATGAGCTAGGAAGATAGTGTAGATAGTGTTGTTAGTCGTTTTTGTTCCACTATTCGTTGCTCTTCTGTAGTCGAGTGTTGAGTAGTTAGGCGGGTGGGTTTGAGAGTGTGTTGGCTCAGTTTTCTGCAGGTAGCCTGGTTACCTGCTCTGTCGCTCTCTGTATTGGTCCGTGATCTTTTGGTCATTTGTAATGTCCTTTTATTATATATACATATATACATCAGCCTATTGAAAAAAAAAGGTAATTCATTTTGTCCGCTCCAAATAATTTTATTTAATTAATATGTTTATTTTATTTTTTATACAGTATAAAAACTTTTATTTGTAACTTTTTATTCACTTGCAAAATAAAAATGTGATTGTAAACTCAAATTAGCATGCATTAATTAATTATAAATCTCATATCTCTCGTGAAAGTGTTTTCGAATGATTCATATGCACGCATATTTTACATTATTGGCTTGCTAAAAAACGTAAAGTTTATGTAACAAATCATGTGATTTTTAAAGTGAACAACAAAATATACTCCCTCTAGTCTTTATAATATGTCGTTTACTATTCCGGCGAGCTTTTTTAAGCGCGCCGGAATAGTACCTATATAATCCCGAAAAATTCCGTACTTTTTTTCGAGCGTAGGTGAACGTAGATTCAAAAAAAAGTACGGAATTTTTCGAGGTCATATAGGTACTATTCCGGCGCGCCTAAAAAAGCGCGCCGGAATAGTAAACGAGACAAGAGGTAGTCTTTCCTAAGTTGTTGAATTTGATGGCTAAAAAGATATGTATATGCCTAAATTATTGAGATATTGGAAGAAATTAAAAACACCATCTCAAAACAACAGGAAGGAAACATCTCGTGATAGTAATAATGGGTACTCATACTCGCATACTCGCCCATAATTATACCCGCTTGAGTGGATAAGCGAGTATGGTTTGGGTATGGATAATACCCGTATTTATAATTGTGAGAATAATTAGGTATGGTACCCGCACAATACTCACAAAATACCCGCATTTTTTTCTTAGTTTTGTCTCTCTCTTTTCTCCTTTCACTCATCTTTTTAATTTTTCTTTTATAATAAAAATTCAATTTTCTTCCTTAATACTTTGAACAAAATAAATTAAAAATTATAAAAATACAATATTTATCTCAAGATGAGTAATTACACATCCACTTTTCATATTTTTCTTAACTTTTTTATAAATGGGTTTTATGGAATATGATGCTATAAAAAAATAATATAAAAAAAATAAAATTATAATAAATTTTCACTTAATTAAAAAATAATTTTATTAAATTAAATAATAAATAAGTAAGTATAATTGGATATCCATTACATACCCAATTGGGTATTGGGCATATTGGGTATGGATAATAATAATGGATGTTTAGTTGCGGGCATGAGTTGGGTATTTATCCATATCCGTTCATACTCATTTTAACATACCCATACCCGCTCAATTGTTATTCCTAGAAACATCTAGTAAATTTTTTAAATACAACGCGGCTATGAAACGAATTTTAAGTATGTAAGAGGACATGAACATGAACAATATGGACTGGGGGTTGTGTTTCCTCTGGGTGTAGTGGTTGATTTTTTAGCCACAGCTCATAATTTTTTGGCCAAATAAGTTTCTAAGAATTCTTATGACAAAGTAAACTAAGAGTTAGGATCCCTCAACCAAACTTTTTGCATATAAATGGGCCATAAATCTTTCTTTGTTGGGTTCATAAATTGGCCGAAGATGTAGTTCTCATCATTTCACTATTCAAGCTTACATAATCAAAAACCCCAATTAGGTTTTTGACGAGGGAAAAGGTATAAAGGAGATTTAACTTCATGAGATAAAAGGTTTAAAATTTAGAGGTTCAATCGAAATTGAATCAAATTCAATCGAATTAACAATATTAAACATTTTTATATACATTTAAACTTATTTGTTTGAAAAAAAATGTATATTTTTATTTAATTTAGTAAGAAATTATTAATTTTGAAGTTAATTGCTAAACAATAAAAATTAATTTGGTATTTTATAAAGTTAGTGACACAATTTCTAACCTAAAAAAAATTAGGATTAGGAATAAATAGTTTTTCATTTGAAATAAATAAGAAAATATAAATTTATATATGTATAATTTCAAACCTAGAGGCAATTTAAAAACGTTTTTATCCGATCTAAATGATTGCTTCATTTAGTCAGAATTATTTCTATAAAATTTGAGATTGATCCATTAGTTAGATAAAAAATTATACTATCTATTTGAATTTTGAAAAAAAAAAGTAAAAAAATTAATCTAGTGAATCGTAAAATCAAACCCGATTTGATGATTAAACTGATTGAAATTCAACTAAAATCCATTTTTTTTGACCAAAATTGCACCAAAAAATCAGACTGATCTCGGTTGATTCAGTTAATTTCCAAAACTTTGGTCAAAGGAGAGGGAATTGTTCATAAATTATTGAGACTTTGAACAAACAAGGAAATGCATAATGTAAAAGAGAAGTCCACCATTGAAGGTACAAGAGCCATTTATATCTTTCATCCCAATTAACTCATTTTTAATTGTAACGTACAAATGTTTAGGCACATATCATTGGTTAAAATATTGAATTGTAGTCTAGTTATTTGATATTTCCCATAAAAATAAGATAACATGTTGAATTAAAAATGTAAAGGCCAAAAAATAAAAGAAAAAACGAAGAAGGTTATGCTATATTTCTTTACAAATTTAGAATAAAGTTATCATAAGGTTCGATTTAAATTTATTTTGAATTCATTTAAGTCTCGAGATTTCGAATAGATTAGGGAGGGAAAAAAACAATTCCTAGTTGTCACAGAACTCCATTTTTTTCTCCAGCTCCACCTAGAGCTGTCATTGCGGCGGTTGCCATGACAACTTCCCAACCAAATTCCTGCAGAACAAACAAACAATAACAACGTGTCACCGACTCCATCGAGTGCCGGCGACGCACCATTACCTGTTTCCACCAACTAAACACCCATCTGTCCTTTTACCTTGTCCAATTTTTCAAACTCAATCATCCAAAAATAGAACCTTTTCTCTACCATTCTTTATCCCCATCCTTCTCTCTCTCTTCGCCATTACACCCCACACCCTTTTTCCTAATCTCTTCCTCCTCTGCACAAATTCCCTTCCTTTCCCGTGTTTCCAATTGGTCAGGCGAGGAGACACCGCCACCACCACCGCCGGCGCAGAAATGGCACCGCGTCTCTTCGCCTGCTTTGGTAAGGGTAAGAGCCCATCTAACAATTCGGCCGCCAATGCAACAGTTCATGTGTCTGCGGAGGAGCAGCGCCGTGGAGGGGCTGTTCTGGTGGAGCTGTTCTCTTCCCAAGGATGCGCCGTGTCGCCTCAAGCGGAGTTGCTGCTTTCAAGGCTAGGGAGGGGGGATTTCAACCTTGAAATGCCTGTGATTGTGTTGGCATTTCATGTTGATTATTGGGATTATATGGGGTGGAAAGATCCTTTTGCGTCTAATCAATGGACTGTTCGACAAAAAACCTATGTGGAATCCTTGAAGCTGGATACCATGTTTACCCCACAAGTTGTGGTGCAGGGCAGAACACAGTTTGTGGGCAATGACGAGGAGGCTTTGTTGAGTACAATCAACGATGCTCCTCGATTTCCTTCTCCCTCGTTTCAGGTTAGGATTTCCTCTTATTCATATATGAAACTTCATTCCATTAAATCTTAAATTATCAATGAATCTATGGTTGGTTGCTTTTTATCTTTTAGGTGATGGAATTCTTGCATTACATTTTGACGCTAGAATTGCTATGATCTAGCCTTTTGGGGTTTGATTTTTCGGAAGTGAGAGATCAAGAAAAATGGTATAGAAGTTTTAGCCTAAAAGTCTAATTTGAGCTCATTTTGTAATTTCTCAATTGATGTCAAATTACATCCCATGAATGCACGCCATTTTCACCAATAGAGAGACATTTCACAAATGTAGGTAGTAATCTGATCCAAATTAGTATTAGAGCCAAAAAATTATGAGAAACTTTTAGATTCCTTAAAGCCCGGGTCACTAGACATGGTAATCAGTTGGACAATGAATTAATTAATTTCAAGCCCGCAGATCTTTGCTCTTACCAGGAATGCCTTTGTTTGTTAGTCTTGCTTGGGATATAGATTTATTTATTCTTTTTTATGTCATCACCCCCATATATGCTGAAAGTTAGAGCTGTATCTATGCCTGCTTTGGTTTGTTTTACATGATTTGCACAGCTGGATGACGTGTGAAAAAAAATTCTGGCTAGAACTTATGAAGTTAAAGAGTGGATTTTATTAATAGGTAAAAGTTTAAAGAGTCCAAAGTATATACTTTTACATCATCAATTCAACAGCTATTCCCTATTCCTAATAGAAGAAGTTTTGGTAGTTGATGATTTTCTATTGCAAACAAGGAATGAAATTGAAAGTGACAGCCTTTCCTGAAGTTATTGATTGGGTGGGATCTTTTGCGTTGAGACTTTTAAGAACCTGTTTAATTAATTGAATTTTCACCTAATCATGGGTAAGTTTATGTAATGAAATATCTTCCCAGACCTGGTCGTCATATTACCAAGAAAATGATTTTTTTTCCCAATAACCAGAAAGGGGATTAAAGTGAAACCCCACAAACAATTGTGCTTCTTCTTGGTTTGACATTGCACACATCGTAGTATGACTTGATGAATGATAACTCATACGATGTACAATTTATGTCATAACAGGCAGAATTCAAGAGGCCAACGACAGATAGCCTGCAAATCTCTCTAAATGGAGCTTTGCGGAGCAAAGTTGATGGTCAAGGTACCAATGTCATGGTGGCTCTCTACGAATGTGGATTGGTGACTGACTGCCCGAGTGGGGAGAATGAGGGGCGTGTCCTCTCCAGTGACTATGTTGTTAGAAAGCTTGAAAAGCTCTGTACTGTTAAAGACATATCGGCCAAGAAGACTGTTTCAGGAACCGTCAATTTCTCTCTGTGGGAAAGTTTCAACGGCGGCAAATGTGGTGTTGCTGTTTTTGTTCAAGACAACTCCCATCAAATATTTGGTTCTCAAACCTTTAACTTGCCAGATGATATATGAGACAATTGAGATTGAATCTTTATATTCTCATCGTGTGTACAGCAGCTTAGATAATCATTCCTCTTCTATTTCTTCATATTTGTTCTCTATTTAATGTGTGATGGGCGTGTGCAGGGAATTTACAATTTCTTACATTTTTTGGTGTGGAAAATGAAGTTGGGCAAGTTAAAATAGTTTCTATTATTTACAGTGCTCAAGGTTTTGCTGTGGAGATGTTTTTACTTCACTAAAGGATCTTCTGAAAACCGTTTGATGTTTATTTCAGGCTATAGCTCTTGAAGCAATCATGGAGAAATATAAATGCATACAGGCTCAGACTTTTTTCTTGCATTAAAGTAAAAGAAAATGACACTGCCGGTGTTAAAATAACAGCAGAGGCTATCACCTCTGCATGTAGTAAAAGAAATGGCCGTTATTAACAAAGAACTAAAATAAAAATTTTATGTTCAGCACCTGCGACAGTGTGAAAAACTAGTATGTTCTTCATTGTGTACGCCCAGACGTGTGTTTCAGGTGCTTAATTTACACACTAATCTCCACTTATTTGGTCTAGTTTTCGCACTAATTAATCCCCCAACAACTCAGATAAAACATCATCCTTACTGATTTGTCTTCTTCATGAGACTTTACGCGACCAATTTTCTTCATCTCCTTTGACGCCACAGAAACACCGGGGAGAAATTTAGCTATCCCCGGCGGGGAACCCACCTCATTAGCCAAGTTCTGAAGAATAACTAGTGGAGATTTTGATGTGATCATCATGTGATCTTTGAGATTTGGTGCACCAGCTACTGTAAATACAATGCAGGCCTTGCTCATAAAACTCATACTTGTTGGGTTTAGTTGAGAAGATTAAGAGAGTATTTTTTTTCCCCTTCTGGACACTAATTTGAACTGCAATCAAGTTCCCAATTGGCAAAAACAACCATCAAATCATTGATATGGGAGAGAGGACTGGGTGCTTTTTTCAAGTGGCCATCGGCCCATATTTCCTCTTCAAGAAGCAAGATTTTCAAGTGGGTTTTGGGGGATATCTCGTATTCATTAGGATTGGGAATTTATACTTTTTTTCTTCAGCATCTCCTTAACCATTGCATAGCCAGACACAGGCTCGAGGGTGGAGAACATTTAACGAGAATATACATTAAAGACTGCTTTAGCTAATTAGCTTAAGAATTATTAAAAGTTTTGAATAGATCAAATTAAGAATTATTTTATTTTCTTGTTCAATTTAAAGTAAAAAAAACAGATTATTTTACTCCAAATATAGGGTACTCATGTTTTCAAAAACTTGCAGAAGAAACAAAAGGATAAAATTTCCGTTGCCGGGACTCTCGGGTGAGAGCCGAGTATCCTAACCAACTAGACTACAACGGAATGATGCCACATTAGACGAAATGAAATATAAATTCTTTAGTCCTTCTTCACTTCTTGTACTATGGAACTTATGGGGCATCCTTTCTTGAAAGAGAGTATAGCAAGGCCGAAGGGACATTGTTGACTGTTTAGCCGTCCTTTTCTGACGTAGGAGAGTAATGCGGCATGCTTAATGTAATGTATCATTTATCTTGTCGATACCGTATAGACATGATAAGAAGTGTAGTATAGTACTTCTAACAAATAATTACTCCCTCCGGCCCAAAATACTTGACGTTTGGGCCGGAATCTCGAGTTTTAAGGCAGCTACAGTGGGCTTCTGATAGGCCAGGCTTTGCGTCGCTTTGGTTGTGGGCCGCACCACACCAACGGGCAGAAAAATTTCCCATCTCCTTCGTCTTCATTCGCTCTCTTTGCTTCCAACAGAAACCCAAAAATTCCCAATTCAAATTTCAACCAAAATTTCCCTAATCTAAACCTACCCCGCTCAATTTTTCGCCAAAATTTGGGGTGAAAACTCGAATTGATTTCGTTTCCCTCGTTCCCCAATCATTTGAAAATGAACAAAATGGGTTATGGGTTTCAAATTTCAACATTCGTTTCCCTGTTTGACATCGAAACCCCTCTTTTCTTCAAACTCTTTCCCCTTCCCAAATGAGTTCTTCATCACAGGAGCTCAATCAACTGGATGAGAGTCCTCAGTCCTCTATGTGCAGTTGGCCCGGCCTTGATGATTTGCCCTCGAATTCGGAGGGTCTATTACAAACCCAAAACGACCCAGTTGACAACGAAGATGAGGTTGAGCAACCTATCATCATTCCAGACCTCAACTTCCCACCACCAGTGTCGCAATCGCATTATCAAGGTTATTCCTTCCATCTTAACATAGTTATTCCACTTTGTTTGAGAGTTTTTGTGTTTACTATCTCCATTGTTGCATGGTGTAGGTCCACATAAAGAACTGGATAGCTCTAATCGACACACCGCATACTCCATTCTGTTGGGAAAACAAAAAGATGGGAGACTGAAGAGAACAGCAACCAGGGAGGTTGCTCTCATGTTCGGGGTGTCAATTAGATCAATACAACGGCTGTGGAAACGGGGGAAGGACTCCGGTAACCACAATCATAGCATCAACAGAGTGAAAAACTGTGGAAGGAAGAGAGTTGAAATCGATTTGGAACAAATTCGGAACATTCCTCTAAAGAACAGGACAACCATTCGATCTCTGGCTTTCCACCTGGGGGTCAGTAAGCGTTTTGTGTCAGCTAGGTTGAAGGAGGGAGCCATTAGGCGTCACAGCAATGCTATCAAACCCATGTTGACCCCAACCAACCTCACCAGCCGGATCAACCACTGTCTATCCCATTTCGAACCACCCACAGTGCCAATGAATCCAACATTCAAGCAGATGGAGAACATCATACATATCGACGAGAAGTGGTTCCATTTGAGCAAGCGATCAGTGACTTACTATCTCGTCGCAGGAGAAACTGATCCAGTAAGAACCTCCAAAAACTCTAATTTCATTCCTAAGGTGATGTTCTTATCTGCTGTGGCGAGGCCAAGGTATGACTCAAATGGAATATGTACGTTCGATGGAAAAATTGGGGTATTCCCATTTGTTCAACAGGTTGCTGCTATGAGATCGAGCCAAAATAGGCCTCGAGGAACAATGGAAACTAAACCCATTGCAGCCATCACAAGAGACGTAATTAGGGATTTCATGATTACCAAAATACTACCAGCTATAGCCAATAAGTGGCCTAGGGAGAGTCTTATGGATGACATTTTCATTCAACAAGATAATGCGCCATCACATATTCATGCTGACGATTCTGAATTCTTGTGTGCAGTTGAAGCAAGTGGATTGAAGGTACGTTTATTTAGTCAGCCACCTAACTCCCCTGATTTGAACGTCTTGGACCTTGGATTTTTCCGAGCAATTCAGTCCCTGCAGAGCAAGGAGTGTGCAAAATCAGTTGTGGATTTGGTTGCTCATGTTGAGGATGCATACGTGAAGTTTGAAGATGAGAAAAGCAATCGAATCTTCTTGACACTGCAAAGTTGCATGATTGAAGTGTTGAAGTGCCTTGGTTCTAACTGCTACAAGATTCCTCATATGAAGAAGGAGACACTTGCAAGCACAAATTCTTTACCATCAACATTGCAATGCTGTCCAGAAATATATGCTGCTGCGTTGGCTGAACTCTCCCCATGATGTCATGCAGGTGAGTTTCCCTACTCTTGATGTTAACTCTATATTAACTTTGGTAAGTAATGGCTGGTATTGATTTTTTACCACTGTTTTCCATGGCAGGGATAGGGAGAATTGTGATCAGTGTTCATGTTGTGCAGAGGTGAATGTGTATAGTTCATGGACCTTTTTGTGTGTATATGGATTGTGCAGAGAAAGTCAAGCGAATCATGGAGTGTCTTTGGGTTAATATAGACACGTTTTTTGTGTTCAGGTCAAAATATTGATTGACCTGGCCCTTTGTAGGTAGCAATGACTGTGCCATCTAGTTGATGGATTTTTTGGGATGGAAAGTCCTTCAAGTTATGGAGTAAAAGGGTTGGAATGTATATAAAAGTACCTATAGCATGTGCATATAATGCTAATATTTTGTATATCATCTGCTCATTGGAGTTGTAAGACAAAGTAATGGTTAATGAATATGGTTCGGATGTTATTACATTGTTTGTGTCATTGTGCAAACATTTATGCCTCCTCTTTTAACATTTTGTGATTGTGGAGAAGATGGATTGATTCTTGTGTGATTTTGTGTCTCCTCTGTTTGTAATTAACATTTTGTGATTGTGGAGAAGATGGATTGATTCTTGTGTGATTTTGTGTCTCCTCTGTTTGTAATTAACATTTTGTGATTGTGGAGAAGATGGATTGATTCTTGTGTGATTTTGTGTCTCCTTTGTTTGTGATTAACATTTTGTGATTGTGGAGAAGATGGATTGATTCTTGTGTGATTCAACTGATCCTCTGTTTGTAATTAACATTTTGTGATTGTGGAGAAGATGGATTGATTCTTGTGTGATTTTGTGTCTCCTCTGTTTGTAATTAACATTTTGTGATTGTGGAGAAGATGGATTGATTCTTGTGTGATTCAACTGATCCTCAGTTTGTAATTAACATTTTGTGATTGTGGAGAAGATGGATTGATTCTTGTTCCATTTTGTGTCTCCTCTGTTTGAGTCCTATATTAACATGGAGATTGTGGATGAGATGGTTTGATTCTTGTTCCATTTTGTGTATCCTCTGTTCCAGTGTATCCTCTGTTCCTTGTTTTAGGTTCACAAGATTGTCTATTGAAATTATGTAAATAAATTGGAGAAATATTTATTGAAATAATCATGTTATCTATTGAATTTATTTAAATCAATTGGAGAATGGTTTTGTGTATCATCTGTTTCTTGTTTTAGGTTCACATGATTTTGAAATTATGTGTATCAGCTTGTCTAAATTTAGGATTCAAATGCTATGAAGTCTGTATTGATGTATCCTGTGAAATGAATCCTGAAATTTGGCAACATTGAGTATCCTCTGTTTACCAGCATTTGCCAAAGAAATACACAAATCAACAAACTCAATTAATCAAACATGTATTCATCCATTAACAATGAAACTGAAAACGATTCCTCATTTATTGATCGGGAAAGAGCAGTACAGGAAGAAACAGAGAAGACAAACAAGCAAATGAAAAAGAGGAAACAAACAAGCAAATGAACTGAGAAGACAAGAAACAGAGATAAGTTCACAGATCCTTAGGGATGCCTGGGAGGGCATTGCCATATTTGTCAAGAGCAGCTTGACACTGTCTTGCAATGTTGACATTGGCCTGGGTCACTTCGTTCTTTGCCTCCATGAGAGCAATAGTGGTCTCAAGGTGGACGAGGCAATCCCCACAAGCCTCAATAATGATCATTGCATCTGGGGCTTGATATCGTGCAGTCGCTTCCCTCTTTATCATCCTCAGTCTTGCTGCCTGGTTCATAAGCCTGTGGATATCATGGTCTGTCTGCTCAACCTTTGCATCTCCACGCTCAACCTCCTGGTCCAGATGACCACCAACTGCCCCTGACCCTGCAAGAAAACTCTTGGCCTCCCTGGCATCCATGGAAACAAACAACTTATTGCTAAAATAGAGGATAGAACAGATGGAGAGAAGAGAACTTAGATAGAACAGAGGCAAAGAGAAGGAATGGAATGGATGCAAAACAGAGGAGCCAAGGGTGGTTAAATAGGAAAACCTGTGTAAGTGTCCTTGGTAGACTGCACCGCTGCATTGGAACTTTAACTCCTACTGGGATTGAAAGGGTGCAAGATGACCTAGAAACGTTGCAACTCTGCTACCGTTGCAAATGAAAAGTAAGATGGCTTGCAATATGTGGCATTTTCTATGCATAATCAACCGTTGATTATGCAGAGAATCCCTGATAAGTAGGCATTGGTATCAACAGCCTATTAAGTAGGCAAGGAATCCGGCAGCCTTAAAGTGTTCTTTTTATGGTAAAACACGTTGGCTGCCGAATTTCCAACATTGAAAGAAACAAATCAACAGCAATGCAAAACAGAACCGTTCCTGGATTTCAACATTAACAAAGGAAACCATGTACACATATTCACAACAAACAAACAATCCGGCAACATAAATCCGCAATCACAACATGGTCAACTTCAGAAATTCCGGCAACATAAATCCGAAATTTCCACCACAAAATCAAAGTCATAAAATCCGGCTACATAAAATCCGAATTTTCACCACAAAATCAAAATCAGAAATTCCGGCAACATAATTCCGGAATTCCCACCAACAAAATCAAAATCAGAAATTCCGGCAACAAAAATCCGGAATTCCCACCAACAAAATCAAAATCAGAAATTCCGGCAACAAAAATCCGGAATTTCCACCAACAAAATCAAACCCAGAATATCCATTTCATCTAACTAAATCGATCATCCAAAGCAAGCAGAACAATAACAGACAATTGACAAAAATCAAACGGTTATCCCTAATCACATCTTCATCCACAAAAGCCATAGGCAAATTGGGGGAAATAACATCTTCATCCACAGAAACCCTAGGCAAATTGGGGGAGATGGCTTCTTCATCCACAGAAACCGTATGCAAATTGGGGGAGACGACTTCTTCATCCACAGAAACCCTAGGCAAATTGGGGGAAATAACACTGGGGTCACCGTTCGCCACGACGGTTGCGGCGTCCTCCATGGAATCATAGGAATAATCGAGGTTATCCACCTGGGAATCTTGCCAATAATCTACACCCTCCATAGTTGGGAACAAAATTGACCAGATTCGATTACGCAAGGGAAAAATGGAGGATTTTCGATTAGGATCCAAAAAACTCGATCCAGGTTGGATTTAAACGGGAAAAAATGGACGATATATGATTTGGAAAGAAAAAAATGGATGAGAGGAGTAGCAGGAAGAAAATCGATTTGGTTGAGAAGGAGAGATGGATCTTGAATCGTTTTGGGTGAGAGAAGGAAAACTCTGGGCGTGTCAGGAGCTCTGACTTTGTATTATCCAGGGCGAGGCTTCAACTTTCAGCTCCCGCCAGAATGACCCCCACAAAAACATTCGTTTCCCTCTTTGCCCGCGTGTGACGCGACGTTTTTACCCGAACGACTTGTCGTTCGAGGGACACAAATGTAAAAGACCAAAGTAAGTGGACACAAGAATTAAGGACGACAAGTAAAACGGGACACGGTTTTTTGCCCAAAACGTCAAGTATTTTGGGCCGGAGGGAGTACTTTACGCATAAAGTATATACATCACTGTATAGTAATCACCTCGTACACAAGGAAACTCTTGCTTACGGGATCAAAAAAAATCCAAATTAAGCAGCATTTTACATATGGAGCACCACACTGTATATAAAATGGCTACATATTCGAATTATATATTATCAGGAAAATATGGTTGTGGTGTCATTCCATCAAACATTGCTCACAATTCAAGATACCCAAGGCTAAAAAAAAACTAGCAGAAATATACTCCATTTGGTTCCAAATAAACGTCGTTCTGGCTCCTTGCACGTGGCTTAAGAAAATGATTGGTGGGGAGAAAACGAGGCATTTTTTGACCATACTACCCCCAACCTCCCTAGTTATTTACAACTGGTGGTTAGCTCAATTCTGAGAGCTGTTGGCTTGAAACCAGCTAGGTTGATGCTTGTTGATGGCTTGAAACCGGTTGGGTTGATGCAAGTTGATGGCTTGGGGAGATGGAAGATGGAGACTCAGCTTGGCTAGGCCACGAGCTTGGCCTAGCAAACTTGAGCATCAATGCAATTCCATGTTTCTATTTTTACATTTTTATTTCTCATGTTCTTTTTAAGTTTTTATTTATTGATAATATAGTATTTTTTATATTTTTATTTCGTATCATTTCTTTTATTCTATTTTATTTCACATTTTGGTATTTTCTGTTCGAGTTTTTATTAGTTTTGAGCAAAATTTCTCGTCCCGATTAGGTCGAACCGAATAAATAAATAAAAAACTCTAATTTACCATTATGCTATTATAATTAATTTGTTACAACTTTATTGTTTACCTTCTTCCTCCTCTGCCTCAATCAATTCCAAGTCCCCTCTCAAATTAATTCCAATTCTAATCCAGCACCCTCCAGAAATTGAAACCCATGGAGAAGGAAAATGAAAATTGAAGATGAAATTTTGTGATGCTTACTAGTGGTATTAATAGGAAAAGCTTTCATTCCCACACAAATTTCGGATTCAAACACAAAAAGAGGGAATCGGTGTCAGTAGTCGAAGTCGAAGTCGAAGCCGAAGTCGAAGCCGTCGTCATCATCACCAGCGCAGACAGGGGCACCCTCGTCTTCTCCAACCTGGAGAACCGAGAACGACATTTAATCGGTACCTGCTTTTGAGAGCCAGAACGACATTTAATCGGCACCAGAGGGAGTACAAAATAACTCCATACCTAGAATGTACAAACTAGACCCATGATTCAACTTATTTCCCTTACAAAAAACAAAACAACTATCTGCAAGTGGGTGTTAAGCCCACATTCATCACCCTAACCTTCCATAACATTCATCCAACAACTTTTTAGCATCATTCTACCATTTTTCTACACAAAAAGCACCTAACTAGAAATCCAGAAGTTGAGGAGCATATGTGATGGGACGTTCAAGAGTAAACACTTTTATGTAGAATCAACCGCTTCAACCTGTTGTTGTTGAGCTAGGTATTTTTCTCTCCGCTCTTTCTGAAAATAGGTAGTTATAGGACGGTAAAAATATTAGTATAACAAAGTTAAAAGCTTGGATGGAACAAGGATCATGTAAAGAGATAGAGATGCGTACCCATTCATCAATTACAAGACCTTCACCAACAACACAGGGCCCTGTCTCCGGGGGAGGCTTTTTACTTGCTTCTAGAGAAGCCTCAGCTTCAGCCAGCTGGCGCTTCAGTTTCTCCAATGCCTTAAAAGCAGAAAATGTAAAATGTCACTGTCAGAATTGTTTGTGCGCCAAAAATGTCACTACTGGACATTAGTTTCCAACAACTTAAAACAGAGCCACCTAATTCACTTACAGGACTTGGACGCTCCACATCCAAAAACACAACTCGCAATATCCGCTCTACTGTCACTTGGTCCTTTTGTTCATCAAACTGAAAGAAAAAGGTTAACTTGCATTACTCTGGATGTCTTTTATGGATTCAAAAATATGATTTCGGTAAAAAATACACCACTCCAATACCAAAAACAGAACTCTAAAACTGAAACACTAGAAATATTTTATCACTGTCTGAAGCAGCTTACACGCCACAATGGGCTTGGATGATGTGAAAAAAATGCCATGGTAGTATTTGTGGTCATGATCAATTAAAAATGCTACCTTTCTGGAATCCAGAAGGAAGATTATATAACAATTATCTTCAAATGACTTGAGAGAGAAACAGCTGAATGCACATTAGAAACCTTAAAACTCTTGCACGTCTAAATGTACTCATTACAGTCACGTCAGAAGTTGGATACCGAATCCCTAAAAATTGTAGAAACTCTGCAGAACTACAAAATGTTACCCAAGACATAAGACCAAGAAACAAGAAAACAGCACTCATTTTCAGCAACCGAAGGCTACAAATGAACAACTTAAACTAATGAAAATGCATTAACCTTCCAGTTCACAGGGCATGGATATGATCATCATATAAAAGACTTTCAATTGGTTCTATGATTTCTTACAATCACTTGGCATAAATAAACTTAAAAATTCTGTTTATTCTACATACGTTATACACTAACATAATTTCCAGGAGTACAAGGTAACCCCACATCGTGTAGCTTGCTAAACTATTTATAATTTATAAATTTTCTTCGTCTCGGTAATAAAAAGAGGGCAGATAAGATACAGTTTCTTTACTGATGGAACTGTGAACTTGGTATACATTCTAATTTCTTCTCAATAACTGTAGAGTCATAATGTGATTTTTGCTTACCATTTCCATAAGCAAAATTAAGTGTGAACTAATTCCCAACAACTAAATATACCAAAATCAGAACCCCTTAATTTAAGACTTGCAAAAAAGCTAACGAAACATAAGACGGGACCAGTTAGCATTATTAATGTCAACAAACAACCACCCACCTAACAATAACAACAACAAATCATTCTCTAAAGTCTAAACATAAGAAAAGATGGCGACATCGGAAAAAAATATGAAACTCGACATACCAGCTCCGGCACGTAATCCACCTCCCCTTTCACTTTCAAACTCACAATCTTGAACTTAACCTTGCTCTTCCCCTCCATTTGCTTCTCCTTCCCCTCTGGTTGCTCCACAAACTTAAACACTACAGCCACCAACAACAACATTGCCACGTCACCCACATTACAAATTTTATTCTTTTGCAGAAAAACGAATATAGCAGTTCAAAATAACAACATCAATCGATAAAAAAATTCCATTAAAAACGATTATAATCAACAACAAAAAAATTATTTACCTGTGGCGACAAGGCTCTCTCCTGGAGCAAGAATGCCACCCGGGGGACGCATATAGCAACTCTTCGGTGCCGTAGTTTGGAACTAGGAGTAATTAACAGAATTAATTAATTAGTTAATGATTAATTAAATTCCACATTTGACATTAATTAACTAATTGTTTTCTTAATGATGCTTAAATTAACATAATTAATTAGTTACCTTAAAAGCAACGTGAGAACGGCTTGTGTTTTTTAACTTGACTGCGCTTCTCACTTGCTTCCCTGGTTCATCTAATTAAAAAAAAGGAAAAGAAAGAAAATAAGCAAAAGTAAGAGAGTTGACAAAAATATGAAAGTCAACGCGAAGATTAAGCTTCAGAAACGACATCGTACAGGGGAAGTAGAGATTGTTAGAAGGGTCCAGCCGGAGTTTTCTGCGAGGAGGGAGGAGAGATCTTGCCACCGACGAGACCGAGGCGGAGGAGGACTTTTTGGTAACCGCCACGTGTCCTTTGGCGGGGTTATTGCTGGTGGTGCTGTTATTAAGATGCTGAACGGAGGAGGTATTGGTGTTGGTTGATCCTCCCGATTGCCAGAACGGACAGAGCCGAAACAGTTTGATATCGGCCGAGCCGCCGCGCGGTTTCCGGCGGTCCGATACTGCCATGAGTAACCGAAAGGAAGTCACCGGTTCTTTTTAGTTTTGTTTTGCTGGTGTCAAAATGTGTCTTAAAAGGTTTTGGATAATAGCGGGTGGGAAAAGCGTGGGAGGGGAGATGGGTTTTGTTTTTTTTCAAAGGAAAAGTGTCTCTCTCGCGAGTTTTAAAACGGAGTTTCGGATTTGAAATGGTGGTTATTTTAAAGCTTTGGAATTTGGTTTTGTTTTAGTTTTGGAATCCGTGAAGTGTTGCTTCGTTTGTTGGTCGGCACGGCGGAAGTTTTTAGTTACATTGGGTGCATGTATTATATGATTCGATTAATCTTATATATTTATATAAACTAGTAAATTTAGATTCATTTGGATGAGATGAAAGGTACATGGGGGGAAACGTGAGAGGGGCGTGATGGTGGTGGGAATTGATGGAGGGAATCGGGAGATTAAGCAATTAGGTAAAGGATAAAAGATGATGTTTGGGCCTTTGAGGGCATTTAGGGTGTCGGCTGGGTTTGTAGGTGTGGGTGGGAATTAATTACGTGGATGATGATGGCATTTGCATTTCTCAACTTTATGGAGAGTGGTCAATCCAAATTACAGGTGAATATAGATCGGATCGAATTATATTCGGTTCAATTTAGGTTGATTGTGAATTAATTTTTTTTTACATTTAACTGAAATAGTTTGATCGCTAAAGAAGGGTTGATTTTGCATGGATTTTTACTTAGGTTGGGTATTTTAATTGGATGCCGACACAATAATTAATTGGGATTACTATGTCCACGTTGATTTGCACCCATGAACAAGTGAGTAGGAATGTAGAGTTACGTCCAACTAAACAAAATAGAGAAGAAAAATATAAATGAAAAGGATCTTAAACTTCTCTTTCCTTTTTCCTTGAAAATAAGATCTTGGGTGTGGAAGATTTGAGATTATACAGATAAATAAGTAGACTAGAGATTCTAGAACCTCACAATACTTGGACCCCAGCAGCTGAGATTCATGGTTTTATCCATACACATCTCCATCTTCTTCAATTTAGGAACTCTAATCATCCCATCAGAAGAGGAGGCAGATGGCGCTGATATTGAAGCGGAAGATGTAGAAGAAGAAGAAGAAGTAGCAGCAGCAGCAGCAGAAGAAGAAAGTAACAGATTGGATCTTAGATTGTTCTTGGCACACTGATGGAGAGATCTGATGGTGTGATTCCACCTGCAAATCCCTTGATCTTTCAAAGCCTCCACCACTCCGATGCTCGCCGCCACGATCCATGCTTTGCTTACTGCTGCTGCACTCATGATCGATCTGCAACTTAGGTTTTTGGTGGATGTGTAATTACTAATTAATTAGATTCTGATTTTGATTTTTCGGTTGTTGGAGAAATGGAGTGGGGGATTCTGTTTCTTATATAGGGAAAGAGGAGTAGAGTTGTCTAGTGACCTAAAGGAAAAAAACCAGCGGCACTAAACCAACAGTTTCGGAAAGAAAACCACAGCTTCTTGGTGTTTGTGTAATAATGAGTTGTATTGCATGGATACTTGCACAGTTGCACTTGGCCTTCCTTCCAGTTTTGGACTTTGGTGCATTTATTTGATCATCTTGGCAACTGGGCTTTTCCCCATGTTTCAAATTCCTTCGGTTAAAAACAAGAAGAAAAAAAATACCATATGTAACGACTGTCGCAGACTTGTGTGAAAAAGAACTTAATTAATTGAATTTTGCAGCCTGAAAAAAGGGAATCTTGTGAAAAATAAGCAGCAGTTTAGAATGAATCTATGGGGTAAAAGAAACTAACTAGAAACTTTCCAGGAATCTGTAGATTTCTTATTTAAGATAAAAAGAGTGCAGATGTTACTGCTTAGCTTGGTAACCAAAAGCAAACTATAACTAAAGTATAATCTAAAATCTTACTGTATTTGGACCCAAACAGCTGATATGCACAATTTTCTCAGCAAATTCCTCTGCTTTCTTCTTCCCAGCTGATGAAGAATTGGAAGAATTTGTGTGAGAAAACCTGTTTATGTTGTTCTTTGCATGTTCTTGTAGAGACCTTATGGTATAATTCCATCTGCAAATGCCATGATCTTTCAATGCCTCAACTGTGCCAATACTAGCTGCCACAATCCAGGCTCCGTTTACTGAACCCATAAATTAAAATGAGGAATACCAATATCTTGGCTTTTCATTTGAAGTTGGGAATGTGGAGGGTGGCTCTGTTTTTATAGTGCTAGACCGTATGGTGTTTGTTGAATAAGGTTGAAGTCGTTGTCATAGGCATTATCACCAATAGCTTAGGAAATAACCTCCAGAAT
The DNA here is from genome assembly GCA_963691705.1 of Viola odorata. Taxonomy (NCBI): domain Eukaryota; kingdom Viridiplantae; phylum Streptophyta; class Magnoliopsida; order Malpighiales; family Violaceae; genus Viola; species Viola odorata. Next base: position 48,477,718 of record OY829546.1, on the reverse strand, counting down.
TCCTGCCATCAGAATCTTATTGTTGAAGTTTGCTGTATTTGTTTTCAGGAATAAAAAAACCAAAATGATAATCGAGAAAGGATGAGACAACTATTATTTCGTTTCTTTTTTATTATTATTATTATTATTATCTTCTTTTTCATTCTTTATGTAGCTTAAAATATTGAACCTTTGCATGTGTACAATGCACGCTACATTTATGCTGCTATTGAATTTTTGAAGTTCGAATTGGCTCTTTATTAGTTAGGTCGAGTAGTGAGAGGGACGAGTTAAACTTTAAGTTCTAAGTCCACAAATGAAAAAAAGCTCCAGCAGGTTGATCTACCGCAAAGGCAAAGGCAACTGGGGAAACCCGAGGAAAGGGCATAAATGTCTAATCTGTATAAATTACCTTTACGAATTGTTGAAAAACAGTAAGTTTTAAAATGGCTAAAAGAGAGAAGCAGCAATCATATAGGACCAACTATAAGCCGACAATATACACAGACTTGAACATTAATTGGACAGAATAGATAGCTTCATCCCCGTCTGTTTTCTTAATACCAAGAGGTTCTAGTTCTACATAAGATAAGTGATTATATTGAATCGTCAGAATCATCAGTATCACTTCTCTCAGGCTCCTCGGTATTTGGTGCTGGCTCAGGAACATCAGGCTTGGGTGCAGGAGCGGGTGCAGCAGCTTTCTTATTTGTACCACGAGCATTCTGGTCGCCATCTTCCTCCTGCTCATTTGGTTCAGCATGTAGCTGTTATGTGAAGGAATTGCTTGAAGAAAATAAACATGTATGCCATTCAACAGAAAAAACAAATGAACACAAAAGCAACGTAATTTCTCAGACAGATGAACACAAAAGTGGTGTAATTTCTCAGAACCACACATCCGTTGTTATACCACATTGCCAATCGAAGTGTCACATGGTTGCCTTATTCATAGAATGGAGACATTTCAGCAAACTAGTGAAATTTACAAGTGTCTAATGCCCAACAAGACGGTGCATGAATTAATGTGCTGAGTTGGTCACCAAAAGATTATATATAAAATGATTTGCATAACACAAGGAAGACTCCAGCTCCAGCCAAGCCTAACACTGCTTATTTCCATCGATTTCTTTCTTTTGCTCTCGTTTTTTAAAAGAAAAAACGTTTTATTGTTTCTTTCAACAAAGCCATTTGTCCAAGAGTATATTTACACCATAACTCATAAAATCAGGAACAGTGAAGTGCACAGTTAGCAAGATATATGAGAACTATCAGTTCATTTTGCTAAAGAATACTGAAACATGCATTTCAAAAAAGGATATCAACATTTTCAACCGTTCCACCAGCCATGATGTTCAGAAGATCTTTCTCCACGCGCTGTACAAGCTCAGGCTGTAAGAGGCAAAAACACAGACAATCAATAAAGGCAGCATATTGAAAAGAAAAGAAACAGTAGCACAACAGCCTTGAAGAAATTTCATTCCAAGCCACTCAAAAGTTTCTAAAATACTTAACATTCATCTCAGTTAGCTCCTAACTTGATGTAAGATTGAATACAAATATCGTACACAAACACAAGTTTGCTTAAACCAATCTTATTGTTGAGTTCCAGTATTTTGTTTTGTATTTCTACGAAACTAGTATATAACAGAGTGCTAAAGAAAATTGCAATTATAGCCATGTTTTGAGCCATTTCTGATTTCTTTCCATGGAAAAATCTTAAATCGAATAACAGAGATTTGGAGGAAATAAAGTTGCTCATACATTTAGGTCTGGCTCCCTACGAAATCTTCTCTTGCGAGCATCTCTCATAGGAGGAGTAAGACCATGTCTGTATTCCACCATATCTGGAGCACTATCACCTGGTTCTCTAACCAAAATCATCTGCCAAAATAAAAATTGTGCTTAAAAATATAGTATCTCAGACAGTATTGAAAGCAAAGTTGCCAACAAACCCACAACCTGACCGATGTCAGTGGTTTTTACTAGCGCACTATCATCATAGGTTTTGTAGGACTCTACCACACCAGGAAGATCCAAAAGAGAAGCTGGAAACTTCTCATTGCCAATGACAAAAGTTCCACTTCTACCATCCTCTGGAGAGAGAAAAATCACACGTTTAGAACTAGTGCAAGTTACTAGGAAAATCATGCGAATGATATAGCGCACAATCTCTTTTTTCCCTTCCCAAAATACTCTTTCAATAATAAATGAATAAAGAAAGAAACTAGATAGAGAAGACAATGCTCCCATGCAACTAGGGGTATATTCACCACCACACTCCCTTCTCCCTCCCACACTTCAGGCAATATTGAAATCTAAGAAAGGCGATTAATTGAGGTCAAGTAATAATGTCCAATTGTTGCATAAATGATATAGCACATACATAACGTTGTGACAAATAAGAATGCCGTGACAAAACAGGCCAACACAAAACGGTACTTTACTGAAAAGCAAGTGTTTTATCACATAAATAGCTAACGCAATCAATTAAATGGCAGTAAGATCCATTTGTTCACACCATTACGAAGCTTTATTACCAGGCAGAGAATGAAAAATGCCCAATCTTAACAAGAATGACACTAAACCTCCTCTAGGGGAAATAAATAAATAAACAAAACACGAGTGTTATAGTCCAACTGCTCGTTAGCTCTGGAAAGGTCTCAACAAGACATTCTCTGAAGTGAGGCCAAAGACAGCTATCCTACCGCACAACAGTTGCTTTGAAGTGGATCAGTCCCAAAGACCCTGAAATTCCTCATTTGCTACAATTGGTGCACTAGACAGAATGAAGATTGAAAGGAAGGCTAAAAGGCCAAAGGAGGTCATATTAAGGAGCATGAGCACTAAATGCCCATGCAAACTGTAACATTTTAGGGAAAAAATTAATTTAATACCCAGGTAAATTGAGTTCCTTGCCATCAGCTTTTCTATTTAATTCTACAACAATACAATTCTCTTGCACAGAACAAGCTAACAGTTATCACTGCAATAATTACGCCATTGCCATATTCACTCCCCCACAAGCTTGCAAATGCATAGCAGGAAAACCAAAAACAAAGACGTAGAATATAAGGCAGTAAAGAAAGTCAAAACAAAATCGAAACTAGAATAATGGAAAGGGGAGCAAGTTTTGGTTCGCACCAGAAAAGGACAAATCCAATGATGGGTCTTCCGAAGTAGAGGCACTTTCACTCAAGAGGCGATCCAACTGCACAGCAATAGAAGGAGGAACCCTAAGTATAAACTGCTCTTCCATTGCCTACAAAATTCAGACCAGCAAAACCAATTATCACCTTAATCAACTTCTTCTTCTCTCTAAACTTGATTGATCTGTAATATCATGTGTATTACCTGACCGAAATTATAAATCTCGAAAGAGAATTAATTAGGAAAAATTGAGGAACAAGGACGGAGGCAAAGGGGAGAGAAGAAACCGGTGAGCCGGAGCTAAATCAGTTAACTTTATCCTCGAATCTGACCCGGAAGCGTCTATTTTAGATGGGTCATTGGGTCAACAACAATACCAGCTTTTATATCTGGGCCGGCTGAATCCAAAGTTTGTTAAAATGAAAAAAATGGTAAAATTGACCTTGATCAAACTCTATCAACATAAACCATTGTTACATATTAATACATTGTTTAACACTTTATAAATTTTTATATTTTTAAAATAAAAATAATCGAGATTATTTCTTCCCTCATAAAATTAAAAAGGGCAAGATTCAAAATTTTCAAGTATGACCAATTAATTGTAACAAAAACAAAGTAAAAACAAATGATGATTTTTAAGATACAATTGAGTAATGAATAAATAGCAAAGTTGAAATGTAACAAGTAATAAGATATGGTGTTAACATAAAGATAAAGATTCTCAGTAAAGACTACTCAAAGTTATGATTCATAAATTAATCATATGTAAAGATATTTAAATCTGATTTATCAAGGAATTTATAGAAATTAGATTCACTTTGATTTCCTACTCTCCTTCTACATCAAGTTACTTAAAAGAGTCACTCTATTAAGGATCCTAATCACTTAGCAACCCTAAGGTTCACTTATAGGATTTAACTAGTTAATTGATAAAAATACAGAGAGAATTTCCTTGACCAAAGGAACGGGTCACTTGTCTTTTTAAGCCAAATTGTTCTCTTTCTCTAGTCTCTAAGAGCAAATCCTATGCTGAGATCGATCTAGTTGTTTACTGTATCTTTTTAACTATGTAGACCCAAAGTTATCAGGTATAACTGCATCCATTCACGCTATAATCTAGGCCTGTCGAACCACAATTTTAACAAGAATAAACCTGGCATTAAATTAGAAAGAGAAGAAATACAAAATATAGATTCTATGAAAGAACAATTATATCTCCCAATAACAAAAATCATAAACCTCGATGTCTTTACCAAGAAGTAATAACTTAGCAAAAAATCGATATAATAATAGAAAATAAAATATTCAATTGCATAAAACTAAAATCTCCTCTTTCACTGAAGAAAATGAGAAGAGAGAAGTGAAAACAAAGTTTTGGAAAATAAAATGAAAGATAGTCGAAGTGATAGATTCATGAAAGGTTAAGGGCCCGTTTACCTGGGAGAATTTTCAATTTTCAATTTGCTGTTTTTCTGAATTTCGAGAATTTTGTTTTCATTCTGAAAACTGGAAAATGCGTTTACTTCGCGCTTGTTTCCTGATCAGAAAAACTGGAGAACGCGTTTACTTCGCACTGAATGTAAGAATTTCCTGATCTGAAAACTGGAAAATGTGTTTACTTCGCGCGTTTTCATTTTTTGTGAAAAACTGAAAATATTTGTAATGAAAAGAAGAAATCATTTGGAAATTTAATAGTCATTTTAAAAAGGAAAAACTTATTAAATATAATATCAATCTTCTAATATTGCATTTAAATATTGTAATTCATATTCCTACGTGAAAATAAAAGCAATCTACTAATTAGTTAATATTATTATTTTATTACTTATTAGGAACATAACAAAACAGGTGTTAAGTGAAATATTCTCTATGTATTTAACTTAATTAGTGGCTAATTAACTTATCAAAATTCATTAATTAGTTAGTATTATTAATTTATTACTTCTTTTCTAGAACTAGTTCACATTGCACAAATTCTCCGACTTTACTAAATTCTTTTATACGGTAGCAACGTGATGCACTAATCTTTATCATACATGACAAATGTAAACTGTATGAGTTATCCGACACTATTCATATTTTTACAGGTGATCCAAGATGACTCTGCTACATTACAAGACCACCTTGACAAGCTTCTGATTAATCTTCCTCAAGGAAAATAGTGTTTGATTTCCACAAAAGCTAAGGTATATATTAAAGCCTAATTCAATGTTCATTTTGAATTCTCGATACCTGTCCTGCCCATTGTAAAAATTCTATAGAAAAAGAACAATAAAATCGGTAGAGGAAAGGAAGGCAGGAACATGCCATTTGTAGAGAAATGTACCATAATCGCATACCCAGTTTCTATTTAATATAAAACAAAAACATAAGAGATTATTGTTGTCACTTACAAGCAAAAGTGTCCTTAAATTCTCACAACCCAAATCATAACAATGGTAAGTTTAACAGACCATGTTGCTAGTTTCTGTTGCTGAAATATTAAGCAGCAGCAACAGTTTCAGCAGGCTTTGTTTCGGTTTCGGTAGGTGGCGCTGCCTCCCAGAAGCTTCCCAGTTTTCAGTTTTATGCTTGGTTGAGTTAAAAATTTTGAAAACAAGTTTTGGGGTGTTCTCAAAACTTATACATAGTTTTCAATCTGAAAATTTTCGTTTCGAAAACAGAAATGAAAATAGCACGAAGTAAACGCGTTTTCGAAAAAAAAGTCCAGTTTTCAAAAAACTGGAGAATTTCCTGAGAAATTCTCTGAGGTAAACGGGGCCTAAGTAGTTCATTTTTCTTAAATTATCTCTCGCTAAAAATTATCCTAATTTAAAAAATAAAAATTATATTTATCCCTTTCGGAATATTTACACAACTAGTCTTTGGTGCGCTTCTGGTTTTTTTTTGGCATGTCAAGCTCAATGATTGACCCACTGGTCAAGGAATTACATCTTTAGCCAAGGGTTAAGACTGTGGCTCACTCTTCCTTTGGTCAAGGGATCCTAGGATGATCTTCATCACCACTTGATTCTTGTTATTTTTTCCTGGGTTCTTTTTGTTGGTGTCCAGCTCAATGGTGGAAAGGTTGTCTTGCAAAAACAATGAGAAGGCAACGTGAAAAAAAAGAAAAAGAAAATGTTGAAAATGCATAAAGGGTGAAACATGCATTATTTGTAAGGAAAGGTTGTGCTGGAAAGTGGCAATAAAGAAAGAAAAAGATGGAAAGGTTGGTTGGTGCATGTGATGTGAATAATGGAAAGGAAAAAGTGGAAGGAAGAAGCCACGTTGATTGAAAGGAAATCCAAGTTGGATCTCACATGGTCAAATGATCACATGGTGTGTGATCATGTTGTTTTTCCTTTTTCATTTGTTGGTCTTGCCTATATTTAGGCATGCGTAGGAATGGGATTATTTTGTATCAATTGAAAGCAATTGCAACCGAGGGAGCAATTGAGAGAATTGAGAGAATTGGGAGAGGAATTACTGTTGAGTATTCCGTGAGAAAAATATGCAGTATTTTTCTTGTTAGTGTTTGAGAGAAAAATAATCAGTGAGGGTATTATTTTTCTAGATTGTATCTCCTCGATCTAGATGTGAGATTGAGTTGAGAGAGATTGTAAAACTACTAATTTATTATTAGTGGAAGATTGTTCGGAGTTGGGCCCGTGGTTTTTCCTCATTTGAGGTTTTCCACGTAAATTCTTGGTGTTGTTTATTTTTGCTGTTCTGTATTTTTTGTTTGTTCGATCCTGGGCGGGAAAGGTGATTTTTTCCCAACAACTGGTAGCGGAGCTTACGGTTTGAAAGATGACAGACAACGCAAGGATTGAGCCTTTTGATGGACAGAATGATTTCGCAGTGTGGCAGACAACTGTGATGGATTTGCTGACTATGAAGGATCTCGACGTCGCACTTGATGATGAGAAGCCAGAAGGAATGAAAGATGGTGAATGGGCAACGGTCCTGAAAAAGGCGACCAGTCAGATCAGGCTAGCATTAGCTCCATCAATAAAGTATGCTGTGATGGGGGAGCAGACACCAAAAGTGATGTGGGAGAAGCTGGAAAGTATTTATGCTTCTAAGTCTGTGACAAACAAACTTAGTCTGAAGTTAGACTTGTATTCGTTGAAGATGGATGACAGCACGAGCATCCATAATCACTTGTCAGATTTTAATCGGTTGCTGACGAAAGTGCTTAATACGGGGGAGAAAGTAGAAGATGAAGAGCAGGCGATACTTCTCCTTTCTTCATTACCTGTATCATACAAGTCACTGGTGCAGTCCCTTACAGCAGGGAAGACGAGTTTGAAGAAGGAGGATGTGACGACTTTCCTAATAGATAATGAGAAGCTGTTAGGAGCGGAGAACAAGAATAGTAGTGACAGACTGTTAGCTACAGAAGGGTCATCGAGTGGACGGGATCAGCGTGGCAGAAGCAGAGGAAGAGGTGCTTCTTCCAGCTATGGAAGAAACAGATCCAGCTCAAGACCAAGAGCAGACTACAGTGAGAAAGAGTGTTACTATTGTCACCAGAAGGGTCACATTAGAGTACACTGTCAGAAGATGATGACTGATCTGAAAGAACTGCAGAAGGGTAAAGAAAAGATTGATGATGCTGTAACTATTCAGGATGATGATGCTGAATTGTTGGCAGTGCAGAAAAGTGAGGATCTGGTAAGAGATTCCTGGATTTTAGATTCTGCATGTTCTTTTCACATTTGTGCTAACAAAGAATTGTTCAGTACATTTGGTGACTGTGATGATAAATCTGTCACATTGGTCAATAATGAAAAACTGGAGGTTGAAGGTATTGGCAATGTGAAGATTAAGATGCATGATGGATTGGTGAGAACTCTCGGCAATGTGAGATATGTGCCGAAGTTGAAAAGAAATTTAATTTCTCTCGGAAGATTGGATTCTCGCGGGTACAAATACTCAGCGAGAGATAGGTTGATGAGGGTAAGCAGAGGAGCAGCTGTAATCATGAAGGGGGAGCTTGCTTCTAACAATGTTTACAGACTGATTGGAACCGCGGTTAAGAGTACAGTATAAGGTACTCATAAAAGATTGAATGATTGTGATGGCCAGGTAGAGTTGCCTAGGAGAAGAGTTAGCTTTGCAGAGTCGACCGGTGAGAAAGCGAACTCGACCTCTACCCGGAAAGTATGAAGATTGGTGATCCCCCATAATATAAGCTGGAGGGGGAGAATTGTTGGTGTCCAGCTCAATGGTGGAAAGGTTGTCTTGCAAAAACAATGAGAAGGCAACGTGAAAAAAAAGAAAAAGAAAATGTTGAAAATGCATAAAGGGTGAAACATGCATTATTTGTAAGGAAAGGTTGTGCTGGAAAGTGGCAATAAAGAAAGAAAAAGATGGAAAGGTTGGTTGGTGCATGTGATGTGAATAATGGAAAGGAAAAAGTGGAAGGAAGAAGCCACGTTGATTGAAAGGAAATCCAAGTTGGATCTCACATGGTCAAATGATCACATGGTGTGTGATCATGTTGTTTTTCCTTTTTCATTTGTTGGTCTTGCCTATATTTAGGCATGCGTAGGAATGGGATTATTTTGTATCAATTGAAAGCAATTGCAACCGAGGGAGCAATTGAGAGAATTGAGAGAATTGGGAGAGGAATTACTGTTGAGTATTCCGTGAGAAAAATATGCAGTATTTTTCTTGTTAGTGTTTGAGAGAAAAATAATCAGTGAGGGTATTATTTTTCTAGATTGTATCTCCTCGATCTAGATGTGAGATTGAGTTGAGAGAGATTGTAAAACTACTAATTTATTATTAGTGGAAGATTGTTCGGAGTTGGGCCCGTGGTTTTTCCTCATTTGAGGTTTTCCACGTAAATTCTTGGTGTTGTTTATTTTTGCTGTTCTGTATTTTTTGTTTGTTCGATCCTGGGCGGGAAAGGTGATTTTTTCCCAACACTTTTACCCATTTTCCTAAGAGTCATCTTCTTTACTCTGTTTTTGAAAGAAAAAAAAAAAAATATGCTTCAATTAACAGTATCATTATCTAAATTGTAAACAAAAAAGATAAATATATCCAAAATAAGCATACAATCACCATATTCTTTCTAGAATTAGGTTGTAACTCTCTAAAATCTAATTTGAATGTTTACCATGGATGATCATTGATTTAATTTATTCAATTGTTATTTGTACTTCTGTTGTGTTGGTACCCAAAATGACATAAACTTGGGTAATTAGGTGAAGTAACGAAATGAAAAGTTTAATTACATCTAAATTTGTTTAGCTATTCGTAAATAGATCTTAGTTTTTACTGAGATGGAAAATAAATAAATAGATAAAATAACGTGTTTAAAATTTCCACGTCAATAAAATCTAAAACCTTTTGAGGAAGCTATTTTAAAATAGGAGTGTAATTTGTTAAAGTTGATAAATATAGTGTCTAAATTGAACAACTTGCAAACTTTTTTTCATCCTCAATAATAAATGAAATTTCCATAAAAAATTACATAGGGATGCTTTGAATAAATAAAATTCATCTTATCTTTCTTTTTACTAATTTTCATTTTCAAGAATTTGAACAAAAAATAGATACATTTAATCAAAAATGAATTTTAACAAAAATTAGTTATTTCTTACACTTAATTAATGAATTTGATCACAAAGATGAAAAAATGGATTTACAAAATCAAATAAAAATTTTGAAATATTTATTCGATGGAGTTATAACATATTACAACAATAAAACAATACAATCTATTGCAATAAAAGAAATAAATAAAAAAATTCCTCTATAGTCATACAAATTAATCAGCCATTGAAACAACAAAAGGGTGAAAAGAAAAAAAAAGCAGCAAAGGATCATAAAATTTGTTCACGAAAAGCCAAACGTGTAGTGATTTTTACTAATAATCACCAAAATACTGACTGAAGGTATGTTTTTCAACTTTAGTCTTTACCTCAAAGCACTTAGAGACTCCTTTTCACCATCACCATTATTATGTAGGCTTTTCATACAATATGTCTTCAAATTGATCATCGACATCTGGTGTGATTAAATGAACATTGTAGGTTGATTAAATGGAAAAAAAGAGAAGAAAAAAAAATTGAGCACTGTATTATTTTATTGGTGGAAAGAATTGCCGGGGATCTGTGTATAAAATGACCAAGCTCATTTCTAGTGGCATTTTTACACTCTGAACTATGGAGTGTGAAGCGTATAGTTTCACATGAAGTGGAAAACAAATCATCTAAGAGAATTATCTCACAGAATGTTTAGCTACTACTAAGTGATTCAGTGTTCGTTCTTCCTCGAGTAAGAAAAGTGATTAGTGTGGAGAAAAGTGACACAATGGACTAACTAACTAAGGCGAGATAGATCAAACCCTTCTGGAAACTTAAAAGTATCAGCAGCTCCGAACTTCCTTCGTTCTTCCCAATCTTCAGCAGACTCATCTTCGTCATCATTGTCATCCTCCTCATCGTGAGAGCTGGCAGGTGAAGAAGGGTCGTGGACACTTTTTGATCGGCATGATGGGGTGGCAAGCATGCTCACTTGGCCCCGATTAGAAATTTCTACGAGAACTGTGTCATCGTCGACAGGGAGGGGTTGTTTCCAAGGCTCCCCATCAATCCTCATGAATGTGTGATCAGCTGCACCCTTGTGGAACTCAAACCGTATCCTACTTGCCTAAACACACCAAAACGAGAAAAAAACAGAACATAAGCCAGACAGCTTGAAACAAGGTATGTTTAATGTAAAATTATATGCTTTTGCATTACAGTGATGTTATACCTCTTCACCGCACTCTTCAAAGCTAATTTATTTCATACCTGTGCAAGACGAGTCCCATGTCCACTTGGAGCAAGAAGAACGAGTCCATGCCAAGCATTTCTAAAACCAACGACCTCAATTAAACCATCATCCACATACGGAGGTGTCAAGTCCCTCTGTACATAAGAATTATAGAATACATGAAAAACGCTGCAATTAGGACTCAGTTCAAGTACATTTGAGCATATGAACTTGTTTGTATGTATGGAGAGAGAGGTTAGAACTAACATCACGCAATTTCTTGGAATTGGGTGTTCCCCAAGGATTTAGTCCACCAGAAAAACTGGGTAAGTTGAGGCAAACAATTGACCTGATGCTGTATATCCAAAGAAAAAAGTATCAGCAAAATGAGGCACCAAACTTTGAAGCACTCGGATCAATTTATTCATGCTATTACAAAAAGAACTATAAAACAAAGTAAGCAAGAAAATGGCCAACAAACATTTCCATTAATTTTTGGATTACGAAGAGCAATTGTTTGCAGTTGTTCTGAAAATTCCCTACAAAAGGAATATCATCAAGTGAAACTATTAAGTGATCTCTGCTTATTAAATATATCACCTTGGAGGTATTCTGATGTCTTCCCATTGACCTTGGCTTTTCATTACTCTAATCCTGGCCAGCTGTGCTATGTTCCTGCATTTAAGCTAAACAACTGTCACAGATATGGAAAGCCTACCAGAAGGCGACCAAATACAAAGACACTTGAAACCATATGTCAAAAAAGGCAACCAGAACACAGATTAGGCAGGAACTAGCTGATCCATCAATAAAAAAAATATAGCTAACTTGGAAAGGGAGGGATTTCCCCCCCCCCCCCCCTCTGGAACTAAGCTTGGTACCAGGGTGTCAGTATGCAATCACACTTCAATGCAACTTATAATCTTGTATATTAATATAAGATCATAAATCCAAGACGTATTACCTCAGACACACAAAAAATATAAATGACAAGTGCACACATAATTTAGATTTGCTTTCTCACTCATAATTGGTTCCTACATACTAGAAGTCCATGTTGCATCATGAGCTTATGCTTAAATTGTGCTTACTACAATGCCGTCGAGGGATACATCCAATAGATTTTTAGCAAATTGTTTGTGCCTCCACAGGAGGTATCTGTAACATTAAGATGATGATCGTGTGGCATTACAGTACAGCACAATTCCTTCACTAGAAACGCCTCCACAAAAGGTATCTACAAATATAAAGATTAGAAAGAAATAAATGGGTCGAAGTATGATGTTACAAGAATGGCAGAAATATTTCTCTCAAGAGTTATGGAATTGTAAAAAGAAGAGTTCTCTCTCAATTTGGTGAGCCCATAACTCAAGAATGGACAGCAGGGAGATCAGCAGACAATGCAGGGAGTAATGACCAACATTGCTTAGAAGCATCCAGGAAGTGGAAATTGACAAGGGCAGAAAATATACTTTTTCTCCTTGTTGGAAAACATGTTCAATTAATCCATTCAAGAAGGACTTAATGAATATATTAACCCGAACAAATAATTTTTTGAGAAAGGCAGACCAATAAATCTGATGAATTTTTTAAGAGATTGTGAGTATAATCAAGCCGAGGTACCAAGTACATGTACAGCAAACGGAATATTACAAGGAGCTGATAACTAGAAACTGATATCATGCATCTTTACCAGGGAAACCTTAAACCATGTAAACACAGGACCATATACCTAAGAACAGAATCATAAGCAACAAAATGCAAAAGATTCTAAGCTAGCTGAGGTTGTGACATGCATTAACATTATACAAAGTAAAAGAGAGAGGGATCTACATATTTAGAGAAAGAACATTGAACCATCTAACAACCAACTCACCGTGAAGATGGATGAAAGAGAGAGGCACAAAACCATCCTTGAGTGCATCCAAGCTTCAAATAAGCACTCTAGTGAAGCAAAAAAGAAAAGAGTGGATCAAAAACTAGCACAAATATAACAGAGGCTTCAATTAAGTTTGATGTTAGACTAAGCCTAGACATTGTGTAGCATTCTTGTGACGTGGGGTAATGAAGAAAATATCACAGCAAATGTACTGCATAAATAAGGATTAGGATCATAAGATGGCAGTGTCAGAATTGACTTGGCAATATCCGAAAATGAGGAAAGTTTACTTTGATGTCATTTCCATTTCAATTGGAGTACCTTAAATAAATCAAATACAGTTTTAGAGACAAGTTCAACAGTTGAACTGTCGATAAATCCTGAATATTATAAAAATTAAAGATGAAAAAGCATAAAGACCCAACAATATTGTGACATGTTTTAACCAAACTCATTAACCGTGCAAAAAAATTAACTTTTTTCACTGGAAAATAAAAAACAGGAATGGGAAATATCTAGTATAATACCTGATTGGATACTTGGTTTTTAAACTTTTCAGGGTGTAACTTCCTCTCAGAATGAAAAGCATAAGACACTTGAGCATCCATTCCTGTACAAGAAGAAATAAACCATTTACAGAAGTCAAGAAGAGGAATAAAAAAAATACTAGGCATGAAAAAAAGAATAAAATTTTCATTGTCCAAGTTCATGAAGAATGATTATGAGAAAACATAATATCCAAGTATTACTTCCATGTTTCAAGACCCAATGTACGTGCGTGGATCCAGTCAGAATTTGATGATTATAAAGGCTTTATTAACTCTATATTAAGTCTTCCATATTTCATATTTATATGAGTAATGTCAGATTGTGCATTGAAGTAATACATGGGTTGAAGAAAGATTAACCAGGATGCAACACATACTCAATGTGGGAGTTATTAGCATGACATGGACATCAAAGCATAAACTTCATCAGGTGCAAGATGAGTTTAAAATATTCACGTCCAGATACTGAAATTTGTCTTGGTTTCAAAGCAAAAGATCGCAGCTGTCAAAGTTAAAGTAATGCTATCTATAATTATGAGCTGGAAGGGAGTTAAGGAACCAGCGTTAACACTTATACAGAATTTTGTTAGAGGTCGTAATAAAGAACCGAATTAGGGTGGAAGCAAATGCAGTAAGTTGCACCAGTTCTCCAAACATTTACTAGAGCTTACAACTTGAGCTAGGATGAGATGTTTTAATCAAACAAAAGGTTGCCCATTTTTGTTTCTTTCCCATGGGGTCACTGATAACTCCTTTTAATTCTACTTGACCTGTGATGTTCTTATGTGGTCAATAACTTGAACAAAATGTCTCGCCTAAGGTAGGATTTGTATTCCTTTTCTTTAATGCATATGCATATGCATCATATGTATGCATAGATTTGTTAAGGAGCTTTTAAAATTCCTACCCATACTGAAGTAGTTCCAAAATCCCCCGCGAAAAGTATGGTACCCCACCTGAAAACATCAAAAAATTATCACAAGGAAAACCAATTTTCATGAACATATACCAACACATTTTACTTATAGAAAAGGTTACCATATTTAACGAGTCTGATTGAGAAACACGATGGAATGCATGCAAAGAATGTGGTAGCTCAAGTGGTGCGATAGGGTCGCAAGCACCTTCTTTGGGACACTTCATTCTCATGATAATATGCCAACTAATAACCAAAAACAGACTTAGAAACCACATAAAAAATGTAAAACAACTAAAAGGAGAAATAGAGGTAAGGTTGCATTATGTTTTTCCATCCACAAAACAAACTGTCAGTTACTCATCAATTCAAGGAAAGCAAATATTATTTAATCACATAAAGAGCTAATTTCTTATGATTGCACATTTGGATGTTTCTAGCATTATTCTAGACAGTAGCAAACTCGATTCATATATTAAATCTTCAGAACCAACAGAATGAGGGTTGAAAAGCATAAATTGATATTTTTAACAGTGTATAGATTGGTTTTAGGTTTAGAAAATCGACGTTTCTTAACTAAATTGAAGAGGAGACATTTGAAAATCTACCAAAAAATATTGCTTAAAAGGTTTCTTGGGTTCCACCCAGAATTTTCTTCAAATTCCTTATGACTTGGGCTTTCAGTCCTCTATTGGATTTGTGCAGCCAGAATGTCTGAATATATGACACTTGACCAAGATACTGCAGGATGTTAAAATAGTGAAAGGTAGTAGAGAAAAAATAGGATACGGGGATTATAACAGTCATTTTTGGGATGTCCACAAAAGGATTCAATGACATGAAGGGACTTTTGTAGCAAACTAAACTATTTAGCAAGCTTTTTATATGATCAGCTAAAGGACAGAAACAGTATAGCAGTTTGACATGAAATTCTCAAGAACAAACTCCCCAGTCATGCGTTCTAAGAATGCGACATGTCCAATTCACATTTATTTTGGCAGCCATTGCCAATGCTAACATTTCACTGAGTGTTGATGCCGTAACATCTAAATTTTAGATTTTATATCTGTGTAAATGTGCTTGAGAGCATGTACAAAAGAAAACTCTGAACCTTGGTGAATGCGTTACCTGTCAATTTTCATTTCCCTAGCACTCTTAACTTGTCCCAAGAACAACTCCACAGATAGACGGTCTGTACCGGGATTTTTCTTTCCCTGTAAATTGATGAACCACACAGAAAAAAACCACAATTTGATTTTCAGATGTTTCAAGTACTGAGAAAGGACATACCATGAGACTTAAGAAACGGACACCAAGTGGAACCTCTGAGTTTCAATTAGGAATTTAGGAAAAAGAAAAATAAAAGACAGATAACTTCTTGAACTAAACTTCTCTAGACAAAGATATCAATACTCTTTCATGATTGAATTGGATCAAATTAAGCAATTTCAAAACACCAATTTGTACATCAGTCAAAAATAAGTAACAGCACCAGAAACAAAATCTGCAGTACACATGCTAGGCAAGCCTACAAAAATAACTGTACCTCTATCTAATAATTTATATGATTGGAAATGAAATATAATAACGATCAGCTTAACAAGGTCAGTCCAGTAAGACATTTCATCAACTGACCATTGGTGAATGATAAAGACAAAGCAGAAGAAAAACAGGACCAACAAAATTACTAGAGTTAATATAAAATGGATAAGATCATACCCATCCAAATGAAAACGGGAGGTTGTTCCCAGTTCCCAGTGGCACGGTTGCAATTGGTGGAGACTTAGGTAGTTTGAGATCACTAACCACCCCAAGAAGCCATCCAGCAGTCCCATCCCCACCCGCAACCTAATGATGTAAGCACTATATCAGTTATCAGATACTGAAACATGAGCCCATCCATAAAACCAATCACATAAAAAGCTATACTCACTATAATCCTCAGCCGCTTCTCGATTTCATCAGCATACTCATCACCATTGCCTTTCAAAAAATGCAAATTCACATAGATTTCATTCAACACCTTATCAGGGGTTTTTTCCCCCAAATCAATAACCTACAAAATCCATGCCCCACATAGCCACAACTCAGTAACATTATTCACCACTTAAATCACTTCCCTACAATCCAATCAACAAAACAGCATAAACAATTCACCTGGTTCGGATTGAGTAAACCACGGTAGGTAACGAGAAGTTCCCCACCAAGCTGACCCCCACTTTTCGAGTTGATGAACACAATAACAGGGCAGGAAGGTATATGCAAAGAACCACTAGATTCACCACCATTTCCACCCTTTTTTGATCCAGCAACAAGAATGTAGTCCGGAATATAGAATTCCTTTAAGAAATTCTCAGATTTTGCATCATCTTTCCCTAACTCCCTAATGCATCATTCAGTAAAGAAAAATTCAGCATAATTAACAGAATTCAGCAAGAAAAAGAACGAAGAAAAATGCATGGATGCATGTTTCGAACCTTCTAGAAACAAAGCTACGAATTGAACGAAGAGATTTCTTAATTTCTTTAAGACTCCCACTCCCAGAACGAGGAGACCGAGGAGAATTTCTACAACTACTACTACCAGATTCCATGCTTAGGTTTTCACGGCAAGCAAACACAGCTTAGCTAAAATGCAAGATACCTTAATAAAATAAGAATCAGTAAAAATAGGAGAAAAAACAAAAACAAAAACAAAAACAAAAACAAAAACAAAAAAGTAAAAGGAGTTGTTGAAAAGAACGAGTCACGCCATCCACGTGCTATAAATAAGAAAAATCAAAACAAAATGGGAATAGAACGCGGTTATGTTGATGGCAGATAATTTTATTGTTAAAAAACGGAATACTAAAAACGAACGAGCAGGACGAGGAAACTGACTTACTGCTGCTAACTGTCTTGCTCGGTTCCTTCTTCTTCCATTTCCACCATTTTTTTATTTTATTTTTCTGGAGGGAAATTTTCTACCTACGATTCATTGATTAATTAGGTTTTTTTGTTGGTGGTGTCGTTTTCGGGTATTGCGTGATTCCATACGGCAGGGGAGATGATGGAGTTTGGATAGTCAAGTAGTTATTGTTATTCGGTGTGGTGGACCACACCGGGTTGTTTGTGGGATGACGGGCGGAGACTGATAAACAAATAATGATTGGTGGTCGTAGGTGCGGATTTGACCGTGGAATGAAGTGGCGGATAAGGAAGTGTGACGTTCAGTGGGGTTTACATACATATGAAATGGGACGATGGACGCGGAAAAGGACGTGGAAGCTTTATTATTATTTGTTTCGCAGTGAGGGGATAATTTGGCTTTGTATGGGATCATGGGATATCTGGATCTGAAATTTGGAAGATTTAGCTTATTTTATTCACATTATTATTTTTACATTATTGAAAGGGGTTGTTAGAATTTTAAAAAACCGATAAAAATTCATCATTTTTTTAGGATTCGATATAATTTAAACGAGACCAGTTTCAATTAAAAGAACATTTATGGGGTTATTGATTCTTTTTTAAATAATTTCTTCCAAATTGTAAGTTATGAAAATGGATGAGGATGAGTTGCCGTTAAGAAAGACCCATTTTTTTAAAATCGAAGGTTAGTACTCCTTTCGGTTTTCAATAGATGTCTTTTGGAGACCAAACACGGAGATTAAAAAAAACTATTGGAGTGTGTTGAATACCATAATGCCCCTGTACTTTTCGCTTATTTACTATATTGTCCTTTTTCTCTCTTCAACGTTCACTTTGCTGACTTCCCCATCTACTCGCGGTTTTTAATTCTCCACGCCAATTTTTTTCATTTTTTCCTTCATCCTTTCAAAATTTTCAATTCCTTCCGAGCAAAACTGGAATTACAAACCACAAGCAATTACCATCAAAAGTAAAATAATGAACTAAAATCGTTTAACAAACATATATCATTGTTCAAACACATATCAGACTTGAATAACATTGATATTTAATCTCCAATTTACATCATTCAGCCAGGAGTAAAATATTGCCCAACTGGCTGGAGTATCCACTACACAATTCCCTTGCTAATTAAACCAAAAAACTATTCCTTGAAAGATAATCTGGGAATGTATATCCACAACACAACAAGAACCCCAACTAATCAACTGCATACAAAATAGAAACCAATCGTTTAGTTTCATCAGTACAAAGATGGAATTAGGAGACGAAACATTTCAATAAATCATGTTTCTCAACTTGGGTCCCCTAACTCATGCATACTTGCAATTGGGAGCTTGTTGAGGTCGAAATCTCTTTCTCCCTTATACTTTGCTACCAACAGTTTCTGATCAGTAGAGGGTTCAAAATCATGAATCACTTTGGGTCGTGATTCAGAAACCATGGACTTGACACTCGTGTCCTCCACGTTTGGCTCCATCTCTTTGTCGGAATCCTCAATTACGACATTGGAAATCATATCTCTATCATTATCATAGGTATCCTTCACGATTGTCTCCCTCTCCTCGTCGGTATCCTTAATCATAACATCGGAAACCATATCCCCATCATTATCATAGGCATCTTCCACGATTGTCTCCCTCTCCTCGCCAGTATCCTCAATCACGGCATCCAAAATCATATCCCCATCGTTATCATAGGTATCTTCCACGATTGCCTCCATCCTCTCGCCGGAATTCTCAATCACCGCATCCTCGGCATCTTCCTCGATTCCAATTGAATCTCAGACCACCATATTCATGGAATCATCAAATTCAATCATGGAGTTGAGAATCTTCCCAGTAGTCAATGCTTTCCATGATGGAATTGAGCAAGATGATTAAACCCTAATTTTTTGTGGAATTGAATGAGAAACTGTGGCTCGAGAAGAAAAAATAAAAATGGACTAAATCCAAAAAAAGTATAATGAATACGGTGATTAATATTCCAAAGTTCCATTTCCCACCCAATTCGATTTTCAATTTCCCTCTAAAGTTTCCCCAAATTTCGAACGGTTAAGGGCATTTCAGAGAGAGAAGCTTCAAAATGCCAGAGAGAGAGAGCTCACGCCCTTGTTTGGTGCTAGGGGAAAAATAGTCAAACGGTCCTAGAAAATGTATTGGGACGCAGGAACGATATTTAATTATGGTCTCCGACAAAATGTCTTAAACGACGTATATTTCGAACTGGAGAGAGTAATATTTATTCAACTCTCTCTATTGGTTATTTTTTTCAATAAAAAATGATTTGAATATAAAATACACCTTATGTTTCCAAATGTGGATGCGTCAACATAATGGAAAATGGTGACGGGTTCTAGTTCCAAGTTGGGGACTAGTTAGAAAATGAATTGTGTTAACGAACCTTACCAAATGTCAGATAGAAAAGACTGAATAGGTGAGCTGGTGTGAACTTTCACAAGGTGTAGAGTTTTACTATGACATTTCCCAAATCATGTTTGGAAACACTAGGAGTGAAGGAGTTCGGGTGTATAAAAATCAAACTTAATCGGAAATCAGACCAGACTGAATTGGATTGATTAATTTGATCCATTTTTTTTAAACCTAAAAAAGGAAAATTGAAAGCAAATTGAATACATACGGTTTGATTCAGTTCGGTTCTTAAAAAAAATGAAAACTGCACAGGAAAAACATAGAACCTTTATATATATATATATATATATATATATATATATATATATATATATATATATATATATATATTTTCCAGACAAATTAGAAGGCTTAAAACAGATACAAGCCTTTCTAGGAATATTAAATTACGCTAGAAAATTTATTCCAAATTTAAGTAAAATATATATATATATATATATATATATATATATATATATATATATATATATATATATATATATTAAACTTAGGGTTTATATTCAAATTTTCAAGAAAATGTTCATGGTTAAGTGCATAAGGTGATGTATCATCTCGCGGACCACTCTATGAACCAATTGTTGGTGGTAGGGATGTCAATTTATTCGCGGATCCGTGCATCTGGTCTGTTAGTATCGGTTTAGACGGGATCGGGATCAAAATTTTAGACCCGTATAAGATTGAGACTCAACCGAGTGAGACCCGGCCCGGTTCCGCACGGGACTGTCCCGTCTAAATCTAATTAGTTCGTATGCAATTATGGATACGCTGCTCTGCCGCTGCCGCACAACAACAACAACAACGACAAACATTCATCATTATCTTCATCTCTCATCTGATTGTTCTCCTTCTCCTTTCTCCCATACAACAACAACAACAAACAATCCCTTCTAATCTTCATCTGATTGTTCTCCTTCTCCGTTCTCCCACACAACAACAACAAACAATTCCTTCTTCATCTGATTGTTCTCCCACACAACACACTTACTCTCACCCCTTTCCATCTTCTCTCTCTTAATCAACTGATTTCTCTCTCTAGGTTTGTCTTTCAAAATCAGAAGAGAAAAGGAAAAAAAAATGGTTTATCGATTTCTAAGAGCTTTCTTCCAAAACCTCTTCCACTCTATTTGTATTAGATGAGCTGGTGGTTGGATTGGATGAGTTGGTGTTTGTTTTAGGTGTTGGAATTGGCTGGGAATACGGCAAGAGACAATAAGAAGACGAGGGTTGTGCCGAGGCATATTCAATTGGCGGTGAGGAACGATGAGGAATTGGGGAGGTTGTTTGGATCTGTTCCTATTGCTAATGTCGGCGACGATGTGATGCCTAATATTCATAACATGCTGCTGCTGCTGCTGCTGCTGCTCAAAGTCATGGTGTTATTAAATCTGTTCATGGATTTTTTTAAAATAAATAAATAAAATAATAATTGACGCCGGGTGAAATTTGAACCGGGTCTAGTCTCGGACTTGTCTAAACTTGACGGACCGAGACCGGGACTGGGACTGGCCCAGCAGACCCGTATGATAGGTGAGTCCGATCTAGACCCGACTCAATCAGAGTCGGGACTAAAAGTTATGGGCTCAAATTCCGACATGTGGACCCGAATTGACACTCTTAATATTTTTTTTGAAAATAATTGACACCCGAAGGAAATGTTTCTATGAAAGTTTAGCAAAAAAGAAACGTAAGAACGATAAACGGGTTCTATTCAGACCATAAAAAATAAACCGAACCGTTTAGAAATAATTCGATTCAATTTATAGATTTTTAGAATCATTATATTCCAATTTGGTCTTTAAAATCGGACCAAACCGAACCATATACACCTCTAAATTTACATCATATTATAAACTTCACCACAAATCATTACTATTACAAATTATGCTCTATCACACACGGCTAATCACCCAAATAATGTTCTAAAAATATTTTTTTTTTCTCCAATAAGTTGAATATATATTACAGAGAACCATAAAAAGTGGAAAGAAAAAAAACCTATCTCTGACCTGAAACAAACAAAAAAGAGTAGAAGGGTTGGGTCGATAATATGTCTAAAATTTTTTTTTAAAGGATGTCTAAATTGTTGTAATTACAAGCAAAGTAACTAAATTTTAAATAATTTGATTTAAAAAAAAATAAAGCAGCCTACCTTAATTTGACACGTGTACAACACGTTGAGTATAGTTTTGGGGTGAAAACTAGCGCATTGAAAACAAGGTTTTACTAATTAACTCGTGGAGGCATGTGATTTAAACTTTTCATCTCATCTATAAAAAAAAATGTCAAGTTCAATTTTACCATCAAATTATATTCTCTCAAATATGTCACTAGTAAATTTTTCTTTGCAATTTTGCTAACCATTTTTTTTTATTCATCAAATATGCTCATTTTTCACTTTTTATATTTTATTAACATTTGGTCCTTGAAGTTTCCTATTATTACACATCTGTAGGCTTCTTCTTTATTGTTCAGGTATTTCAACTGCTACTATTTTTGCTCTAACTATTCCATTACATACTATTGGTACAAATTATTATATTTTAATTCTTTTATTTCTTCGTTAACAATTTTAACAACATATTAGTAAAATTTTGGGATTGAATTCCTCTTCTGTATTTCAAAAGAAAAAAAAACTAATCTAAAAAAGAACGTACAGATATGGGCCTAGTGCATGACATTGGGCCTCTATGAAACTAATAATCTGTTGAAATAGGTAGTTCGTAACTAGATAATGGGCCAAGACTTTGAGGCCCAACTAACTGCAGTTTCCACACGGAGCGAACGGCAAAATTGTTTAAAGCAAACTGAATACCAACTTGAATTATTAAACTTTAATTTATCGGTGATTCATACAATTCTGAGTCTCAAACTAAATAATTTTTGAATTTTTGTTTATTTTAAATTAAATGAGGGTTTTATTATTTTATTATAAATTGTTTTTATTGAATTTTATTAATTTATCTCTAATTATTGATGAGAGATAATTAGTGGAAATAATAAAGTATGATAAGTTAGAATAAGACAAAAATGTATTAGTTGTTAATATAAACTTAAAATGGGTAAAAACCGATTACCTCTATAGAAATCATTTAATTTGAAACGAAAGGAGCAGTTATTAGTCAATTAATTAATTAATTAATTAATTTCATCATCGCTGACACATGCTTATACATAATTTGCATTGAAAATTCTCCATCTTTTGGTCACGCCTGATGTCTATAACTTACAGGATATGGATGGATGATTTACCTGCTTCATTAGCTAATTAATGATATTAAATTCGGTGATGGTCAAGAAGGTCTATTAATGCCACGTCACCAAACTGTTAAGGTACGCCAACTTCATATGCTATGATGTCGTCATCAATTCCGTGTTCCGTGGAGTTGCATGGTTAATTAGTTTGCTAGCAAATTAAGCAGCAGAGCAGATGTTAGACAACTAAGTAAACTCAATCAACAAAAAAAAATATTAATTAAATAATAGTAAAATTTAATTTTTACACAAGAATATTAATTTTAATTAACTACAAATATAAAAATCAGTATATATCGATGGCTTTGTGCCAAACATTTTCCGAAGATATTTTCTACGGAAGTAAACACGTGCATTTCAACAGTTTCGTGTTAAGTTTTTTTTGAACCTTCTTTTTCACGAAAGAGAAATAGTGACGGTGAGAAAGGCAGCCAGCGATGCAGCCGATCAAGGAGCTAGCCAGCTAAAACCCGATTAAGGAGTAGTAATAAAAGGTTTCTCAATCAGTAAGAAGCTCTCAATGTTTGAGTGCCAGGTGGCGAGAGAGGTCTGCTGTGATGCTTGTGATCACACCGGATCTGGTGTTTCTATATGTGTCATATTTCTCTTTGACAAGAAACTTACCCAACACTGGCCTTCATTTTCCTCTGAATGCAACGTTAAACGTTGATACTCGATAGAACATGGGCCCCACGGTGTAAATATTTCACAGCTCTGTAAGTCCATTACGACTTATAAAAAAGGAAGTATTGTTTTCTTCTTATTATTATGTTAACTTTTAGTGCATCAAATTCATTTCTTTTTTTTCTCAATTTTTTTTGAGTATTTTCTTTCCTCTTTTTATTAAAAATTAATATTATTCGAAATCCGGTGATTCTCGTACATGGTTTTCTCCATTTTTTAAATTTGAACCTAAAATATGAATTAAAAATTATTAAGTTCTTACCACTCGAGCACAACCAATATATTAAATAACAATAATGTTGTACTTCCTCCGGTCTCGATTAATTGTTCTTTTACTATTCCAGCACGTATTTCAAAACGGCCGAAAAAGTAACTATATGATCTCGAAAAAATCCGATTTTTTTTTTCAACGTACGTGAAGGATTAATATACGTTGTGTAAAAATTTCGGACTTTTTCGATGTCATATAGTTACTATTCCGGCCGTTTTACAAGGCGGCAAAAATAGTGAAAGTGGACAATTAATCGAGACCGGAGAGAGTATTAGCTTAAAGTGATCATTTTAATAGATTTATTAAATAAAACAACACGAGTGATAATTCTAGTATTTCTATTATTATGTGTTTATTATCTGCTGCTATATATACGGTGGATTAATGTGACAGCTGACGGGTGCATGTCCTTATAATTTCCCCATAATTTGCTACCGAATTTCCAATGTGCAACGTTGGACCATCCGTCACCAGTGAATTTGGGTTTCTTTGACTCGATTCAGAATGTAAAAATTGAAAGAACAGGCAATTATGATTAGCAAGACCAGCAGGAAGGAATCTGGCAATTCGAGGACTGTTTTCATGGGGTTCGCTCTCTTTCTCAAGAACAACTGTACGTCCTTTCTTTGGGTGACGTGTGTAAAATTGAGTAGCGGCGGCTTCTTCGGTTCGTGGAATCGTGGATGCATATTGCCCTACCTATCTATCTCCTAGACTCTCAGTCCCGTCATAAGGGGCACCGTCTCAATCTTTCGAATGGATATTGATATAGGTTGTTTTTATTTAATACGCAAAGGTCTCAATTTCGAATTTTTAATCTTTGGTATGTATCTATATTAAAAAATTTGAAGGAAAATTTTGTCATTTTTTAAAAATATTATCTTATTAGAATTCAGAGTGGTGGAATTGAAATAGTGACTCGATACATGCTCTTGAAAAAGGGGGGAAAATATGCAATATTTTATGTTGTTTTGAGTTTGGAAATTTAAAAGTGGTAAAATGAATTCAAATACTCTCTAAACCAATTGTAGAAATTAAATGACATCTCCCCTAACCCAAAAATGTCTTGTCTTTCGTTTAATTAAATCATGTTATGGGACATCCCCAATTGGGGAAAGGTCACACACTAACCCTGTGTTTGGACTATTACGTCTTTTCGGTAACAGGTTTGGTTAGGCCTGGTATAATCTTTCTATCATATTATAGCTAGTTTATTTCGAATATATCACATTTTACTCCTTATAATAACATTTTTTTTATTGAATTATACCCACATACTAATTATTTATTTAATTATCTATTTGTAGACTGTCATGACATAATTTATTTTTTTATCTAAAAAAAATATTGGGTGTAATTAATTATTAAATAACTGCATTGCTAAAATACGGGTCGGGTCGGTCGCAGCTTGCTAGCCATGCACAATAGAGCTAGTTAGTTAATTAATATTGACACATATGCTTCTTGCATGACATGGGTCTGGTACTGTTACACGGTCAAACCTAGCTTCGATCTAAATCTAATCAATCAATTAAATTATACAACATCAGACCGTATACGTGGTAATGAAAGCTGTCACATACCCAAACATTTGATTTTTTTCTTCTTTTTTGATTTGTATATAATTGGGCTGTTTTTGTTTCGCACGACTGTTTTAGAATATGAGACACAGTGCACTCGATGGAGACATCGCTTGAGGGGAGACCAAAATCTTGGATGCATTCGCTAAGCTAAACACATCCGCGCTGTACCTAATCTAGGATTTTATATAGGAACCAATTCTAAAACACCCAATCAACCACGTACCGCCGGATCATAAATTTTAGTAGATTTAAATTAGTTCATGGTCGAATATGAAATATAGTGATTTTTTTAACCGAATTAGAATCAGGTAGGCTTCAATAGTGTGCAATGTAATACTTAATTTGAGATGAAGATTATTAGAGCTTCGTATGAGACCTTCACTCTAAATCACCAAACACATTTAATATTTACGCTACATAATTTTATTTTTGCTTTTTTTTACTGATAAACCGCATATGTGATTCATGAAACAACTTATAAACAAATTATTCTATGTCTTGTTATCATTTAAAATTTTATGGATTTAAAAAAATAATAACATTTATTTTAATTTGAATTTTTGAGTAATTAGGTGCCTTTGACTTTAGGTGAATTGTCACCGTATTTTTATGGGTATTTCTTTTTGCCTTTAACAAGATACGTAAGTACATTAAAATGACAAAACACATTAATAAATGACGGTACCAAAACTCATTGACTTGTGGCTATCTGCTTATCTTGCTTGAGTTCTCCATTATTGTATATATTCACACTGCATTATCCTCTCTAGCTAGCTCGACCGCATATAGGGGCCGGGGGAAAAGAAAGAGAGAAAATTCAAGAAAATACATTATTGATTATGGGAAAACCTCCTAGCAGTGACAAGAATGGACTCAAGAAAGGTCCATGGACAGCGGAGGAAGATGAAAAATTGTTGGATTATATCCAGAAACATGGCCATGGAAGATGGAGAACCCTTCCAAAGAATGCTGGTATATGTTTAATTTATCATTTTTTGAATCTTTTATTTTTGCCGGAATAATATTGCAAATAATGTATATTCTTGTATAGGGCTTAAAAGATGTGGCAAGAGTTGTCGACTTCGATGGACTAATTACTTGAGACCGGACATCAAGAGAGGGAAATTTTCATTTGAAGAAGAAGAGGCAATAGTGCAGTTACATAGCGTTCTGGGAAACAAGTAAGCATCTTTCTTTCTTTCCATACGAACTTCGGAAAAATTTAGTATGGCAATCTTACTCCTAAGTGTAACACCAATGGTAGATCTACTACTAATTCCCTAGAATAATGAGGGTTTTAGTTAAGTAATGATTAGATTACAGTCCATCATTTATCGGCCGGTTCATCAAAAGTAGTAGGATGTAAGGTATAAACCTTTATACTGGTGTGTAATTATAAATTTTCCATCATGATGGTAGATTCCAACCACGTAAATTTATGTTATTATAAGATAATTAAAGTGTGAGTTCACACGACGGAGAAGATGATTTATTTTTTGTAAAGTATTAGTATAAAAAAATCGACAATGGGATTACCTACTTCATAGACCTTTTTATACACTTCCTTGATTGCACTGTCTAAAAGTCAATGCCATATTAACCTAACCATATTTTTGTTTAATAATGTTACATCCTCATTTTCGATTCTTTTCATGTCTAATTAATTAATTATTATTTTATTTTGAATTAGGTGGTCTGCAATTGCTACTCGCTTACCAGGAAGAACAGACAACGAGATCAAAAACTACTGGAACACCCACATCAAGAAAAAATTACTGAGAATGGGAATTGATCCTGTCACCCATAAACCCCGTTTGGATCTTCTTCATCTCTACTCACTTCTCAACTCAAGTTTGCTAGGAATTGGGCCTTTATTGGGCCCAAATCATCAAAATCCATCCAGATCTTTCTTTCCTTGCCAAGCCCAAAACCAAAGCCCACATATTTTCCAAGAAAATAACCCACCCAACCAAATCCTAAACGGCACCCATCTCATGAATATTGCTAATTTGGACCAATTACTTCCTAGTAATAATCTATCTAATTTTGGGCTCCAAAGTACTTGGGAGGATGGTAATAATAATGGAAATCTGGGAGGAAATAGTTTTGTCCCTAACCTTGAATACCATGGAAGTGACGAGTCGTCTACCGTAAGTCCAGCATTTGAAAATCTACCAAGTTTGATGAGTTTGAACACCATTTTCTCTACTCCTTCATCTTATAGCTCCACTCCTTTGCACTTTTCGCCTACAACTTATGCCAATGAAGGCACAAAAGATGAGAGCTATAGTTACTTAATGTAATGATGTGTTGATGTTATATTAGAATTCCTCTTTTATCAACCCAGGATTTATTAGAATATTCTTTTAAAACTCGATATTATATAGTTTCCTTGTTAAATAAGAATCAATTTGCTTGAGTTATCTAGGGTTCAACTTTACAATTTGACCTGTTTAGCCGTTTTTTTCCTTGATTGAACTACTTTTGTATAATATATAAGATCGAGCTGGTTTAAAATTTGCGTTATTAATTCACCGATTAGACGGGTTGATTCAATTTGATTCGATTTTAATAACTATAATTTAACATCTTTAAAATAGTATTACATAGCCACATTTTTTTGGAACTTCAACTCACTTATAGCAATTGAAGGAGTGATCAATTCTAACAACTATACAAATCATGCATAAATAGATAGTTAAGCTAAAAAAGTAATTGAATGTCGGAAAAAACATATCATTCTATACATGTACACATTTTACTATTATGAAACCATGGAGTATAATGAAAAATTCAAAATTCATTATTATTGACAACGATAATAACAGACAACAATCTTTTTAGTCTTACTAACAAAATTATAAATTTGTAATATTTTAAAAACAAATATTACGATAGTGAAGTGATTCTTAAAATTTAAATATTAGACAGATTAAAAAGAATTCGGCCCATTCCCAATCCATGGGCCGGCCAGGGTCCAATGGCCATATCAGGTAGGAATTCTTCCCCCACTCTAACTATAATTTTGTTCGATAAATTAAGAACGAAGGAAACCCAGCACGAATTAGGTAGCGTTTGGCGTTCAAAGTTGGGCACAGAACCAACTTTTCCAAACTCAAAAATGCATGTTTGGGTGTTTGGCAATTGGAATTGACAAGAAGCCTAGTTCGAGGCAAGGCCTCCCACTGGAGCAAATTCCAGCAACAAAAATGCATTCCAAACTCTCTTCTCTCTCATCCTTTTTTCTTTTTCTTTTTTTTTTAAATTCAATTTTCTTACTCGGTATAATGAACGAAATAAATTAAAAACTATCACAATATAATCTCTATCTTAAGATGAATAAATCTATATCCATTTTTTCTATTTTTATTAATTTTTTAGAAATGAGTTTTATACCATTTAATTAAATTTTTTTGTTAATTATTTGTTTTAAAAATAGATTAATTTAAATAATTTATATAAATAATATTTGAAATAAAACGGTGCCTTTTATAGTCATTTTACATTCAAACCATAATTTTAACCGTAGTGTTTATCAAACACCAAAAACAACTTCTCGTTTCCCACAACACTTTTAAAGAAATGTTTACCAAACAGCTTACTCCTTTTCCAGCTAGTCATTTTCAAGCAGAACTTCTTCCTACAGAACTTTTCCAGCTAGAACCGGAACACCAAACAGACCCTTAATCAGCCTCCCTGCGCATGTGAGGCCGATCGAGTTGTTCAGATTTCAAAATGAGATCAGTACCAGTTTTTGTGGTTTCGCACAACAATACTGTTAGAAAAATGATGAGATGGGTTCGCCGGAGAGCCAGAATCAAGAAGTTTGGAGCCACGAAATCGCCGGCGATATCCTTCCCCACGACATGATCCTGGAAATCCTCTCAAAACTGTCTGTCAAATTTCTACTACGGTTTAGGTGCGTCTCCAAATCATGGAACTTTATAATTTCAGAGCCGCATTTTCTTAAAATCAGACAACCCTGATATATAGACCCAATCTTTGCTCATAATACTCGTTTGGGGACTTTAAGCGGATGGCTCTGTTTTTGGTCTGGCCATAAACATAGTGATTTGGATGGTAGTCTCATGACTCCTTATCCAAGGATTGATGTTTGGGTAATGAAGAAGTATGGTGTGAAGTCCTCTTGGACCAAATTATTTGTGGTTTCGCCTGAGATTGTGTATCGGTACGCGCAGATGTATGATGATTTTGTGCCTCTCTTGTTCTCTAAGGAAGATGAACTTGTGGCCATCATTAAGAGAGATTTCCGGGAAGTGGTGGTGGCAGTAAAGTTTAACATTAGAAAGTTGATCTTCGAAGATGTACTGCGTTGGCCTCTGAGGCGTTTGCCTCGTTACTGCGCGAGTATGTATCATTCTTTTCCATACATGGAGAGCTTGATTCCTCTTTGATTGTGTTGTATATGCCATATGGTATGTTAGATTCCATGCAAATGACTAAATTCTAATTAGCTTTGTTAGAATTATATTTCTTGAAACCATGGATAGTATTTTTTATAAAATTGAAATTGTTGCAATCATAAAACCATCTTTCTTTTAAGTCCTGTTAAAAAAAAATTAACTTTTATCCTAGATAAAGCATTGAGGGTACACTATGATACGATTCTAGGATCGCACCAAACCCTAGGGTGTGCCAATAGTGAGAGGCAAAAGCGTTTGAGCTAAGGCACACAAGGGAGCGAGCTAGACAAGCTACAAAGGGTCTCATAGAGTTAGCTAGAGCCCACAGAGTGATTATGATGAGCAACACACGAGGAAGGAGTGTGTTTGAGCAAGGAAAGCGTGAGGCTTATGCGCAAGAAGCATCAATGGCTGCGGAAGGGTCTAGACGAGCCAAAGTGGTCAAGATGAACTCCGATTTGACTAATTCCAAAAATACAAGACACTTCGGGATGTTGGAAAGTTCGTGTCCAAAACTCAGGTCAATCGGACGAGGGAAACAAAAGTTGGCCCTAGTCAACAATTTCGTGCGCAGTCAACAAGTGCAAGCAGTCAAAGGGAAATTGACCATGGGCCCAAATGAAAACGGCTCGAGCTTTCTGTGCGATTCAAGTTGCAATATGAATCTGAGTCAAGGGACTAGGTCTGGGCCAAATTTGGGCCGAAACGCATGGAGAAATCAAGAGATGGCCCGGGAGGAGTTCAAACGCGGCAAGGAGAGTGCACTTCAAATCCGACTAGGAGTAGAAGATGAAGTCGACTTGGAAGAGAAGTCGGATTGAAGGAAGGCTTCGTGTACAAGTTAGATAGGATGATATTTGTATTTATTTTATTTTATTTGTTAGAGTTAAATCAGAGTTAGGCGTTCTAATACTAGTTAACTTAGAAGTTGTATTCTAGCGCCTATAAATAGGTGGTTTTTCATTCAATAAAATTAAGATCAAGTTTTCAGCAAAAACACCTTACCAAATTCCCGTTCACCTTCTACCATCTTATTCTTGAATCTTCCGGAGCAAGCCGTTACTTGTGTAACTTAACCGTGTGACTCGGTTAGGGCTAGCAAAGCGTGACGACTTGTGTGACGCAAGGCGTGAGCTAGTGTGCGTCATTCGTGTGTGCGCTTGTGGGACTCCAGCATGGATCTGCGAAGACGTGTTGCGTGATTCCTTAGTGTGGCGTTCGAGTGATTCGGCGTGGGAGGTGCACAAGGCATGTTAGCGATTGTGTGACTCAATCGTTAGGGTTCGTGTGACTCAAACCTTGAAGCTTGTGTGACTCAAGCTTTGAAATCGTGTGATTCGATTTCTTTTGGGGATTGGACGGACTTAATCTCGGTGGGGAGGATTCGTTGGTGCGACGCTTACGAATTGGACCTCAAGTGCTAGTCAAGTACTAAGCGATAACCTCAATTAGTAGTATGGGATGCTAATTGATTAAAAGGAGCGTTCAAGGAGAGATTGTATTAATTCCGCACACCAAATCGAGAGAAGAACAAGATTGTCATTTATGCGCGTCTTGGTCTAGCTAGGATCGTATCACACTAATGATTAATCTTTTTCCCAAATCCTTCTTTTTCAACCGTAGACTGAACTACACTTCCATAATCAAAGATTTACATTTTTCAAGAGTTGTACAGTGGTAGATATTTTTTAGAAGAAAGATTAAATCTATCCTGCAAATATCGTATTGTTCATGATTTAAATTTAAATTTTCCCTTACTTTTTATTTTAACTGGACTAAAAGAGTGAAATAATAATT
Organism: Viola odorata; assembly: GCA_963691705.1. Lineage (NCBI taxonomy): Eukaryota > Viridiplantae > Streptophyta > Magnoliopsida > Malpighiales > Violaceae > Viola > Viola odorata. The sequence goes on along the minus strand of OY829546.1, from coordinate 48,446,139 downwards.
TAAAGAGAAATATATAAAAAAAGTGAGAAGAATGAAAAAAATCATACGATAAATAATCAGCCATTTCTGTCCAAGATAAGTGGATTTAGTAACATGAGTAGGGAAAGTCTTTGAAACCGTACAACATTAATATAATTCAATATTTTTCTTAAGAGACGGTTTAGTTGGAAACCTGTTATAATTCAATATCCAATATTTTTTTATAAACGAGGTAAGATTCAAACTTAAATATGAGTTTTTATTGGTGTTTTTATCACCAGTAAGACAACTAATAAGCTATATGTTCATCGACGATAAATTAAGACTTCTACGTGAACATCTTGAAACTCTTTCTTTTACTTCTGTTTTACTGTAGTAGCTAGTAGTGATAAATTGGTGTTTTTTTTTCTACTTTGGGTGACAAACTAATTGTATACTAGTCCCAAACTTGAAATGTTTGGAAAAAATTAGGTATTTATGTTACATAAAAATCCTACGGTGAGATCTTCCGGTTTGCCTCTTATATTTTTTAAAACTTTCAATTAATTTTTTGACTTTTATAATTAATAAAAAAATTAAAAATTGGAAGAAAAATGTAACAAATATGTACGGCCTATATTACTCAAACTTAAAAAATGAATGAGTAAAAAAAAAAGGAAAAAGTTACAAAAGAAACTTAGACCAAAATTTTCATTGTCACATACTATTATATTTGTTACGTTTACCCTCTTTTTTTATCCTTTTGTAATATTTTATTTTTAAATTATTTAATTATTAAAAAGTTTAAAATTATAATTTTTATGATTCTTTTACTAATTTTTAAAAGTATTTATCACATTAAATTTTATATCGTTATTTTGTAGAATTTTATTTTATTTTAAAGACTTTTCCACTATTTAATTTTTTTACAATTTTTCTTTCATAAAAGATTATTAAGAATGTTAAACAATATAATTTTTTCCTAAAAAATAATGAAATAACCGGCAATATAGAAAAATTGAAAAAGTAGGAAAACGAACCATAGAGTTACATTTAATACTTAAGGATCAAACGAAAAAAAATCTCATAGTTCTGACTCTTCCGAAAAGAAATTGAAATTTCCTCAAATATAATATTGTTGCAAATAAAAAATCCGCCTAGATTTGTTGTGCACAGTCATTTGCAAACTCGTATTTCAATATTTTTTAGCAAAAAAAAAGTACTCGTATTTGAATAACGGGAAATAGCTAACTATGTCGGCGTTAGTCACGCTGGGCATGGGTGATGGATGCGGGTAACGGGGATGAAATTGGAAAAAAAAAAATGAATCGTTTAGGAACATGTATATATTTTAGTTTTTATTTTTAGTTGCATGTATATCGAGATCCAATGATCTCAAAATCTCTAATCTTGAACATGTTCCTTTCAATTTTGAACACCAATTTCCTTACTTTGGCCTAACATATATACCATTGCTTTTGTTTCAGTTTTATGCTGAGGTTCATAAAAGAACATTTGAAGCGTTGATCCTCGATTTAATGAATTAAAACCCCACTTATTTTAATATTTTGTTTAATTACTCTCTGTACTAATTATTTATTTAATATCCCCTGTATTTAATTTTTTTTATTTAATTACCCCCTATCGTTACAGAATGTTAATTTATCACGTTTTCCGTTAAAAAAAATTACCACATAAGCACAATTTTGCTACGTCAGATGCCACCTTAAATTGCCACTAACTTGATTTGTTCCACGTAGGTATTTTGCCACGTGAGAAAATAATTTTACAAAAATAAATATTTATTAAAAAAAACTTGAAATTAGAAAACTAAAAAAAAAAATACATCTTCTTCCTCCTTCCCCTCCATGTCTTCTCTCTCTCTCTAGAATGCCAAGCGTAGCCATGAATGTTTACCGTGCTTTCTTCAAATAGCAACAGAGGCATCTCCTAAACCCGACACTCTTTTACCCCAATTTCATGACCCAATGATCCCACCAGCAACAACAACCCGTCGTTCACCGTTGGTGTCGCCAAGAATGATGTCCACGTCGACCCTTTCCTCTGCATCTTCATCCATGACACGGTTCTCATCTCATCGCTACCCGCAAACTTCATCGTCGCAACCCCTGACAAGAGCAGATCTGTGATGACACAAGTGAGGAGAGTAGATTCAGAGGAGAAGAAGCGTCTGTGGACCTCACGCGTCGCGACTATAACTAGTTTCATAAGTGTTGACGGTAGAGATGAATAAATTGGAAGGAAAATGGACCAAATGGTGGAGTTTTGTTTTTTTGGGTGATGAAGAATTGTCAGAGGGGAGATTGTAGTTAGGGATGGCAATAGGTATCCATACCCGGATACCCGCCCATACCCGGATACCCGCCCATACCCGTACATATTTTATCGGGTAATACCCAAACCATACCCGATTTAATTGGGTATGGTTTGGATATTACCCATACCCATTCGGGTATCACCGGGTATAATACCCGAAAATACCCGAATGGATATCCATTTTATTTCCTCCTTCTTTGTCCTTTCACACCATCCTCAATCCCTCTCTCTGGCCGCCGTCCTCCCCCTCCCTCTCTCTGGCGCCGCCGTCCTCCTCCTCCCTCCTCCCTCTCTCTCGCGTCGCCTCTATGAATCGAATCTACACACAAGAACGCACCCAGTCGCCCCCGTGCTGATTTTTTAGCTCTCGTCCTTTTTTCCGGGTATGCTTTGCTCGCTTTGGTTTGCCTTTTAATTCTCTGGCTTCTTAATTTAGTCTTCCTCATTACTCTAATTAAGCTATTAGAGTGGATCTTGCGTGTTTTATATGGGCGTGTTTGCGTTTTTTCCTTTTTCTGTTTGATTGTAATGTGTGTTTGATTTGAGCGGATTTGTGCATAATGACGAGGACCCAATTGGAGGAGGAGGAGGAGCGGATGTGTGTTTGTTATTTTTTCCTGTGTTTGTTGTTGCGTATGAGCAATTGGAGGAGGAGGAGGAGCGGTTGGTCTATTGATTATTGCATTCCTATAATTTAAGAGAATGTTGTCCTATAGTAAACTTTGTAGAGTCGTCATGAATCTCCTGTGAAATAGATTGAAATACTGTAATCCCAATGTAGATTGTACAGTTAACAACATCTGGCAATTTTGAGGAAGCATTGGCTTTGTGAAAGCTGCTTCCACCAGAAGATTCAAGTCTGCGAGCAGCAAAGGACGGGTCAATTCATATAAGGTAGAAATTTCTCATTCAGCGATGGTTGCTTTTACATAGCTCTAGTGTTCTGATGAAGGGTTATTTACTTTGAACTCTTGTTATTGTGTGTAAAAACTTCCCTCTAACACTGAACAGATGAATTGTATATTATACCCTACTACATAATCAACTAGTTATTCGTCCATGTACAATTTTGATGGTGGTCTTTTAAGTTGCCAAGTACTTGTAGCATCAAATTTATCATATCATGCACCAATTTATATGATTGGAGTCTTGTATCACGACTCGTGTTTGTTAGCGTGGTTTATTGTAGATTGTATTTGGATTTTTCGTTTGTGTAGAATCTGAAGTTCTAAGACTTATGGAGGGATAAAGCTTTTGGGAGATTTTATAATAGTTTACGTTTATGAACTAAAGGTACTTTTATTGGTGGGTCTGGATGGTTGGCGAATGCATGGGATGATTACTTAGCTTGAATGCTATGCAAAAATTACCTCTAATTTCTTTAGCTCATAAAGTTAGAAGCTGCAAACTAATGCAGTGGTATATCTTAGTCACATGCACAAAATAAGGTAATGCCAATCCTCTTTGGCTAACTGAAAGAGTGATGATGGTATATCATAACATTTCGATGTACGTGGTGGCAAGAAGGACAGTTTCTTGAAGGGTACATAAGTGAGTGGAAACTCAAGGGTTTGCATTATGTTACTGAAAGGGAAGTGGTCTAGGACTACTTTTCTGTTGTGATTGAATACTGGATGAGGTAATGTCTTTGCTTTATGACCGATATCCTCACATTTAGAGAGTAATAAAAAGTGTTGTTGCATGTGTGGCATGTGTGTTTGAGCACAAGTAGGGAGAGTGAGATGTCACATGGATGTGATGAGCATATTGTTGGGAAGTTTTAATCTGACGTTATGTATGCCATCCTTAGGTGGGTGGTTGCGAGATGATAATTAAAGTTTAGAATCTAGAAATCCAAGCTTGGAGGTTCTGAGGAAAGGAATTTGGTGTTACTCGATCTCAGTTTGCGGTGAAGGAGTCACATGCTCATTTTACTCTTGGCGCAGATATTTTCAGAATTCATGCTAGAGGAAACAGGAACCAAAGCTCTTGACAGCAGGAGCATGCTAAGTGAAAAATAAATAGGAGTAGACAGGTAGAGGAAGAGATGGAGGATTTTTTTTTAAATGATGAAAATAGATGGGATTGTTTTAACTTTGTTACGTGAAACTTCACAACTTTACAATCTTTGTGATACTTACTTGCATGTCTTTTTCCTAACATTATGAGGGTGCCTTAGCAACTTGTAAGCTAGAAGATGCAAGCTACTTATAAGTAGTTGATAAAAATGCCTGGGTGTATAGATGTTCTTAGATCCATATTTGCAGAGGGTTTAGAGTTGTAGTATTCTGTGTTATAATAGTATTGTGTCCATTGTTTTCTTCCCCTTATTTTTGCTAGTGACTTGCGCCCAAATATAATTAGAGATGGCAAAGTTAATTTATTTTCATAACCAACTAAGATTCCCTCCCACTCCATTTGATCCAATTCCATTCCCACTTTGCCTCACTTTTCTCACTTTTCTCCATTCATCTGTTATATACCATCCCATTTTCCCACTAACATTCTGTATCACGCTTGGCCTTTACATGTTAAAATATGGTATAACTTTGTTTATTAATATATATATATATATATATATATATAAAATTAAATACTTATAAATTCTTAATTCAATATTGTCACTTCTAGTAAAGTAAAAAGAAATTTTAAGTTTGAGACGATAGACAAAAGGTAGATTGTTTGTATGCATTTTGTTCTTTACTTCACGGTAAGACAAAAGGAATATTTGGCCTTCTTTAATTTCTAGTTCTGCTTAAATACTTATTGTTTCCATGTATTTATATAGTAGACTCATTTCTAGAGTTATATTTGTGTTTGGAATTATTTTCAGATAACAATGGATGCTGCCAGTGGCGCAGATCAAGTCAATGTTACTGAAGAAAGTGACGAAGTCTCCGTCACTGATATTGCCGCTGAACTTTTTCAATCCCGGTTACGAAGTGTTGTATGGAAACACTTTAAAAGAGTAAAAGTTGAGGGGATTTATAAAGCACAGTGCAATTATTGTGGTAGACATTATACTGGAACTACAACAGCCGGGACGTCTCGTTTGCATGCACATCTCAGAACGTGTGCTAAGAAGAGAGAGGCAGATACAGAAAGATCAATTAGTTCAACTTTTTTATTTGATCATGGCATTGCAAGAAGAGAACTAGCAAATATGATAATCATGCATGAGTACCTCCTGTCTATTGTTGAGCATGTCGGGTTTAGGACATTTATTATTTCACTTCAACCTGAATTTAAATGCCCTTCCCGAAACACTATTAAGAAGGATATATTGAATATTTTTATGGAAGAAAAGGAGAGAGTTATGAAGTTTTTTGATGAGAGTGTAGGTAGATTTGCTATTACTACAGACATGTGGACAGCAGATAACCAAAAGAAAGGCTATATGGCTGAACAGATGTGAGGCTGAGCTGGATGAGATTGCTGAACAGCTTGACTTGGTGATATTCAGCTTGTTGAAATTGTTGAAAATGTGTTACTTTGGTAGAATTTCTTGATTGGAAGTTTTTTTTTACCTCCCGGCGTTTGGCTATTTCCACGGTTACTTACTCTATTTTCTTAAATTTTGTGAATAGTATCTATCGGCCCAAGAACTAGATTAGATTTAGTGGCCCAAGACAAATCATCAAATACTAAACATGCCCATATGTTTATGAGGATTTAGATAATTTTGAACAGATTTACATTTGGCAGAATTTATCTTTGTTTTTTTTAATTTTCAGGGAGATTATTATTTAAATCGAGCCAAAACGATAAAAACCGAGCCAAAACGGTAAAAAACGAACCAAATCGGTAAAAATCGAGCCAAAATGGTAAAAATCGAGCCAAAACGGTAAAAACCGAGCCAAAATGGTAAAAACCGAGCCAAATTGGGTATGGGGCATATTGGGTATGGGTAATAATGGATATTTAGTTTTGGGTATGAATTGGATATTTACCCATAACCGCCCATACCCAGTTTAACATACCCATACCCGTCCATACCCGCCCAATTGTCATCCCTAATTGTAGTGGCTTGTACCCTATAGAAGTAGAAAAGAATGAGCTCGCTACAGGAGGAGGAAGAATGGAGGAAGAGTAATCCAAATCCACGACAAAAGGGGTTTTGTTGGTTTGGTTGAAACAAAGAGAAGGAATTGAAGTTAGTGTGAGCCTGACATTCAGTTGTACATGAGGGAAATGCAAATGCCCCACAATTTCAGATTGATGAATGGAAATCTATCCAATAAAGATGAGTTCTTGTTCATCTGTTAGAATGTAGAACCATGCATTTTTCAGCTAACAAGTTTTATGTTAGTGCATTCTGCAACTTTTGTCTTGTTCATGATGCAAGTATGTAGTTCTCTTGTCAAGCTATAGAATAATGGTCTATATTTTTCAATAAAAAGATGGAATTGATTTATCCCATTTGCATTTTCCTTGGATAATTGATCTGATGATCTGATAGAGGGGAAGGAGGAAGAAGAGTGTTTGAAGGAGGAAGAAGATGGTGTTTTTATTTTTTAGTTTTTTAATTTTTAGGTTTTTTTTATAAATATTCATTTTTGTAAAATTATTTTCTGATGTGGCAAAATACCTACGTGGAACAAACCAAGTTAGTGGAAATCCAAGGTGGCATCTGACATGGCAAAATTATGCTGACGTGGTGATTGTTTTTCACGAAAAACGTGATAGATCAACATTCCGTAACGGGAGGGGGTAATTAAACAAAAAAGATTGAATACAAGGGGTTATTAAACAAACAATTAGTACAGGGGGTTTCTTGTACTAATTGTTTGTTTAAGCCTTCATTCCCTATCTTGCCATGAACTATTTCGATTGCTTCTTTTCTCAAGGTTTCCTGTTCCGGTAGTTAGCGACCCTGTATATTATTTGATAAACTCTACTAAGAAAACTGCATATAACTAAGATTGATAATATAATGACATATTTGTCTACGTAGGAAGTTGTAAAGAATGAAGAGAGAGGCTTCAATTTTAAACTTCTTTTCTAAGTAATTATGTCAAGAGGATTGAAACCAGTTCTCCAATCTTTGAATGTGTGTCTTCGTTTGTTTCTTGTTTTGGCATGCAACAGTTGTTTCTTTTTGTATTTTGGGGATTTCAATTCATTTTTACCAATCATATTGAATAGAGATTCGACTTCTTGTTTTCGTATTAGTGTAACTTTTGTTGCAGTTTTCTACTCTTGAATCATTTCTTTTGGAATGCTAGTTACTTTATGCGTAGTGAGTAGAGATGGAAACTAAACTCCAATTTTCTTATTTTCACATGAAATACATCATTTGTTGCAATTTTTTTGCTTTTGGTGCAAGTATGTTTTGATGCAATCTCGAGTAATTGCTTTTGATGCAAGTTTATTTTGTTTCGAGATTATTGAGTCTCAAAATCTCCAATCTTGAACCCGTTCCTTTAATTTTTAACTCCAATATCCTTGTTTTGGCCTGACATTCATACCATTATTTTTCTTTCAGTTTTCTACTGAGGTTCGTAAAGGAACATTTGAAGCGTTCATCCCCTATCTTGACATGAACTACTTTGATCGCTTCTTTTCTCAAGGTTTCCTGTTCCGGTAGTTAGCGACCTTGTATATTATTTGGTAAACTCTGCTAAGAAAACTGCATATAACTAAAATTGATAATATGATGACATATTTGTCTACGTAGGAAGTTGTAAGGAATGAAGAGAGGGACTTCAATTTCAAACTTCTTTTCTAAGTAATTATGTCAAGAGGATTGAAACCAGTTCTCCAATCTTTGAATGTGTCTTTGTTTGTTTTCTTATTTTGGCATGCAAAAGTTACTTCTTTTCATATTTTGGGGATTTCAATTTATTTTTATTAATCATATTGAATAGAGATTCGACTTCTTGCTTTCGTATTAATGCTACTTTTGCCGCAATTTTCTAGTCTTAAATCGTTTCTTTCTTTTGGAATGCCAGTTACTTTATACGTAAGTGAGTAGAGATGGAAACTAAACTCCAATTTTCTTGTTTCCACATGAAATACATCCTTTGTTGCACTTTTCTGCTTTTGGTGCAAGTATATTTCAATGCAATATCGAGTAACTGCTTTTGATGCAAGTTTATTTTATTTCGAGATCATTGAGTCTCAGAATCTCCAATCTGGAACCTGTTCCTTTCAATTTTGAACTCCAATTTCCTTGTTTTGGACTGACATACATACAATTGCTTTTGTTTCAGTTTTCTGCTGAGGTTCCTAAAGGAACATTTGGGGAACATTTGAAGCGTTCATCCTCTATCTTGCCATGAACTACTTTGATCGCTTCTTTTCTCTAGGTTTTCTGTTTCGGTAGTTAGCGACCCTGTATATTATTTGATAAACTCTGCTAAGAAAACTGCATATAACTAAGACTGATAATATGATGACATATTTATTTATGTAGGAAGTTGTATAAAATGAAGAGAGGGACTTTAATTTCAAACTTCTTTTCTAAGTAATTATGTCAAGAGGATTGAAACCAGTTCTCCAATCTTTGAATGTGTCTTTGTTTGTTTTCTTCTTTTGGCATGCAAAAGTTGCTTCTTTTTGTATTTTGAGGATTTCAATTACTAATCATATTGAATAGAGATTCGACTTCTTATTTTTGTATTAGTGTAACTTTTGCTGCAGTTTTCTAGTCTTGAATCGTTTCCTTCTTTTGGAATGGCAGTTACTTTATGCGTAGTAAGTAGAGATGGAAACTAAACTTCAATTTTCTTGTTTTCACATGAAATACATCCTTTGTTACAATTTTATGCTTTTGGTTCAAGTATATTTCGATGCTTTTATTTCAGTTTTCTGCCGAGGTTCCTAAAGGAACATTTGAAGCGTTCATCCCGTATCTTGCCATGAACTACTTCGATTGCTTCTTTTCTTAAAGTTTTCTATTCCGGTAGTTAGCGACCCTGTATATTATTTGGTAAACTCTGCTAAAAAAACTACATATAATTAAGATTGATAATATGATGACATATTTGTCTATGTAGGAAGTAGTAAAGAATGAAGAGAGGGACTTCAATTTCAAACTTATTTTCTAAGTAATTATGTCAAGAGGATTAAAACCATATCTCCAATCTTTGAATGTGTCTTTGTTTATTTTCTTATTTTGGCATGCAAAGTTACTTCTTTTCGTATTTTGGGGATTTCAATTTATTTTTATCAATCATATTGAATAGAGATTCGACTTCTTATTTTCGTATTAATGCAACTTTTGCTGCAGTTTTCTAGCCTTGAATCGTTTCTTTCTTTTGGAATGTCAGTTACTTTATGCGTAAGTGAGTAGATATGGAAACTAAACTCCAATTTTCTTGTTTCAACATGAAATACATCCTTCGTTGTAATTTTTTGCTTTTGGTGCAAGTATATTTCGATCCAATCTCGAATAACTGCTTTTGATGCAAGGTTATTTTGTTTCTAAATCATAGAGTCTCAAAATCTCCAATATGGAACCTGTTCCTTTCAATTTTCAACTCCAATTTCCTTGTTTTTGCGTGACATACATACCATTGCTTTTGTTTCAGTTTTCTGCTGAGGTTCCTGAAGGAACATTTGAAGCGTTCATCCTCTATCTTGCCGTGAACTACTTTGATCGCTTCTTTTCTCGAGGTTTTCTGTTCCGGTAGTTAGCGACCCTGTATATTTTTTGGTAAACTCTGCTAAGAAAACTGCATATAACTAAGACTGATAATATGATGACATATTTGTCTATGTAGGAAGTTGTAAAAAATGAAGAGTGGGACTTTAATTTCAAACTTCTTCTCTAAGTAATTATGTCAAGAGGATTGAAACCAGTTCTCCAATATTTGTATGTGTGTCTTTGTTTGTTTTCTTGTTTTGGCATGCAAAAGTTGCTTCTTTTTGTATTTTGAGGATTTCAATTACTAATCATATTGAATAGAGATTCGACTTCTTGTTTTCGTATTAGTGTAACTTTTGCTGCAGTTTTCTAGTCTTGAATTGTTTCCTTCTTTTGGAATGGCAGTTAGTTTATGCGTAATGAGTAGAGATGGAAACTAAACTCCAATTTTCTTATTTTCACATGAAATACATCCTTCGTTGCAGTTTTCTGCTTTTGGTTCAAGTATATTTCGAAGCTTTTATTTCAGTTTTCTGCCAAGGTTCCTAAAGGAACATTTGAAGCCGTATCTTGCCATGAATTACTTCGATTGCTTCTTTTCTTAAAGTTTCATATTTCGGTAGTTAGCGACCCTGTATATTATTTGGTAAACTCTGCTAAGAAAACTACATATAACTAAGATTGATAATATGATGACATATTTGTCAACGTAGGAAGTAGTAAAGAATGAAAAGAGGGACTTCAATTTCAAACTTATTTTCTAAGTAATTATGTCAAGAGGATTAAAACCATATCTCCAATCTTTGAATGTGTCTTTGTTTGTTTTCTTGTTTTGGCATGCAAAAGTTGCTTCTTTTCGTATTTTGGGGACTTCAATTCATCTTTATCAATCATATTGAATAGAGATTCGACTTCTTATTTTCGTATTAATGCAACTTTTGCTGCAGTTTTCTAGCCTTGAATCGTTTCTTTCTTTTGGAATGCCAGTTACTTTATGCGTAAGTGAGTAGATATGGAAACTAAACTCCAATTTTCTTGTTTCAACAGGAAATACATCCTTTGTTGCAATTTTTTACTTTTGGTGCAAGTATATTTCGATGCAATCTCGAGTAACTGCTTTTGATGCAAGGTTATTTTGTTTCAAGATCATTGAGTCTCAAAATCTCCAATATGGAACCTGTTTCTTTCAATTTTGAACTCCAATTTTCTTGTTTTGGCTTGACATACTTACAGGTGTGTCGCATGCCCTGCATAAAAGTTAATGTTCAACTCATTGCTATTCTACAAATAATGCAGATAGTGGTGAGAGGATCGATCCCACAGAGACAAGCTTGACTGATTCGTGTTCCTCTTTATAAATGACCAAGTAGAAAACCAAGTTTTGGGTTGTAAATTCGTGAAAACAGAAATGTAAATGAATTAAACGAGAGTTGCATATAGAAATATGGTTGGAATGAGATTGAAATCAGTAGGAGAAAGACATCCCCGGTAGAGATATTAACGAAGTGACAATTCCAAGACGTTGATCATTGACAAAAGATTTTCAAAACCAATTTCATAGAGAAGTTATAGAGATACATCCAGGGGCGATCTCCAAGCCTCCTCCTACTCAAGTCACTCGAGGAGAAGCTCCTCTTGTGACCCTAACTCCCCTAACAATCAAGGATTGCTGGTTTGTTGATGTGATTAGGAATGCCCTTCTCAAGACCTTGAGATGGACGCAACTGCGGTCCAGAAATCTCAAATCTAACTCTTTTCTTCTTCTAGTTTTAGGAAAAATATTATCCTATCACTAGTTGTCTACTCGGGTTCTCTGTAGTGCAGAAACGCGGCACCACAGTGATTCTACTGTAATTAATTGTACTGAAATCCAAGTTGATCAAGCTCAAACACGATACAATCAAACTATCATTAAAACAAGCAAGAAAAGTGATATGAAACGCTTTTAATTAAGATCAAAACAAGTCTCACAACAATTCCGGAATTGTCAACCTCTGAATCTCTACCAGAGATGAAGGTTTTTAGTTACAAAACATAACGAAATGATGAAAGATGTTCAAAACAGAAAATAGGAAAATGCTGGAAATTCTGGAAAATAAGTGAAAAAGCTGGTTTTCTCCTCTAACTCCTTGCTCTCCTCCGATGCCTTCCTCTACCGTTCTGATCAGTATTAATGGTCTCCTTTGGCGCCAAGATGCTCCTCTCCAAGGTGAGACAGCTCCCACTCACAAGCCTCCTCAGTTTGGTCTTCAAGAAGCATGTCCAAGTGTGAGAATATTCTCCCAAAACACAAGGAGAATGTCATTTCATACTTCCAAGATGCTTGTTAGGAGTGGGAGGAATGATATAGGAACTCAAGAAGCCTAGTGTCTGCAAAAACGGGGTCCAAGGAGACAAGAAACGCACTCAAGACTAAATAATTATGGCGCGCAAAATCATGGTGAGTGCTGTCCAGATTTGGAAACGTCACGGAAGCCTCATCTCAGGGCCTTGAGATGAGTCGGAATGCATCAGAAGAAAATCAGCCAAGCCGGTTTGATCAATTGAGCTCTAATCTTTGGCCTTTTCGTTCCTTTTCCTAATTCTGGGTATTCAGGTGTAATTCTGGAAAAAGGAAGGAATAAGGGTCAAAGCAGCATGTTTATTGTCTCAAAAGCTAAATAAAGAGACAACAAAACTAAGTGGAATAACAATCAATCACATACATACCATTTCTTTTGTTTCAGTTTTCTACTGAGGTTCCTAAAGGACCATTTGAAGCGTTCATCCCCTATCTTGCCATGAACTACTTTGATCACTTCTTTTCTCGAGAGTTTTTGTTCCGGTAGTTAGCGATCCTGTATAATATTTGGTAAACTCTGCTAAGAAAACTACGTATAACTAAGACTGATAATATGATGACATATTTGTCTATGTAGGAAGTTGTAAAAAATGAAGAGATGGACTTTAATTTCAAACTTCTTTTCTAAGTAATTATGTCAAGAGGATTGAAACCAGTTGTCCAATCTTTGAATGTGTCTTTGTTTGTTTTCTTGTTTTGGCATGCAAACGTTGCTTCCTTTTGTATTTTGAGGATTTCAATTACTAATCATATTGAATAGAGATTCGACTTCTTGTTTTCGTATTAGTGTAACTTTTGCTGCAGTTTTCTAGTCTTGAATCGTTTCCTTCTTTTGGAATGACAGTTACTTTATGCGTAGTGAGTAGAGATGGAAACTAAACTCCAATTTTCTTGTTTTCACATGTAATACATCCTTTGTTGTAGTTTTCTGCTTTTGGTTCAAGTATATTTTGATGCTTTTATTTCAGTTTTTTGCCGAGGTTCCTAAAGGAACATTTGAAGCGTTCATCTCGTATCTTGCCATGAACTACTTCGATCGCTTCTTTTCTTAAGGTTTCCTATTCCGGTAGTTAGCGACCCTGTATATTATTTGGTAAACTTTGCTAAGAAAACTACATATAACTAAGATTGATAATATGATGACTTATTTGTCTACGTAGGAAGTTGTAAAGAATGAAGAGAGGGACTTCAATTTCAAACTTATTTTCTAAGTAATTATGTCAAGAGGATTAAAAGCATATCTCCAATTTTTGAATGTGTCTTTGTTTGTTTTCTTATTTTGGCATGCAAAAGTTGCTTCTTTTCGTATTTTGGGGATTTCAATTCATTTTTATCAATTATATTGAATAGAGATTCGACTTCTTATTTTTGTATTAATGCAACTTTTGCCACAGTTTTCTAGCCTTGAATCGTTGTTTTTCATTTGGAATGCCAGTTACTTTATGCGTAAGTGAGTAGATATGGAAACTAAACTCCAATTTTCTTGTTTCAACATGAAATACATCCTTTGTTGCAATTTTTTGCTTTTGGTGCAAGTATATTTCAATGCAATCTCGAGTAACTGCTTTTGATGTAAGGTTATTTTGTTTCGAGATCATTGAGTCTTAGAATCTCCAATATGGAATCGGTTTCTTTCAATTTTGAACTCCAATTTTCTTGTTTTGGCTTGACATACATACCATTGCTTTTGTTTCAGTTTTCTACTAAGGTTCCTAAAGGCACATTTGAAGCGTTCATCCCATATCTTGCCATGAACTACTTTGATGGCTTCTTTTCTAGAGGTTTTCTGTTCCGGTAGTTAGCGACCCTGTATATTATTTGGTAAACTCCGCTAAAAAAACTGCATATAACTAAGACTGATAATATAATGATATATTTGTCTACGTAGGAAGTTGTAAAGAATGAAGAGAGGGACTGCAATTTCAAACTTCTTTTCTAAGTAATTATGTCAAGAATATTTGTATGTGTGTCTTTGTTTGTTTTCTTATTTTGGCATACAAAAGTTGTTTTTTTTTAATTTTTTGGGATTTCAATTCATTTTTACTAATCTTATTGAATAGAGATTCAACTTCTTATTTTCGTATCAGTTCAACTTTCGCTGCAGTTTTCTTAGCACTTATTCCATAGCATTTGTAATTTTGAGGATAATACTTTGCAAAGTTAGTAACATCAGCATCTTAGTACTTATGATATATATACTCTAATATGCTAGTTGAGCTAATGTACTGATCAATACTTGAAGGACAATTTTGACTATTCATTGAAGGGGAGTCCCAGTATATATGTTGGACTCGGTATGTAAACACAATCGGTAACCATGGCTTGTAATAATACCCTAACGTGTATTGTTTATATGACATATGGAGAAACTATCGGGAAAAAGTGACAAGTACCGGTAACAGTTGTTTACTAGAGACACGTGACCTGCCTCTTTTTAAGTCTGGACGACACGTGTCCACCATGACTCACCCATGTGAAAAAGGGGTATAAATACTCCCCCCACTCCCTATTTGGAAAGAGGACACATACGCATACATAAATTCTGCCCACACTACTTCTCGCCCAAAAGCACCTTACCGGTACCCTAACCCTCACCCGATAATTACTTTTATCATATATCTCTCCATGTATACTGATTTGATCGTCGGAGTATCTAAATTGGAGACTCCTTCAGCGTTTTGCAGATGATATAGGCACAAAAGGATCATCCTCATCAGCTGGTCAGATTACTAAATAATCTTTCACCCCCGGATTATCATGTACAAGTTTTGAAAGTATTTCAATTCTTCAGTCACTTATTTTGTTTACAGGTTTAGAATTGCACAGAAGCGTGGTTCAGCATATGGTTGAGCCTAGATTTTGACCCTATATGCACATGGAAAACTAACAAATTGCCATGAACAGATCTGTCTAAATGTATTAAAAACAATTTGAAGTCATCACTACCCTGGCAATATACACCTTTTACTTCTTATTAGTTTTTCTCTCCTTTTTTCATTCTTCTCCACCATGTTAGCATCTTCACAGGAATAGCTTTTACAGCAACAGTAGCATCTAACACATTGGGCTATTGCGTTGCTTCACGGACATTCAGATAAACCAAAAATACTTTTAATTTTTTTTAATAAAAAAGTTGTATAGGCATAGCCGCATAGCCCAATTCAGCTGGGAAATTGGCCCGAAATAGGGCACAGGCCCAAGAGTGAAATTTTGCCCATGAACAGTGCTTGCTGCTTAGTGCTTAGCTTTCTCTTCCTTTGTTCAATCGAAGAAAATTGGCGGGTAAATACTAGAAGGGACGCGCCCGCCCAAATGCAAATGATTCTTTAATGTTTAATCACACGAGAAGCCATAGCCGTCCACGACATCACGACTGAAGAATCACCCCCTCTTTTAATAAACATGCTTAAATTTCATGGCAATTAGGGTTTAGAATATATAATCAATTAGGGTTCGCAAATGCTGGAAGAAGTTTCTGCCCTCTCGATTTCATCCCAAGAGGACTGGAAGTCTGCAACCATCAACAGGCGCTTCATCTAGTACTGGGTAATTTCGTTTCTTCTGGTAATTAGGATCCATGGCTGATTGTATAGGCAAATTCTGATGTATGCAATTGCTTAGCTCTGTTACTAGTCAAAGTACTATGTTTCTTTTTTTTGCTGCTTACATGGAGATGGAAACTTAACTTCTACTATTGGATGAGTTGGTCATGGAACTGATATTTCTGATATTATGTGATAACATCGCCTAAGTTACCATCATTCACTCGTGCCTCATTGACCGCTGGTCGTTCTTAGCAACTGCAACCACCTTTCATACTTTACCATTCAGAGATTATGCTATTGAGTGCCTGCCAGTGTTTTTGGATCTTTGACGGGGTATCATTTTGGACAGCACAATAAAGCTACAATAGTTCTGAAGTTTTCATATTATAGACAGCTATGTGATTTTACAATGGCAATCTACCCTATTCATTAACTGTCAAGTTCTTGAAACTAGGATTTCAATCTGACCAAGATAATTATGTTAAATTGTTCTTTCTTTTGTTCTTATCAGTAAGTTTGTTAGTAGCACTAGTTAGGATTTACTATTTCTTTGCTCAATTTCATCTAATGATATTGCTTCATTTTAACTTTGGTCTTCAAATTATTGCTCGTACCTTGCATTGCTGAGAGTTTCAATGTGCATATTGTGATAAATTTGTGGTCTATTATCATGTCATGCCTTTCTTGTCTCTTTAGCATGCGCTGATACTTGATACATATTATCCTTTTCCAATGATAAAATAAGAAAACGGATTATCATGTCATGTCTTTCTTGTCTCTTTTCCATGTATAAGTGAATGTTAGATACAGAATGCAGCTATCTTATGCATTGTTGCTTGTTCCGTTTTCCTTTTTCAGTGAAGTTAGACTAATTTTCTGAAAAATCTTAAATAGTTTGGACTATTTTCTTGGCTAATGCCATATTAGCTTGCAGTGTTGAATTGAAGCATACCTGTAATAATGAACTTTTATGAAACTTTAGGTCAAACTGATGGAATTACAGCAGACATATGGCAGAGGAGCTGAAGCTGTGCTAAATCTTCAAACCAACTCTTCAGTTTCCGTTGGTTATCACCCCCTTTTTGGTTCTCATAATGACATTGTCGTCTTTGAGCTTGATGAGAAACTCATCCCTGATGTCCTGCACCAAAGGTATTGATGGAATGCTGATTAATTTCTGGCATCTCTTCCATATCACCGATTTTCTAAGTTATTCACTTTATGGTTTTATGCTTTTTAGGGTCACCTTAAGAGGCCAGCCAGATGAAGATGCAGTTCTTTGCACTCAATCAAAAACTTACGCTCTCAAATTTGTTGGAACATCTAATTCTGTGTTGCTTTTGCCCCCTTCAAGTGAACTGGCCTCATATGAAAGTTCACAAGATTGTGATGGGAAAGTTGTAGACCCACATGTTCTTGCACCCGTCATTAAAGTGGTACCTGGTAGCATAGAGCTAGTTGAGGTTGCTCCCAGGCTTGACAGACTTAAAGTGCTTCTCCTAGAGAATCCTTACACCTATGAGGAGGTGTTACGAATGGATGATCCAGAAGAGGTTGAGAAAAATAAGACAAGATTGTATAAATGGGATGATCTTGTTGCCAGGGTTCAGGCAAGTAATGAGGAAATGAGGGCTGGGCTACTAGCTCTTTCTGCTGTTGAGATTGATGGGTACTGGAGAATTGTGGATGAGAAATATATGGGCTCAATCCTGAGCATGCTTTTGCACAATTCAGTGCTGAATGACTGGTCATTAGATGCACTAAACGAAGATGAAGTTGTGAGCGCACTGGTCTTGGATGGATTCCCTGCCAAACTTGCCCACCACTGTTTGCATACTTATGGAAGTAAGGTGGATGGGGATGTGGGCGTGTGGAAATTAGATGAGAGGCGAGTGTGTGTGCACATCGCGAGAGACATATTGAGAGCTGGGAAGATGAAAATGGATAATTTTATGGGGCAATGGTTGCTGAAGATTCCTGATGGTATGCACGCAAGTTTCGACATGTTAGAAGGTGAAATTTTAACAGAGAAGTTCGGAGTAGAAACATGGGTTCATTCCTTCAGTGTATCTTCGTTGCCTGCAACTCCTGCCAATCGTTTCGCTGCACTTTTTAGAGAGCGGTTGAAATGGGAGGGGAAGGATTTGGAGCCATACATCAGGTTTAGTTCTGTGGTGTACTTCATTTCGTTTTCATTTCCCACTTTGTTGTTATCTTAGAGGTATTTAGTAACTTCGTTTTTGTCGATGGAATTGGTTGCGCAGGGATTTAAAAGTACCTGGTCTTTCTTCAGAAGGTTTGCTGCTCAAGTATACTCGAAGAACACAACCAACTGCAGATGCAGAGCCTGTTTTCAGTGCAAGATAGTGGTAGAAATGTGCTTATCATTACCGTTATCGTTTTTGTAATATTCTTTGTTTGCGGATGAAAATGAGAGTGTATCCTTGATTTCTTATTTTTGAGGACAACATCTTAAGGTATAGGGTTATATATATATACATTTTTTAATTTTATGTTATAAACATTAAAAAACATATTCTAGAATCATATGACTCTGTGACCTTTTGTTTCTTCTTTTTCTTATGAATGAAGATTTGATGATTTTTCTTTTAAAAAAAATGCAATAATGGCAAATATCAAGCGAAAAAGAGGAACTAAACGGCTGCGTTTCGTTCGTGAGTTTCCCTCCTTAAAAGAGAAATACTACCATCATTTTTGAGGTTTTGGGCGGGAGACGGGGGGAAATGATGAACCAGACCAGAACTAAAAAGTAAAAACCACATGAAGTAGCAGTTTGTTTATCCCATTTTATTTTATTCATCAACAGTAAGATTGCTGTGGTGGATCGTCTTTTCCTTATTTTGCAGCCGGCATCAGCTGACAGGAAATGCCTCCGAAAAAGAAATTGAAGTCGGCGGCGGCGCCGTCGTCGTCGTCCTCGTCGCTATCGTCCTCCAAGAAAAACCAGCAGTCACAACAAGCACAACCTTCAAAGTTTGGGATTCAGCATTTCTTCAATCGCCACACGCAGAACTCTCAATCCCAAAACCCTAAACCCACTCCTAATGCCCCCAACTCCAACCCTCCTCCGGCGCCTCCTCCTCCTCCACCACCACCTCCTCCTCCTAACCCTTCCATCGCCCATATTGACGTCTCGCCCCAAGTTTCCAAGTCAAAGTCTCTTAAACGCTTCAACTTCTCGCCTCCAATGGTAATTTTCATCCTTTCTTTACATTCACTCCATTACTATTCAGTTTTCAAGTCGATTAATCAACACTTTTTGATAAAGCAGAGCCAAGATGATGGAGGCGACCAGGTGACCTGGAAGGTTTCTCCTGTAAATCGAAGACTCCAATCCCTGTCCAAGCATATTCACGGCATTCGCCCTTGTTCACTTAACCAGGCATGTTTTCTTCCCCTTTATAGTGCCATCCTCTTTATCTCTTACTTAACCATCTACTGGAATTGAGAAGCTCACCGTCAATGCTATAGGCTACTCCTCCCACAGTCACCCTGCTCAACAAGCTGCTTTGCCCTCCTCCCCCCGAGCCTCCCCAAACTAATTTGCTGCCTGTTAATAGTGTTGGCTCCAAAGGAGTGAACCCACTTCAGGATACCCAACAGAGCCCATTTAGAACTCCACCATCTCTGTCCTATGCCAATGATAAGGTGATTGTGTTTCTTATTTTTATGCTTGGAACTGTTGTCATGATGAAGTCATAATACTTTTATCTTGTCCTTTTCACCCTCGTTTTGGGATCTGATTAAGTACCTGTTTGTCTGCAGCTTTCTGATGACGCCGAATGGAATGGCACAGAAAGTCAACCGGGTTTATGGCAGCACAAAAAGGTTTTGCATTACAATCATATTTTCGCTCATACCCATGTCGTCAACTATCCTGCTTTTCAAAATACAATCATTTCTTCTGATCCCTTCCATTCCGTCATTGATGGAATGCAACAGTTCCTAACGACTGTTATTTTACTTACGTCTCCATTTGTGGTACTCTTCCTTATCTTGTTTGTTTTTCTTCCCCTCTAGGCATTGCTTGAACTTTTAGATCAAGTTCAAACTGCAATTTCTGTTGAAGACTCATCATCTGGTGCCACTGATTCAGCAAAAGTTCACAATGGATATTGTAATGAGAAGCCTTTCAAAGCTGATGCTCTACCTAAAAATGCAGCATTGGATCCACCAGAGAAGGTTGCTGCTCCATCCTCAAATCATAATTTGCTTGTATTGGAGGTATGGTGTAACTTTACTTTTTCCATTTCCGTTTTGTTCATTTTAATTCAACACACAAAAATTCTGGTAGATTGATGTTGCAATCTCCTTGTATGTTTGCTTTAGGTATCAGAGAAGCATAAGCCAGCTGGTATCTCAGGTGCTCAATACTCATACAAGGTTTGCTTTTTTTGCTATTATTGTAATAAAATTACTTTATTGCTTCATAGACCCGGTAACCTGCTCAAGGTAATTAATTGTTTTCTTCAGGTTCTACGCTTACTGAATGAGCGAAGTGGAGAAGAGCAAGCTGTCAATTTGTGGGATGAGTGGTAAATTCTTCTTTTGATGAGTGGTCAGTAGAGGCCTATATGCCTTTTACTGCAAGCTAATAAATTAGCAAATTAATAAGAATAACATTAAATGGTTTCAACTGTTGTTGTTGCTTACTCTTCAGATTGTACTTCTTATTTTACACTGTAATTTCAACCTGACTGCGTCAGACTTAATTCCTGAGTCTTGCCTCTTTGTAGTACTGGCTTGCACCACAATGATACAGTTCTTATTTTTCTACCAATTTTTTTTCAGGTTTTATAGTGGCTTCTCACCTGGGGATACTGTAAATGTGATTGGTCAATTCGACAACCAGGGAAAGTGTGATGTGGACCATGATAATAATCTTGTTATTGTTCACCCCAATATTCTTGTCTCTGGAACTCGGGTAAGTGATGCTTGTGGTATGAATTGGCTTTTATATAATCAGTTGCCTCTGGTTCCCTTCAAATGGTAGATGAGTGGGCTGTTTAGGAAATTTATGTTCATTATGTTTGTGTTTTTTTACCCTGAAATTATTGTAACAAATTTTACCACTTCAGGTTGCTGCTAGTTTCAGTTGTCCAAGACGGACTGTCCTGGATGAAAGACTAAAAATTTTCGAGTACTCAGTTGCAGCATTAATTGGTACCTTGCTGCACCAAATTTTCCAGGTTTCAGTATCCATATTCTTTTCTCAATTATAATATTTAGACATAACTTCCTTTGTATACGGACAAGCTTCCTTGTCATTCATTTTTCTGATGAGATACTTCTCTCTCTGTCCAGGCTGGACTCGTAAAGGAGAATTTGACAATAAGCTTCTTGGAGGAACACGCCAGAAAAGTACTTCAAAAAAATATTGAGAGCTTGTATGCATGTGAAGGTATATATTCATATCAATGTCTATTACTATTATTATGGTTGCATCATCATAGTTCTTTGCAACCAGTAACAAAAAGTTTTCTGCACCAGATTATGCTTGTTATTTTTTCTCGGTACTTCAATGAAAGATATTTCTTAAACCTTTGGGTTCTCTTTCTGAAAGTTCTAATCTCAACTTTCATGGAATTTTGTAGTGAATGAAAATGATATGCTGAAAACTTTGACTGATGCCCTTCCAAAAATATTAAATTGGACCATCCTATTCAAAGATTCACAGGTGAGCTGTTATTTCAATCAAATTCACTTAGTGGGACTAGATTTCACGTGCCTGTATTTTTTTCCATCTTGCTTTTTCTTTCCATGAACCTTGAACTTGTTAAATGTTGTATTCAAATTGTATGTCTTACATGGATGACCTATATTTTATTGCAGTTCCTTCATGGTTTCCCTCGTCTATTACACTCTGAAACCTTAGTTACCCAGTTTGACTCGTAGTTTTTTTTATTGAATATTATTACCTTATTCCCATGTATCCTCCTTCCTAATGAGATCCATGTATATTCTCTTGCAATATTCCTTTTTATGGAGCTCGTGAAATTGGAAAGCACTCTTGGACAATGATATATATATAAAGAAGTATTAGCTTTTCTTTTTTCCCAGTCATATGGTGAATCACACAGGACATGTATCTTGAGACTAATGGTCATTGGTGCATTGGCAGGATTTTAAGGCCCCCAGTATTGATTTTGGTTCTGATGATGGTTTGAAAAGGCTAAAAATATCTGAGGTGAGGCATTTTACTTATTCTTGTTGAAATTTTTATGTTAGCTTTCTAGTTTTCATTTGCTAATGCATCATAAATACCTGATGTGTATTTCTGGCATTTATTGAGATGAATTCTTACATGGGCATGTGAGCCGGGGGGACAAGAATTATTTATAGTTCTGGCAGTCTGGATTGGTTTAGCACATGCCAAAAACTTTCAATTGTTTTCGTTGGTGCTTATAGTACATGAATGTTTCAATTTTACTTGTACATGCCTATTATGTGGGGTGTGTTTGTCATTTCAAGATGTGGAGGAGTGTTACGTTGTAAAATCATTTTTGCTTTAGTCTAAACAATGTTTGATAGTATCAAATTTCAAAAGTAATTCCTTGCTGAATGTAGGTCATTGATATCGAAGAGATGGCATGGGCCCCAAAATATGGATTGAAGGGAATGATTGATGCGTCAATCAGTGTAAAGTTGGAGTCAAACAGAATTGTGGATGAAAAAATTGTCCCCCTAGAGTTTAAGACAGGGAAATCCAGTGGTCAGGCAAGTTGATAGTCTGCTGAAACTATTTGCTGAGGACTTGCAAAATATTTTAGAAACTGTCCATTTATTGCTCTTCATTGATATCATTTTGCTTGTGGTTCATCCCTGGCTTTTCCACAGTCATCTATGGAACATATTGCGCAAGTTATCTTGTACACTCTACTTATGTCCGAGAGGTAAGAATTACTACCTTTTCCTCAGGGGTGAAAATAGCATCGGCCTTCCATTTTGGAGAATATCTGAAGAACTTTGTTTATTTGTGATTGTCATGTTTTCAGGTACCTGAAACATATTGATTCTGGACTTATATATTATCTCCAGTCAGATCAGACTCAGGTATAAGCATATACATTGGTCTTGACTACTATCTTGAGTTGTTGAGTAACTGTAATTATCATTTTTCAAGGGAGTTGTGGTCCGAAGATCTGATGTGATTGGGTTAATCATGCGACGTAATGAACTTGCAAATGACATTCTTCAGGCATCGACAACACAGAAGTTGCCACCAATGCTACAGGTATGAGTTTTTTTCTCTAATTATTATAAGCACTTGCTTATGGACACCTAAATTCTTCCAATTTCGCTGTCATAGAGCCCAAGCATGTGCAGAGGTTGTCGCCATCTTGATGCTTGTACAATCTATCATAAGGTAGCACTTTTATCCCTAGGAAGGAATACAGCTTTGTCACTCAGTTGGTTGGCCAATTTATCATTGTCATCTTCATCAATGCTTCAGGCTCATGGTGGAAGCTCAGAAACTAGCGGATTGGGTCATGTATTTGATTCACATGTTCACCATCTAACAACTGCTCATTGTGCTTTCCTTCAACATTGGGATCGATTGATTGACTTGGAGGCTAAAGAGACACAGGTGATGTCACTTGTGCATATACTATTGCTGGAAATACTATTTTCTTTGTTTTGGTATCACTAAGCTTTGGCTCATAAGTCATAACATGTCTTTTTCCTTCTTGTTGGGTATGCAGCTCGTGAAAAATGAAATCTGGCATCCAAAACCCTTGAAGAGTGATTACTCCAGGGGTTCTCTTTCTTCCATTGTTCTTGATACTTCTGGCAAACTTCCTTATCACAGGTCTTCCAATGACAACCGATTCATCTATCGCTTTGTGCATCAAAAACTGCCTCTTGAGAGTGATGAGGATTCTTGGAGTGTTCCTGCTAATGATTTGGATACATCACTTAAAATCGGAGACCATGTGGTACACTAATTCTCATATGCTAAATCAGTTATACCGTTGTGATTTTTTTCTGAAGTAACATCAAATTTGACATTTATGCGCTTCTAAGAAAACCTCTCTTTAGCATTTTAAAATATTCTTGTCCCATGTCTGAGCTTTGCATGCCTTTATGACTTCTTACAATTTAGGAATATAAAATTGAGGGTAAATCTAAAATTACTAGGGAGGGCTTTTTTTCTGTTTTCCGTGAGTGAATTTCTGCCACATAATTCTCTATCCTTGCATTAAAGCCTTGACCATGTTTCTGCTTCAACTCTGCAAGTTTATCTTAAGATAGATGAGTCTGATTGCTGCTTATTTTGCCCCATTGTCTTGGCTCACATGTCATATGGGTACTAGACCATCTTATACTTGTATGTAGTTTCATGTCTTTGATGATTTGCATTTGGCTGTCTTTGACAGTGCTAACTAATTAATTCTTGCTTTTCCTTTCTCTCGAATCGAGTATTTCATAGTCCACTTGCTATAGTTGATCACTCAACTGTGGGTGGTCTTTTAAGTATCAACCTGCGTTTCTTTAATAGCTGTAGTAAATCCAGCACTTACATCATTTACATGTTCTTTACAGCTTTTGTTGTGGCGCTCAAACTTATGATATATGTGGCAACGTATATTTTCTTGTCTCTTTTGCTTGATTGTTGTTCTAAGATGCACCACTTTTATGCGTGCACACCTGGATGAAAAATTGATTGACTAAATTCATACTTCACTTTTTTTTTTACAATTTTTAATTTTTTTTTTTTTGTCTAGATTCTTAGTACCAAATCTAGCAATCGAACTCTGGCAAGTGGGATCATAGCAGATATCAGTCGCTCCCATGTTTGTGTAAGCACAACATTGTTCTTCTCTCTGTGTGTTTACTATTATCACGTGCAAGCATCAAATTCGATAATTTGAATGTTTACCACAGGCATGATATATCATTGCTCTGGACATGTTCAAAAATAATATATATATATATATATATATATATATATATTGCTCAGGAAAAGAGCATAGCTGTTATATTAAAAAGTTTAAAATCCATTGACTGCTGATAAATCTGTGAAACTTGCCAGGTTTCTTTTTCTAAGCACTTAAGAATTCCTGGCAGTAATTCTTCTTCAGAAGCAAGTGATCTCTTTAGGGAGGTTTGGCGGCTTGACAAGGATGAATTCATGAGTTCATTTTCAGTAATGCGGTATTTTTTTCACCTATACTTCTAATTCATGCATTCTTAAGAGATTTGTTTTGCTTAGCACCAGACTGTCGCGGTTCACAATCATGTGACGTGATATCCTAACTAAATCCATGATTTTCGTTGGTGAAAAGGTTTAACATTCTACAACTTTTTCTACAAAGTGAATCAAGTTCTCGCCTTAGGAAGATGATAGTTGATCTTGAGGTGAATGATAAATGGTCACTTGTTCTGCTTCCAGCTTTTTCTTTGTAATTTTTTTGACTCCTAGTAGCTTGGTCCTCTTTTTTTAAAGTGTTTTCCCTGCTACCTTGAAGGCTCCTAGATTTGACGGTGGGTGTATATTTAGCCAAGATCCAGTGTTATCTTACATACGGTCAGTGAAGAGTCTAAATGATTATCAACGCCGAGCAATTCTTAAGGTCTGCCATTTTCAGCTTCATTATGCTATTTTCCTTTACTAATTTGTGATTTCAATTGAAATAGCTGTAAGTTTTTTAGATAGCATCACCCTGACCATATTCCTCTTTTCTTCTCAGATACTTACAGCTAAGGATTATGCTCTGATACTTGGAATGCCTGGGACTGGCAAGACGTCTACTATGGTGCATGCTGTGAAAGCATTGTTAATCAGAGGTGCATCCATCTTGCTTGCGTCCTACACAAACTCTGCTGTTGATAATTTACTAATCAAATTAAAATCTCAGGTCATCTCTCATCTTTTATATTTGTTTTCAAGCAAGGAAGATACCATATTTCTATCATATTTTAAGAACATGTAAATCTGCTCTAATAATTTGCACCTATAAGAAAAGAAAAGAAAGTTCACTTGCATAATTCAAGATAGTGAGCTGAGACGACCGTAATATTGTTTCTATGAACACGACTCCAATCAAACTTATAAACTAGCAAGACCTACTAAACCTTTGGGGATGATGCACTAAACTTCTTTTGCTATTTTAGCCAAGAACAACTGCTGTTTTTTTCATTCGAGTTCATGCGTCATCTTTCCACTTAAGTTTTCTGCTTTTAAAATGCCCAAGACTGTAATAGTACCAAACTGTACAGAAAGTAGGATAGGAAAGCACATTTTGCAGACATTAGACTTAAAAGCTGTTTATCCAGAGGAAAAAACTAGAAAACGCTTAAAAGATGGCATGCAATGCTTACTCCGTGATTCCAGCTGTGGTGTACCTTATTTACTTGAACGTCAAGTTAATTGTTTTTATCCTTCTACGATGGTATGACACAATTATTGCTTCTTTGTTTACAGTAAATTACTATTTTCAATCTTGCACATTACATTACAAATAATACTAAAACATTTGCAGGGCATTGATTTTCTACGTATTGGTAGACATGAAGCAATCCATGAGGAAGTTCAGGGCAATTGCTTTTCTGGTAAGAATATAAACTGCTTACTCTCTGCTCTGATAGTCATTTGTTTTCTCATTTGTGACCAAAGTTTCCGTGGCTTGCAGTGGATACTCACAGTGTAGAAGATATTAGATTAAGATTGGATCAAGTCAAGGTGGTTGGTGTTACTTGCTTAGGAATTACTAGTCCCTTGCTTGCCAAGAAGAAATTTGATGTGTGTATCATGGATGAAGCTGGACAGGTCACCCTTCCAGTATGTATTCTTGTCAAAATGTTCAAGCCATTTTCTTGGTCTTTCCAGTGATGCATTTCTTTTTATTGACTGGATATTGGTATGAAATCTTTCACGGAAAATGGATCATTTGCATATTGATTAATAAAATGCAGTTCTTTATTTTTTGGCCAAGTGGTTTCTTTCAACTATTTGTTTTATGTTGTTTTTGTGACGGAATATTCTGCGGGTTTGTGTCAGCTTATGATAGGTGCTATAAGATAGATTTATCAAATGAGGTTTACCAAAAGATTAAATACTCGCCATCTATGAGTTAATAAAATGTATGAGAGTGTTAGCATTCACAAGTACTGGTTTTGTTAATACAGATCAACTGGAAATGATGGAAAGAAACATGATGAGAACGTTGTGTATTGTGCAAAAGAATAAATATAGAACAGATTGGGTAATCTTCATTATTGGTTACTTATTCATCTTAGTTTTCCTGTCCTTCCAGATATCCCTGGGACCCTTGATGTTTACTTCAAAATTTGTTCTTGTTGGTGATCACTATCAACTGCCTCCACTTGTCCAGGTAAATAATTTATCTACCCTTTGATTCCAAATGCTTAAATTTTCTAGTCACTTATAATTGAAAACATTGTGCAAATTGATTCTTTAGAGTACAGAGGCTCGAGAGAATGGAATGGGGATAAGTTTGTTTTGCAGGCTTTCTGAGGCACATCCTCAAGCAATTGCAGCTCTACAAAGCCAGGTTTACCTAAACTCTGAGCTGCTTTCCCCCTTTCATGTACTCTTGTAATAGGTTCACTAACAAAGTTGTTTTATTTACAGTATCGAATGTGTCAAGGCATCATGGAACTGTCAAATGCCCTGATATACGGTGATAAATTGCGTTGTGGTTCATCTGAAATAGCTAATGCCAAGCTTCATTTATCAAGTTTAAACTCTTGTTCATCATGGTTAAAGAAGGTAAGAATTTAAGCTTTAACTTTGGATATTGGATTAAGACATCAAAATTGATGTTTTGGTTTTGATATCCTTGTGTTGATGTTTTGGTTTTGATATCCTTGTGTATCTCACTGCAGGTTTTGGATCCTAGCAGACCTATTACATTCATTGACACAGGTTTGTAAAAGTCTTGCCGTATTGTTTATTTCTTCTTTTCTCCATTTCCTATTCTGAAAAGAGTTCTTTTTTTTCAAAATATAGATGCCTTGCCTGCTTTTGAGGTGAAAGATTCGAAGATAGTGAATAACCCCATGGAAGCTTACATAGTGGGACAGGTATGACTCCCTCGTTAAAGAAGGGCCTAGTACTCACAATCTAAGAGGATAATATTCATTTCCTGGTTTTTTCGTTTAATTGAAGAGTCTGATCAGCTTGTGAGTCGATACAATTCTGAAAATGTTTTTTTTTTCTCCTTTTGATGATGAAGGTTGTGAAGGCATTAATCAACTGTGGGATTGAAGGAGACGAGATTGGTATAATTACCCCTTACAATTCCCAGGCAAATCTCATCCGAACTGTTATATCTGCAATCTCTGTAGAGATACATACCATTGATAAGTACCAGGTTAGGCTTAATTCATATATCCCGAAACATAACCCATGATTTTGTATTTCTTCATTGATTTGACACAATGATTTTCTTGTTGAACTTTTGCCACATCATTGACGCTTGTTTGTTTGGGCAGGGAAGAGATAAGGACTGCATAATTGTGTCCTTTGTTAGGTCTTGTGAGAATCCAAGAAGCTGTAACTCTTCACTGCTTGGAGATTGGCATAGGATTAACGTGGCACTCACTCGTGCCAAGGTAGGCCACATAAATGTGTTATCCAAAGAACATTTCTCTGCAAATTGTTGTAGCTTCAAAACAAAGAAAAGAAGAGCTATCTAGATTTCAGTTTCCTTTGTTTTTCCAAAGTTTCTCACTGCATAGTTAAAATGTTGTTTGACAGAAAAAATTAATCATGGTCGGGTCATGCAAAACGCTTTCAAATTTTCCACTGCTGAAACTTCTTGTGGAGAAAGTTGATGAGCGATCAGGAATCCTGAAAGTGTCTGGAAAAGATGTGAACTACAAACATGAGGATGGAGAGGTAACAGTTGCTCCCATATCCTATGACTTTTGACCATCTTTTTATTTCGCCTTTTTGTAAATGAAATTTTGCGCCTTCTTTTTAGTTAGGGTTAGGCAAAGGCCATCATTCTGAGAGAATTCATTAGAAATTGCTCTTATCAGGGTTTTTTCTTCAATTTATATGTATATATAGAACATTAGTTTTGTATCCTTGGCCTTACAAGAAATGTGAATAGAAGAGATGCACTGTTTTCCTTAGACTTCATATTGTCATGAGATATACCTTTCCAGTTAAAATTTGCTCTCCTTGGCCTTATATATCAGGTAAAGTCGGTGCAGTAGAATCCTAACAGGTGCCGATAACTAATTAGGGATTGTTCATTTCATTTGGGTAGGATTAGGTTAGGTTTTCCTACTTTTCTGCTCGGTGCTGTTATATAACCCACGGCCACAGCACTTGTCCAAAATTGAGGGAGACAGAAGGAAAAACAAAGATCAATTCGGTTAGTTCAATTATCTGATGCTGCTGCTGTCCGTGAATTGATCTTGCTCATGGATAGATCAAAGCATGCGCGCAGAAGTGCCAGAAATGAGCTTCCCTACGATGTAATTGCGGAAATCCTGACAAAGCTCCCCCGTTTTTCAACCTTTAGCTATGAAGCAATAGTAGTAGCCAGTAGGTAATGATTGTGATTATAATACTGCTGTAGCGCATCTTCGTTCCGTGGGAAGCAAAGTTCTGTAAAATTCTGGGTTCATACACTGGTTTGATTTGCGTTTTTGATTACATTGTGTTGATATAATTTTGTGAAACCCATCAGTTCAGAACTCTGCTACCTTTTACCAAGTCTGATCACTTCAGTTATCGCTAATGGCTTTTGGCATTGATAAATCCATAAGGAAGAATTTTCTTGTTTTCAGAGAAATCAAATACTTGGAGAAGGATTCGCATTGATTTTGGTTAGGATAGAAAGTCTTAAATCCAGTTGGTTTCAGATTTGGTGCAACCCAAGATCCCTGAAAATTATTCTGGGTCTGCAAGATCAAAAAATAAGAAACTGTATCAAGAATTATATACAAATAAATATGAAAATTTCTTCTAGAAAGAATTGCACGTATAGAGATTTAGAGACGAATATATTTGGGCACCACTCCATTCAAAATTAAAAGAGTTTTTTTTATAGCTATATTTACTACGCGGGCCTCGTTAGTTTGATTTTTTTATAGCTATATTTACTACGTGTCTCGCTGGTTTGTCTTAATTTAATAGTCTTAACCCTCATTTTAGTTAGAGAAAGCAAATTATGATAATTATTTAACTAGGAAATATTTTTACTTTAAAACAATAATTAACTTCATTGTTCAAAGTTTTGTTCATCAATTAGAAGCAGAAAGAAAAAACTATCAAAATATGAAATATTTGATATTTTATTCCCATCTAATTATTTCTCTTCTCCTCCCAACTGTCGTAGCAAAGAAAATACAGACTCCAATTTCATGAGAATTCTCCTCTGCATTAATGATAACATCAGAACTTGAAGTATTAGAACAATCGTCCGAAACCTCTCCTTTTTCTTCCACCTAATTTAACATCCTAGAGTTCAGGCTTTAATTTTCTTCCACCTAATTTTGACTGATGTTGTCTAATCCAGCCTGCAGTTCTTGATTAACCAAAACTAAATAAAGTAGAGTAAATTTGATTAACCAAAATTAAATATAGAATTAGATAGGAAAGGTTCCTACCAAAGGTTCATCTCCGGTTGTATCCAGGCCTAGTCAGTTATTGATGCAGTGATATTCCACTCCTAGTTCATAGGCGTGCTATAAGGACCAGGTACGTTTAGCCCCCCTACTTTCCTTCGTACGAGAAGCTACCCCAAGGTACGTTTATGGGATAACCTTGACGCTCTGCCGTCCTCCTAGGTACGTTTATGGAGATAATACTTAGAGGCCCATTAAGGAGAGGAAAGACACACTTAGGGTGAGACACTCAGTACGTTCGAGGCACTACCCTAGTTGGTTGCTTGTCCTAATCAGATTGGACCAGTTCGACGTGATGACTCTGAACTAGTTGTCTACTTTACTCTGTAGCCTCACGTTAGCTATTACTACAAAGACGACTGTAATTACCTAGGTTTAATTAATAGTTGATCAGGTTTTTAATTGATCCTAGATAAATTGACAAGATAATGGCAAGCAAGCATCCTAAGCAACCTTCGAATTACCTTTGCTAAGAAGGGAGAGGTTAGCCGCTCATGCTAACAGTAAAACAAATAACGAAATTAAATTGCATAATTAAAAAGGAAGAGAGGATGATAAAAACTCTTAAATATTACCGGCCGGAGCTAAAGCTCCGGTTTATTACAAAGCGGGAATGGAGGCGCCGGAGGCGGAAGTAGGAAAAACTCCTATCCGAAAGTGGAAGAAAGTCCGGTGGGAAAAGCGCCCCCTAAAAACCCTAAAATCCTAGAGTTTTATAGGGAAATTACAAAATAAGGAAATTCTAAAAATAGAAAATACAAAAAGGGGAAATCCTAAATCTAAGGTAATTACATAAAATGGAAATAGATCTTTTGTTCGAATGGAGGATCGCGGGAATGAAAGGCAGAATTCGCTGGAGATCCTCTTCGGGAGTTTCCTTTTGTGCGTTGGAATTGTAAGCATCTGCTGACGCTTGGCAGCTAGGCCTAGACGATCAGCAGTTAGGCCTCGACACTTGATGTTCCAGCGGAAATCCATCCAAGAAGCGCATATTTCTGCATCTTTCTCTTCTCTAGTCTAGATTTGCAAAAAGGATGGAAACAGAGACAATTTAGCAATATCATGCTAAAAAATGGACTAAGAACGAAAAGAAAAACATGTACAAAACACACACTATCAAAGTTATGCAAGAAGTAAGTGCTCTCCTCAATTTTACAACAATAACCTTTGTAATACCTCAATTTTACAACAATCCCCCCATATTATAAAAGTTGAAGGAACAAATTTCTGGTTAATATATAGAGTATAACTTTTCGAATCTGGTATTTTTTGAACTATGAACCAGATCTAGATAAATAAATTTTATCCTTACAAAGATAATGGTGAAGTTTAAAACTTTTATGAACCATTAACCATTAGCTCTTTTACAAGATAGAAAAGTTATTTATCATATTGTACCCTCACAATTCTTGCTATTAACGCAGTTGTGCGCATTTTGACCATGCGCGTGCCTGGATGTTAATGAATGCTCTAGAGATTATGCCACAATCTCATAGAAGCGGCCCCACTCCACATTCATATAGGTGATTTCATCAAGTGTACCTGCAATCAATATACCACCCATAAGGGATATGAAATCATTAATAGTTCAAAACTTATCCTCTCAATCAATGCAGTCTAACACTTCTCATACCATAAGAGGGACAATCAATTTCGTATTAGCAGAATTAACAAGTGATTTGTTATTACTGATATGAACCTTCTTCATGGGATCTCCAATCACAAAGGTTGGGTTCCCATCACTGTTAATTTCTTAATATAGCTTTAAGTCTCATTTCCCTCGATGTTTAGTTAGAGGATCAACTAAATACACTTCTGACATCTTATAGACAACGAAAATAATCTCATCATTTATCAATAGCTTAACCATATATGCAAGCCTTAGCTTGACAATCACAATGTATCGATACATAGGGGTTACACCCAATAGAATTCTTACATGTTGTAGAATTTCATCCAAAAAAATTATTAACATCACTAGTGGATCATCAAATTACATCATTAGTGGATTTTATCTCATTTAAATATAAAA
This sequence comes from Viola odorata, assembly GCA_963691705.1. NCBI lineage: Eukaryota > Viridiplantae > Streptophyta > Magnoliopsida > Malpighiales > Violaceae > Viola > Viola odorata. Next base: position 48,413,710 of record OY829546.1, on the reverse strand, counting down.
TTCAATTATCATCACTCTATTCTCTAATAGAGCGAAAACTCAAATTATATATGATACCACAATTCATAGTACCCCTCAAGTACGTCATTAAAGAGTATTGAAAAAACTTGACATCAAAATGTCAAATTCTTGAGAAAAATCTCAACACAAAGTTCTTGTGATAGAATTATGCTATCACATCTCTTATCATTTATTTATTTGCCCATTATCACACTTGTGATATCATTGCTGCCACAAACTCACAAAAGTATTAGTATACTTCATGATATTTATTTTTTATTTTTTATTTTAATAAATAAATGAATATAAAAAATAATTATAATATTCGAACCTCCACATTTGTGAATATTATTCTACTTGCTTATGTATAAAAATCAATTCTACCAAATAAATATATTTGGTACATACTTAACTCCACATGATTCTACAAAAATTAAGACTCAGAGTAAATACCTCTTTGAGTGCACCAACACTTAATATTTACATCACCTTCTATATTTGCCTCCATAAATAAACTCTCTGCAAACTTAATTTGCTAGATAATTCACTTACTTTAGGATTTGTGTTTGTATTCTTGAAAAATACTGTTTATTCTTACCAGAAGGATTGTGCACTCCCTCTTCATAGAACACGGTTGTGAACCTCAAAAATAAATTTGAACTATTATTGATCATCCATTTTAGTTAGCTACACATTGACTATAACGCTTCTTTCATCTGCTTCTGTTATAAGAATAATCAGAAAAATTCCATAAAATCACTAAAAAGTGCATGAACTCGAATATTATTGGCATAAGCTAAATGCATAAAAGACAAACAACTTATTAGAAATATATAGACAAATAATTCTATGAAAAATGGACTCTTAATAATAGATACTTATCTAATGAGTATACAAGATGATGATATGAACTTTCTTTTCTTTGCACTCTCAAACGATCATCACCGGTAAATTAAATTCCTTTAGATTGTTGGAAAATTTAGAGAATAAATAAAGATCGAGTCGCGAAAAACGCTGTCATAAAGAAATTTATTCCCCTAGGATAAAACGATCTCTTCTTACACGAAGTCAGGATCAGAACAGCAAGAACCAATCATCATCTAATCATCTTTTAGGAAAGAAAAGACTCTTTTATAACAGTCTGTTGTTATAGAAAAACAAAAAAGGGATGTGGAGGTTATAGAAGATGGACGTGTGTTGGCGGAGCTATTTTAGGAGTCGTATGTTGGTGGAGTGGGTGGTTGAAGAGGAGAGAATTACTTAGAAGTTATGTAAGGAGTAAGTGTTGTCCTCAATTTTACAACAATAACCTTTGTAATACCTCAATTTTATAACAGGATAGTCATGAACTGGTAAGAGCTTGTAGATGGTAATTCAACAGAAAAATTCTTTCTGTTCTCCGAAGAGTCAAATACTTGGAAATCATTTTCGCAGATGCTTTCTCCACCGGGAAAGTTTGGTTAGCTTCTGAAGAAATGAGATGTAAACAAATTCCTGCTGATCCTTACTTTATTCAGCATCATAAGTACCCAATTCGGTTCTTATCGTGACAGCGTAGCAGATAATTCGGCGAACCTAACAAATGGACCCAATAGTTTCCGTTAAATTTTTGAAAAAACCGTGAGAATCTAGATCCAAAGCGAAAGATACCATCACATATATAGAGATCAGTGTGCATAAAATCTCTTTGCAACAATTATAATATATAGCAGCACCAAAACAATCCTTAATTTGCAACAAACAGAATTACAAAATGTTCCATTTTTTTGTGACGAACAATCAAAAATCAAAATCTTCCTGGTTTGGCTTTGGTGAAGTCAACAAAGCCGTATAAAGCCTCAACCTATCTTCCCCCAACGAAGAACATCTCGACAGAGGTCTTCTCGGCCTTATAAATGACAGAGAAGTAAGCGTTAGGCGGTGCCTGTACCTTCTCCATGCCAACTGAATCGCCACAGCTGCCCAAGTCCTCCATCCAGGCGAATAATACCTTGCACTTCTCTTAACTCTCTCGTTAACGAACGTGTACCTAAAATGCCGCGTTACATATTTCACATCCGCAGCTTCAAGCCCGAATGCCTCTGTGGTTTCAAGAGTGACTAGCGTCGACGAAGACGGTGGCAATCGCTCGATAAACGGTCGTCTCAGACACCACGAAAGAAGCTCGTCGCCGCTAAAATTTCCGGGACCTAGCATGCAACAACTCTTGACACCATCTCTTAGGACTTGGCTACTTTGGAGATGTCCCCTTACTACAAATAACATTCTTTGGACAGGGTCTCCTTCTCTTGTTATCTATATAATTAATAATGCAAGTCAAGAGGTTAGTGTAATATTAACTTACATAAAAAGGTTTTTTTTTTTCCATTGAATTTTGGTATTTTACAACTTACTCTTTCTCCTTTTGTGAAGATGAGGGATTTGACCCTATCACAAATGTTTTCCAGGACAAGGTCATCCATGTGTTGAAATAGTGGTACCTGACACAGGAGAAAAAAAATTGGGCCCATAAGAAAAGTTGGAGAACATCTTGACACAAATTGGGCCATAATTGGGCCCGTTAGAAAAGTAGTGAATGGTATTATTGTTTGCTGCATACATTATTACTACCTGTCTCACCAAATCCAAGCAGAGGTGATACTTGATATCCCTCCGGAGACCCTCCGGCAGGTTTCTGATCATCTCACATTCATCAACGCCGCGCATCGCCGCCCAGCGCTGCCGCTCGTAGTTACGCACCCGCTGCTTAAACCCTTGCGGCAACCGCCTCTTCTTCATCCACCACTCTATGTTCCTCATCTTTAATTGCATTGCTTGCTTCTTTGATGTAGTTGCATGCAAGAAGACCTCCATGCACCCATAAACAAAAAATTAAAATTAAGCAGTGTACTAATTAAGTTAGATTTTTTTTTTTATATGGAAAAAAGAAAATTGATGGGCAAAAGGCCTATTAGATTGGGCCTATTGATGTCAGGTGGGCCCATTCTGATCTCTAGAATTAGTTCTGCAGAAAGGAACGTTACACAGTCTAATAAAAACAAGTTCTTTTGGATTTTGTTTCAGGCCTTAAGGTACATATATTCCCTTCGAAACTGCATCATCATGATTCATGGTACCGGTTAATGATCACCGCGGGACACAAATCTTTTTTGTTTTCTTTTGTTTGGTAGGTCCACCTGTCCTTATCTTATTGGATTGCATTATTAATTAGCCAAAGGTGTATATATATGTATATAGTTACCTTGATATTTCCAATCAACATGGTGACGAGGAGGAGCCCGCTTGTTAGAACTATGATGTTGAAGACAACTTCAAGCCATTCTGTTGTGCTCTCGAGGTTCCCAAATGTACTGACCACATTACACATGATCGATATAGTCATCACTTACATATTTGTTACGTAAATTAAAGAAAAATTAATGAAATGTAACCACATGGGTGTGTATGCAACACTATCAATAATTGAATTTGTATGAATTTTGCCACCAATAATTGATGACTAGCAAACTACAAAAAGATTTCGGAAAGGGTTCTTCAACGAACTATGTATATATAAACTAGTGTTTTAACCATTAAATAGAATTCTCGTAAATTTAAGGGTATGTAAAAATTTGAGAGTGAAATATGAAAACTCATTGTGTTTTTTGGCCCACCCTTTTCAAATACTATTCACTTGACCAAAAAGTAATAAATTGATATGTATAATAAAAGATATGGATAATTATATTATACTTGTAGAAAAAGTGATAAATTTAGTATTCTTCCATTAAATAAAGTAATAAATATGGTAGTTGTACTCATTAAAAGTGACAATTTTGGCGATTATATGATACTATTTGTTCGTGGCAATGTAGTTAACAAATTTGCCACGTTTAACGAGTACTCGTACTATATTTATCATTTTATTTATCAGATGTACCAAAATTGTCACTTTTTACAACATGGGATGCCAAAATTATTATTACCTGACCAAATAAATTAAAGAGTTGGTGATAGGAGTATATACGTACGTACCTAAGAGTCATGAGGCCCCAAAAGATGGGGAAAAGTATTTTCTCCAATCGGCTATCATTAGTGACAAGTTGAACGGTCCATTTATAAGCTCCATAGTCGAATTTGTCAGGATTTTCTAAGCAGGTAAACCTTGCTTGCTTGTTATCTGCCCACGCCCACCTTGCTTTATCCATCAAATTCCTACTTGTTCCATAGTAAATCGGTTCTCTACACGGTAACATTTCCAGACCACACCCTTTTGTTTCCCTGCATTGCTCCCTCAAACATGTTGCCGCCCTTTGAATCCCTAGCAAGTACCAGCATGCACCTGCTGCCTGTTCGATCATGCACGCCCACATAATAAGCAGAGATGATACTCGAGACTATTGATATTTTGCTGCTAGTAGGTTCATTAATATTTTCATATATATGAAGTACAAGAATAAGAAACCAAGTAAAAAACACCAAAATGCTTCTTTTTAGACCCGTCTTTCAGCAATTTGTCGAATAGTAAATGTCTCATTTAGTTGTAGGACTAGTTTTTGAAAAAAATGAAAGGTCAGTTATATATGTAGGACTGTAAGAGTAGGACCAGAGTGGACCATAGGTACGTACATAGTTTATAAACTTTACACTACTAACCAAGTCTCTCTTCACTCTAGCTAGCTAGCTTGTGGAAGGAAAAGAAAGGTTTCAACTTTTTTTATGGCAAAGGACTCGACGACAAGCACTAAGTTTTAAGGTCTCACTTTAAACAACATATCCCTAAAAGATCAATGGCATGATCAGCATAAAAATGTAAATTATGGAATTCGAACTCAAAATTTGATTCTTTCAGTTTTGGAGGAAATAACAATGAGCCATAATTGACTATATCTATTTTTTAAATTTTGAAAAAAAAAACAGTAATATAAAATACTTCATATATTAATAAATCCTACAAAAATAAAAAAAAAGATTAAATTAAACTTACATGAGATGCAACAAAGTAGGCGATCATGTTGAGGGCAATTCCCCACCAAACAGTTCCAAAGATGTAACCGGAGAGGTTTTGCATGTTACGGAGGAGACAGACGGAGTGATATATCTTTGGAAGATATTGGAACAGAAATATTATCAGCAACACCGTCATTAACACCGTCACTGACCCTCTTTCCAGCAACCATGGTATCGCCACCCATACCACAATCTGCAACATTAATTTCAATATTTCACTTAGATGAAATTGATAAAAATAAATAAAAATTGGTACAAAATTATTAATTATATACCGTCCAAATTAATGGTATAAAATACAAACATAAATACTCCCTCTGTTTTTGAATAATTGACTATTTGAAACAAAAAGTACAGTAAAGTGAACAGTAACAAAAAGTACAAAAGTAACGATTATTCGAAAATGGAGGGAATATCTTTTTGCTCTGTTTACAAATTACAACAAGAGAAGGAAATTTCTGTAATGAGTTGCATGTTATATATAGCCAAGAAAATGTCATTGTCAAGTCGAGTTCATTTCTTGAAGTTTCCTAAGTTTTTTCATAGAATAAAAAAACGAAATCAAAAGTGACTGTGATTTCGTTAAATTAATTAATTAAATAAACCCAACCCTAACCCGACCCATATATAAGACCCATGACCCATTTTACGGGACTTGAATGGAAGCAAAAATATACTCCGGATCGAGGTAAGCAATGAGTCTGGAATCAAATGGAAACAATTTCGATGAAAACGAAGCATCCTATGCATTTATCAGTTTGCACCTTTGGTTCTGTTATTTGCGATTTTACCCTTTTTAGTTTTTCCTACGTACATATATAGAAGAAACGACATGGCCATATCACATGCTTCATAGTTCTATAGTGGTACAACCCACCAAAAAATGCATAAAACTCTATGTATGTATAGCATATATGGCATGCATTTGTGACCACCTCACACTACCATACAAGAATCTTTAACCAACATTATGACACATAATTTAGAGTAATTATACAGTACAATTGTATGCCAATTAGGCATACACTCAAACGAATAAGGAAGTTACTTGTAGGTGATTTTAAAAATATTATACACATTGTAGTACTGGTGGGATAAATCCTAAAAGGATCATCCACGTGTGACCATTTTATTGATTTGGGTACTCGTTTAATTGGAACATCGAGTGTACTATATAATTTTTCCATATTTAATTACAGGATATTGTGTTTACAGTAGAACTGGATATCCTAAATTGTAAGAATTGTGACGAAGCTAGAAAGAAATTTTTAAGGGGCTAAATATGATGGTAACTTTTTGTAAAGGTCCAAATAAGATAAATTAGTTGAAAGACAGGAAAAGATTTAAGATTCCTCATATAAAATCTCAAAATTTGAGGAGCGAAATATACTAAATTATTAAAAAATATGAAAAATTTAAGGACTGTTATGATGTAATTAATTCGAAAAATTTTAGTCATGCTCAACAAGACTCCGCTCAGCTACAAGCTCACGGCCGCAAGATAAGTTGCTCATGATCAAGAAATAATCACAAATTTTTTTTTTCCAAAATAATAATGACGAATACTTGATTAGAAATGAAAAAAATAAATAAATGAAAGAGGATATATGACTCACCTGGGGTAGTGGCAGAATCACAAAGAGATCAAAGAAGAACCCTTTCTTCATTTTCAAATACCTCAGAGCCGCCGCACGCGGGCTCCCGGCGATTTGTCGTGCGCCACCCACATTATTGTTAGTATTAGCCGCAAAACTACCGTAAAAAGGCTTTTTGGCCATTTTGAATTGCAACCACATATTCCACACGTGCAACACGTCAGTCATGCACCGGAGAGCCGTGACCGTTATGGCGAACCACCCGTCGACGAACAGGCACATACACGTGTCACTTATGGAGAGCGCGTAGAAGAAGAGTGGGTCCACGAAAAGACCAGTAGCACAGACAAGAAGGAAAACCCTATTCCATTCTTGAACCCATTTAGCTTTCGGGTCCAACAACAACCCACCTCCGCCTCTCCTCCCTAAAGAACCACCACTTCCTCCACCGCCACAGCACATGAGAAACATGCTTTTGTCACCGTTCTTGCTGCTTTCTTGCTCCTCCTCCTCTTCCTCCTCCTCGTCTTCCTCTTCCCCTTCTTCATTTTCTGTTGCTTGTTCTTCTTCGTTTTCGTCGCTGTCCACATCTGTAAAATGCTGCACGTGAGTGGCACGTGAGATATCCTGCTGATGGCTGGCCATTTCTGTTAAAATGGTAGAATTGGGTGTGGGGAATTGAGGGAGGAGGGTGAGGGATTTATAATGTCTAGTGTAGAGCTAGATTTTTATAAGAGGACATATTTATAATATATATATATTATATGGGAAAATTGTTAATTAATGAAGTTAGAGGCTGATGTTACTTAGAGGGCAAAGATGGAAGGATAAGAAATTTTTGTTATATATATATATATATAATAGATCATCCTTGCTTGTTGTTACTTTATTTTTGTCCTCTCTATATGGAAAAAAATGATAGGGTAATCCAAATTTTCCATTTAAGTATAAAATTGACATATTTTTTTAATTAAGTGAAAACCATGTCGGTTTAAAATTTATACAAATTTATTATACCTTATGCTTCTATGATATGATGTAAATCAACTGATAGTCGATAGTTATAACTTTAATTAGTGAAACAACCTGTTATAATCTAATAATATTCATTTAATTTACTAATTAATTATCTCAGCTAGCAAAATACAGTTAATGGGTCTAAGAATCCACGCTCAAAATAATAATAAGTAAATAAAAAACAAATGAAAGGGTGAAAGGGACACAAACTCCAGTCGCGTCATATCTCTGCGCATGCCCAGGAAAAAGATTTCTCCGGCGGGCATGTTGAGGTCATTGCCAAGGTAAACTCAATGCCAAACTTGACGATTACTCTGCCACACGCACTATGTATAGTTGATTCGTTAATTATTTTATATATAATGATCAAATCAGTAAATTCTTATTCAAACGATGAAATTATCCATGTGTCGTCACAAGAAGTTTGGTAAGAGAATAAGAATATCGGAAGATGAGAGGACATGTAGAGAAAAGGTAATGGTGGGCCCTGTCCTGGTGGTCTCATTCACAAATAAGTTTGAACAACCCAGGTTCCATGCAGCTTCGTCCATTTTGTTTGCTTGTTAATCAATTATCCTAGGAGATCATGAGATATACTCTCTCTCTCTCTCTCTATATATATATACAGTGTATTGCGCACACGACAGTATATACTCGTGCTGCTGGGCGTGGCCTTTCATACATCACTATATCTCTAAACATAGAAACAATATCGTCATTTTTTGGTGTCTCGGGACATCTTCTTTACCCATTTGGCTGAAAAACTAACAATTATAGGTTTTAGGTTAGATTATTTTTTGAAAAAACTACAATAGTTAGTTTACTAAACACCTCATAGATTATTTTTTGAACCAAAGTTATGATTTACCGTCATAACCGCGGGACAAACAAGGGAATAAAGAAATTTCTTCCTTTATGTTCTCTTAGTTCCAGTGGCTTAAGCTAGTTTTCTGGGCAGTCCTATTTGGGTATGTTCTTTTGTATCTCGCTTCCTAGGCGTTTTATTTCTGATTAATGAATTGGCTTATAAAAAATAAAATAAAAAAACCACGGTGTCAAACAAGACCTTAGTAATTTCTTCTCCTATCTTTTTCTTCTCGGACACTCAAGCAGACCCATCTCAACAAAACGCCACCATGCATAGTGGCTGCCTGGCTGGTGGTGATGGTTGGGATTAATGGGAAAAGAGAACAATTTCTTGTGGCAAAGAATAGTTGAGATTAATGGGGAAAAGAACGATACCAGTTTTATTTATTACAATATGGGAAGAGTGATTTGTGAACTGAGAAAGATTTTATTTCCTTCGGAGAGTATGACTAGCAATCATAGCCCACGAGAATTATGTAAACAAGTGATCACGTTAAACATGATGTGATTTCGAGGACGAAATTAATTTAAGGGGGAAGAATTGTAACACCCCAATTTTTTACTAAAATTATCATTACCTAGATTATACGCTAAATATTAACTATTTATTCGTTAATAATGCTCTAATTCAAAGAAAAAGAAAAAAGAAGAAGAGCAAAATACGTATATTTTAATTAAATTGGATTTTTTTCAATTTCTGTGTCCACAGAAGAAGAGAGAACCAATGGGATTTCACACGATAGTAAGAGTAACTTATTAGAGTAAGTTTGGCATCCGCTGGTTGTATCAATGAAAAAAATATAGCTTGCTCAAACTTGTAAAACACAAGGCCAAAAAGAACCAATCCAATTTACAAGATCTCCAATCCTAATCTATGTATACGCTTCAACACTCACAATTCTGAAACTCCTAACCTTTCCTGTGAAGTCGCACAAAAGAATCAATATCGTTCTGCTAATTTACAACTATGTAAGATCCTCCGAATAATCATGGTGACAATCAAAATCATGAAAAGTTCTGATAACTACAACAACAATGTTTTGATTTGTCATTTTCACATCAGCGGGAGGTACGCACCACCATGCCCTCTCCGTAGTACTAATGGTCCGGCACTGTCAGGAACTTTATCCAGATCCTTTGAGCACGCATCAAGAATGTCGCCAAAACCAGTTGCAACTGTCGCCAGCTGCAATCTTAGCCTCAAATCCCTAGTTCTTTTCAACAAGCACCTAAATGATCTACCAAGATACTTGGCCCATTCAGCTGGTAACCCTCCCCCCGTAAGCCAAACTGAGAAGTGGGACTGATCACCTCTAGCTGCCACCTCAGCCCTATAGAATCTTGCCAGTTCGGTAAGCATTGAAGGCTGGAGTGGAAGAACTGCTACAAATTCAGCCATGAACTCTTCTGTTAGTTCTGGCTTTAGCATCTGATTCCAAAGTACCAGTGCCCATTCACCTGGTTGGTTAAGAGCGTAGGCTTCAGCAACAATTAGGGCCTCCTGGAAACGAGTTTGCTCAACTAACAATCGCCTCGCATTGGTTTCAGACAAATTGAGCCATTTCACATCTGGCATTCGAATTTGAAGGGAAACAAGAGATGCCTGGGCACAAGCTTTGTGGGTTTTGTTGCCAGCATCAATGGAGGAGTGAACTTCTGCAGCTTCAATGAAATAGCGCATAGAATCAAGGAGATCTTCATTTTGGTCTCGATCATAACGGCGAAACCACTGCTCAGAGGACTGCCACGCTCGGGACTCCAAAAGAGCAGCTGTTTCATGCTTCATGTCAAAGTGGTTATAGACCTGAAAAGGAAAATGCATGTCACCCAAGAAAGTAAATGGATCGAAGACACAGATAGCTCAGAAGTATCTAATGAAAATAAAATTTCTATTTCGAAGTAACACAGTTTTGCACAATCAGAGTAACGTAGGTCAAACACAATGTTGGTCCTGCATAGGTTGCAACTCAAACACAAAAGCTTGCAATTGCTATACCAAACATAGGGAGTATCCCCAGAAAAAAAGATTGTGCACTTTCCTTTTTTTCCCTAGGAACATGAGGATTGCAGTTCGGGTTATTGTGGAGCCTATTTGGGAAACATGATAACGGGCCGATCTATTCCCTTAACATTTCCCACCATATAGTTCTAGTATTTACATCCATTGCAAATAATGCTGTATCCAAATATTCCATCCTAATGTATCAATTTCTCTTGGTTTTCCAGCATGAGTAGGTAGAAATCAATAAAAGCTAACAGAAGCTAGTTACGAGCTAGCTACCGATAAATAACAAATCTACATTTAAACCACTAGCTACCACTCAAAACAACTCAACCGAACCTCTCTTTCAGTTAGTAAATAATAAAGTCTCTTCATCTTTTCTGCCTTGTCTAAAACCATATTCTTCAGATCCCAGTACACAAATTCTCCTTGCCTACAATGTATGCCTTGTAGATGCACCTTCTACCCCATCATTGTCATCTAACTAATGTAACAGCCACACAATGCATGCGGCGTTTGTTCCATAAAACAATAGACAATAAATAACGTGAACGGAAAAAAAAACAAACCATAGCAAATGCATCTAGATCTTTGGGGTTGAAATGCTTCAGTGAGGTGAGAACAGCCATCCTAAATCCCCTGACAGCCTCAGCAGTGCCTGCGTTTGTGTCTGCAGCAGCCGAATACTTTTGAAGAAGAAGATCTAGCTGACTGTTTTCAATGAGAATGCCAAGAATAAAGTTAAGGGCATGGAAGTTTCCAACTCCAGTTATCAGGCGAGCCAAACATGGAAAATCACCCTCAGAAACGTAGGCTTCCACCCTGGTTGCAGCAAGGGCTACAAGAACATCAACCCCATCTAGGCAAGCTGATGATTTGTAGAAATGATGTGAAAGGATCAGAAGTTCAACCTGAGAACAAAATTTCAAATAAAAAAAGTTTTCAAAAACAGGACACTGTCATAGCCAAGCGAGCATGTACAGCACCACATTGCATTTGCACTGGAACCAATACAAATTGGTCGCTTAAGAAAATTGTAGTTAAGCATTGTGTAAGAAGATCTAATTTGTATTATGAGTTACTGACTAACAACATGCAAAGCAAGAGTAATGAGCAAGCAACAAAGTAAAGCATTATGCTTCAAAATAGCAAAAGAAAAAGATCATGACTGACAAGAAAACTTTAAAACAGAAGCTAATAAACCTCAGTTCAAGCAAAGCAATCCAACAAGTGCAGCTACATTGATAGGAAGATGACTTAACTGTCATAATATATTTGGAAAAAAAATGCGACCATAATTATCATTAAAAAAAGTCTTAAGTAAACTACCAAACGGTAGTTACTACAAGAACAGCTGTTACTACCCCTATGACTGTTATGAACATAGGAAAATACTATCAATAGTAACAATACCTCACAGGCATGCGGTATTTCTTGTCCAGTAATGACCAATCGCATCAATGCATGGCCAATTTCTGATTCAGAAGGGCATAGCTCAGCCCACTTTAAGAAGTCGGAAAATCTCCACAAGAGAGGAGCTGGTCCTTCCTCCTTTTGAGAATCCATATATCCCCCACGATGTGCAGCTAATAGACCCTGAAGACAATAGCAATGTTGATCAACTTTGTATTTACAGCATGAGTACCTTAGATACAAGAGATTGAACTAACTAAAGAGAAATTCTTCAGACTTGTAGTCCAGAAAAGCATTAGAATACATGTGCATGCTGGCGCATACACAAAACAATGAGATCCCGAACTACAAGACCCAGTGATACGGAACAGGAGTTCCATTTTGAATCCTTTAGCTTATAAGTCTTGCATAAATCTGAAGTTTAGACATTATTTTCAGAGGTTACTCTGAGGTATATCTAATGTTGTCAAGAGTCGGGTATGTCAGTACTTTCCAGCAATCAATTAAGACAAGCTTGCTCTGCATCGCCCATACAGTTGTGTTATGCCAAATCCTCATTCATCTTGACTAGTTAGCATGGATAAACCAGAATATAGCTTCTAAACATGGTGTAAAAGGTTTGGTAACACAACTAAAGCCAGAATCAACTGGACCAATAACTAGCCAAACCAAAGTTATCTTATACACCTTTCGGTACCGTCCATGAGTTATTACGTTGTTCATTTCCAAACCTGCATTCAAGACTTTTGGTCCAAAAGTAATCAAATATCTAAACTCAAACTACTTTTTTTCCAATAAGTTGAAGATTGTATTACTACGGAGACACACAAGGAATGTGCTCCTAAAAATGTACCAAGGATTTTAAAAACTGGTTTTTCCTCAATTAAGCTGCAGACGGTTGCTTAGCTAAAACACAAAAAAGCTGCAAACGATTCACCTCTCCCTCAATCGTTCAATTCTCAGGCTATGATTTTACTTTAGTTTGTTCATCACTGTCATTTTCTTCACCAAAAATTCCAGCCTTAGAGTAAATAGAAGAACAAGGAGTACTAGTTAAGAACACATGCCAATGAAAACAAAATACCACAAGGAAAAACAGACTGAAACATGCACAGACCTTTAGAAAGGACTCGGCAAGAATTTGAGCAATATTAGCAGGTGGCATGGAATGTGTTTGCACTAGGTGAGATGCTTCATCAAATGACTCCTGTGCTTTAAGAGAGAGCAGCTGGAGCAATTCAATCGGCTGTTTACCAAATGCCTCTGAAAATGCAAGACCCAAGACATTTGCAGCTTTCACAACTGCTACAATTCTCCGACATAGCCCACGACCATTGCCCTCAGTGAAAACAGTTGCTAGACTCTCCAAGACCTTCATTTGCAAAATAATAGTTATCAATCCATGAATCCATCAGCAACAAAATTGACGATGGAAGTGCTTAAATAGAAGCATACTGGACTATGCATAGCCATTTGCCACTTAAGAAAGGAAGTGAACACAACTTAAATTTTCATACTAATATACAAACATACTTCACACCATTGATTCAAAAAGATAATTGCAAGAAATTCAGTCCTGCACATCCAGAACTGAATTATGGTGCAATCACATGTACATTTCAATGGCTGAAATTATAGGTAAACTTAACTCTTGGATCTTAGAAAGCATATGGTCCCTAAACAAGATGTCGAGGGCCCTTCTATAAGCGTCTACTGATTTCACCTAAATAAGAAGTTTTAATAGATCGCATGGGAGATATTTAGACAACAACCTGAAATGGGTCAACAAGATGCTCCTCAGTGCAAATATTATGTGACCGTATAACAGATTGTAATTCCTCATCAAGCATTGTTCGCAATACTTTGCTACTAGGAGTTGACATTGCCGCAAGTTTCAGAGCAGCATCAACAAGTATAAATTCAGAAGGTGTGTGTCCTGGGGACAGCTTTTGCTGGAGTTGCTTAGCAGCTGTTATTTGTCCAAACTCCATCAAAGAAAGTACAGCTCTTTCCAGTTCTGCAGGTCCAACTCTTTCCTCCCACTTGGAAAGGGACATTTCTAGTTTTGAGCTGTCATCATACAACTGTAAGTCATTTCTTAAAACGAGGGGAGTGGAACTATCGTCAGAATCAGTGCTTCTATCCACTGTGTCAATCAATGATCGCCTTGAAGGCACAAAGCCTTTGGCCCTCCGCTTGGTTTTTGCAGTACCTACTGCAATTGAAGTGCTGGCATCTAATGCTTGGTTCTTGTTCTGTCCCAAGTTACTTTCCCTTGGGTCATGTTTATCCACATTTTTGTTCCTCATCGCATTAATATGATTATCCATCTTCGTTATTAAACTTGCTGTCTTGTCAATGATATTAAGAGTGTTTCCAACTAAAGGATCCTTACTGGAAGTAGCTGAAGAAAAGTCTCCATCACTTTTTACCTGAGCTTCTGATTCTACCGCCAAAAGCCAAACTCTGGTCTCAATTTCTCGAAGAAGATTCATGGGATAAACTCTGATATATCATCACATAAATGAGAAACGGATTGTCTTAGCAATATATCAAATGGATACTGAATTTTGAGATGGTCACTTACGGATATGAAAGGGTTATCATCCCGCTTAACCACTGAAGAGCAAGCAGAAGCAGTTCAAGAAGCTCTCTTGCAGGAAGATCTTTCTCAACAGCTTCAGCATGTTTGAGGAAAAATAATCCAGCCTACCAACCACAAGTTTACACATAATCTCAACAAAATAGCAATAAGTTCTGACAATGTGGCTATCAACAAAGAAACTGTTAATATTAAAGAAATATACCTGTAAAGGAGGAAAAGAATATCTGATGAACAGAGTCTGACAATGTCCCCACAAAGCAACTCTTTCTTCTGGGACATCCCAAAGAAATTCCTTCCACTCAGCAACCATGGATTCAGCCTGAAGTAGGAAATGTTCACAATTTAAACTAACGGATCAAATACCTTCATAGGAAATGTAGACCCTAGGAAACTACCAAGTGGCTTGTTGAATTTGAGAAGGATGAGTTGAGTCTGATCAAAAGGCACACAGAAGAACATAATAAAATACCATCAATTCCATTTATATACCCTCCATCCAAATAAAATTGCCTGGGTTTCCGTATTTCTTTGTCAATATTTGTTGTCAAAAAGGTTAGACATATTTTTTTTCTACAGTACACTTCTTCAAAACCACCTTCATCAAATGACCAATACGAAGTATAAGAAAAAAGAATGACTTGGCAATGCAATAATTATTTTGAACTATGAAACAGTGTGAACAGAATAGACAAACAAGCCAATCTCTTCAGGAATTTCGCACTTGTATAAGAAACCCATGAGATGAAACCCAGGCCCGCAGTAAAGTATGATCCAAGATGCAAGCACATCTCCTATAATAGGATAACTTTAGTTGTATCATATTACCTGTTAAGTATCAACTCACACATATTTTCAATAGGGACAAGATAGAGGCAAATATGCACCTACGAATGCATGTGCAGAAGTAAATATAAATGGAAATTGCCAAAGACTAACAACCAAAATATAAAGCAGTCTAAAGTAATCTAAGCAGCAACCACTGCTGCAGGCTTCAGCCAAATTGCCACAAAAGCAAGGTTAAATAAGTTGACCTGCATCTTACTGGAGTAATATTCTCACAATTAGGCACTGCGTCAAGAGAAACCTTCCATCTCCGTCTATCCTTAATTTATTTATTTTGGTCGAAAATGAATCAATCCATTCAAAATTCAACTACATAGTTGCAAAACTATCTTAAACAAGTGATGTAACATAAAGCCTCATACTCTATCAAAGCCTTCAAAAATGTCTCTCCATTCTTTGATAAATATTGGGCATCAGTAAATATGTGGAAATTAGAGCTACAAATTACATAAGTAAATAAGGAACTTCTGTACAGTTGGAGCATTTAAACAAGTTCAATATGGCTATATCAAGCAGGGATACGTATCGCAAATTTTGTACAGTTGGAGCATTTAAACAAGTTACATATGGCTATATCAAGCAGGGATACTTATTGCAAGTATTGTACCTGAGTTTCAGTAACATGGTGACTAGCAGATTTCCATGGTCCACCACTGGCCTCCAATTGTCGAGCCCAGTTGCGTGCATGTTCCCAATGCCCATTCTTTTCTAATGATGTTAATAGTGAAGCGTCATCAAGAGCTTCATTCCCAAGATGCAGACTATCATCCTTGCGCAGTGAAGGCTCTGCTAAATTTATTTTCCAGTAAAGCCGACCATAGTATGCTGCTGCAAATCCTCCATCACCGAAGTCAGTTGCAGCAAGAAGTTGTAACAAACATCTCTTTTCATAGGGAGATGGACAAGTTGAAAGCACAGCATTGGCAGCTTTTCCTGCAGTGGAGCTTATCCAAGAAGCTCCAATCTGCCCTTCTCTAAGTTCTCTTCCTAGACTAGACGTGGATGGCTCATCCTTTATCCTGGCAGAAAAGGAACCCAGATGTGCTGAAGCTTCAGCTAAACGCATTTGTGAAAATGCCTGAAACCAAAAAGACAATAAAATCAAGACAAGTGTACTTCTTACAAAATTGCAACAGCAAAGATTACATCCCAAGTTTCTCCCACAATGCAAGTCATCAGTAGGAAATACTGATTGGCATGAATGATGGATGACATTGATTGTGGCAACAATCCACAATTGTTTTTCGAATAAAAATGAAGAGTCTCTTTCTACCATCATTATATATTGGAGTAATAGTTTGAAATTTTATTTTACTCTCACTCTGTTAGTTTGAATCTTTTATGCCATCAAATCATGTTGCTCAAATTGCATCTATCACAAGTTTCTAGAACAAGCGCACGCCTTACACGTGTATAGAATGTTTCATGTCAACTTAAAACTCTCAGGTTTAGAGACATCTGAAAATCGAACTTCCATTTATCTTTTTAACCTAAACTAGAGATGCGTAGGAAAATAGAATTACAGAAGACATATGGTCGAGAAGGAAAAAATTAAGAGAAACGGAAAATCCAAAGTAATTTCAATATTAAATTTGAGGTTGTTTTATTGGTTAAAACAATTTAGTTTTGTGTCCGTTGCCTTACTACATTTCAGATAATTCTGTTGGTAAGAGCAAGTTAATTTCATGTGTGTTGCGGAGTACTTTTATACTCTCTTTTTTAATCTGAAAAATAAATGGACAATGTTGTAATTTCCAACATGCTATAAGCTATGATGGTAGAGGTATATGTGGTTATGTCTTTGGGCCATCTTGTAAACATATAACTCCAAGGAACTCTTGTGCGGAAGTTACAGAAGGTGTGACACAGAACTTCTAGTAATCTTTTACACTTTAGATTGTGGAACATACTAAAAACAATTAGGAAAGGAAGGTGCCACATCACACACTTGCAAAACAATACCTAGAACAATCAAGCAGGTGACCTCCATTTTAAAGTAATTTAGTGATCTAAACAACTTAATTTCAAAATCATCTTGGAAATCACAAAGACATCTGTAGGTGTACATATCTGAGAACACTATTGGAGTCTAAATGCTTCTGATTTACTAACAATGAGAGGGGAAGAACCTCTCCCCAGCCTCCACAGTGTATCAGGATGCATGTGCCACTTGTTAGCCAAGTGCCTCAAGGAATAGAGAGAGTCGACTCTCAATACAAAACAATTCTGACCTAAAGAAGGAAAATAAAGAGATGAGAAAAGTGGGTTGTAAGTTTGTTCACAGACCTGAAGTGCACGGATGAAAGGTAATAGAGAACAAGAAGGAAGGAACATTTCAAATGCCCTCAGCAAAGGAATAAACAGCTGTTGCTCACAAAGCAATGCCACCATCTTCGAGAGAGATGCAGGCCCTTCATGAGATTCAATTGAAACAATAATATGCTCACCAGCTTCTTGTTTTCTTTCATCCTCCACAGCAATACTTGTTGCACCAACATCAGCATTCACAATCAAAGCATCCAATGTCATGTGTTCCATAAGTCGCCTACGTTTTGGATTCTGTCGATTGTAATGAAATGTTGGGGCCTTACTTCCTGCTGGCAAGGAATTAGTAGCTTCCACAGCAGCACCAACATTATCTGCAATCTGGGTTGCTATGTCATTCACCTTGATGGATGAAGTTTCCCTGTAAATAATCATCCATAATTAGCATGAGAGCTGAATTTTATCAGAGAGCACAAAATCTCATGGAAAAATATAGAGAAATTATGCACCAGAGGGAGGACTGCTTGAGCTCAAGTAATATGTAATAACTCCAGAACGAATGTTCAAGAATCTAAAGATTTTAAAGGACAGAAAAATTGTGTGCGTGTATAAAGATGGAGTTTGTTGAAACCTTGCAGCAGTAATTTCCAGCCAAACTGTTAGGCAGGACAATGGGGACACATCTGGAAAGCATGATGCAACCATTGCTAATATTGACCAGGACATCTCCTTTGCTTTTTTCAAGAGAGACTCTCCAGGATTCTTCTGCTTCTCACAATCTGCTAAAATTCTAAAGAATTCAACTGGAATAAAAGCACTCTCATCTAAACAGGAACTTGTGCTTCTATTTTCTCCAGTATCTGAGGCTAATGGAGATCCAGCCATCTTTTTTGAGTGCATGCCTTTTAGTACAGTTAATACATGAATTTTGAGGCGCTGATCACTAAACTCCTTGGCTGCCTGGAGAAAGAACCAAAAAGCAATTTAAATGAGAAATTTCATTCAACAGTAATATAGGTTCACATAATCTGGAAAAAAATTTGAATGAAGAGTTGGCACTTACTACTTGGACCACTGTATCAAAAGGATACCCTCCAACTTGAGCTTCAGATAAAAATCCAACCTTTCATAAAACAAAGGCACTGTGAGATGGGGAGTTGAAGAAGCCACCCAAAATACATAATTAGGGAAGCATAGCAGAAGATACATCAGACACACACATATAGGGAGAGACTGTGAGGGATAGAAAAATACCCAATCATTGTCTTTTGCTAACACAGCAAGGTATTTTGTGCTCAACGGAAGCTGATGCATCTGACAGAAAAGAGAAACTAAATTCCAGTGCTGACTTGCAGCTTTTTGTTGAGATCTCAACTCAGCTCCATCGCCATCACCAGTCAATAGCCAAGATCCACACGTCTTTCCATCCATCATCTGAGGGAGACTAGCCTTTTCTAAGTGTTGGAGGACCAGCATGACAGCCCGTGAAGATTGTCGAATACCAAGAGGATTTGCAGTTCCCTTGAACATAGTGCCCTTGTGAAGATACTCATCTGCTAATGATCGAGCGAGAGAAGCTACCATGTCACCTTCATGTGATACACCAAGCAACTTTGAATCCGTAGGTGAACCTAGGTTAAATTTCTCATTGTTTTCGTTGAGCTTGTAGAACGAAGATATTCGTCTCAAGGAAGCAACATCTACACGAAGCATGCTAGCAGATAAACCACAAAGCTCCCAAAGGAAAGAGCATGAAGTTACCAACACAGAATCCTCAAAATGTGTAATAGCATGTGGAATAACCTGAGTCAACAACCAAAAACAACAATAATAAATGGGAGAAGATAGGGATTCACATCAGAGGGCAAGCTTTACACATCCTGGAATCTATCAAAAGAGAAGTATAGAATTCAGGCAGGCTTGTCAGACTTGGTCCATAAATATCTCATGCATCATGTTAAAATCAAAATCAATCGATGCCCTGGCTGATGTGTGATCATGGAAGCGGCTATAAACACTCTACCTCAACACTTTTGAATAAAGTTGCTGCTGTCAAGACTTGAAAATTTAAACAGCACCTCACAGTTGCATGTCTAAGTTGCATTAATTGCACAGTCTCCACATAATATGTACTTTTTCAGTTCCCTTTTTGCACCAAGACTGAATGGTGCATAAATTATGTAGAAGATAGATAAAAAGAACTTGATCCCTACCGACAACAGAAGAGCCTCTTCATCCTGTGTCAACGGTGCAAGAAGTTTTTGCACATCTAATTGAACATTAGCTTGTCCAAGTGAAGCGCCAGAAAGACCATTTGATTTCGTCCCTTCAACTCTAACACCAAGAATATGATTAAATGCTGCCAGTGCACGCCCACGGTGCAAATGGTGCTCAAGCCCGAGCCCAGTTTCCTGAATAAATCCAACAGTATCATTTAATAATTCTATCGAAGAAAGCATCATGAGACGCATAAACGGCAATATCAGTGTCACATTAATAGATGGCAATATCAGTGAAATGAGAAATACTCCTTTTCCAAGGTGGAGAAAGAACAACTACTGGATTAGAAAATACAGGATTCTCAACACTGATAAAGAAGCCCTTTACAACAACCAGCAAAATTATCAACAAACCAGAATGGTGAATTGAAATCCCATTTCATAGTTATCTAGACATCTCAGTTATACTGTCAGCAATTTTCTTCACTACAAGTGTACCAAGATGTAGATACTATTCTCAGAAACTCAACAAGTTCATCCCTTTCCATAAATGAAAAATAACCGGGCCATAAAATTCAACAGTAGGTACAAAAACTGATCTTAACTTCATCACATTTGGTTGAAATGTAAGATGCATCTGTATAGGGCTTGACTTGCATGCTTTCAGGTTTGTAAAGGCGAAACTCGTAAATCCTAAGCCAAATGGTTGATAATGTTCTAGACTACAGTTACCAGAACACTCCTTTATCACTTTATTAATTATACCAGCATCAGCATACATTTCTGAAGAAAATTAGTGTGAATTTACAGGGGAAAGAATATATTCATAGACAGTCTTTTAAGAGTAGTAGAGAATGGTTTCCTACTCTTTTCACTTAAAGAGAAAATTATCTGCCAATGGGCAATTTCAAGTAGACTATCGATGTAATTGTAATTGAACAAACAAAAATCCATAAAACAAGTCAAGTCAGTTACTATTGTTACAAGCTCAATGAAAAGTTTAAGTTAGATATAACTTGACATGGAAAAAATTATTTGAAGAAATTGCGTGCATACCTTAAGTGAAGAATCATAGAGTTCATCTTGAACACGTTTTTGGACAGTTGCTTCCCAAGAGACTGCATTTATCTCCGTATGTTCATCAGCATGTATGTAAAAATCAAGCTCTCTATGTGAGAAAGAATCTGCCACAGGCAGACCCGAAAGTGATTGCCATCCAAAAGGACCCTGCATATCAAGTAAACATCATCTTATGTTAATGCATTTCAAAGAACAAACATTAATGCTACTTTACGTGTAACCCTATAATAGGGTCCCTATTTAAAATATGTATGCTATTCCTTTCTTAGTGGAATTTAGAATTTGGCTTACAGATCAGTGATGTGCCTGGTTTCACAGTTTCATGCATGACTACAGACCAAGAAAAATCTATATATTCATTAAAGTTTTGGATTCATTATTTTACCTTTAAAGAATAGGGTAAAAACATAAATATTAAGAAAACTAATTAGAAACGTTAGTTTAGACTTTGGCCATTACAATTGGAAACGTATTCCATTCTAAACCTTTTTGTTCTTTAAGGAATTCTAAACCTAAAGTTCAGTCTCGGAAATTGCTAAATGGTTATGTATATTGCTGAGATAACAGTCAAGGGCACAATGAATGTAAACATCAAAAAAATAAAAAGATGATACTTTGTGATAGTAAAAATATTTATTGCCCTTGAATAAAAAAAAAATCCATCGATTACACCAGCTTAACTCCTTTCTAATTTATAGAGGAACTCTTTTATTTTGATCTACAAAATCACTTTTGTTTTAATTACAAAGATAAGAAAAGAGGTCTAAAAACTTTAAGGCCATCAACTAGCAAAACCAAAGTCATTTGTAAAGGAATTTACTAACAAATTTGGCTTTGTTGAATTCGACTTTCAAAAATTTGAGATATATTCGGTCTTTTTTTTTTCTTGCAAGAAGTACCGCCGAGCTACTTTCTCATTATTTAGGTGTTATCAAAGTTTTTTTTACATAGTTAGAAATTGTAAGTTAGAGGACTCGAACTCGAGACCTAACCCCTTACTTTGCAAGAAGCATCAATGAGCTACTATCTCAAAACGTTAAATTGTGATTATAATTTTATTTATTTAATAATATATATTATTTAGTGGAAAAAACATGCCGCCAAGTTATGGTTTTGTACATACTATTTATAAGTCCTCCATTGGTGGTAAGTCTATTCGTGTTCAAATCAATTTTCTCTTTGGAAGGAACGTGGTTAAGCATAATATTTTTAAAGCTTCTCATCTCAAAGGAACTGTTTAAATTTGATTAGCTTTTGTAAAAATTTGGGCAGAAGATTTGATTTTGGTTATGTTATGGAGAAATATTGGCTGAAAAGAAAGACGCCAATGGGAAAGCATGAGATGATCATGTATTGGCCTAGTTTTCCAGAAAATTATGGCCGAAATTTGCTGCTATAATTACTTAGCTATAACACAGTCATCTTTGGGTAAAGCGAAAATGATCTCCATTGGCCAACTTAGGATAGATTAGGCACATTTAATGATTAATTACAGGAGAGAGAATAAGTGGGGTTGATAAACGTGTGTGGCTGTACATGTAATATTAGAAGGATTAAGGGGATAATTTTGTCAAAAATACTCTAACTAACTGGGTCTAATGATTTCCTCGGTTTTGTGTGCCACAACCTTAAACGACCGACTTTAACAAACAGAAGGAGTACTAATATAATGTAAAAAAAATTATTCTCACGTGCAACGCACTTGAAGGGGAAAACTAGTAATAAATGTAAGAACCAACATCCAAGGCCAAGCAGAGAAGAGTGGGAGTAACCTGGATATAAAGCTGAATCAACCTCCGCAGTGTCTTCGGAAACCAGCATGGCAGCATTTGCAGAAGTGAAGTATCATGTGTGCTGGAGAAGAAGATATTGTCACGCCAATTTAGATAGTCGGACAGGGCTGATTGGAAATACATACACAGAAAGCAATTAGTGGAATGTGCTAAAACAAACTAAAAACTTTTTAGGGCAGAACTACATTCACACACATTGAAGAAATCAAAAGACCATGTAAGGGTAACACAAACCATTAGTTTCCTTAGGGACAAAGAAACAAGTGGCGTCTTCTCCTAAACTTGCAGCTACAAGTGTACGCCACAGTGTAGGATACCGTTGCAAACTCGGCCTTAGGTTTTCCAAAGTACACTGCGCAGAGGAGTTACTATGCCTCTTCACACTCCCGCGGTTAAGGCAATTTTTGATTGGGTCAGAAGCGTGCATAAGAGTAGCTAGAGCCGCCATTTCATATCCTCCTTCCGCAATATCATCAACAGTATGAATTATTTCACTCATCTCCAGAACATTCAGCTTGCTCTTGGGAGTTAAATTACGTGATGCTATCGACCGAGCATTACAAAAAGATGCATCATATTCATGACCCCTAATTCTAGATAAAAGCAACCATTTTCCCCACTCACAATCACCCTGAAGAGAAGCATTAAATTACATAGGTAAGTCCATATGCACATAATTAATTGCATTTAACCAAGCATTTCAAAACATAAATAGGGAATACATATCTTCATGACAACAGATTACACGTATAAGAGAAAATTAGGTGTATGAGGCCCTACAAAGTGATGAAATATTATCTCAAAACCACAAAGAAAGTGTCATTCCAGTCCACCAAGTAAAGGCATCGATTTAGGAAGGCAACGGCTTATAACCTCTCCAATACAAGTAGTGCATAATATATTGTTGAGGCAGGTAGTGAGAAAAATTTGGTGGTCAGGATAGAAGGAGACACAGGTGGACATTTGCAGTTCTTAGTAGCCGAGCAACTACCTTTGGGAGACAGTGTGTCTTGCTTCATTTATCAAATGAAAGCATTGACAAAGTTGAAATAATAGCATGCAGAAAAAAACAGCCAAACAAATATCGAATCTATATGGATGAAACTGTATTAACAGTATAATCAGTTAGGGTGAGAAAACTTACTGCAGCTTCCTGCAATGAAGAAATCGATTCATTGTCTAGGGCCAAGTTGTGATGGTCAAGATAAAGGTCCAAAAGATTTGGCAAATTATATTGCACACAGTGATGAATGATCAATTTATGCAAAGCTTGCATGGTACAGGTACGAGATCTTCCACCATCTGATATATCAGACAAGCTACCAACAGAATAATCCTCCAATGCCATGTTACCAGATCTGCTGGTTATGAAACCTGAACGAGACAATAGAGACACAATCTCTGCAGTGTCTTCCCAGTATTCCTTCAAAAAAATAAGTTTCTTTGCGAGCTCCTGCTCCAATAACGTCATTAACCACATAGAGCTTACAATATTAACAGAAAACCTGAAAATTTTGACACCTGGGACGTCCATGCACACAGCATCAATTTCTTCTATAGAGCAAATATAATTGCTGTACTTGGGAAATCCGCTACTGCATCCAACAGCTGGAGCATGCTGTACACCATCCAAGGTAATTTGGAGATTTCCATCACTCAATACAGATGTAGGGATGAGATCCAAAAGTTTCGAAACTTCCTCCCAGTCATTATGGCATAAATAATACTCCAATTGAGATTCCCAGAATGTATGAACACCCATAAGGAAAGGTTGATCAAGAACTATCTGAAAAGGAAGAGAGTCCACAATCACCTTAAAGCCGCTAAATGTAATGTGTGTATCCCATAAGCGTGAAGAATAGTATACAAGTCACACAAAAGAAGCCCTAAAGTTACAGGAATATTGTTTGGCAGTTTATGGATACAACAAGGTGGCATATAATGTCGAGGTGGGGATAGGGGAAAGCTTATTCAGGAAGCAACACAGTAATATACCAAGATTGTCTGGTCAAACTTGCCTAGTAGCTAGAAAACACTCTTCAATATTCATCCATAGCATTATTGTGATGGGTACAGTGTAAAACTCTTAGCATGCAAAATATGAGTAACAGCAATGATCCATCTTTTTCTGTTTAGATAGTTTTAAGACACGGTGGGTTCAGCTCAGAATGCTAACTCCTACAGTATAAAACCTATGTCTCACATCTGGACAATTCCTCATGTGCCAAAATTCATCTAGAAAAGACTTGTAGAGTTGTAGAGATGACATCCTTCAATTTTATCAGGTTCAATGTAGCTAATGTTAACTACAACAGAGATTCAGTTCAAACATAAATTAGCATAAAATAGTTGAGTAATGAGTTCTCTACAGAGTGATCCGAATGAAAAAATCTGAGTCCCTTTATATGTTGCAAAGACTCAATAAACAACAAAAACCAATAAGAGATTAATTGCAAACTCATAGCATAGACCCAAGTCCAAATGACCACAGCATTCTATTAGCCTCCAGATCACTCAAATATCAGCACAAACTGGTCCATTTGTAAGAACCGTAAACTACAAAGAAATAGGGAAAGAAGTAACTTACACGGTCAATAGTTCTCTGATCCCAGGCACAAGACCACACTGCAGCACCAGCCCAATATCCAGAATGAGCAGCATCTTCATCAACCATGGAATCAGGGGAATTTTCAATGATACCAGTCCATGAACCTAATACAACTCCATCAATCTCACCACATTCAACCGTAAGATTCATGTATAGAGGTAAAGGTGAACGCAATAGGATCAGTTTAATCTGTCCTGGGGTATTGAAAGTTGATGGGGGACTTGTCAATGCCTTCTGACGACTCAGAAAAGTTCTCCAGAAACTAGTGCTGGGATAGAGCCTCTTCCCACCAAGAAAAGAAAAGAAAAAAAAAAGCCTTATCAGATTAAGAAATGGAAATCTAAAAAGACAAACTTGTAACATTAACAGTAACATTAACAGAGACAGATAAGCACTATATTCATATACCTCAATAAGCAGTATCTTCTCCAGTATCTTCCATTCATATGGTCCCAGGAATCCATACCTTTTCATCTCATCGGCAACTTGAATTCTGAGAGACCTCCTCACAGTGCCTAATAATAACTGCTTGAGGCAGGTTTCAATATCCTCCCCAAGCCTTTGCAATGTCGCAACAGCAAGGCCAGTTTCACCCTGTTTTCAGATCATGATTAACACAAATATGTATATTTACCATGCCTTCAAATAAACAAATACTACTATCCGCCTACCTTCAAAAATAGGTCATAGGCAATGGCTCTACCAACATTACGAACTTCACTGAAGGTATCAGGAGGTTCATTATCAGAGTCTAAATCTCTTGAACGATAAAGATGCAATTGAAGAACAGCTAAAGGTAAGCGACCAGAATGTAGAGCATCTTTAACCACAGTTTTAAGGTCTAGATTATCTAATTTCCATCGTGCAATCATCTCTTTGGGATTCTCCAAGGGAATGACATTATTCCTCAAGCTATCACTCCGTGACACAAGGACGGATACTCCATTTGCAACCTCAGAATCCAATTGTACTCCAGGTTCCAGGGAATCCTTGGGCAGCAAAGCAAGCTCAGAAGAGTCAGAAAACATGATTTCTTGTCCACGTATCTCTGGCATTAAGACATCTTCGGTAAGCATTGACAGCTGAGATTCATCCTGGGATAAACCCGCATCCCTCACATTTAGAGTATCCTCACCATCCACCTACAACATTGAAAAATGTTATTGTTGTAAGCAACAAAGAAGAAGCACAAAGTTCAGTGATTTTCAACAAAAGCTTGGACTATTTACCAATCCCCGGCCTGGCTTTTTAAATTTTGCAGTAAGCCGACATTGCAAGTTCCGAATAATCTCTAAAAGGCGAGCCATATCATGAAGCCTTTCTGAGCCACCCATTTCACTTTGTGCTACATCTGGTGTAATTGGTGGAAGCGAAAGCAATGGTGTCCGCCTAAGACCATGCAACAGATATGCCCCTTTCTTATGCTCCAACAAACCATACTTCCGAATCAGTTTGGTTGCAAAGCAGGTGGCCAGCGTAAGAAGTCTGTAAAACAAAAAAATCCAATGGCTCAGCTGTTAAACCAGCAGCCAATGACGAAAAGCTCTGGGCCAAATCAAAATATAATCAAGAATTGGAATCAATATTTCAGTCCAAGTTTTGAATAAAAGAAAATCCAACCTTGGCACACTCATGAAAATGAATGAAGTTCAATGAGAGCATTTACCTTGCTGCTGCAGAAACATCATTATCATTGCCATTTTTGTGAAACATCAGATAAACTGCAGCCATAAGCAATCTCAAAATACCTTCTTCTGCCAGATTGATACCCACGAGCATTTCCAGAGATCTGTTGAACAGCCGAAAAGAATAATAAATAACCTTCTGATAATCATCTACTTGCCAAGTTCAATTATAAATTGTGAATAGCATTTAAGTAATATGTATTCTTACACAGATTATATAAACTTCAAAAGGGATAAGAAGTTAGATGTTCACTAGGTGATAGACAAATAACATCACTCTCTCTGCCTCCCTCCCTCCCTAATGGTGAGAGCCTTAGCCGACCACAAACTGATAACTATACTAGTATTGACATTGATGAAAGGCTGAATAATGTCACGTCAAGAGGCCCACATCCATCTCTAAAAGGGACAATATTCACCACATAATACACTAATACTAAACAGTGTTGAAATGGGTTAACTATGCCTTAAGGCTGAACTGTAAAGGCAAAGTCATAAAGTTCAAAAAGACTGTCCTGGCATCCAGGATAAGTGTAGTGAATCACACAACAAATACCCAGAAACATATTTTTAAACAACCAAACCAGTACAAGAAATGCCAAAAGTACAATAGAACCTTACTGCTCTATTTCATCAAATTTCAGGTGGTCCATTGCAAGCTGAAGCCGACGCAACCTAGACACTTTCAAGTCCCACCCTGAAATGGCCACAACACATGTCAAAATTTGAAAATGCAGCAAATCTGCTAAAATCCCAAGAGATTTGTGATGTAAAGTAATCAAAGCAGATAAAGAGGGGGGAATCTGCAGGAGAGAAAATAAAGTCCTATTGGGAACAAATCCCAGAGGTGGTTCAAAGAACCAACAATCCTGGATCTTTTCATATTTAAGTTGAACTGACTTCTTAATCCTCAAAAGGACTATATCCTATGACACAGGGAGACAATGAAGTGATGCTCACCACAAGAGTGCAGCACTTCTAGGAGTTACAACAATTAGCCTCTTGATTGAGCTTCATTACCCACTTATGTTTATAAAATACAGATCCTTAACCACAAACAGTTAAAATTTGTAAGAAAAAAGGTTGGTCATTGTCCTGCTTCAAGCAGCAGTTCTTCCTCTGGAGTTCTTTGGAGGACCATGATAGGCATTTACAAAAGTATGCACACTTCTGTTTATACGCATTATCGTGGTCCTTGCCGTGATGTGCTTCATGCCTTCTAGGTTTGAGGCAGAACATGCAAGTAAAGAGTCATTAAATTCCTTATGCAAGTAAAGAAAATTAAGAGGCAAGGGATTTCACTGACATGATTTCTGTCCAACCTGAATTAGAAATCCATTTTCCACCCTCCTTCCTATGGTGGCATGACAACTTGAAAACATTCAACTTAAAACGTGCCTCAAATACTAATCAAATTAAAGTGTCTCCAGTTAATAGTTAACACACAAGTTGACTCAAAGCAATCTTGTTAACCTCCTCACTGCATGGAACCAGGCTATCCATATTAGAATAGTTTGGACTCTCGCTTTTCCTGCATAGCCATGCTCAGAGAAACATGAATGCAGAAGGCAATAGGTTGCCAAGACATAAACACTTTATAAAAATATAATATTTAAAAGCCACTTTTAAGAATTTAGGAAAAAGCAAACACGTCCCTCGTCGTTTCAAAGGCTCCGTTTTCTGATTATTTAGCCTGACAGATACAATAAGGGACTTGCCATGAGGCATGATCCTCTACTTGAGATATACTCAACTATTTATTCCTAAAATGTTCTTCATTTTTCTGGGCTGTGTGCATGAAGTAACAGGCAAAGGTAAGATAAAAGTAGAGGTCTTATATCAATAAGTTCTTTTCTTCTTCTTCTCTTTTTGTTTTCTCGAAAAAAAAGCCCATAGAGCCATGAAAATGGAAAACAGGGGTTACAAAAAGAATTGAGAAACAAAATATTGTGAAGCTAAGCAGAAACAGCTAACACTTTTGTGATGCTTATGGATGTGTAGGTAGGAAAACAGTATCCAAAGGGTAAGAAAGACAAGAAAAAGAAGGTCAAGGGGACAATAGAATAACCTAACAACTATCAAGGAACCAAGGAAAAAAAGACCAAACATTTGGAAGAAAAATATATTATGCGTATGCTCAAATTGTGGTACTTTATGAAAAATAATGGGTGGACAGTGTAGAATCCAGAAAGCAACAGGTCCCAAAGCCTCTCTCCTTCCAAGACACTAGCACCCACCAAAGAAGAGCACCTAAATATAGTCCTATGGGCCAGTGTCAATGCTACCCCCTCAATGCCCTGGCAAGTACGAGCTAAGCTTTGGCTACAGTACACTTCAAATACCAGACCCCATAAAACGTTTTGTGTTGGAAATGGAGAAAAGTCCGATTTCAGCCATGATGTTGTATTTAAGAGTCTAATCACCAGGACTAAGCCGTCAATACACGCTACAACTTTAGCATTGCTCAGATAACTAAAGAGCACAGTAACTGACTGCCACAAGATAACTACAGGAATAATTAGATATGATATAGTAGTAGGCAAAAAAATTGCAAGAGATGATAACATGGAATTTTAAGCAGCAATCCACCAAGAATTGTGGAGTTTGTATAATTTCTTTCATGTGCAATTTGTTTTATACAATGGCAGGTTAGAAATTGCAAAACTTGAAAAGGCTTCTCACCATTTTCCAAACATATGCGATCGGCTTCTTCAGGGCCTTCATATAAAAGAATTCTGTCCAAAACTTCAGCTTTCCAAGGTGAGAACAGCTCTGTTGCTTTTTCCATATGTAGTATTCCTTTTGCTTCCCACTCTAGACCAGTATTAGTACTGTGCTGTCTATATCCAAGAGTTTCAACAGGAAGAAAATCTGAAGCAACAAACATAGAGGGAAGAACAACTGAAAGACCAACTTCCGTCACCAAATAAAAGCATCCCTGAAAAGTGCAACCAACTGCTTCTCCAAGAGGAGCTTCTTTCAACCCTTGGAGATGCAACACTTTTTCCTCAAAATTCAAGCATATATCATCATGAACAACAGAGTCTTTATGCAAATTAAAATGAACAACACGAGTAGTCCTATGCTTCTCCATTTTGTTCTTAATGAGTCGAGTGACTCCCAGTGATGAAAAATAGATATAATCATCCTTATTAGCTCTCTCTGTAGGAAGAAAAACTTTCCTCATCAGGTGTAAATGTACCTCAGAACCACAAGACATATGAGCAGCTATATTTGACACAGTAGAAAAACCACTCATACGCAATTCTCCCTGAGCATTCTTTCCATTAAGGTTGCCAGATTGCACACTATTTCTAGCATAATCCAAAAATGAACCATTTCCATTCTTCATGGGTGTAGAATGTACTCTTTGATGGCCTATATGAGAACCGCCAACCTCCCAACCGATCAACATCCCAAGCCCTAAATGTTGTAAGTGATGAAAAAAATTCTCATATACATAGTATTTGTCTGGTAAATAACGACCAGCACACATGACATATGCTGCACCATGTTCATCAACTGCTGCTAATAAGGATGTGTGTGAAGTAGACAGCAACTTTCTAAAATTTCTTCTTCCAAGGAAATCACCATTTTGAGGAGATTCTTTACCATATGAATTTACTTGTTTGCTCTGTGAGCCAGGAACTTCAAACACTCTTTCATCATGCTGGATACCCACACGAGGGCTTAATCCACAAACCTGTAAAATATCTATATGTGCAACAAAATCTCCTGACATTGCATCATAAAAATAGATTAACCCAGAAGCCTTTAAGCAAACAAGAAGATTATCAGAAAAGCAGAAGTCGCTCCACTCAGTCACCACATCTGCCAAACTTCCCGCCAGGTTCACAAAGGAAACCCACTGGATTCCCCAACTATTTACTCTTGCGACAAGTATAATTTTTTTCTCGCTCCTTTGAGAGCCATTCGCACTATCCTCATGAACACACTCAACCAAGGTTAAGACAAATCCAATCAGGTGATGTGAATTGCTGGAAAATACTCTCAAGCATTTGTATGAACTGGCACCAAAAGTATCTGATACTCCATCACATTTATTTGCTACTGCATCACTTTCTGGATGTAGATGAGTTTCATGCTGGCTCTCAGCATCATGTCTGATAGAGTCTCCAGGAGAATGAAAACCAACAAATGGCAAACCACTGTCAAGAATGCTAAACGAAACTACTTCTGCAGAGCAAGGAAAAGATGACTTCTCTGGAAACTTTGTCCAGATTTTACCATTGGAGTCCCTAGTTTCAGCTTTAGTGACAAAAGACCGCAGCCATGTCTTTGGAGAGGATCCTCTAGAAAACTTGGCCTCTCCATTTTCTTCACATAAATACTGAGGATTTTCCCCATTTCCACTGGCCGTGTTGACAGCCAGACCTGTGCCTGAACCTTCAGAAGCAAAGGAAAAAATTTCCTGAGCACTTTGAGATGAAGACAGTGGACCCCAATCCACCCACCTCCCTTGCCCAAACTCACCCTCCGCTGTGAATTTGGTCGTTGCATTGGCTTTATCAGGTTCACAAAAGGCATGCACTGTAACACCAAGGCTACTAGACACAAAAAGAAGCTCTCTAAATGAAGCCTCCTCATGGTGGTTATAGGTATCCCCACAAACACCCCAAGCAAGTGAGTTTACATCGCAGAGAAAACGGTAATTATTAGATCTTCGAAATCTACATTCAAGAGAAAAACTATTATCAAAATCCACCACTGATGATGTAGAAGTGCATGGAATGTCATCCTTCAAATCTGACCTACAAGTTTCTGTTGATGTTTCTGAGCAGAAAGCTACAGAAGATTGAGTTTGAAGTCTAGCATTATAATTCTCTGAAATGTCGCCACAGATGGAGTCCTCTGCCATGATTTATAAGAAAGAGAAAGGATGTTAGAACAAATGTTGGATTTCCTATTATCATCTGGGTGTAAGAAGATCCAATTGAAGGGCGCTTGGATACAATCGTGAAAAGTAAGCACATGCATGCAGACATGCAATCCCCCGAGGTCATATGCTGAAATGTGCAAAGATTTAAAATAGAGGAAATACAGTGTGAACAGAAACATTAACCTTTAACCAAGGGTAGCAGCAAGGCTTCACATTGATAAGATAGCAGCAACAGTAGCTCCCTCGTAGGAGAAATAAAGGCTTCACGAAATTCTGACAGGTTGAGTTCGAACTGGGAGGGGCCCCATTTATGCAGTTGAAGTAAAACAGGTATCTCCACACCAGGTAAACAGTCCATTCTGATGCAACATAAAGAAGAAAAGTATGTATGTATAAGTGTAGTAAAGCACAATAAAACCCAGTAGTCATGGTAATTTTGATATCTCAAATAAACAATAAATTTAATATAAGGGGCTAACCATAAATTTACAGAAGTATTAGTTTCAAACAAACAAAAACATTTAAACCCCAAAGGAAAACAAAGAAAAACTCTCAGCTATTAACTCCGCTCTAGGAAAATGAAGTTGTTTCTCATGAAGTTCAAAAACAAGGAAATTTGAAGCATCAGAGAGCAAAGCCCATCAGTATGAGTAAATTGCACTAATTGAGCTTGAGATTCCTAGATTTTATTACATGTCAAGCCCAACAGCTCAACAAGACTGAATGAAGATAAAAAAGAAAGAAGTTGCCATCATAACCTCCAAGGGAACTAAGGAAAACCAAAAGAAAGGCGAAAATGATTTAAAAACCAAAATTAGGTTTGGGATCCCAGTTATGCATCTGCACCCTTACGTCATAAAACAGACTTATTTCAAAAAAAGAATTACTAATGTTTTCTCTTCTTCTGAGGAAGGAACTGTGTAAATAAATGATAAACCATTAAAATTCCACATAAAAACACATTATTGTATGAAACTGGAGTTGAACTCGATGATAAAATTGTAAATTGCTCACGTATTTTGTGCAAGAATCAAAATCCATGGAGTATCAAAGGTTAACAAGAGAGAAGTTGAAAAGCTTGAAGTGAAAAGATAGAATTTCACAAAAGTCAAGAAAGTTGGATAACCATAAATGACAAAGGAGTTTCACAGAAGGTAAAGTAGCTACCAAAAATTATACAAGATGGGCAAAATTGTACGAAACCATACTGGTGTTCAACGCGAAAAATTTGAGTGGCTACATATCTCATGCGAGAATTAAATGTCACGTAGTTCCAACAAAGGAAATTTAAGGGGAAAAAAAGCAGAATATTTAGAAACCATGAGAGTTGAGGAATTGTTCACAAGGTTATACAAGAAAAAATACAATCAAACTTAGGACCATTGGAACATAAAGGTAAGACAAGTTTCAAACAATTCAAAAAATGGCTTAAGACTTCAGAAATCCAGTCAAAGATCAATAAGGGGACAAAAGATAAATTCTCATTTAAATCCAATTGAAGATTCAAAAGTAATGAGTTAGAACAAGAGGTGCTTAATTTCCAAAGGAACAGTTTACTCCATACTAAACCCAGGTGAGCCTTGGACTTGGCTAACCAATTTTAATCCCAGTTGACAAGTCCATCATCAGAAACTAAAACAATTACTATCCCAATGGTTGATAAGCGATAATGAAAAAAGAACCAACGTTCAACTAATATAAGCCAATTATTCAATATCGATCCAAATATGTCCAAAATATCCTAACAGCACATATACTACCAGTTATGTTCAGTGGCGAAACTAAAATGAGATGAACACAATACCCAAACCAATACACAGTAGACCTAAAATTTGCACAGTACAGGTAACAAACATAGTCAAAAATGAAACTGCCGAAAATCAGTAAGTTTTATTTTTCACAAAATGATACAAGCATGATAAAAAACGGTGTTTCACGACGACAAGAGCGCGCACAAGACAGAAACGAGGAAACATTGATGCACACGTAGCCTATGAGGTCGAAAAAGAAAAGAAATATTAACCTACAACAGGGAGAAGATATAGCAACTGACCAGATGTAGATTGCTTCAAAAACTACGAGTAGTAATGTACATACGGCAGCAATGGAGCCGCGGATACTCAAGCCTTCATCTATCCTTGTGCGATAGGACAAGGAAACAACAAGCACCGGTGGCGGTGGCGGTGGCGGTGGCGGTGGCGGTGGACTCGTGGATGCTCGCCACTGCCGGGAGCGCGGAGTCGAATTTGCGGATCGGCAGATTGGTAATGAATCAAAGAGATAAAAGGAGTTGGAGCCAGGCCTGGTTGTCTCTGCTCTTGGTTGCAAAAATGATGCAAATCGGGATTTTGGTTCTGTAGCCTGGAGGTTCCGGAAGATTGAAGACCTGTCGTTGTTAGCGTATGACGTGTAGTTGGACAAATGGCCCAGTGTCCCTCTGCTATTGCTTCGCTTTGCTAACACATCGCCTAAAAATTTCGGTCAATTGGAGCCACCGACCGGCGACCAAGGTCCGGTCAATTTCGGTCTATCAAAATTCCGAGATGACCAAAATATTCGTAAAATTAATGTCGATCCACACGTTCGAACCAAAAATCCGATTACTCAACACACAGGATTTAATTTCAAAAATACGGTAATTTGACAAATTAATTCAAAACATGAAATTGGAGCAAACCATTAATCAATTTACGAAATTAAAAGCATGTAATTAATCTAGAGATTAAAGACTAAATATTTCACAACAGATTGATCATCAATTTGTTCTAAAATGCAAGCAATTGAATTAAGTAGAAAATGGATAAAACTTTGCCCAGCAACTCATCCAAATCCTCCAAATTTGCCCAGCAACTCATCCAAACTCAAATTCACCTCTCAATTACTAATTCCTCCGGCGCCACCGCTGCTGCTCACGGCCGTCCCTCCAGCACCACCGCGTCTCACCACCGCAGACCTTCCTTCACCTAATCAAAAATCCCAAAAACAAAACCCAAAGTTAAGCTAGGCATTTTAACAAACACCTTGCCCACGCCATATTTTATACAACACATTCATCACCTCTGCCTCGCTTACCACCTCTGTCAACCCGACCATAATCACAAATCTTTTCTATACCTCCGTCACCAAATTAAACCGGCCAATCAAATCTCCGCCGCTTCACTCAAACCCAACCACCCATCAAAACTCATCTCTTTTCCTCCGCCAAATCGAACATCTCCCTCAGCCTCACTAAACCAACCAAATCTACCCGTTCTAGCAAAGGGAGAGATGGGAAACAAATGGGAGAGATGGTGAGGGTTGATGATGGTGCTGCGGGGGTGATGATGGAGGAGGCCGAGAGGGAGAGATGGTGAGCAGCGGTGAGGAGAGCGAGAGTGAGAGAAGAGGAGAACGAGGAAGCCACGGGAAATGAGAAAGAATTGGGTTTTTTTGGGTAATTTATACTTGGTTTTTTTGTAACTAAGAAGGATAGTGGGGGATATTTTTGTCCAAAAAAACTAAAGGCCAGCTTCCCGTGTTTTCTTCAAAAGCCAGTTTTTGCCACTGCTCCAAATATCAGCAGTGAGGAATAGAGGCAAAATACAAAGAAAATCCAAAGCCCTTCCGTGAAAAGCTCTATTGGGAAGGTGTTACCAAACACCTTTTAAGTGCTTTTGGGTTGGAAAAGTGCTTTTCCCAACCCAACCCAGGGGGGCAAACTAGCACTAAGTGCTAGTTTGGCCCCCAGGTTCTACTTGGGGAAGCACTTTTCCGAACTGAAAAACTGGTGAAAGGTGTTTGGTAAACTCAGCTTCTTGATTAGCACTTCTCCAAAACCTTCAAAAACCTTGGTTTTGAAGAAGCTTGAAATACTTGCTTTCTCAAAACCAAAGGTTTCAACAGAAACACGGGAAGTAGTTTCTTAAATTCAATGGACAAAAATGTTGAGAGTACTTCTTGTTAATTACAAAAATACCAGGTATAAATAACCAAGAAAACAGCCACCATCCTCATTCTCCTCCGACCAAGCTCTCTCGCTCTCTCTGCCTCTCACCCTCGCCGCCTCCCTCACCATCGTCGTCACCATCGTTGTGGCCGACTGAGGGAACTCTCATCTCCGTCACCGTCGTCGTCACCTGCCGAGCCATCGCCGCTGCTGCTCCACCGCCGCTCCTCCTCTCTCCCTCGCGGTAGCCACACACGCAAGGTAATTTTCCCTATTTTTCATCATCATCTCTTCATTTCGTTTCTTGTTCTCTGTTTTTCCTTTCTCCTTTTCTTTGTTTGTGTTGCTGTTGTGTTTGTATGTGATTTGCAGGAGGATTCGGGAAAGGAGGAGATGAACGGGTTTACTCTTACTCTCTTGCTCTAGCTCTCGTTTCATCGTTTCATCGTCTCATCGCCGTCCGTCCACCCTCGGCTTCTGCCTCTCACCCTCCGGATCTGTCTCTCAATTGCATCTCATTCAATTCTGGGTTTTGATTTCTGGTCAGTTTCTCAATTGCATCTCATTCAATTCTGGGTTTTGATTTGAATTTTTGGGCATGCCAAGCTGGGTATTTTGTGCCTGGGTATTTTGTTGTCTAGATAAACATTTCACATGCCCTGGCAAATATATACATTTCTTGCCGAATATATGCATTTCTTGCCGAATTGTGTTTTTATTTTCTGGGTTTGTTTTGTTTGCTTGATCTGTATAATCTGCAAATTTTTTGTCCTTCGTTTCTTGTCATGGTGAAAAGCATAGATGGTTTTGTTGTTGTTCTGTTTATTGGTAATTCATGGATTAGTCATACTCGAATTGCATCTTTGGATTCTTGTGTTAGATCAACTTAGAACGTCTAACTTGGATTTTGATTCAAAGAGAGTACAAAATTGTGATTTGGCATACTGGACAACTTTAATTGGTAACAATGCTAATTCCACTCATGCAATCACGTTATCGATATGTTGATTGTTCTGCATTGTATATACTGCAAGTTAAGTATGTACCTGATCCCGTTTTGGATGTTTTTACTCTGATGTTTGTACTAAAAAGCAGTGGTATTAATGGTGTGTGGTTTGCTTCAATCAGGATGGATCAACAAGGGCATGGACAACACCCAGCTGTGGGGGTAGTGAATAGTGCAGGTCAAGTGTCTTATGGAACGAACCCGTACCAGTCAAGCCAAATACCTGCTGCTGCTCCTAGGTCAGTGGTTACATCTGTTGAGGCAATCCAATCTGCTGGTCAGTCTGCAGGTACTCAGATTGCGCAACACCAACTTGCCTATCAGCAGATCCAGCACCAACAGCAACAACAACTACGACAGCAGCTTCAAACTTTTTGGGGAAATCAGTATCAAGGTTAGGGCAATGGTTTTAGATATGCAAGCAAGGTTGCTGCTTGATATGCTCGATAAAGGCATTGAATCAGCTTTGATAAATTCTTCATCACTAGAACCATGGCAGGCTTCCGGCGAGATATCTAACCTTGATCCTGGAACCATGGCATTTCCTTTGAACTTGTATTTAAATACCTACATTTTGGAATTGACATGGATTGAAAGACTGAGAAATTATGCGGCTGCTGTTTGGAATTGAGAAAACATTCTTAAGCCAAACTCTTCATAAATCCAATTGCTAATCAATTTGCTTAAATTGTTAGTTTATCTGTTGTTTAATAATTCATACTCATCCTTTAGATTAATTAGGTGTCTTCAATTTGATAATCCGATTAACAGTTTGCTCGAATTTTTGATTTTTTTATTAATTAACTAAAATATTGTATTTATCAAATTAAATTGTGTGTGTGTATTAATCGAATATTTGGTTCGAACAGCTGGATCGGCATTAAATTTAGAGACATTTTGGTCATTTCAGATTTTTAAACCATAAAAATGCATCGTGCCCTTTATAGTCATTTTACATACCAACCATAGTTTTAACAGCAGTTTTTACCAAACACCATAAACAACTTATAGTATCTCACAGCACTTTTAAAAAATATTTACCAAACAACATACTGATTTTTCCAGAAGTACTTTTCACACAGCAATTATCCAAAAAGCTCTTCCCCGGGTAGAACCTTGGGGCCAAACAGAGCCTAAGTTATCGCCTCGATGCCCTCGACTATTGCTGCGCATCGCTAAGCTATTGCCTCAGTGCCGGTTTATCTCGCATCGCTAGTTCTACTTACCAAAAATGGCTCACTTAAAGCTCTCGATTTCATGAAACTGTTCAACAAAGCAACCGCCCCATCCTACCTATTTAAAGTTTGAGAATAGGTCGAGAGCGTTGCGCCCCGATACCAGCAGCCGCGGTAATTCCAGCTCCAATAACATATATTTAAGTTGTTGCAGTTAAAAAATTTGTAGTTGAACCTTGGGTTGGGTCGACCGGTTCACCTTCTAGGTGTGCACCGGTCACCTCGTTCCTGTCAGCGGCATTTGAATATTCTTCAATTTTTGGTGAAAAAATATTTAGGAAAAGAAGTTTTACCCCCTTGTTTTAGACCCATGCCTCGGGAGTCATTTTGATGTGGTCTTACCCCTTGTCAGTTGGCGATCATCAGAAGGAAGCTTTGTCTGGACCCTTAGAAATATGGTTCTACACTTACTTTATGGCCATCTTGCTTTAGGTGAGCTGAAGTATATAGCCCATTGTCTCTTGAGAGTTGAGAGAGGCTCTCTCTCTCTCTCCCACCCGTCATTATCTCAAACATTCATGGACACATACCTAATTTTCTATCATGTTTGAACGGTATTCATTTATAGTTGATCACTTTGACAACAAATGGACAACTTTAGAATCTGGCTGCAAATCTGGGTGATTTTAAGATCTGGAAATTTTTAACGAGACTGAACAAGAATTTTGATATATGATGATAATTGAGTATATTGGTTTTCAGAACGTATCAAGGAAAGGTCTTTGCAGTCTAAGGATGCTGCTACTTCCAGTGCACAATCTATGGAGGTAACTCAAACATTTTACATGTTAATTTTTGGGTAGCGAGTAGGCATTTGCTTTAGTCTTTGAGGGAATGCCATCAATAACACCCACCTTCCTTTCATAAAGACTCCTCATTTGACATTAGTTTCTGTGTCTTTTCTGTCCCAACCTTTTAGGATTGTGGAAATACAAATTCTGCACGAGTTATCAAACATTTTGCCTTTTTGGGGGGGCTAATCATAGGGGTTTATTTTGCTCTTTATGGAATGACATTAGTGGCCTCCTCATTTGGGATTTTTCTTTTAGCTCCCTTCTGTTTCCATGCTTTTAGGATTTCAGGAATATAACATCTGCTGGAGCTGGAAGTGCAGTTTCCTTTAGTGACGATGAAGATGTAGCACAGATATCCGGGTCAACTTCTAAGAGGCCTGATTGGAGCGTTAAATGTCTATTTATCGTCGTCTTTTATGTCTATTTTAGAACGATGATACTGCTAATTCTTGCGCTTTCCACTCCTTTTTACAGATTATGTTGCTGATAAGCAAAACGATTCGAGAGGAGCTGAAATCGTCAAGTTTAGAGTTGTTTTGGTCTGAAGCATGGAACGCCAGAAATTCCAGAGTGAACCAGCTGTCTTGTTCTTCTAGAAGACCTCGTTCTGCTTGTCTTCTATTCCAGCTAGGAGTCCTGCTGCTACTGAATGTCTATTACGCTTCTATTAGGATTTTGGAACAGATATTATTAGATACTATCCTATTTTGAATTTTGTAATTAGAGAATTAATTAAGTAATTAGTTATTATTTAAAGGAGGTTGCGCCTCTGTAGAAAAACACTTCATCTTTTACAGTAGCAAATTTCTTTCTTCTTGGCAGAGAATAATTCCATTGCAAGCTTGACGTTGCTGCAACTCCTTTTCTTCAATTAATTAAATTCCTTTCATATGCTTACATCTTATTTATTTATTTAATTATATGATGATAGGCTAAATTCTATTTATTCCTTGTGAGGATTAACAGCCATGCTTAATTGATTGTGAGATCTAAACGACTTTATTAAATTCCATCTTGCATCTTTAATTGTTTTAATTGATTGTCAAATTATGCATACTTCTTTTGAAGCATGATCAACTACACTAGGATTTGCATAATTACTGTCTTCTCTTGATACCTTGGAGTCTACACTGTAGAAAGTGATACGAAGGCAACCAACTAATCTACGGATTAGCTTGGAAAACAATTAGAGTCTGGTTTACAGGAGTAGACACTTCTTTCTCCTAAACCTGGGAAGGTCTCTTACGGTAGAATCATTTGGTTATCTTATTAGACCTAATAGAATAGCTTCTTTAGGCCATAAGATATATCAAGGACCTTAATAGGTGAGAACCTTTAAGAATCTCGAATAGGTAGAGAGCAGGAGATCTAGGTGAGAACCTGATCTCTATAGCCGCCTGCAAGTTGGTATTGAAAATACTTGAATCGATGATCAATTAATTAAATGCATGAGCTCATCGGAATCCTCACTGGGAATTTGTCACATCTGATTTCACACACCATATCCGTTTATTACTTTCTGTTACTTATATTTTGCAATTATTCACAACAACTCAACATTGGTATTTACCACCTGTTACTTATCTTGTCATTTACGAGGAATTTTAATTGTCCACTGAATCCCTGAGGAACGAACCTTTTACCGCTAGCTACTGTTTTATTTACATGAGCTTTGGTGAATTGTATTTATTTATATTTGAACGGTTTCGGCAACCATCAAGGCCGAAAAGGGTCAAGAGTTGGTGCTACCTCATCCCGTTATGGCCAAGATATTGGTAAAGGTAAAACTTCTTCAAGAGGAAGAGGCAAGGGCAGGGGTAGAGGCATGAGCAGCTTGAAGCAAACTACGCTTGATGCAACTCTAGGATTTCGCCAATCTCAAAGGTAGTACACTTTTGTTTCCAATTTCACATTTGTTTGGATTGTTCACCTTTACGTGACTTGTTGTGTGGTTGCCAATTGTAATAAAAGGCACGTGATTTTTTCCCAATTGACAGTTTGTGTCTGCCTTAGCACCATAACTTTTTAAGAGGAAAAAATTGAAATTAATCATAATGCCAATATCATCCATTCAGGTTGAAAATTCAAATCTTAGCTGACAGCAATTGGAGATGCAAATAGAGCAGGGCATCTGAGTCTGGTTAATGAAGTTGCTTTGCTATTACTTAAGTTTTTTTAAGCTGCCTCTGCTAATTCTAATACCTGAAAACTTTAAAATGTCATGGAATAATTCAGAGCTTGATATTACTGCATTTACTGAACATTTTGGCATTTCAGATCTGCAACAGCTGCTGTTAGAAGCATTGCCATTGAGGATGAAAATGTTGATTCTGCTCCAAGTGATGATGGAGAGGAAAATGAAGTTAATGGGGTTGAAGATAGTCCGGTATGGACTACTTATTTCTATAAAGTTATGCATCTTTTGGTTTCACGTTTCATTTATTAATTAGTTCTGCTAAACGCAAATTGTTGGTTGGAAGAAACAAATGCATCCATCATCCTAAATTATTACATTAACGGAATTAAAATATTATATGCCTCGATATGGAAATATTTGGTACATAAAGCAATGGAAGAACTCTATAGATTCCTCAAAACACTATATATTATGATAAACAACTTTTGGCAGCTATTTTAAGCCATCACCATGTCGTACTTCCCTTATTGTTGTCTTGGAAATTTGCAATTTAAGATGAAACATAAAGATAAGTTTAAAACTTAATTGCTTCTGTTACATATATTACTCAGGTTATTCACCTTGTTCTCCCACTAACTCACTTATTTTTTCTTCAAGTTGACTGGGTTATTCGCCTAGGATAAGAGGAAGCTTGCATATTATTGCTGGAGATCGTTTTCTCATGTAATGGACATGTAATAGTTTTAGAGACCTTATGTTAATTGAGCCTCCAAAATTATAGGCAGCAAATTTTGTGTTGCTCTAGCTATAAGAAGTTTAATTTCACATTAATGACTTGCCTAAATTACAGATCTCATCA
Source organism: Viola odorata (assembly GCA_963691705.1). Taxonomy (NCBI): domain Eukaryota; kingdom Viridiplantae; phylum Streptophyta; class Magnoliopsida; order Malpighiales; family Violaceae; genus Viola; species Viola odorata. Next base: position 48,371,873 of record OY829546.1, on the reverse strand, counting down.
GATTTCCTCGTTCTTGTGTCTGTTTCAAAGATGATGATGAAAGCATTCAAGGCAAAGGACGCAAAAGAGCTGCTCCAAGGGGAAGAGGTAGAGGTGCTGCACAATCAAAGAGGAAGGAAATCAGATAACTCAACAATTCAGAGAATGCTTATGAGCAAGGATGATAATGATGACGACGATGATGTGGCGAAGAGATTAAATAAGTCTCAACCTCAGGTGCGTGATGTTTTAAGATTTATTTTCGTGGATAGTCTATTTTCTTTCCCCATAATTTTACTTGTTTTTATGTGTGAATATACCTTTTTATTGTGCATTTGTAGAAATAGCCTATTCAAATTTATGTGTCCAGAGAATGAATACCCCACCTAGTTTTCTCATGATCTAAACCCGTTATCTGTTATAATCTGTGTAGGTGAACTGAGATTGAACTATTTTGTTCTTTACTTTATCATTTCTTCATTTAGCTATCTAATTGAATGGCTTTTACTTGTTCCAGTTCCACTAAAAACCTTGATTTAGTAAGGGTGAAACTGAAATACATGAAAATACATATTTCTGTAGGACAAGAACAAACAACTCTGTCTATGCTTTTACTGTTAGCAGTTTATACCTATGGTTGAATGCGGAGTCCCTTTCTCTGTAGGTAACGAGGAATTACGGTGCTCTGAGAAAGTAGGAACAATTGAATCTCACTTCAGATGTTGTTTTGTCTATGGTCAGACCTTCGTTGGCCACCTTTGTACATACCTTCAAATCGAGACTTGTTTCATCAATGTTCTTGAAAAGAGAAGGAAAGGAAAAAACACATCAAGGATAATTCTTGGAGTCGGAAGTCTTTCCCCATTTCCTGGTACCATGCCTCAATGGATCAGAAGATATTGGAAATGTATGCTTGAGCACTGCCAACTTACTCATGTTACGCTACAATGCACAATTTTTGAATGGTAGAGTTGTATAACACTTGACACAGATGAAGGACTAGTCTTTAATGTTAACCAGATTTTATGCATGTTTCGTGCTGTACAATCTTACAGTTTCAACCTTAAAAGTAGCCATGGAAGACCAAACTTCTTAAGGTGTCGGCTATATCTCATTTCTTCAGAACGAAACCAAACTTTCCTGGAGAAAGCATGTAACGATATCAGATGAGACACCGCGGTGACCAAATATATCTTCAAGAACACTGTTATGTGGTGTTATAATCAAATTCAAATTTACCTCAAATCTTTCTTCCCTAAAGATTTCATTTGCTATGCAGGAGAAAATTTCAAGAATTAGTCGAAGATAACATCAAAAAATGACATAATTACTCATAATTAAAGAAAGAACCAAAATTAAAGAACGATGACGTAAAAAAATTGGTGTTCCTGTTTAACAAGATTAAAGAAACGATTTCTCTGCTTCATCATGGCAGCTCCATGATCCATTCCTCTGATTGGAATGTAATCCCACTCTTCCTGCAGTAAATAAGTCTTTCTTGAAACCAAAGAAGCTATCATCATTGTTAAAAAAAGGTCATGAAAAGAAGAAGATGTTAATCATAGCTTTAAAGAACAAAAAATTGAAAGCAATCAGTGTCTCTAACTCTGCCGCTTCCACCATTTTTCTTTTTCTTTTCAGTGCTCTCTCTTCTATATTCTTGTTTTCTGAATTTTCCCACTTATCAGTTACAATTTTTAACTCTTTTACTGCTTTCTACGGTATCATAATAACACTTTAATTAATGTATATCATTAATTAGCTATTAGATATACTTAATAATATCAATCTTATATTGTAAGATTCACACATGTCAATATTCTATAGTTTACAAGTCAAATAACGACATTATGAGCACGTTAATGTAGAATTTCACTTAACAAACTAACTTATACTCCCTCCGATCGCGTAAGAATGTCATTTTAGACATTCTTCCGCGGTCGGCAAACAATGTCGTTCTCCGTTTCCAAGAAATGTTTCCCCAAATTCTGACCTTTTAACCCTCGCTCTCTCTCCTCTCAATTTCGCGTTGGATGCAAGGCAAATCTTTCAACCTTCCTTTTCAATTTCGGAGGGAAATTGAAAATGAGTTTGGGTGGGAAATGGAAAATTCGGGCGTCAATCATTTCCGACCTCCTATATATTGTGAGTATTTCAATTCAATTTCCAGTTTCTTCGCCCCCTCCTTCGAATTTAGGGTTCTTCACGATTTGGGGAAATTGGGTCATGGAAAGTCGTGCTTTTTTGGAGGATTCTGAGATGGAATCCATAGCTCTCTTTGATGATTCCATGAACATGGTAGTTCCAGATTCCATTGGCGATGGTGGAGATGCCGCCGATGATGCTGTTCAAATTGTGGAGGACTCGGGCGACGAGGCAAATGCCACTGTTGAAGCCATTGTTGATTTCAGGGGTTTGAAGAGGCAGTTGCGTACAACACCCGAGAAGGTTATTCATGATTTTGACTTGAACGAGCCATCTGTTGAGGAGAGGTTGTTGGCAGCGAAGTATAAAGGGGAAAGGGATTTCGACCTCAACAAGCTCCCAATTTATGGTACGTTTACGTTGACTGATCCTACTTGGGGACCTTGCTTCAATGAAATGGTGAGGTTGTTACTTCCCTCTTACTATTGAAGCAGCCATAGATGTTGTTAGCTTGCGTTAGGGCTGTTAATCGGTTTTTGGAAAACCGATTTCCGAAATTCCGAAACCGGAATTTCGCCTATTCGGTTTCGGAATTTCGGTTTCAGAAAATTCGGTTTCAGTTATGGGAAAACCGAAATAAATTTCGGTTCGGTTTCGGATATTGATTTCGAAAAATTCGGTTAACCGAAATAACCGAATTTCTCTTTTAGTAAACGACGTCGGAGCCCAACCTCACTCTCCCTTATTCTTTTTCTTTTGGCCATTTTACACAGCCCTCATCTTTCCTTCCCCAATTTCATTTCCTTTTTCCAATTCAAGGGCTGCAGCACGCAGCCCTCTTCTCTTCTCCCTTTTTTCTTTTTTTCTGTCAAACGGCTACTTCCCTTTTCCTTTTATTTCTCCTTCTCTTCTCCCTTTTCTTTTCCTTTGTACTTGGTCTTGATTCATGGCCGGCGAGGGTTGAGTGCGGGCGTTGGTTGTGGCGGGTTGAGGGCGGTGGCGTGGCTGGGTTCGGCCGAGGCAGTGATTGCGGAGGTGGCTAGGTGCGGCGGGGTCGGTAGTGGGTGCGGTTGGCTCTGGCGGCGTTTGATCGGCTGCGTGATGATGGTGGCGATTGCGACGGGGTTGTGGCGGCGGTGCTTGGCCGTGGCTGATGGTGGCGATTGCGACGGGGTTGTGGCGGCGGCGTGGCTTGAATGATTTTTTTTGGCAGAGGTTGGTTCCGGCTCCGGTCTTCCCTCTTCTCTCCTTTCTTTCTTTTCTGATTTGGATTGTGGTTGGGTTGAATTTTTGGTAATTAGTTTGGCAGGTCAAGGCAGGATTGAGATTGATTTTGATTTAATTGGTTTTTTTGGTGATTTGATTTAAGAATTTAATTGGGTTGGATGGATGGGTCACAATTTATTTCCTTCAGCCTTCGACGCTTCCTCTTTTCTTATTTTTCATGTTTTCTAAATTAATTTTCGTTTTTTATTTTTTTATTTTTTTTTTAAAAATTCAGTTTTTAACGTAAAACCGAACCGAAACCGAAATAATTTCGGTTTCGGAAAACCGAACTGAAATTATTTCGGTTTCGGTTCGGTTTTCCATTTAGGGGTGTTCGGAAAACCGAATAGTGAAATTCGGTTTTCCGGTTTCGGTTTCGGAAAACCGAATAACACCCCTAGCTTGCGTTGTTGATGACCATTAGGTTATGTGGTTATAAATATACATTTTGGGCTTCTGTTATGGAGGTTGTAAAAAAGATCTTTGTAAATTACCACCACAGTGGTGGTTCATTTTGGATTTTGGGATGAAGAAGTGATGTGTACTTCTCAGAAATTGAGATTCGGACTAAAACGCCCATATCTTGTGTTTGTTTGTTTCTGACTGATATAAGCAATGGATCATACGTTTGTTTGTTCTTACTCACTGTTTGTGATAGAATGGATTCTACAATGGTGGATAACTAGGATTCAAAGGTCTACCTCTGCCTTTGATCCAATCACATAGAGGTTGGAATTAAATTTTTTTTGAATTTATTTAGGCTTGGATTTCAAATGCCATTCTGTCTTACTTTGAATGTAGTTAGGCTTGGTAATTCCTTGGATTTCAGTTTGTTTAATTGCTGGAATTATAATTTGGATCAGTTTGGTTTGAATTTATTTAGGCTTGGATTTCAAATGCCATTCTGTCTTGCTTTGAATGTAGTTAGGCTTGGTAATTCCTTGGATTTCAGTTTGTTTAATTGCTGGAATTATAATTTGGATCAGTTTGGTTTGAATTTATTTAGGCTTGGATTTCAAATGCCATTCTGTCTTGCTTTGAATGTAGTTAGGCTTGGTAATTCCTTGGATTTCAGTTTGTTTAATTGCTGGAATTATAATTTGGATCAGTTTGGTTTGAATTTATTTAGGCTTGGATTTCAAATGTCATTCTGTCTTGCTTTGAATGTAGTTAGGCTTGGTAATTCCTTGGATTTCAGTTTGTTTAATTGCTGGAATTATAATTTGGATCAGTTTGGTTTGAATTTATTTAGGCTTGGATTTCAAATGCCATTCTGTCTTGCTTTGAATGTAGTTAGGCTTGGTAATTCCTTGGATTTCAGTTTGTTTAATTGCTAGAAATGTAGTTACTCTTGACACTTCCTTGGTTTGCAAATGCCATTCTGTTTTGCTTTGAATGTAGTTAGGCTTGGCACTTCGGTGGATTGCAAATGCCAACCTTTATTGGTTTTGATTTATGTTGCCTTGGCACTGCTTTGGATGTCAGTTTGTTTGGGGTTTGGATTTCAATTTGGATTTGTCTACGTTTTGCTTTCAATTTATTTAGGGTTTGGCACTGCCTTTGATTGCGTTTAGGTTGGAGGTTGGAATTCAACTTTGTTTCTTTTGGCTCTGACTGGCAAACTGTAAAAGAACAGGGGAATGAACTTTCAACACAAAACAAACTGCATTCTTCTTATTTATTATCCATTCCAATTACATAAAGTAACCGGAGTTGGAGCACATAGAGGAAGGAAGGATGACATATTCGACACAAACCCTACACTCTACTCAGAATCAGATGCATCAGAGATGGTTGGGATTCCGGCAATGGAATTTCCAAAGTTGTTCAGTTCCTGAGCAGCAACCCTCACACTCCCAATTGCCAGATTAATAACATCTCTCTTCTGCTTCAAATGAGTTAATGCGAGTGTCAGATTGTTGATAGCCCTCCCATATGACTCCATTATGCTCAGGGCCAATCCCTCGTGCTCCTGATCTTCCAGTATAGCATCCATCCTTGCCTGCAATTCCTCAAGTGTCTCCTCAAGCTCGTCGATATCGGCTCTGGTCTGGAGACCCCTATTCTCCATCTGGACAGTGTCTGTCTCCAGGTGAGTTGAGATGAGGCCTGAAAGATCTAGGATCTCCTGCTTCTTGTTCCGATCCATTGTCACACACCTGTAGAGAGAGATAAACAAAGCAAGAGAGATGAGCAGATAGCAGAGAGGAAGGAGGAGAGTGAATGGTTGGTGAGGTTTGTTTCTGCATAGAGGGTGGTATATATAGGAATTAATTAGGGTTACCAATGGGTACCAAAGGGTTACCAAGGGTTAGGTTCAGTTAATAAATGAAACAATGCAACGACGCCAAGGGTTGGGAATGTAAACAGGTATTGGGAATCAACAATGAGTTGCCTTGTTGCAGTTGGAAACATATCTTCCCTTTGTGTGTTGTAGTTGCAATACAATCCTATGCTCAGCGTGTCAACCAAAGTCGTGTCTCTTCAATGCATCTGTTCTGTTACTGTTAAATGTTTCAATTCAAAGTAAACACTGCAGACCTCTTCCCTATATGTCTCTATTTTTTATTTTAAAATGCAGGCATTGTGTTTGCCTATACACAAACATAAATGAGAGATCAAGAAGCAACACATCATTGCCAATGCTTATACACAAAACAGAGAGGAAGCAAATCAGAATTTCAGATGCCTTTACACAAACATAAAGGAGAGATCAAGAAGCAACACATCATTGCCAATGCTTATACACAAAATAGAGAGGAAGCAAATCAGAATTTCAGATGCCTTACACACAAACGTGAAGGAAGAATTAAAGAGTGCAAAACAGAATATCAATGCATTGTAGACAAAACATCCACAATGAGATCAAGGAAGCAAATCAGAATTACCAATGCATTACACACAAACGTGAAGGAAGAATTAAAGAGCTTCAAACAACCAATCTCACACGTTAACTATGTAACCAAACTGCGCACCATTTATCACAGCCAATCTCAGTGAAACAGATGGAGCCATGCATTACACACAAACATCCACAACCAATGAAAGCCTACACTCATTGAAAGATTATAACAGCATGCAATACCCATCATTCCTCACAAATATAGTAATGTAGAGCAACATTAGTTTGCCTAATGACAGTTAGTAATGTGACATCACTCACCTTCACTAACAGTAGCAAACAGAAGCTACTACCAAAATTTACAGTGGCTACTAACTAAATACTTCAATCAGAAGTTAGATTGCTAGAGTTACTTCCTAAAGTAACAAACTACATATCTTAATATGTCCAAAAACTAACCATAGCCATCTGCCATCCATTGAAAAAGGCCATCAACCACCCAATATCCTGCAAAACAATTTACAAAATTACATGTCAATATACATTTTCATCACATTTGCTTACTTGCACAAAAGCGCATCTTACTTACAAGGTAATGGTGGAAGATTTGCTTCGGCAGTTGCTAGCAGAATAGGATCACATGACAAGGTAGAAGGAAACAATCCTTGCCTAACCAACTGTTCTTTCTTTAAATGAGGGATTCTGTAGGCATTGGATCCCATAACTTTTAAAATTTCTATCATGCACGACTGTAAAGTGATGAAAATGTTGTTTGCCTTAACCTCTGAGAATTCCAAATAAGCTTTCTTCACTGCTTCCACTAATTGGTTTAGGTTATTTGCACATTTCTTCTCTTGCAACGATTGAATAGCTCTAAAGAAACCTAAGTCAAGTGCATTTAAATCTGGGGAATTGGGTGGCTGACATAACAGTGTAATGTTCAACCCTACACTCTCAACTGCAGTTAGGAAATCAACATCATCTTCTTGTATATGTGTTTTAGCATTATCTTGCTGGATGATAATCTGCTGCATGAGGCTATCCCTCGGCCATTTGTCCTTAATGGCTGGTAATATTTGTTCAATCATATATTCTCTAATCACTTGCCTATCTATCCTTTCAATGGGCTTAACTTCAAATGTTCCAGCAATCCTATTTGCGCTGGACCTAATAGCAGCAACCTCGTGTACAAGGGGAAACACTCCTATCTTACCATCAAAAGTACAATTCCCATCACAATCAAATCTAGGCCTAGCAACAGCAACAAGAAACATAATTTTAGGAATGAAATTGGTACTCTTAATGACTCTTACTGGTTCATCTTCGTCAGCCAATAGGTAGTAGGTCTGCACCTTCCTTATGGTTTGAAACCATTTCTCATCAATGTGGACCACATTGTGCATTTTTTTGAAACTGTTTCCAGCTGGAGTAGAGGAAACATCAATCATTGAAAGGCATTGACGAACCCTTTGCATACAGTTTGCCTCTGTTAATGTTGGCTTGATGGTGTTGCTGTGGCGCCTCAACTCTCCAGATTTCAACTTCGAAATCAAATAAGTCTTCGAAACACCCAGCTTAGTTGCAAGAGACTTAAGTGTTGTTCTATCCCTTAAAGGGATATCTCTAATCCTTTGAAAGTCAAATTCTACCCTCTTTCTGCCACAATTCGTGACTCTCTTCATTGAAACATTGTGGTTATCGGACTCCCTCCCCCTCTTCCACAGCCGCTGGATTGAACGGATATTAACATCGAAAATTTCAGCAACCTCAGTTGTTGTGTGCTTGCGTAGCTTTCCATTCACACTCCTTTCAAGAAGCATATTGTAGGCTGCAATTCTGTCTTCTTCAGAGAGCTCTTTTCTTTTCAATTTCGCACCTACAATTACCACAACACAAAAAAATTGCAAAATCACCAAAGTTTAACAAGTTCAACATTATTCAGGAAGTTGGGAGTAGACTTAACTTGGAACCTCAACGTCAGGTGTTGGGTCTTCATTTTCCCAATTAGGATATCCATTGTTGTCGTCCACATTTAGGAAAGCTTCGGGCCAACCTTCTTCGTCATATACGTCGGCAGCCTCTTCAATTGGAGGGTTATGCGAAACTGGTGAATCATTACTCTGATTTAGCTCTGAACTTAGAAATGGGTTTAGGCCAAACAAATGGATAGGATCGAAGTCGTTAGAATCCATTTCTTTTTACGCTTCACAAATCGAAACAGAAATGTTTCAGCTTTAGAATCGGGGGAGGATATGTGGGAAGCAAAACATAGGCAATTGGAGAGGCAATTGGAAAGGGAATTTGCAAAACGAATGGGGTAAGAGACCATTGTGAATTGATACCAACGAAGTAAGGGGTAAAATTAAAAATTTTGGACTGGATGAATTCAAAATTTAGGAGGGATTAGTGTTTAGAAATGAAATTGGGTGAAAATTTGGGAGGGAATTGGAAGGCAACGAAATTGGGTGAAAATTTGGGAGGGAATTGGAGAGGGAATTGGGAAATCTCCAGCGTTGCTCGCGTTGAATTTTGGAGAGAGCAAGCAGCACTGTAGCGCATCTTGACGTGTTAGCTGAAGGGCAGGCTGGTAATAGCACACGGAGGAATAGTGGTTCCTTAATCTGTGTGCCCGGTCGCGAAACGACATTGTTTCGCGACCAGAGGGAGTATATCGCAGTCAAATTGTCAAACTCTTGATCCAACGCGTACGATTTTATGAGTTTACAATATTATCATGCCAAAACGAGTCGGATCTGAACAAAACTTTTTTTTAGCAAACTCTAACTGGATCACGTGGAAACTCGAAGAATTAGTATAATAGGTAAACACGAACTGACCGATTTTACTCCACCTATTTTTTTAGTTTTTTGGGAATTAAAAAATAGTGTAAGGTGAATATGAGTTTAGTTTTGATTAAATAGGGCTTTTTATGAAAAGAAGAAGAACAAAACAAATACAATTAATTTCTTTAGTTTTCCTAGCTAGCAATTATTGCTTTGTGTTGATTGTAAATTTAGATTAACTTTTGTTTGTTGCTTCAAATATGTAAGCTGATTATTTTTATGTTTAAAGTTTGTTATTTCAATTATATTTATGATTGTTGTAGTTAAAATTTTATCAATTATGTATTTTAAGTTTGCTTACATTATCTTGTGAAAGTTTATAGCAAATTGATAAAATTAATAATTAGTCAAAAAAGTGTAGAAAGATTTAAAAAAAAAAGTATAATTAATAAAAATATTATAAATTTATAAACTTTTAAGATTTTACGTTTTGATTTTATCTTAGCTTTTCGTGTTGAGGTAAACTCTCGAGTTTGACAACCTTACACGTTTAAATATTGAATTAAAAAAAAAAAATTAACTTTCTATGAGACGGCACGTGTTAAATTATTTTAGGGTGAACTACGTAAAAAATCCTATAGTTTATAGAATATTTCGCTTAACCTTTCACTGTTTTAAACGTGCAATACAAACTTATAGTTTCATGAAAATTGCAATATTAACTTTTTAAATGCTTAAATTTTTAAAAAAAAATAGTAAAACATTGCAAAAAAATTTAAAATTTGGGTAAAAAATGTAACTAATATGGTAGAACTTAATAAAACGAGAAAAAATAAAAATTATTTTATTTATAATTTTTTTTTAATTTATACCTTTTTAAATATATTTTACAAAAAATTCATTATTGTTTTAAACTTTTTAATCATGAATTCTCCTATATTTGTTACATTTTTGTTCAAATTTGCATAATCTTTTGAATTATTTTACCATTTATTTTGAATTTTTTAACCATTAGAAATGTTAAGATACTTTTAGAGAACTATATGGTTACATAGTAGTAAGTTTTTAGATTATAGGGGTTAGGTGGAACATTTTATAAATTATATGGTTTATATGTTTTTTACCAATTATTTTGAAATAAAATTATTATTCCGGGTGGCTGGATTTGGGTTAGGAACTGGAGTGGAGTCTCGAGTGGGAAAAGAAAAGAAAATCAAAGAGATGGAGTGATGGGGTGGAGTTCCGGTTCCGTTGGTTTGGATCCTTCAAGAACATAATCTCGATCCTCACGCATTACTGCTTAAGCGAGTTTGTTTTGCTAAAGGATCTTCATTACTTCAAGAGAAGGTCAGAAATGGCTCCTAAGAACACCAAAAATCAGTGGGCATTTCTGGTATACTCTCTTTCTTCTGTTTAGGGTTTAATCGGGGATTGGAAATCGTTTGTTTTGCCGTTTTTTACTATCTTGAAATGGGTTTTTAAGTTGTGTTAGGTTGTTCTCGCCTATCTGTTCTTTGGTCATATTTTCCCTTCGCTGATTTTATTTTTGTTCTTTCCTTCGAATTTGATTTCCTGGTGTACTCTCTCTGACATGGATTTCTTGTAGTTCTTAGGATGGAATTGATGGCTTTCTTATGGCATCGTTTTTGGTTTATTGTTTTCGATGGGTTTTCCTTTTCCATTTGATTCCTTATTTTTTGGGTGCTGTATTGGATGCAGTATCGTGTTTGTGGTGTATAGTAGATGTTGAAGTTTTAGACTCTTGTTGTTACTGTCCCTTATTTGATAAGGCTGTTTTGATTTGACTTGACACTCTTGTTTGGCTCTTGATTGTGTTTGTAGAGTTAGGGAATTTGTTGCTAGATTTGGCAGCTATTTTGCATCTTTGATTGTTTACTAATCATGTATTTATCTATGGGTTTCTATCTTTCTTTTTTCATTAATTAATGATGTTCACTTTGTTTACTGGTGAATAGGAAGAAATTGAAGCACCAATGTGGGTAGATTTGACTGTAGAAGCTAAGTCTAGTTACCAAGAGATGTGAGTTCTCGTCTTATTGGCTATAGAATGTTCTTAGAATTCACTGCTGTTTTGTATTTTGACCAGTCTGTTATACTAATGTGTTTTCATTTTTCTTGCTAAGTTGCAGTGATGATGGGTGGTTCCATACTAGCCATCCGTAAGCATCTTCACTCCTCGATTCATTTTTCAGTTTCTGTCTAGAACTAGACGTTTCCTTAATTCATAAGTGTTAAGCATAAGAACGCCTCTTAACAAAATTGATGCACCATTCAGGTTCCACCATTTGTCTTCTCGACAGTTAAAAGCTGCATTTGCTAATGCCAGTGAGGAGAGTCTATTATCAGAATTTGATTTAAAGGGATCTCCTGCAGCACAGCTACCATCCTCGGTCTCTGGATCGAGAGGCAAACACTACAGCAGCAAGAAATGGATAGGAGATGATTGTGACCTTTTGCTGAATAAGCAGCACCCAGTTCAGTTCTTAAATGGGAAGTTGTCATGTGCTGATAAAGGATCTGGTGATGGAGTAAAACCCAAAGCTAGCTTTGTAAATTCAAAAGGGACTTCAAAATCAAAAATAAGTCTGGTTTGTGAGAGGGGTTTAACTGGAACTTCCAACGAAAATGGTATGAAACCTAAATCCAGTTGCCGAGGTTCCTATGGGAGTTCAAGTTCTGTGGTTGATAAGGCTGGTGAAAGCAATGCAAGTACTGTTACATCTGAGAGTGATCAGGTACTCCAGCAAAAGAACATGGAGGTGTCAAGTCAAGCGTTTGGTAACACAAGTGGGCTTTTGTCTTCTTTGAGAATTAGTCTTAGGAAAAGTTGCAGCACAAGACAAGCATCAAGAATTGAGACGAATGTTGAAAGTAAGCAGTCAAGAGATCATAATTCATCCGGAAAGTCTAGCATTGGATCATCTTCGAGCATAGGTTTTAACAGCAAGAGCTCTGAAGTTGTGCTGATGCAAAGGAAAGAACAAACCGCAGATGGAAGAAATGTGGCAACGATGACTAAAGCAGCAAAGCAAAATGCGAAAGATTCTAACTTGTCCAAGGTGTATAACGCTCGAGTTAAGGATTGCAATTCCAGAAAGGCAGGTGTCGCAAGTAATGTCACAAAGTCATCACTCCCACAAGATGCAAAGTCAAAGGTTAGAAGATCTCTGACATTCTGAATTTCAAATTGTGGTGTTGTTGTTTGTTGCTTACTGATCCTAGTCATAGAAAACAACGATAATAATATTGCTCTTTAACTGTAATATTCTACGAAGATATCTATTTTCAGGTTTTTTTGCAAATATACCTGTTAAAACTCTTTATCACTAAATATAATTTGTTGTTTGGTAGGAGTTGAAATTGTTCTGAACTTTGCAGGTTCAAGCTCATAACCTGCGTCCCAAAGCATTGCAACCTCAGGTAGTCAACAACCAAGGCTTATCAACTGGTATTGCAAAAGCTAAGAAGGCGACAGTTGGTGGGCCTAACAGATTGTTGGGTACTGGAAAAGAGAATGCGAAAGGAAGATTTCCTGTGAGCCAGAAAAGCAGTGGCTGGGGTGTCCCTGGAGGTGTGGCTGGTGTCCGGAAAGGGGCAAAACTGTGTGGGCCACAAATCAGTAATACAACAGGATTATTCAACCCAAAGGTACCATTGTTAATATGCAAATATTATTTTCCTCTGTAAACTATTGTAATCTATGGACACATAAAGTTGTTTAGTTTTTATTTGCTCGAGTGAAATTGAAAAGAAAACCTAAGGCCTGGAATAACATAGAGGGGGAAATTGTGGTCTAGATTATAGATAAAAATCCATGTAGAAAGCTATTTTCCCACATTATGGGAGAAGTTTCTCAATAAAATAGAAAATATACGAAAAAAATTCACTACCATAAAACGAGTGTAATATCTTATGCGATTATGACAGGTTTTCTGATTGAATGTCAATAATTAGGTTTTCATTGAGATTACATTCCTATGTTATGGATAGTTTCACTCAATTTTGATCTTTTACTCTTTGTTTTTTAGCAGGAAAAGATCACTCATTCAAGTAGGGAAAGATTGGTGATTCGAACAAATATTACTCCGACTGTCTGCTTTCGATGAGCAAGTGACGCAGCAGAATGAAATTCTGTACATTACTTTGTAAACCCAACTTCTCAAACAATAGTTAACGGCAATTTTTGTTATTACGCTCCACTTGCATTCGTTGCAGTTGGCTGTAACAAGAGGAAATGCATTGACATGCTCTGCATACTAGCAAAGTTTTCTCCGGACATAATTTGAAGCTTCACTCTTTATAGCAGAGGAACGCATAAGACATACAAGACTGATGGGTAAGTGCCTTTTCATTCGTGCAACCATGTTAATATAACTGAGTATTGAGGTGTCAAATGAAAGAAAATGCAAGTCTATATAACCTTTCTAAAACCTTGCCGGGTACTATTGAAGTGTTAAATGTTAAGTGCTTTTGTTTTTTTTTTGTTGGTATTTTAGTATATATTTATATTAAAATTCTTGAAAAAAATTTACTCATTGCATCAAAACAGTAGAAAATAAATTCTCAGAAAACCGGAAAATATTTCTCTGCTAAACAACCAAACAGCAGAATATAAATCATTTTCCGATATAATATTTTCCAAAAAAACGGTATTTTATTTTTTCAAAACAAACGGGCCTTAGTTGATAGTTTATGCCATATCACAGCATTTTTAGTTCCACGGAAGCAATTCTGGCATTTTGAACGCATTTAATACGGACACAAATAATTTCCAAAAAAAGAAGTAAACCAGCTAGGGGTGTTCACGGTCCGGTTCGGTCCGGTTTTGGGCTTGGGACCGGACTGAACCGGAAATGTCCGGTTCTGATGGGCCTGGAACCGGACTGAACCGGAAATTTTCGGTTCTGTCCTGCCTGGAACCGGACTGAACCGGCAGTTCAGTCCGGTTCCGGTTCCGGTTCCGGTTTTTTTCTTTTTTTAAATAATTAATTAAAAAATACATTAAAAATTCAATAAAAAACAAACAATTTTAGAATATATCAATTTACAAACATCCATATATCAATTTTACAAACATCCACACAGAACTAATTAGAAAATAAAACCCAGCATTAAAATTACAAAACCCAGAACTTCAAATGACAAAACCCAGCATTAAAATGACAAAACCTGAAAATAAGTTCAAATTCATTGCATTAATGTTATATATTACAGATCTAATTAGAAAAATCAAAACCCAGAACTTAATACAAACAACAAAATAGAAGAAAATAAAATCATGCATTAAAAAGCAAGATCAGAGAAGGAGTAGATCGGAGGAGCGAAGGAAGGCGGTGGTGTGGTACTGGTGGCTAGTCGATTCATGTATCCTATCCTTCTGCTCCACCATTCGATTCATGTATGTAGTTCAAAAAATCAAAGATATGAAAAGAGAGAGAAGAAAGAAGGAGAGAGAAGAATCAAATTTTTGATATGTTAATTTGAGATGGAGGAGGAGAGTTGGGTTTTGAAAGGAAGAGAGTAGAGGAGAGGGGAAGAGGTCATGTTGGTGGCGGCGTTACAAATGAAAGGAAAAGTGAAAACCCTAGTTTTATTCTAAATAAAGATGAAAAAAAAAGAAAAGAAATATTGAATAGGAGGGGATTAGAACCCCCTCCCTTTTAAACTAAAATCAATTTCTTAACCACTGAAGCAAAGGCAACATTTGTTACTTATATAAATATATATATAAATATATATACCGATTCTACCGGTTCTACGGTTCGGTTTACGGATTTAGGTAGGAGTAGAACCGGACAGAACCGGAAATTTCCGGTTCTGCTACCAGTAGAACCAGACTGGACCGGAACTTTTCAGTTCGGTCCGGTTCGGTGCAAAATGCTCCGGTTCCGGTTCGGTTTCCGGTTCAATCCGGTTCTTGAACACCCCTAAAACCAGCAAAATAATTGTAGTCAAATTTGGATGACAGTTGCTCTGACTGTTCTATCATTATCCTTTGTATTCTCCCATTCAGCAAATAATTCAAAGATACGATCATGTTGAGGATGTGACGGTTCATGGGCCGGAGCTCCATCTCCATCTCCATCATCAGCAATCATTTAGCCCAGCTCGTGTCTATCAAAATGATTAAATAGTTAAATTTAATTCTAATTTAATTAATAAAGTTAATTAGAATTCCTTTAATAATTCCTATAAAAATTAAGTATAATTAAAAGAATTCATGAATCAACTACTTATGATATATCATAAAGACATAGTCTAGACACATCAAGAAGGTTGAGGATTTAAAATTTGACCGTGACCGAGTTCCAACTCATGTCGGAAAAAAAAATTAAATAATAAGTGAAGAGAATTAGGCATTTATATAAATAAAAATATGAAAAAATGCAATTCTTGAAGATTGTAAACCTTAAATTAATTTTTAAGAGTTCATATATAATGAAAGGCTATATAACTTAGAGCCATATCTGCAAGAACCACCACCACCACCCAAAACCAGAAAAAAAGAGAAAAAAATGGGGTCTGAAGCTAATGATGCTAGGCTTCTTCCTGTGATAGAATTTCCAGGTGAAGAAGGTCTAAAACCAAGGACAGAGCAGTGGGAGCTGGTGAAATCCAAAGTTCGGAAAGCACTAGAAGAGTACGGTTGCTTTGAGGCAAAAATCAAAAGAATTCCTGTAGATATTAGAGAAGCCATTTTTAGTGCAATAGAAGAGGTGTTTGATCTTCCTTTGCAGACCAAACAACAAAATATTTCTGAAAAACCTTACCATGGTTATCTTGGCCAAACCCCCGAGGGGCCTTTATATGAGGGCATGGGATTTGAGGATGCCGATGACTACCACAAAATGGAAGCCATGACCAACACCTTGTGGCCTCAAGGAAACCCCGATTTCAGGTGATATCACATACTAATCTATATGTTCTTCTTTTTCACCTGAAAAGTAGTTTAAATTGCTAAAATTGTTAACAATGATTTTTTTTTCCATTCAAATTAACACATGATGTATGATAATTGATTTTCTCACACATGATAATTAAGTATATTTTTACAGTAAGACCATACAATCCTACACAGAGCAACTGGGAGAAGTGGATCAAATAGTTAGAAGGATGGTTGTGGAGAGCTTTGGACTTGAGAAGTATATGGATGAGCACATGAATTCCGCGAACTATCTTCTTAGGCTCACGAAATACACAGGGACCAAAACTCAGGACCCAGAACTTGGACTCTATGCCCACGCCGACAAGAACCTCGTCACTATTTTATACCAAAACCAAGTTTCAGGGTTACAGATCCTAACCAAAGATGGCCAGTGGATCGCCGTCCAGCCCTCACCGGATTCTTTTATTGTTTTGATCGGAGATTCTCTCCTTGTAAGTAATTCTTGACCCTTATTGGGTAATTTAGCCATGGAGGTTTTCTAATAGATGATTTGATTACTCAGTTATTTTCTGATAGACAATTTACTCGTTCCCTAGGCTCGTGAAACCTTCTAATTTTCACAAATTGCCTATTTTTTCCGTTAATCAGGCTTGGACAAATGGTCGATTGCACTCTCCAGTTCACCGTGTGATGATGGCTGGAAAAGAGACAAGGTACTCTACAGCATTGTTTGCAATGCCAAAAGCTGGGTATATAGTCAAGGCCCCTCAAGAAGTAATTGATGAAGAACATCCATTGCTCTTCAAGCCCTTTGATTATGTTCAATTTCTTACCTTCTTTAATTCCGAGGCTGGTCAGAAATCTTCATCAGCTCTAACTGATTACTGTGGCGTCTAAAATTGAGGACTTTCCAATGGAATTTTTCGAAAATTACCGCCTTTGAAAAACCCGTTAAAAATTTATCGACAGATATATGAGAAACTATGGTTCGGTTGATCAGTAATTTCAGTATGCATGGTATTTCAATGAACACCTTTTTACCTATCATAGATGATTGAATGATAGTAGAAGCATATGTTAAACTATATAGATGTTGAGCACTTATCATCTTCCATATTTTTCGTTATTATGCAAATTCCTTTGTTCAGTCTTGCTTCCTGCAGCGAAGCACAGGCAGTTGTCTTAAGCTGTATAATGTTGTGTTCACTTTTAGTATTGTGTTTACCTGTTTATTCCTGCTTATCCCTTTTATCGAAAGAAGATCAGTCTTCAACTTTGAGCTATGAAGCAATAGTAGCTAAGGATTTTGATGATCGTGCTATAACACATCTTATGGCTTGATTTGCGTTTCTGAGTTTCGTTTGAATTGGGATACTGAAGATGAAGTTGATATAATTTTGTGGAACCCATCAACATGGCAGTTCAGAACTCTTCTATCCTCTGTACTTGATTTTAGGTACTGTGATGGATTTGGGTATGTTAAATCCACAGATGATTATAAACTTGTAAGAGTTCATTGGATTTGGATGGAGCTCTTCATTGGCTAGGCCGAACGAGTACTGTTCCTTTTAAGGACGACGTTATTGTTGCTATTGACTTAGCCACTGAAAAAATAAAAGTTGCCTTGGGCCCATTTTGTCATTAACCCATCATTTTCGAGCATATTTTATTTTAAGACTCGTCCCAGGCCCAGGACCAGCCCACAATATATTATTTCACTAAATTGAACTAATTAAAAAAAAAACAAAGATTTCGTGCATTCTTATGTGGACCGTTAGTCCAGTCCTACTTGAACAAAAAAAAAACAAAGTTGAAAAAGATAATATGTGGATAGAAGGGGATGAGTTGGAGATGCTTAAAATCCTTTGCAGCCATGTGATTGGCTAATTAAACCTCAAGGATCTCCACCACCACAACTTCTATTTCCTGCATTCTTTACCACTCACTTTCTTCTTCAATTCTCAATTTCCTTCTCATATAAACTCAAACACTTTCCTTTCCACACACTTCCATCCAAGCTTAGAACAACAACAACAACAACAACAACTTCTCAGTTGCAAAAACACACATCCTGCAAAAGAAAGGAAATGGCAGCTATGACTAGCTCTAGTTCCATGCTTAGCCCAACCCCATTCCTTGGCAAAAGGAACTCAAACGCTAACCCTTTTAAAGATGTTGTCTCCATGGGAAATGGCAAATACACAATGGTATTTATTTACGTACTTGTTTTTCTTTTATTTAATTAGTTTTGTGTGTGTTAATTTGATGCTAGCTAATTAATTGAAATGGTAGGGTGTTAATTGATTTGTTTGTGGAAATTGGAATGGATCAGCAGGGGAATGATTTGTGGTATGGACCAGACAGAGTAAAGTACTTGGGACCATTTTCAGCTCAGACTCCTTCTTACCTTACTGGAGAATTCCCTGGTGACTATGGTTGGGACACTGCTGGCTTATCTGCTGATCCTGAGGCTTTTGCCAAGAACAGGGCTCTTGAGGTACAATTTCTTATAATTGTCTGATTCCTTACAATAAACACTTGTAAAACCACTTGACAGATCTTGAATTTTCATTAAAAATCTCGGACCATGATCATTGGCCATCTAGAGTGGTTAGCCACTTTCCATTTGGCTCGATTTGAACCATTTATGTCGATCTCGTAACTTACAATTTATTTCTTTTAGCACTAATTCTGCACTGTATAACATGTTTCATTGTTACTTGTAACCCAACTTTGTATTGCATATTCTCATCAATCGGCTCGAATTCAGCTGCAAATTTTGTTGAAATGTTTTAGGTTATCCACGGTAGGTGGGCTATGCTTGGCGCTCTAGGCTGCATTACCCCAGAAGTTCTTGAGAAATGGGTTAAAGTGGACTTCAAGGAGCCAGTGTGGTTCAAGGCTGGTGCTCAAATCTTCTCCGAAGGCGGTCTGGACTACTTGGGCAACCCTAACCTTGTCCATGCTCAAAGCATCCTTGCTGTTCTTGGATTCCAAGTTGTTCTCATGGGTCTTGTTGAAGGATTCCGCATCAACGGCCTTGACGGTGTAGGAGATGGCAATGACCTCTACCCTGGCGGCCAATACTTCGACCCTCTCGGCCTCGCGGACGACCCTGTCACATTTGCTGAGCTCAAGGTGAAGGAAATCAAGAATGGCAGACTCGCCATGTTCTCCATGTTCGGTTTCTTTGTTCAAGCTATTGTAACCGGAAAAGGTCCCTTGGAAAACCTCTTGGATCACCTTGACAACCCTGTTGCTAACAATGCCTGGGTCTATGCTACCAAGTTTGTGCCTGGATCATAAATTGATTGATGGTTACTTTCTTGAACCTGTATTCGTAGATTAAAAACTTGAGTCTGTAATCCTCAAGATCGACCCATTGTAAATTCTTGTTTGATGTGTAGTGTTGATGAGCCAGTAAGAAACGTTATCAATATTGAATTACTTCAATATTTCCATTCTGGTCTTTGCACATTTTCATGTTCATCCCGTAAACGAGCAGCGTAGGTTTAAGATCCTCATTTCGGAGCATTTTAGGAACATCCAATTTTCCATGGCAGTGATGACAGGCCTTCCTCAAAAAAGAAGCAAAAAACTTACGAATTCACTTTCCTTTTCCTAAGTTTAAATGACATGTTTTCGTGTCTGTGACTTTGACTCTTGTCTAATTTAGTCCTCATGTTGACATTCTTAGTAATATGGTCCCTGTGTGTGTGTGTACCAGTTATTCAAAATGATCTCAATGGTGATTTTCTAAGTAATGGTCCCTTATAGTTAAGGATCAAATCAAACAAAAAGTTACCACCACACAGACTAGATTAATCAAAAAATCACTTTAAGGACCAAATTAGATAATAGTTTATGACTACAAAGACTCATTGCATCGCAAGGACTAAATTAAACAAAAAATACCACCACAAGGACTAGAATGTCATCAAACCTTTTTGTTGTTGTTGGGTAGAAAAAACTTTTATTTAAATGAAACACATCAAATGCCTTGCAGATCCTCATCAAGAAATTGCATCAAACCTTCCACACAAAAAAGGAGGAATTGCATCAATACTTGTACAGTAGTACCACCTGTTATCAGGACAAAGACACGAACAAATATGAACACTTTCCATTCCATACCATTGTTCAAAAAAACTTTCCATTCCATACTGTTGTACACCTGGCAATGGCATCGCCAAGTTTCTCGTTACATCTATGATAACAGAATATACAGATACCCTTACCTATATCTAAAAGAGAAACTGGGGATGAAATCTCTTGGCACACCTACTTATACTATTCACATCTTCAATCCTTCCACCAGATCACAAAAAAATGGTAGGTGTATACAAATACAGTTTCGCAGAACTAGACTGCTGTTGCTCTCGTATAAAATCACCCATTGCATCTCACTAGTGGAAATGAAGCAACCACTCCACAATGGAAACCAAGCAGCATCTCGGCTAACACGATAGTCTCCCGCTGTTGAAGCTAAAATGTTATGACCCTAAGCCACTAATCTTACCCCACCACTTCCGACGACCTTTTTCATCTCCATGGCAGAATTTGTGAACCCTTGCCTTTGTTTCCCGCAACCTAACCTTATAGTCTTTCTTCCATACCTCAAACCGGTGTTTCAATCTTCGAAGTTCTTCATCAGCATTCACATTGGAATCCGACTGCCCTGCACTGACCTCTACTAGTGCTTTAGCATCATTATCGAAGTTTTGTCTCTGGTGCTCAAATTCCTTTGCAAGACTGCCGACTGCATTTACAGGGCCATTATGCTCCCTCCCTGCTCTGAAATTGTGAAAAGCGTTGAAAAATGTGTTCGGCGTTATTCCACTAGGAGTTTGACATCCACCGGACACATTATCCTCAGAATCATAATAGCGAGGTGACATGGTAGAATCATGCCTTCCAGGTTGCCCTGCAGTGTTATCAGCAGCAAGACTCTTTCTGGCTGCAGCAAGACTCGCCTGCCAAGCAATCTACTAGGTTACAATTCAATCATTATATTGCATTTCGGTTCCTTTTAATAAATTCCTTCTACGGGATCACAATGTACAGCAGACTGAGGGTCCTCAGAATTTCGTCAGTTACCTTGAAACTTTTACCAATAGAGGTAAAAAAGCCAATCAACTAAGCACATCTTCTGAACAAATTTTTCAAATCTCTAGCCATGTAATTACCTCTTCGATCAATTAAGGAGGAAAAAAAATACTAACTGGAAATACTACTTTATACTGGTAAGTGCTGAGGAAGATGACTACATTCAAAATGCTTCATGTAAATGTAAATATATGCCCCAGTGAAACAGAAAGCTAGACTTAAACTAGCCAAAATGCCACTGAGCAGGGGCAACAAAGTTGACGAGTCAATCTTATCTTTTCTTTTCTAAGGCATACACCATACAATGAGATGAAAACCCAAGGGACACTATCACTTTAGCATCAAAAACCTTCCTATCGTTTCTAACATCAAATTATGAACAATAATAGCACATTATAATAACTTTGCTCAATTATGGTAGATCAGTTAAAACTCAAAGTCTGCTTTCTCGCTGCAATACCAGCTTGTGGAGCTTATAGGCCTGCTCTCACTCCACAAGAAGCCTCATCTAATGCATATACTAACCAGTAACATCTCATTAGCCATCTAACAAGGTTATCTTATGTCAGCACCCTAGAATATTCAAATAATGAGGAAGCCAATCAACTCCATCAATTGGAAAACTATACAAAAATAAACAACATTCTGAATTAATGGCACGGAAGCGCCTTCTTCAAGATTCAAAATGAATCCATGATGGATCCTACGTCAACTGGAAATCTTGTTTTTTTTTAAAATGAAGATGCTTGCTACAACCAAGCATATATCTATATGGTTCATTCAATAGGTAGTTATTCACCAAGGTTGGAATCCATGTAAAATATATGCATGTAGGCTAAGGAAACAAATCAGTTCAATGGGAGAGCAGTACTGTAAGATATATACTCTCTTCAAACTTCTCAGTGTTTCCAAACCCATTTGCATTAATTATGAAATATATTCATATTTTTGGTCATACTAGAGTATGAGTAAGTAAACTCACTTGCAAAGATGCCATCTGCATTTGCCACGTCTCTTCCATCGTTTTCATTTTCATCTCATAATCTGACCATCTTCTCTCAAACTGTTGCAACTGCTCCCTTAATGCAGCATTTTCTTCATCCTTCTTCAAAACAGTAGCTTCTGCCTTGACAACTCTTCTCTTGAGCTCAACCAAAATTGATGACTGAGCCTCGACCTGCTCTTGAGGCATGACCTGTGACCAACATAACTCAACTTGTTAGCCTGCAGAAGTACTCACAATACACAGGATGACAGGAAAATATAGAGAAAACTACCAAGGACGTTTAAGAGTTTTCTCTTCTCAAGAATTCATACAAGCATCTATCACAGATGAGACAATAGGCAAAGTGAGAAATACAACCCAGACTTGAGACTTCGGAAGTTTGTGCCTAACTTAACATCTAATTTTATATAAAAACGAATTTAAACGAGTAAAAAGTGTTCCTTGAAAGTGAAATGCATCAATGACTATACCTTCACTTCTGAAATCTTCTTTCCTTGCTTTCTTTTAGAAATTGCATTCTCGTGATTGAACTGCTTTAATTTGAGCTTTTCGCTGAATTCCCTTCGAGACAACCAGCCACGGATAACTGCAGGCCCAGGGGGATAAGAAAAGAGAATAACAGAGAAAAAAAACCATAACTAGAACTGAGTAAAATGACATTTACCAGACTGCAAATGTGTTGCTGCCATCAGCTGCTCGTCAACTGATAGAGGACCATAACATGACCACTTCTTTTCCATAAAACTACATTTCCTTCTGCTATTTTCACCACGGATAACTGCACAATAGAAGTGTGATTCAAACAACTAAACACAATATTGGTGAATAATAAAATAATTAATGACCGGTTCCATAAGATGCAAGTTAGTCATGAATAAAAACCACACAGAATCAAACACAATAATAGGCATATGAGTGATAAAGCAAAAACCTCAGAGAGGATCAGAAACCAAGAGTGCTTCAACAGAGAGAGCGATTAGCATTATAGAGAGAAAATGGATGGAAAAAAATATAGGCCAACAATGCAAAAGAAAGCAAAGGACAGACAAAAAAGGCAGGTCAACTAAAATAACATGTGAATTACATGATTGCAATATTGTTACTCCTTCTCTCATTTCCTGGAAATAACAGCGAGCCTTGTAACCACGGAAATTTTTTTGTACACCAATTACGCCTTCCAGAAATTTTCTCTGTTCCTCCAATTTAGCAATCTGGGAATCAAATAATAGACCAGGTTAGAAATTACAGACGGAAATTATATTTCAAGCAGAAGTAGTACATCTAATATCCAAAACTTGGATAACTGCAGGGTTTGATTTCACAGAACCAACAGACTATGTCTGTTAGTTCCAGAGTGAAAATAATTAAGAATAAAATCTCAAATCATAAACAGGCAGTCAACAGAGCAGTCTTAATGAAACAATCACATCATAGAACAGTGACTAAATATGATGCCACTTGAAGCCATTAATTATACTGGCAAATTGTGAAAAAAGGTCTGTAAATAGCTAGTTCTCGATCCAGCTACTGAAGTTGCAATTTCTAGCATTAAAATCCAGGGTCTATATGTCTGGAAAACCATCTTGATACATCTCAGGAAAAAATCCAGGGTCTAAAGTACGCAAGAAAGAAAGGATATACTGTTGGTACCTGTCCCATTCGAAGATACACTTTGGTGTAACCAACTTGATACATCTCAGGGAGGATATTAAATTGTTTTATGACAGCAACTGACATGCTCAATGGGTCCTGAGAAACATTTGCCCCCTCAAGAAGGGATCCATACCTTAAAAACAAGCAATTCATCTTAGGGGTTAGGAATTGACCAAGAATAAACTAAAATGAATTGTGTCAGAAACATAGAAGCACATAGTATTACACCTTCCAGAAAATTCTTGATGTGTCATTCGAGTAGGATATCCAGATCTTGAAATGCGCACAGCCTCCAAAACTCCACAACATCGAAGTTGATGTGACACAAGATCCTCTTCATAACTGCCAGGAAGCTTCTTCGTATTTGGTTTTATGCAGCGGATGAAGTGAGGTGTGGTGTTTTCCAACTGGTGCATTAGTTTGAAGAGTTGACCCTGCAAGTATGAAAGATGAACCCTTCATGTGTCAGAAAACATGATTTTAGATATGGTTGGTGCAAGTATGAGGGTTGAAATTGTTATAACCAGACACATTTTGCATTCTGAATCACGTACCGAAAAAATTCAGCAGCCATAAAATATAACAATGAAGACAAAAAAATAAAAAATTACAAAATTCAAAATATTTTACACTATTCACATATCAAAACAAATTTCATTCCATAAGTATTTTAGAGTCACTTATCAAAATAAAGTTCTTTTAGCGTCACATATGCTAGGCAGTAGCAACTGGCATGCTTATCTACCTTGAACTTTGTCCCCACGCTTTGCATGCCAGATTCCAATCCAGCAGACTGGGATACTTTCGGGGATTGTTTAGGTATTTTGGAGGCAAACAACTGAGGCAGCGAGCTAGTAGATGATGATAGGAGATCAAAGAAATCAGAGTGAAGTGGATCTCGATTCTTTTCTAGGAAACCATTTGTATCATACACAACCTGATCAAACTCCCACAGTTAGAACATTCATAAATACAGTAGTTATAGGTGCAGCACGAAATTAAAGTAGTCAATGATAAAAGAACAAGTGTCAGACTCTAAGAGCTTCCATTCGAAAATATAACTTATCATTAGAGAGAAAAATACTACAGACCGCATAGCAAACTAGCCTGTTTTATGTAACCATATATAACTCGAAAACTATAAGATAAGTGTTTCTACAACAAGAGAATGTTGATGCCAAGGTTCACTTAAGTTTTAGCCTCAAATTTTAGACCAATGAACATGTTACCAGAAAAATTTCTTTCGCTCGTCATCATCAGATCTCCATTGGATAAAGAAAAGTATGCCATCGCTTCATATAACTAAGTTTTTCATACATGCTGGATTTCCTAACAGGTTATTTAGTAATTCAAAAGGTAAAAGAATCGCATTCACTGATAAACAGTTGTATTTGTACTATTCATGACTGGTATATTTTACTAATCAATTCAAGAAGGACTTTAGTTCAATATTCTCTAGTAAAAGTAGTGATTTGGCAAGAACTTATTTAATTTATAATGTCCAGCATACTTATTGCCAGATCATGCTCCTATTTTCTTTGGGTTTTTTTTCTTCTTTTCAGTTCAACCAGATCACGCTCATATTCATTATTCATAACTTGCTCATGTCACTCACTCAGGTGGAGGGGTAATATGGTAAAATAATTCATATGGCTTTTCTTTTGCATTATTCCAAACAACAAAACAGTTATTTTTAGAGCTTAATTCGTCTGGTTTTAAGTACTATGCCAGACAAAGAGAGTTCTGTTATAAAGCTAACTCATCTCCGTTCATTTTTAGACATACTTCCTCATCATTCTAGACAAATAAATTGAATAACTCAAATATTAACCGTGAGGATTTCCTTTCAAGCCGTTTTGTCTTTAGGAGGATAGAAGTTCCTACACCTTATTAGTTACAGAATTCACCTTACTATTGGGAAAAAGGGAAAGCAATTGGTTCAAGAATTTGTGATATTTACATTTCAAAATGCACCTCATAAGATCACTCAAGGCGAGAAGAGAGAGATTGAGATTAAGGTTTGAAGGCTTTATGGAAACAAGGATCTGTTTACCCATAGGAAAATACACTACCAGAACTAACTTATTTTGTGGTCTCTCTGAGTCTCTGACTAATATTCAGTATATATATCATAAGCATATGAATCATTTATTTGCCCTGTTTTCACACCTATTAGGAATTATTAATAGGGTTGAGTCAGTGCCAATCTGACAGAATTCCTTTTTGATCAATTAAGTGTTCAGGAAACAGAAAAAGGAAATCTTCTCAAAAGAGAGGAATATCTTACCTCCCCAGCATAATGCCTAACTCCAAATGCCCTGCCTCTTTCACCTTTAAAGCAAGAACTACCATTCAAGTGCTGCTTAAGTTTATTGGCAAAGGTCAAATCAGTCCCATTGGGAAAATTTGACTCCTCATCCAACAAAGACAGCAACCCCAAAGGCCTCTGCACAAACAAACAAAATAAAAGGTGGCCACTCTAAGTTTAAAGGAAAATATCTTGGTCTCATAAACCTAAAGAAGCAAAATAGAGAGCAGGGTATGCCATGTTGTTTAGCAAGGTAAAGCCACCGAAGTACCTTCTCAAGAAGATTCAAGCACTCTTGGTTGTCCTCAAAATCAACTCTAGTCCAATCAATCCCATCTTCTTCATACTCCTATAATTAAAAAAAGCAATCTTGAATTTGGCAGTAAGAAATAATCAGTTCTGAACATAAATCAAAAGAAGTTTAAGCTTTTGCAGAACTAATACACCAAAACTTGGAGGTACTATATGCCAGAGAAAACAAGACAACTTAAAGAAAGTAGGAAAAAAAACTGCAGAAGTTAATATCTGTGACCACAAAGCTTCATAGTCATAGCACCAGGCCCCTATGACCTAAATTAAAAATGATATGGATCAGTTGCTCTACATTCTAAGGAGATGTAACTGATATGTCGCGTTTCAACATAATGAGTTGCCATGATCTACACTTATAACCACGTATAATGTCTGACCACACCATAGCAGCTGCAGCGTATCCTAATTAAAAAGAGGTCAAGAATTTTATGCGTGCCTACTTTGAACGCTTTAGGCTTCCTCTTCCAAAATATTTGAGCATGAGTAGAGACGAGAGTATAAAGGGGTATATATCTTGTTTCTAAAGAGAAAGATATAGTACAAACTATAAACTTAAAAAATTATGAGAAATCAATGAAAACATAAACAGTACGAATGTAACAAGATCATCAAATAACTTTTTTTCCATCAGAGACATGGATACCCAGTAACAGTAATGCAGCTAAAGATTCAAGATGCTTACCTCTTGCTCAAGTTTAAAAAGATGCCGGTTGAAATGTTGCTGCAGCCTCTCATTGGCGTAATTTATGCAAAATTGTTCAAAGCTATTCTTCTGAATATATAAAGAGGTGATAATCAGCATGATGCATGTACAGATTTAAAGGCATTTTGAAATATGTACACACTATTAGTGTACCTTAAATGTCTCAAACCCATAAATATCAAGGATACTTATGGACCTCCTAGTCTTTTGTTCACCTACTACAAGTGACTTGTTTATTTGATCCACAAGCCAGTCAAATAAGCTTGAATAGATAAACTTTGACAATGCATCTCTTCTGTCCATAGCCTGGAGACAAGAAAACATTGGGTCACCTTACAAAATCACATGTATGAAAATTGGCATGTAGGTGCGGGAAAGGGGTGCGTCTAACTTAACATACCTGCTGCAAAGTCAAACTTTTAGCGATAGTATCTTTTCCAGCTCGAATTTTATGGGTTGATAAAGTAAGCATCAGGTCCTGGGAACTGCAACTCAGTAGCCTAGCAGCATTGTTTATAGCTGATAAAAGGAATGGTAGCGGAATCAGTTTATGCTTCAGAGAAGCCGCAATGAGAACAATGCTCTTCCAGAACAAGCGCGTGCATCATTTCAATCACAATCATAATATTCACAGGATGTCATGCTTATGGTTAAGCTCAGACAAAGGCAATTAAATATATATTGCCAAGTTTAGTTTAACTTGTTTCCATTCCATTGTATTTAAACTTTCTTGAACAAGTGATGGATAAAAGTAATCAGATATGTAATGGCAATCAATAGTCCAGCATTGAATCACAGCCCAGTAAAATCACAACTCAATTGCTTGTCGCATTGATGGTCACTTAAGAAAAACTAAGATGGCATCAACTACAATCAAGTAAGAAAAGCCAGAAAGTCTTTACAGTATAAGGAGCCTATCCAAAGCCAAGTGCATTGCCCTTACCTTCATCATTCGATACTTCAACATGATTTTCACTGTCGATTACATGAAATGATATGTTTCCAAGCCATAATATTGCAGCAAGCATGACAAATGCCTGCTCTTGATCTTTTTTGCAAATTTGAACAACATCCATAGCTTCCTGGAATTGGAAAACAAATCCCCAACAAACAGGGCAAAAAAGGCATTACAATCTGAGCTATGAAGAACACTGAAAATCAGACTTCTATCGTAACAAATAATCTCTTATTTACCATCAGCTTACAAAACATCTGACCATCATCAACACCGTCAATTTCCAAGCAATCACTCTGGTTAAGATAGGCATATTCACTAGCCATCTTGAGATTCAGCCTTTCTGCTCATAGAACAAGAAATGGCATCAAGATACTTATTCTTCACAGATTTCAATCAATAAATGTAATGCATACAGAAGAAATTAAGGTATGTAACATTCTTAGTTCCAGAAATAGGTAGCTGTCATCTAAATGAAATGTGTATATATACACACACAGATATGAAACTTTAATACCTTAAACGCCATACACAGACACTATAATATATTAGCTTTTAGTGCTCATGAGACATTATGATTGATCAACAGATGATTTCACTTGCTACCAGCTCTAAGTATATTCTGTGAGTTCTGATTATGTGTAAATATTCTGGAGTAGTTATTTACCAGAATATTACCATATCAAGATTAGATGATTGTAAAAATAGGTGGATTGAAAGGACCTTAGCCATTAGCATTGTACCATCTCGAGGCTGTAAACTAACATAAACCGAAAACAAACCAGAAAATATGGGCCGCAGCCCTTGTAAGGAGAACTAGTTAGTACCTCTAAGAGTCGAAGGAGCACCAGCACAAAGCTGATAAAAGATATGGTATGATCTCTCACCATTGGCTAGCTGAACTACCCTTGACTGCTCAAAAGCAATAACATAAGTTCAGATAATGGAACACAATGACAAGTTTAGGATCCAACCAAAAGTTAATAAGGTTACAAGTTACCTTTTCTAGCAAATCTGTCCGCAGCAATCATTGGCCAACAAATGTTTTGAAATAGAAATAGGTTGGAATAATCTATATTAGTAACTGCACTAGAGGCATCAAATCACACACTAATGCATTCAAGCAGAATGTACTTACAAGTCTGGATTTTGGCACCCCGTATTTTCCCTGACGTGCTAAAATGAATTTCAATCAACTTTCCCTACACCAAAAAGAAATGTATGTGCATCAAAACAGAAACGGATGAGAAATTTATGCAAACATAACACAAAGTGAATAAAAAAACTCACAACTCTGCTGGAGTTATTGTTCCTTGATGTTTTTGCATTTCCAAATGCTTCTAGTATACAGTTGGTCTGAAGGATTTCACACTCTACGCCCCCACTGCCACCACCAAGAGCAGCCAAGTAATGCATCACATGTTTTGCTGTCTCGGTTTTACCTGCTCCACTTTCGCCACTGTGGAAAAAAGATATCCAGAGGCATAAAAGAAGAGCTTCAATACCCAATACTGAGGACAATACCAAAAGGAAAATTTACAGAAAAAAGAAAAAAAGAAACTGAAGGTAGAAAGTAGAAACCATAAGCTAAAAAAGAAAGAATAATAATATATAAAAAGCAACCAACCTTATTATTATGGATTGATCTTTTTCCTCTGCAAGAAGGTAATAACCAATTAAAAAAATAAAAGACATCAGAAACGGCTTGCTAACTTCCAACACACAAGGAGAAAGAAACAAAGGACCGTTCACCTCTCATCATCTCTTTATAAGCAGTGTCTGCAGTAGAATACACATGAGGCCCATCCATAACTTTGTGCTGGTAAGCAGTGATAATTTCATTTCCATAAATGGGAACATCTTTGAAGGGATTGAGAGCAACCAAAATTGGTCCAGCTTTACTCTGCAAAAAGAAATGCAAGAACCAGTAATAATAAAGTAGAAAGAAGACTGAACTGAAAAAAATGAGGAACAGAACATGCGATATGCTTTTATATTTCACTCACATATATGACATCGCGGGAGTATCTGTACTTCAGATTGTGAATAACTGATGGCTCATTCAAATAACTAAGCTGTATAAGATCATCTACACCCTCAAGGATATCTGGGTTTGCAGGTAATAGCTCTGCCATGGACACTTTTACAACCTATGATAACAGTAAAAATTAATAACTGGTACAGTCCACCAGCTGATGCAATCAAAATATGCTTGTATAGCATTCAGAAATTAAAACAGCTAAGCAACTTACGTCTCCAGATGAAAGTGAAACGGTTACTTTATCCCCAGAAGTTGATTGTATCTTTCCTGACCCCCACTTCCCAGTTGGAAGCTGACACCAAACACTCAGCCTCTGCAGCAAAATAATCCCATGATAAATGCAATTTACTTCAGGATCAGAGCTAAAACAACTAGCCTGACAGGATCATCTGGAGCTAACTTGGCGATGGCTAGATAATAAATCCAGACTCTTCAAATAGTTCAGCTACATTTCAAGTTCTAGTTTAAACGTCTCCAGATCTATAGGCTTATATTAATGTAAAAGTTACATTATGTAATCGGGTACCCATTTGTCTCAAGAAAATAAAATTATAAATCAGATCGTTCACAATCGCTCTACACCAGACCTGCCAACAGGCTAAGCTAACATGAATATACTCCTCATGTTTTCAAGGTTACTCGAACTATGAGTATTTACTGAACTTCAGACTGTATGTATGTCTTCTTTTTCAATAAATGGCACATGTCGATCATCTATAACAATGCAAACACAAGCTTTTAAGACTACAACTTGCGATGTGACCATCAATGCCTAAATCAACATAAACTGTAAAATAACCAAGAAGGCTTTCAAAATCTAAAAATTAAGAAGGAAAAAAATTCTCAAACTGTGCAATCTTATACAAGGGACAACAAACTCTAAGATGATGGAGAGAAAAAGAAAAGGTAATTAAATGCAACAAGTTGCAGTAGGTTTTTTATCCACTGTTTACCTTGTTGATGAAATAACCAATATTATCATCCCACTCTGGCGATGAACTAACTGTCTCCTTTGATTGCTCACCGCTTTGTTCCATATATGGATTAGAATCTATACAGCTCTGATCTTTCCTCATCTTCTTGCTTCTAAAGCTCCCCATCTTATAGCCCAACTCCTTCTCCTTTCTCTTGGTATCATCCTTTCCTTTACCAAGCCCAGTTTCCACTTTACTCTCAATTTGGCCATTATCACCAACCTTAAAGGATGTCGGCAGAGACTGCCGTGCTGAAGGAAGTCGTGCCCTGGATGTGGGTCGAGCTGGCAAAGCAGGAGGCAGGTCCTTAGCTTTCTCCATTGCCTCATCTCGCTGCCGCAGCGAGTCAAGCATCTCCTCCAGAGAGCTCCTCATCACCGAGGTAGGTGATGCCGATAACATCATTGTTGTATTGGAATTACCCCTCTATCAACTCCAAAACCCTGAAAAGCAGGAATTCCTCAAATGCACTATAAAACAAAGGCTAACACCAAAAAAAATCAAACTTTAGAAAGAAAAAAAATCAGCTTGGATCAACTAGTTGACATGGAAACCAGAGCAAATACTTCCGAAATAATTTACCAAAACAAGTAAGAAGTAAGGTTTAAAATGTCTAAGTCATGGAAGCAAAGTACAAAACCTATGATCAGAATGCCGAAATTGCAGCCAATGAGCACTGATTCAATTCAAAGTGAGCGATGAAAGGCTCAGAATGGAGGTTTACTAATTGGCACATTGTCAGAAATCAGCACTTAGAACCCTAGGTCGATCAAAAAGTGATGCTTTAGATCACAAGTCCCCATACGAGAAATGATTTAAATAAAACCAAGTTCATTTTTTTCTTATTAAAAATCTCAAAAGTGAAAGTCTAATTAAGAAAAAAACAGCAAATTACTCACAGTTTGTTTCCAGAAACTTCAGAATCGACGTTGAAATCCCAGTCAAAAACCCTAATTGGAGGCTAATAAGAGAAGCAATCATTCAAGAGAAAGAGAGAGTACGAGGAGGAAATGAAGAGAACACGAAGAAAATGCTGGAAGTTTTTGGTTCTGTTTTTCTTTTTTCTTTTTCCCCGCTGTAAAAAACAACGAAAGAAACTTACATTTGCTAAAAAAGAAAGAAGAAGAAAATTGTGTATCTGGCAGAGTGACAAGAGTTTGTTAAGGAAAACGCGGTTTTGGTTAGTTATAGAGAGGAAGAAGAAGACGACCAAAAAAGTAAAACCTCCCCACACACCTTAACAGGTCTTTGAGGAAGAAGATAATAATGCTACAGCATTCGTTATTCCTGTTGCTGCGGTTGTTGTTGTTGTTGCAGTTGTTGTTGTTGCTGCTGCTTTAAGGTTTTTCTAATGTTTGGTGCTGCTGCTGTTGCAGGAATTCAAATTAGGTGGTGGTTGCGACGGCGGACCGGCGGTGGCGCTTGGTGGGTAGTTTCCTCTCTCTCTCTATCTTTCCTTTCTAGTGAAAACGGTTACAGATCTGAAATTTGAAATGAGAAGAAGAAGACGAATATGTAACGCTAAACATACACAGAAAACACTGCTGTTGTGTTGTCTGGCTACCTGAAAAAAAAAGGGAAAAAAAATTCAAGTTTTGAGGTTTTTCTTTCTGGATTTGCTTTGCCTGAATTATTTATTTTATTCTAATCAAATTACTGTCTTTTTTTTATTATTTTTATTATTATATTCCAGATAATTAAAATGATAATTGAGGTTAAAATTCCTTTTATATCCTCTTTTTCGCTTTTCGCCAACGTTAATATTTTTTGTCTTCTTCACTTGTAAGATCGATTTGTTTTCGTAGGATCTTGGCAGGGATCATTAGTAACGTGCTAGCCGGTTATTTATATTTATAAAAAATAAATAAAGAAAACCACAGTCTAATTTGAATAAGCTGGCAGTAGGTAAGTGTTATCTTTAAACCTTAATTCTTAAAAAATTGCTAATAAATTGTCAACGTACAAGGTTAATCTTGTCCATAATTATTATTAAAATTATTTAATTAACGACAAATATATTAGGAATAGAATAAAATTAACGATAAAATGTCATAATCCCTCTCAAATTGTTTAATTAATCCTTCAATCACAAATTAAAAAAAAATACTCCAAAAATAACTCATTATAATCAGTAGAAATGTATAGGTGAAAGACGGGAGATTTTATTTTCATACTCAATTAGTTTATTTCCAAACCAAAAGTAGTTTAAAAAAATTATTTTATTATTATATTCTCATATCCTCTTAATTTCTCTTATCAAATTCTCTTGATATGATAACTTATATATCTGTTACAATTTATTTTTGGGGCCAGCTACTTTTATTCTTTTTCTTTTTCTTTTTAAACAATTTTTTGAGAAAAAAGTCTATTTGATATCTGTTGGTATTTTATCACCAATGTATAACAGAATAAAAACTGGGATAATTTCTCTTATCAAATTCTCTTGATATGATAACTTATATATCTGTTACAATTTATTTTTTAGGCCAGCTACTTTTATTTTTTTTCTTTTCGTTTTTTAAACAATTTTTTGAGAAAAAAGTGTATTTGATATCTAAATTTTTTTCCAATGTAAAATTTACGCCTAATTTTTTATCCTTAATAACTTGACACCTAGCTTTTATTCTATTATACATTGGTGATAAAGTACCAACAGAGACTTAGTTTCGAAGAGTTAATACACCCCACGGACCCAAATATTCATTTTATTTTAATTAGTCCCAAACTTTTTTTTCTATTTTTATTGGTCCCAAACGTTTTATCCGTTAGTTCAATATAGTCCAATTTGTAAAAAAAAACGTTAACTGAGACAAACTCCATTAAATTTTATTATTTTAATAATTTTTTCTGACAATCGGGTCCCACACGCCAGAAAATATTTTAAAAAAATATAGGAATTAATAAAAATCTAATAAAATAGGAAAATATTTTTAAAAATCTAATAAAATAAGAAAATATTTTAAAAATATACTAGCAAATTAAGAAAAATCTAATAAAATAGGAAAAATCTAATAATTCTCTATATTTTTTTAAAATATATTTGCAACAAAAAAATATGTAGGACCCACTAAATTTCAGTTTCTCAATACAATTTCATGTCTTTCCAAACTCTCTTTTAATTTCTCAAACATCTCAATTTATCATACAAATTCTCTTTTTATTTTTTTATACTATTACATGTTCTTGGAAGAATGAAATACACAGACTCTATTCTTCACTAATGCATATTCTTCATATTTTTCTAATTTTTAAAATATTTTTTCTATTTTATTAGATTTTTCTATTTTTTAAAATATTTTCCTTATTTTACTAGTTTTCTCTTAATTTTTGATTTTTTTAAAATATTTTTTCTATTTTATTACAGTTTTCTTATTTTTTTATATATTTTCTATTTTATTAGATTTTTCCTATATTTTTTAAAAATATTTTCCCTATTTTATTAAATTTTTCTTAATTCCTATATTTTTAAAAAAATATTTTTTGACGTGTGAGACCCGATTGTCAGAAAAAATTATTAAAATAATAAAATATAATGGAGTTTGTCTCCATTAACGTTTTTTTACAATTTGGACTATATTGAACTAATGGATAAAATATTTGAGACCAATAAAAATAGAAAAAAAGTTTAGGACTGATTAAAATAAAGTGACGAACATTTAAGACCGTGGGGTGTATTCCTTCGAAACTGAGTCTCTGCTGGTACTTTATCACCAATTAATGTGTAATAAGGTAAAAGTTGGGTGTCAAGTTATTAAGGATCAAAAATTATGGGTAAATTTTACATTGGAAAAACAAAATAGATATCAAATAGATTTTTTCTCAAATAATTATTTAAAAAGGAAAAGAAAAGAAATAAAAGTAGCTAATTCTAAAAATAAATTGTAACAGATACAAAAATTATCATATTAAGAGAATTTGATTAGAGAAATTAAGAAAATATAAAAGTATAATAAGATAACTTCTTTTTAACTACTTTAGTGTAGAAATAAATTAATTGGGTGTGGAAATTAAAACTCCCCCCTTATATTTCAGTATACCTTAATCGATATACATTAGGTGCGTACACGGTACACCTAATTAATAAGATATTATCTTTTAAACTTACCATACATTATCTTACCGAGTAATGTTTGAGTTACCTACTAACATTTTTACTTCATTACATTCTTATATTCATTTAGTAATTATTTAGTTATTCTAAAAAAATGTAATTATCTATTTAAACAAACTTACATTCTCCTTCCGTCTCAAATGACGCATTTGAAGTTTTACGCATACTAAAGAAAATAATTATTACTACTTTAGGTTAAGTTTCACTCCAATATTCTTAAATCCATTACTTTTTTTCATCTGTAAAGTACTAATTAGGAGCATCGTGCTAAAATTAATCTAAAATTTACTTAAAGAATAATAAAACGTCATTTAATTAGAGATAAGTAAAAAAAGACCAATACGTCATTTAATTTGAGATGCGGAGAGTAATAATAAAAAATGGATAAATCTTTAACATCTCTTATCATAATAGTTAATAAAAATATCAGTATTGATTGTGCTTGAGCGTAAAAATTTAACCACATTTAACTAATGTCACGAATTCAATTTAGGAATTAAAGAAACCATAATGAGAAAATCATTCCGTTTCAGCACCCAACAACGATAATGCTCAAATTAGATTAATTTTTTTACGTTTTAAATACTTTTCTACTAAGAATTTGGGCGATGTATATATATATTATAATATAATATAATCAGATCACATAATTTGGTGTAGTGTGGTCCCTTTATGTCCTTGGATAATAATGAATACTGAATGACATGGTTCATTGCCTAAGAGGAATTAAGTAGGAGTAGGGGAGTGTAGCTTAGGAAAGAAGGGTATATATATCTTTGCTATTTATCACGCTTCCACTTATAAAAAATAATTGGATGGCCTTAAAGGCTGTGGATGGAACGTGCCGAAAAGGATAGGGAATGTCTTTTTGTTCCTTGGAACATTTTAAATTTGGAGTAATAGAATAGAGCCATAAATAAAAAGACTTTTCATTTAAATTATTATATTTGAGGTGATAACTTATTCATAAGTCAGGTCCTGCCGATTGTGACCTTTGCATGTAAAGGAGGGAAGAAGTTTGAATAATGAGAGCTCATTTACCATTTTGGCCATCAATTAATTGAAATGGAAGAAGAAAAAAATGATGTTACCTATATGATGTTGTTCCTCGCTTGCAGCCTCCCTCTTTAGGCAACTTAAGGTTACCACGGATGCAGCGGTGGTCCCTTTTTCATCAAGACTGGGTTTTCGTGTGAATGATTTCTTTAGGCCTTGCATCCTTGCGGGGCAGATTAGGGACGTTTGACCATTTTTAAATCGGACACAAAACTGGACTGGGGAAAATGTGGAGTGGGGGGAGATTAATGATAACGGTAACGTGGCCCCCGCTAATTTTGGGCAAAAGTCAGGTGATGGCAAAGGATAAATAAAGTCAACAATTTTACTATTTTGTTCTTTGATTTTGCCATTTTGTTGTCGAATTTAACCGGTTATCGGTTAACTTTAATTGATTTTCTTAAATTTGAGTAACTATAAAAAATTCTTACTTTCAATCTTGTCGGATCGAACCAAACCGGTATGAGCGATTGTGATAATAACATAGCTCTTTAACCAATTTCCTATATTTAGTTGGTGAGTGGTAGGGGTGTGCAAAATTACCGAATCCCAAAATTCTAATTTTTCGACCTTAAATTTTTGCAATTTCAGTATCGGTAGACGATACCCGAACTATAAGTTCGGTTTGGTACGGGATCGGTTTGGTACGGGATCCATATTGGAAAGTTCAGTTTTCTTAAATTTTGACCCAAGGGATTAGGGTCATTAGGCCGTGAGCATTGGCCCATGCTTGTGTCTCACCAAGTCTTGGCCCATGCCCACTTCTACATTCTTACACAGCACAAATCCCGATCGCCTCACCTCCACCAATCCTCTCTTCTCCCTCGCTCTCTCTCTCTCTTCTTACACACCATAAATCCCGATCGACTGGAAGAGAGGGTTGAAGCATTGAAGCTGAAGAAGGCTGGGATCTTCGTTGATGGGGATGATGATGAGGTTGTCGAAGCAATTGACAACATTGGTGTGCTCGTAATCCATCTTGAAATTGCCATTGCTCACTTGGAGCACAAAAGAGATGTTCTGAATATGGCTCTTGGGTGTGTTAATTCTGCTACTGGGGAGCTTCATGGGTTTAACAATACTTTGCCTGGCATTCCCAATCTAGATTAGTTTTTTTTTTGGTTTTTTTAAATTATGTTGTTTGTTGTTGACTGCCTTGGCTCTATTATCTAATGAACCTATTATGCTTTGTTTCCTGTTTGTTCAAGTTGTTTTAGTTCAACATATAACGTACAAAAATTAAGCCAGCATCAACCATTTGCCAAATTATGCACACTCCAATCACTATGTTGGCAAAAATCATCAAAAACCAAACCAGCATCAACTATTTCCATGGTTATGCAAGTTCCAATCACTCTGTTGTTAGAGTTATTTATGTTCAAGTTAAACTGTTCAAGCCTTTCTCAACTCAGATTACCAATAATAATGTAATTTCTGGGATTGTTTTAAAATGTGCTAGATCGTAAGTATAATGTTTAATCTTATTCTTATGTCATTTTTAATTGAACAATTTACTCACTAGATATATATTGTTGTTAATTATAGTTTATTTGATTATTTCTTATATTGAATTTTTAGATTAATATCTTCTTTCTTTTAATATTTATTGTTATCAATGAAGTAACTTATTACTTTATTTGTTACAAGTGTATTTCTGATTTTTCTAACCACATGTTATTATTAAATAAAATAGTGAGAAAGGTAAGGGTCAGATATTAATCATGAATTAATATTGGATCCACTTGATTCAAGAAGATGCTTGGAGCTGGAGGTTCTACTGTTACATAAGCTGGAGCTGCTACTGCCATCGAACTAGTTAGAGATGCGGTAATGGGAGATACACAAACACAACAAACGCAAGCACAAGCTGGACCTTCTATGGCAGCTATTACAATCAAGAGAGAAGAAGAAAAGGAAGGCGATTGCTGGAAGATTAGTGGTGTGGAAGCAATTTACAAGGTCTGAAAATGAGGATGGAGAAATGAAAGGTACTTGTATTTACTGTAAAACTGAAATTGAATGTGATAGTAGGTTAAATGGTACAATTGGAATGAGAAATCACATGAAAAAGTGTAGAGAGGTTGAGACATTGTTGCTGTAGCGAAAGTAGAAGACCTATGGTATTTTGTTTCTTTCCAAACATGTTTAATTATAGAATATCCTCACTAGCTATATTTTATCTCATTGATAAATTGGATAATATACAATCAACAAACTTTGTAGGTCAATGATGCTATTAATAAACGAGAAAGATTAAATTTTGAGTTCGAATCCAACTCCCTAACTAAACTCTTTACAGAATTGCATTGATGACATGTTGGGATTAATTAATTATAATTTCCTTAGACAAAACCAAAACTTTCTTATGAACCAAAACGAATGGACCCAAGTTCTGTCTTGGGCTCAAGACCTTAAACTAGTCCCGTTCAATTGGGTCATCTCTATCTTAGCTCTCTCTTGCTCAAAGCGTTTGTTCATTCCTCATCAAGTCCAACTATACCCATACTCTGCATTTAATAATTATGAATCACAACATATTATTTCTTTTATATTATGATGCGATCAGTTAATACTTAATAACTTATGCTCCCCCTATTTAAAAAAAAAAAACTTTATGTTAATTGGAGCTTTTTTTTATTACGAATTAGTGTTTCGTATATCCAAATAAGCGACATGATTTTTTTCTTCATCTCTAGAGTTATTAAAAAATGTGTTAATGATAAAATAAGTTTTAATTTATTTCTCTAAAAATAATATTTATTATATTTATATGTAATTACAGAGTATTTTTTTTTTATTTGAGATGAAAAAATATAATTATAATTTAAAACCTTACCTCCCTTTTTTTCCCTACTTTAACACTCAAAAATTGATTGGTAAATTAACATGGAGTACTAGTTAGGCTCAAAGCAAATAGGGCAGTCGCATATTGGTAATATTTTCAATCTCCGGTGTCACTGTCTACCTTTCTATATTAAGATCACCTTTATTTTCATAGAGAGTAAAAATACAACAATAGTACACTGCAGCTGTTCCCCCAAGACAAAATCTGCATGCTTTGCTCATAACAATTTTATGCCAATATTGAGGCAACCGTTCCCCTATAAACCTGCACCATCTCCCCTCACAACTTTCACCAAACTTCAAGCTCTAATTCTGCATCCTTACATCTTTCAAGTGTTTTCTAATTATTTGTTTATTTTCTGTGTAGAGTCCAGCACAATGAATCCTGGTGAGAAGGAAGAAATGCTACACTTTATTGATGAGATTGGTGCCCATCTACAGGTTGACCAGGCGCTAGAGCACAAGGTTCTGCAAACACAGGACGACATTAAACGACTGGAAGGGAGGGCTGAAGCATTGAAGCTGAAGAAGGCTGGGATCTTCGTTGACGGGGATGATGATGAGGTTGTCGAAGCAATTGACAATATTGGTGTGCTCGTAACCCATCTTGAAATTGCCATTGCTCACTTGAAGCACAAGAGGGATGTTCTGAATATGGCTCTTGGGTGTGTTAATTCTGCTACTGGGGAGCTTCATGGGTTTAACAATACTTTGCCTGGCATTCCCAATCTAGATTAGTTTTTTGTTTGTTTGTTTAAATTATGTTGTTTGTTGTTGATTGCCTTGGCTCTATTATCTAATGAACCTATTATGCTTTATTTCCTGTTTGTTCAAGTTGTTTTAGTTCAACATATAACGTACAAAAATTAAACCAGCATCAACCATTTACCAAATTATGCACACTTCAATCACTATGTTGGCAAAGATCATCAAAAACCAAACCAGCATCAACTATTTCCATGGTTATGCAGGTTCCAATCACTCTATTGCGAGAGTTGTTTATGTTCAAGTTAAACTGTTCAAGCCTTTCTCAACTCAGATTACCAATAATAATGTAATTTCTGGGATTGTTTTAAAATGTGCTAGATCGTAAGTATAATGTTTAATCTTATTCTTATGTCATTTTTAATTGAACAATTTACTCACTAGATATATATTGTTGTTAATTATAGTTTGTTTGATTATTTCTTATATTGAATTTTTAGATTAATATCTTCTTTCTTTTAATATTTATTGTTATCAATGAAGTAACTTATTACTTTATTTGTTGCAAGTGTGTTTTTGATTTTTCTAACCACAAATTGTTATTAAATAAAATAGTGAGAAAGGTAAGGGTCAAATATTAATCATGAATTAATATTGGATTCACTTGATTCAGGAAGATGCTTGGAGCTGGAGGTTCTACTGTTACATAAGCTGAAGCTGCCACTGCCATCGAATTAGTTGGAGATACGGTAATGGGAGATACACAAACACAACAAACGCAAGCAGAAGCTGGACCTTCTACGGCTGCTGTTACAGTCAAGAGAGAAGAAGAAAAGGAAGGCAATTGCTAGAAGATCAGTGGTGTGGAAGCAGTTTACAAGGTTTGAAAATGAGGATGGAGAAATGAAAGGTACTTGTATTTACTGTAAAACTGAAATTGAATGTGATAGTAGGTTAAATGGTACTCCCTCCGTCAAAAAAAACTTATCGTGGGCCCACAAATCCCGACTATTAAGGGTGGCCTGCCTTGCTACTGTAGCGGCCCAGGTTTGTGTCAGTCTTGTCCGTGGGCCAGCTCTCCCCAACGGTCACATTTTGGACTCCAGCCCATTTTTCTACAAAACGAGGACGCGTTTGCTCTGCTTCATCAAATCCCCTTCCCAATTTGGGAATCCATCGCGAACCCTAGCCCGCCGAACATACACCAAAATTTGGCGAAAATTCGAGCGCAAATTTTTCCCTCCATCCCAAAAATAACAATCCAT
Source organism: Viola odorata (assembly GCA_963691705.1). Taxonomy (NCBI): domain Eukaryota; kingdom Viridiplantae; phylum Streptophyta; class Magnoliopsida; order Malpighiales; family Violaceae; genus Viola; species Viola odorata. The sequence goes on along the minus strand of OY829546.1, from coordinate 48,330,912 downwards.
TCGAATTCGAAATGGATTACAAATTGCTGACTCCCTCTATCTCCAACCTTTTCAAATCGATCACCCCTTTTGTCCATCACCCAAAAATTAATTCTCTGAAATGGTTTCTCCAGTCCTTGATCCTAATGAATTTCCACACAGCCCCCAATCTCCACCGTTTAACGCTGTCGGCCTAGACGATATCGACGCCAATGTTAATTCTTTCATCGATGCTGATAATTCAAATCTCAGTGATCTAGGAATGGCGGTGCTTGAAGCCAGCAACAATCGAGAAACCTCGCATTTGGGAACTCCAGGTTATTCACTCCATTTCAAATTCTGAAAATTAATTCCCAATTTCATTTTGTTTTCCTTTGTGACCTTGTTAATTGTTGACCTGGTTAGTTCGCAAGAAAGAGCTGAGCAGTGTGGAAAGACAGAGAGCTTATGGCTGCTTGCTAGAGAGGATGCACAACAGTATTTTGAGGAGAGGGTCTACCAGGGTGGTTGCTTCTATGTTTGGAGTCAGTATCCGATCAATTCAAAGACTGTGGAAACGTGCACGGGAGTCGGGAAACCACGACTACCAAACTCTTAGAGCCAGGAATTATGGGCGTAAAAGAATTGAAATTGGTATGGAGAGGCTGAGAGATATTCCTCTGGGGCAAAGGACAACTCTTAGGGCCGTGGCTTTTGCATTGGGGGTGTCTCGACAATATATGGCATACAAGATCAAAGAGGGAGTAATCAGGCGGCACACAAACGCCATAAAACCATGTTTGACAGAGGAGAATAAAACCAGCAGAATTAAGCACTGCCTCTCATCTATTGATCCACGCACAGTTGCATACGGTCCAACCTTTTTGCAAATGGAGAACACTGTGCATATCGACGAGAAATGGTTCTTCTTGAGCAAGCGATCACAGAGATACTATCTGCTGCGTGAGGAAAATGATCCAGTAAGGTTTATTAAGAACTCTAATTTCATTCCCAAAGTTATGTTTCTAGCAGCTGTTGCGAGGCCACGATTTGATTCTAATGGCCGTTGTGTGTTTGATGGTAAAATTGGGGTGTTCCCACTTGTTGAGTCTGTAGCTGCTGTTAGGTCTAGTCAAAACAGACCTCGTGGTACTATAGAAATTAAACCAATTGCCAACATTACACGAAGTGTAATTAGATCCTTTATGATAGAAAAGGTGCTACCAGCACTTGCTAATAAGTGGCCTAGAGATAGTATCTTGGATCCCATTTACATCCAACAAGATAATGCGAAGTCTCATATACACTTTGATGATGCTGATTTCTTATGTGTAGTTCAGTCAATTGGGCTGAATGTGTCTCTTGTGTGTCAGCCACCTAATTCTCCGGATTTGAATGTGTTAGACTTAGGCTTCTTTAGAGCTATTCAGTCACTCCAAAGCAAAGAGTGCTCAAAGTCCCTTGTTCAATTGATTGGGGCTGTTGAAGATGCATATAAGAAGTTTCCAGTTAGGAAGAGCAATTTCATATATTTAACATTACAAACATGCATGGTGGAAGTACTAAAATGTGATGGAGGTAACACATACAAGATCCCCCACATGAAGAAGAACTCACTTGAAAGAAGAGATGATTTACCAACAAGCATCTCTTGCTGTCCAGAGGTGTATGCGAATGCTGTTGGATTAATCTCTGCCACAATGTGACATTTCAACTACTATAAGGAGATGCATTGAATTTTGTGATGTGTTTGCAAGAGTTTAATGTGTTTGCAGGAGTTTAATGTGAAAAGCTTTTGGGTTTGCAGTACACTGGTTGGTGTAATGGGGTTTTGTAATTATGGCATGCTAAGGGACTTTTTGAATGGCATTTATAGTCACTGGCTGGGTGGATGTGAAGGTTTAAATGGACTTGGAGAATGGGATGCAAATGCAGATTAATGGTGGTTTGTATTTAAGGCAGGTTGTGCATATGGTAGTGTAGTTGCAAATGTGTCTGGTAGTGTAGTGGAAAACATATGTATATGTATTTTGTTTTACTTTGATGATCCAATCGATTGGATATGTAAACGATTTGATCAACAAAGTGTAACTGTATTATTTGAATTAATGAATGCATGTGTTCTAATTAAACAGTTTGTACATTTTGGCACTTCCCCTGTTCTGCAGTTTTATAACTAGATATGAACATTATCATCAATTCCCTGTTTTGCAGGTTGTTAAAACCAGAAAAACATTATCATCAATTCCCCTGTTTTGCAATTTGTCAAAACCAGAAAAATACATTATCATCAATTCCCCTGTTTTGAAACAAATCTAATTTAACAAAGAGACATTGAACTGCAATTGCACAAACTGGAACACATCTTTGTTAAGACTAGAAATGAGAGTACATCTTATTCATACATTAGTAAATCTAGAAATTACATTAACCCCTAAGTCAATCGTTTTTTGGTATGGCTGGGATCTTGTTTCCGTAGCTGTCCAAAGCAGCTTGTGCGAGCGTTGCAATGTTGATGGTGGACTCCAACCCCTGATTCTTTGCTTCAAGGAGTAGGATGGCTGCCTCAAGTTGCACAAGGCATTGCCCCATTGTGTCAACAATAACAATACCATCATTTGCATGGTATCGCTCATGTGCTTGGTTCTTAATCATCCTCAGTCTAGCAGCATGGCCTTGAAGCCTGGTGATGTCATGGTTGGTTGCCTCCAACTTACGTGTTGCATCCGCAATCTCTGCCTCAATGTGGCCTCCAACTACACCCCCACCTGCAAGGAAACTCTCTGCCTCTCTTGCATCCATAGGAAGAACAACAAACAAGTAAACAAAGAAGAAGTCAATAAAATGCAGAGAAGGAGATTTGTTGTGTGAGGGAACAGGGGATGCTGAGTGCTTGTTTATATAGAGGAGTTATTACGTCTATTATAAGAGGGATTAGGGTTGTGGACAGTTGCAACGTTTCACTGGAATGCTACAACTGTTAACGAATGGTAAAGGAACTCTACAAGAATTAAAAAACCTAAATAATTTAATTATGGTAAATTGCAAACAGATGGAAAGTCGTGTTTTAATTGAATAAGGAAAGTAAATGGTGAGTTTAATTGGAATTGTAATGGCCGAGAATCTCTCAGTCAATCTCTTACCCTATTTGCTTGATATGGTTTCCAAAGTGACTTTTCAGAGTCTTGTTCAATCAGCTACAGCGTTTGAACACACATTCCAACCATCGTTGCCTCCTCTGCTTCCTCTGTTTCCCTTGCCGTTTCTACACTCAATCAGAAAATTTCTTTATGTTTTTCAGTTGGTCACGGGATGCACATTAAATCCCTATAAAAAAGCAAAAACTCCATTCATTCAACACACCACAAGTAAATCTTCTAATCTAGCAGAAAACCATCTAACCTCTGTTTCACCATTCCTCTCCCAACTCCCCAACCATGAACCCTCGTGAGGCAGAGAACATCTTTAGCCTGGCCGGTGTTGTTGGGACTTCCCTCCACAAGGAAGTTGGTGAAGTGGAGAACATGTTGCTCTCCACCAATCAACAGATTGACCGAATGGAAGAAGTCTGTAGGAGGCTTAAGGTAGTTAGGACTAATGTTCTAGAGTATTATGATGAAGAAGGTATGGATGCAGAGGAGTTCATCCTCACCATGTGCAACGCCCTCCGTCCATTGGCCAAGACCAAATGCAGGTTGGAGGCCAAAAGAGCCAACTTGAGGCTGGTCCTGGACAACCTGAATGCTGCAGTGAGGGCATCAAACAGGTTTGCCAACAAGCTTCCTACAATCCCTAAAATGGGTTAAGTTCATGATGTACTGCGTCTTTCTAATTATCAATAAATAGGACTCCTTATGTTAATGCTGTGCCATTTTCTTTTTATCTGTATGGAACACATTTAAGTTCTTACGTAAACATAAAAACAAACACTTCATACGCACAACAACAAACACCCCATATTCACATTTTCAGTTACTGGACCATATTCCATATAAGGCAGGCCACAAAATTATGCAATTTCTGGCAACATAAATCCAGAAATTACATCATCCAAAAACCAAAAGAGAACTACACTTAACTACATTATTTAATGGAAACCTGGTACAAGGATGTGCAGCATGAGGATGAAAGTCCTCTCATCGACACCATCGGTAAATTTCCACCTACCAGCGGTTGACAATTTGTTGAGGTCAAAATCACGCTCTTCATGAACCTCTACAGTCACTGGCTTGTCTTCATAATCATCATCACCTGCTGACAGATTCAAATCAAACCCTCTGCTGGCGTTAACTATCGGAGAAATAGGGGGAGAAATATCCACTATCGGAATTTCATTTAGGTCGAAATCCAAATGGGGTTTCTGTTTCCTACCCTCTTTGACTCCAATTTCGCAATCAGTAACCCTTGAATTTAACGGCTCATCCGAATCAGCAAATCCAGAAATTGAAGCGTACTCACTCACCTTTAGAATCGAACTCTCCTCTTGCCCTCCCACATCCTCTAACATGTTGTCCTTCTCATCCCTCTCATACGTGTCTTCGACGACCTCATCGGACTTCGCCTTCTCTTCGGCGGCCATAACCATTTCTTCATCGGCGACCGCCAGCGAGTCTGGGACGACCATGTCATCGTTCTCATCAAACTGACCGCAGCTGTCGTACTGCGAATCCTCAAAAAAAATTCCCTCCATATTGCCGAATTTTTGGTTAGTTTTGCAAGAGAGAATAGATACGAAAGAGAATGAGAGGTTGGGGAAGATGGAAGTGAGAGGTCTGCAAACTCTGTGTCCATTGTTTCCTTGAAATTTTTAATTCGTGCTCGGGGCATTCAATCAAATTTCGTTTCCCACGCTGCCCTTGAGTGACTTGTAGTTTAGTTGACGAAAGACGCGTCATACGAGGGTCAGCAACGTAATAGCACAGGGGAGACGGCACATTCTACCAAGGCGTCAGCTATTCCCGTATGTGCATTTTTTGCCTAAAACGACACTTTTTTTTTACGGAGGGAGTACAATTGGAATGAGAAATCACATGAAAAAGTGTAGAGAGGTTGAGACATTGTTGCTGTAGCGAAAGTAGAAGACCTGTGGTATTTTGTTTCTTTCCAAACATGTTTAATTATAGAATATCCTCACTAGCTATATTTTATCTCATTGATAAATTGGATAATATACAATCAACAAACTTTGTAGGTCAATGATACTATTAATAAACGAGAAATATTAAGTTTTGAGTTCGAATCCAACTCCCTAACTAAACTCTTTACAGAATTGCATTGATGACATGTTGGGATTAATTAATTATAATTTCCTTAGACAAAACCAAAACTTTCTTATGAACCTAAACGAATGGACCCAAGTTTTCTCTTGGGCTTAAGATCTTAAACTAGTCTCGTTCAATTGGGCCATCTCTATCTTAGCTCTCTCCTACTCAAAGCTTTTGCTCATTCCTCATCAAGTCCAACTGTACCCATACTCTGCATTTAATAATTATGAATCACAACATATTATTTCTTTTACATTATGATGCGATCAGTTAATACTTAATAACTTCTGCTCCCTCTATTTAAAAAAACAAAACAAAACAAACTTTATGTTAATTGGAGCTTTTTTTATTACGAATCAGTGTTTCGTATGTCCAAATAAGTGACATGATTTTTTTCCATCTCTAGAGTTATTAAAAAATGTGTTAATGATAGAATAAGTTTTAATTTATTTCTCTAAAAATAATATTTATTATATTTATATGTAATTACCGAGTATATTTTTGTTTATTTGAGATGAAAAAATATAATTATGATTTAAAACCTTACCTCTCTTTTTTTTCCTACTTTAACACTCAATAATTTTTTTTTGGTAAATTAACATAGAGTACTAGTTAGTCTCAAAGCAAATAGGGCAGTGGCATATTGGTAATATTTCTAGTCTTCGGTATCACTGTCTACCTTTCTTATCTTTTACAGGATCACCTTTTATTTTCACAGAGAGTAAAAATACAACAATAGTACACTGCAGCTGTTCCCCTAAGACAAAATCTGCATGCTTTGCTCATAACAAATCCATGCCAATATTGAGGCAACCGTTCCCTTATAAATCTGCACCATCTTCCCTCACAACTTTCACCAAACTTCAAGCTCTAATTCTGCATCCTTACATCTTTCAAGTGTTTTGTAATTATTTGTTTATTTTCTATGCAGAGTCCAACATAATGAATCATGGTGAGAAGGAAGAAATGCTCCACTTTATTGATAAGATTGGTGCCCATCTACAGGATGACCAGGCGTTTGAGCACAAGGTTATGCAGACACAGGACGACATTGAACGACTGGAAGGGAGGGTTGAAGCATTGAAGCTGAAGAAGGCTGGGATCTTCGTTGACGGGGATGATGATGAGGTTGTCGAAGCAATTGATAGCATTGGTGTGCTCGTAACCCATCTTGAAATTGCCATTGCTCACTTGGAGCACAAGAGGGATGTTCTGAATATGGCTCTTAGGTGTGTTAATTCTGCTACTGGGGAGCTTCATGGGTTTAACAATACTTTGCTTGGCATTCCCAATCTAGATTAGTTTTTTTATTTGTTGTTTAAATTATGTTATTTTCTGTTGACTGCCTTGGCTCTATTATCTAATGAACCTATTATGCTTTGTTTCCTGTTTGTTCAAGTTATTTTAGTTCAACATATAACGTACAAAAATTAAACCAGCATCAACCATTTACCAAATTATACACACTCCAATCACTATGTTGGCAAATATCATCACAAACCAAACCAGCATCAACTATTTCCATAGTTATGCAGGTTTCAATCACTCTATTGTGAGAGTTGTTTATGTTCAAGTTAAACTGTTCAAGACTTTCTCAGTTCAGATTACCAATAATAATGTAATTTCTAGGATTGTTTTAAAATGTGCTAGATCGTAAGTAACGGTGGTAGTTGTACGGTAACCTTTTGTGGTGTATGGCTTTTATTTTGCATATATGGATATTTGTATGTATGAATGTAAACTAGTATGTGTATGTATACATATAGGAACCTGCGTTGAATTTGATGCCTTAATTGATACTTAAATAAATGAGATCTAAAGAAGGGGTTATCATAGGCTGCTACAGGAGAGAAGTCTTTACAGAGGATTTGGGGGTTGCCTCAGTGCATTGCAAGACATCAGGGGTTTCTGACTATTTTGCTCAAGGTATGCAACACCCTATGATAGGTGCTACTACAAAAGATGCTATGATATTTTTACTGCCCTGTGCTTGGACAAACTTCCGTTTGTAGAGGCATGATATACTTAATTGTAGATTGAGATCTCATATGTCTAATGGAGTTTGAACATTCAACTGTCACACCTTCTAGTTTATCTTTTCCAAGCTTATCTTGAGTTACGACCCCAATCTTTTGATTAGGTAACTCTTATCTGCGACTTTGTATGTTGCTGTAGATGGATGACATGGACTTGTTCTTAGGAGAAACATTATCAAGAACTTACATTTGGCTAGCTAACAAGGGGTGTCCTATAAAGCAAACCCTGATTATGAATAATCATTATATGACGTAAAGCAACTTCGTTCTATTGCTCTAACGGACCACAAGCAGGGCATTGATATAAGATCAATTATTTCTCGAATTGTGGGTGGAAGAATTTGACCAATTCAAGAAACTGTATGGAACTGTGAGGAAATTTTAAAATACTCTGTTCTTTAGGTCATATTCTCCACCATGACATTATGGGCAGTGCATGTCTAATTGAATCTGTAAACTCTTGTAACAGGATTTGCTAGAATCTTCGGACATCCCATTGGCATCATCGGAAACAAGGGATGTTGTTCAACGAGTCTGCTCTAAAAGGGGCCCATGGAACTCTGTAGTCAACAAAACATTCCATCGGTCTTCCTCCAAAATAAAACTGGATTCATGATATGTAATTCTGCTAGTTTGAGATTTGCACGTTTTCTTGTACCATGGAAAAATGAATGAGACAACATCATGCATGTTTACTGAAGCATGAAACTGTGATATTCTGCCATTTAGGTTGGCTCAAAGTCTGAAGCAAATTCTATAGCAAATTCTGGAGCAAAAATGGTGATGGTAGTTTCATGTGCGAAGGTTGGTTTCTTTCTGTTCATTCTATTGGTATCTTCTCCTGCTCTAGACAATAGAATGCCTCTGTAACTGTTAGACCACAGAAACTGAAATCTTATTCAAATTCATCAATTTATGCTGAATAACTTGCTTTATATCTTTAGTCTTCACAGTTTCCAATTAATATCTGCGCAGGTCTCAAAGGTAACTGTGGTCGTTGGTGGAAGCTTTGGTGCTGGAAATTATGCCATGTGTGGTTGTGCCTATAGTCCTGACTTCTTGTTTCTTTGGCCAAATGCCAGAATATTTGTTATGAGTGGTGCTCAGGTAGCGTCTTTACTCTAACACATGCTCATATAAGATCAAGATACTGAAAAAAAACTGGTCCATAGAAGTGTAAGCTTTTAAATCTTGTAGAGATATAATGCGCACCTGAGTTGTTTGCTAAAACTTTTATTTTTCCTGGGAGGTTCGAGTTTGCTTCATACTGAATTAAGTAATGCTTCCTTTCCATTTATTTTTTCAAATAACGGTCTTAATGTGGATTTGATATTATCTTATGTAAGTTATTTCTGGCTATACACATGTATCTACTTGATAATTTTTCCAATAACTTAATATGTTGTGCTACATTTGTGTAGATGTTACTTTCAAGGATCTTATGTTGCATTATATATGGATTCACACATTGTGCTCTCTTTTTGGTGTTCCTGTACTAGTATTGATGTATGGGGTTCTTATTGTTTCATATGTGATTTGCTAAGCTTGCAGGGCATGAATTGCATGAAGAAGCACTACCATCTGGTGGATAATCACTGCTATAGGTCTCCTTCACTACTGTCTTTGAATGTTTGTTGCAATTGACCCTATTGTTAAGGGAAGGGCTTATTATCCAATTACAGTGAAGAAACATGTAAGAGCGCAAGAGATTGCTGCTCAATGTAAATTACCATGTGTCTATCTTGTTTCTTCCAAAGCAAGCTGAGGTTTTCCCGGACAGAGATAATTTTGGTAGCATATTCTACAACCAAGTTGTCATGTCTGCTGAAGGGATCCTACAAATTGCACTTGTTTTAGGTTTATGAACCGCTGGTGGTGCTTATATTCCTGCAATGGTTAAGGGAAATGCTACCATATTTCTAGTCAGGGTATCCTTACTCTGTGTCTGCGCATTCCTGTATGAATTGCAGTGGACAATGGATGAAGAAGAAGCATTCAAATCAAAGATCATGGATGCTTATGAGACACGAGAAAAGTTTTAGGTTTTTTGTATATCGGCTGCCTTGAACTAACCTTCAAAGTTAAAAACACCAGATATGGTATGGTGTGTTAAATATGTATTACTGGAATTTCAATCCAGTACAGATGATTTAGCCTTTTTTTTTAAAAATAAATAAATGTCTTTATGCTACAAAAACCGATACAAATTCCATAGTTTTTTTGGCACAAAAAATAATCAAAGATTATTATTATTTTATTATTAGATAAATAAATTAAATTATTGTTGGAGTAATAGTTTTTGTCATAGTTATAAAAATTGGGTTGGATGGTGATAAAATATGATTCGATTATACCCGGGGTAGGAAGAATCTTGGCGATATTCACCTCTGAGGGGGTGGTCCTCGCCGCCGCTACACCTGCAAGGCGCCGGAGGGGGTCCCCGGCGCAGGTACTCCGACGATCAAGTCAGTATAAGTAGCGAAATATAAGGGGTATGTAGGAGTAGTAGTGAGAGAGAGTAGAGAGAGAGAGTCCTCCTCCTTTTCTACCTAGGAGGGGGTATTTATAGGATATTTGGTCGGGAGTGCTGTCTTGGGATGTCAATACTTATGGCGTACCGGGTGTGGGAATAAGCGCCATATCGTGTTGGATGGGGCCCCCCCGCTGACGTCGACCACCCCCCGGTAGCAGGACTAGCAAGAGGCCAGGCGGGCCCTACAGTAGCTGAAGATGACGCACCCCCTGCCCGGACTAAAATGCCCTGGGGGTATATCAATTGTTATCATAAGCCCAACTGAAAACGAGCCCGAGTGTTTACCAAGGGCTTCATTCTTGACTTCTAGAGGAGTAGTATTTCCTTCACGACGCGGTAGGTTCATGAGGATTTTCGAGTTTCTCTGACTCTTCTGGCATTCAAGCAATGTATTTTCATTCCCGATATCTATCAGAACTCGGTATCTTTGTACCAGATATACGACAGCAAAGCAGGCAACGCGAACCGAACGCTTTCGAGAACTATTGGCCACAGAAAGGATGTCGACCAAGTTGATAGCGGTGATGTCGTGGCGATAACGCTGGTCATAAACCAGAACTGATAATTTTGGCGATAAGCCAGAACTAATAACGCTGACGGCGAACCCGAACAGATAACGCTGACGGTGAACCCGAACAGATAACGCTGACGGTAACCCGAACAGATAACACTGACGGCGAACCCGAACAGATAACGCTGACGGCGAACCCGAACAGATAACGCTGACGGTGACCCGAACAGATAACGCTGACGGTGACCCGAACAGATAACGCTGACGGCGAACCCGAACAGATAACGCTGACGGTGAACCCGAACAGATAACGCTGACGGTGACCCGAACAGATAACGCTGACGGTGAACCCGAACAGATAACGCTGACGGCGAACGCGAACAGATAACGCTGACGGGGACGCAACACTGTAGCAAAGCAATGTCATAGCTTGCTGATGAAGATGGTGTCATCACGAGACCACCATGTAGTCAGCCAAATCATGGGCAGATAATAATAACAAGGTATTCTTCTTGATATCGCGACATGACTAAGAATGCGCATTTCAGCACTGGGAAGGAGATGTCACAAATAAGATGGTGTACCATTGCTCCCATCACTGAGAATGTATTCCCTCGCTAATGACAAAAGATACCCCGTAGGCAGTAATAAATTCTTGCGTAATCTCGCTGCCTTTGTGGGCGTTAGTCTCTTCGCTATTTCGATATTTCATCGACTTTCCTGCGCATTCTCAAATGTTGTCTTGCCAGGTTAGTAAAAATAACATGTAATGACAAGTACTAGTTACCCTTAGAAGCTTTCACCCGCGCATATCGGGGTGTTGTTGATGTCACTTTTTTCATCCAAGCTCGTTGGATCCAGCTTTGCTGTAAGCCGCCTGCAATATTGACGCGGCTTTACGCCATAAGCTACCTACAATTTGTGCGGTTTTACGCCATAGCTACCTGCAATATTTTCGTGGTTTTACGCTGCTCGGAGCTACCTACAATATTGACGCGGCTTTACACTATAGGCCACCTACAAATTGTGCGGTTTTATGTCGTAGCTACCCGCAATATTGCACGCTTTCACATTCCCCAAGATTTCAATCTGTACTCCACTTGAGTACCTGCATTGTTAGCTGTACAAATACACTAACAGTAACAGAGTTTGCTAACTTCGGTTAGCTTCCTCTAAGAAGGGGAAAATGATAATCTTAAAGGTGATAGCGATACCTTAGGGGAATAAACAAGGAACTCGGCCGTTGTTTAATTCCCGCTCCACTCCTTGCCTTTACGAAGGAGAATGACATGTCGTTGGAGACCTTTTTCGGTGATGAGAGACTGACCTCATGACATTATGAGGGCTCTTCAAACGGGGTATATATTCACCCGATAAGTCATATCAATATTCATACGGGGTAGATATTCACCCGCCAGATAATATTCTAAATTATCATTTTTTCACCCACCGTCATGATAAATGACCAGATATAAAGCAGGACTAGGCTGCAATCAGTGGCGTCACTTTGAGGCTCAATCGTGCCTGCTAAACGCCGATATCTCACTTAGATGTCTTCATGAGAATTATAGCCCTTTAAACTATCTTCAAATCGAGGTATTATCCAGGAAATTCCGAGCATGTATGAATAAGATATGATTTTTTCCGTAAACTCAATATATGGGGAAACTTCAGCTAACGCGGAGGCAGCTGATAACACGGAGGAAGCTCCTACCACGGAGGAAGCTCTTATCGCTGAGGAAGCTCATAACATGGAGGAAGCTCCTATCACGGAGGAAGCCCCTATCACGGAGGCAGCCCCTATCACGGAGGAAGCTCCCATCACGGAGGAAGCCCCTATCACGGAGGAAGCCCCTATCACGGAGACAGCTCCTAACACGGAGGAAGCTCATAACACGGAGGAAGCTCCTATCACGGAGGAAGCCCCTATCACGGAGGAAGCTCCTATCACGGAGGCAGCTCCTAACACGGAGGAAGCTCATAACACGGAGGAAGCTCATATCACGGAGGAAGCCCCTATCACGGAGGAAGCTCCTAACACGGAGGAAGCTCCTATCACGGAGGCAGCTCCTAACACGGAGGAAGCTCATAACACGGAGGAAGCTCCTATCACGGAGGAAGCCCCTATCACGGAGGAAGCTCCTAACACGGAGGAAGCTCCTAACACGGAGGAAGCTCATAACACGGAGGAAGCTCCTATCACGGAGGAAGCCCCTATCACGGAGGAAGCTCCTATCACGGAGGCAACCCCTATCACGGAGGCAGCTCCTAGCACGGAGGAAGCTCATAACACGGAGGAAGCTCCTATCACGGAGGAAGCTCCTATCACGGAGGAAGCTCATATCACGGAGGAAGCCCCTATCACGGAGGAAGCTCATAACACGGAGGAAGCTCCTAACACGGAGGAAGCTCATAACACGGAGGAAGATCCTATCACGGAGGAAGCCCCTATCACGGAGGAAACTCCTATCACGGAGGCAGCCCCTATCACGGAGGAAGCTCCTATCACGGAGGAAGCTCCTATCACGGAGGAAGCTCATAACACGGAGGAAGCTCCTACACGGAGGCAGCCCCTATCACGGAGGAAGCTCATAACACGGAGGAAGCTCCTATCACGGAGGAAGCTCCTATCACGGAGGAAGCCCCTATCACGGAGGCAGCCCCTAACACGGAGGAAGCTCATAACACGGAGGAAGCTCCTATCACGGAGGAATCCCCTATCACGGAGGAAGCTCCTATCACAGTTTCGTCTTTTTCCTAGAAGCTCACATGTCATGCTTTAAAATATATATGATTGCTTCACAAATTGCCATTATAATTAATTTGGCACAACTTACTATTCATCTTCTCCTTTCCAGCAACATTTGCTATTGGAGTACGTGCCTCAAACAAGATGATGATGATCCCAGTAAAATCAAATGAGAAGATAATTAATGACAGTGAGCACAACAAGATGATTTGTTCCATAATCATACTCGGTAGTGATTGGCCGCCTCAGGTTGAAGAAATGAGGATGGGTCTCTAAATTCAAAACCCATTTTCCAAAAGTAAAATGATCCTTGGCAGAGATCTTGATTTTGACGAAGATAATCATGACTTCTCTCCCTCTTTTTCTTTCTTTTTTTTCAGATCTGGTTTTTCTTTTGAACAAATAACAATAAATTCTTGGATCCCCATTTTCCAGATCTGATCTTTTTGCCTTCTAACAATAGAATGATCATTCAAACTCATATCATCGGATCCAGGCTAAAACCACATGGTGAACCCATTACTAGAAAAACCAGCAGCGGCGATGGAAAATAATAAACATGTATATGGAGAGGAGAGCCTTCAGATCTCAAGGAACTCACTTGACGATCTAAATACTCTCAACGAAAGCACCATTTGATAAAATATGATTCGATTATACCCGGGGTAGGAAGAATCTTGGCGATATTCACCTCTGAGGGGGTGGTCCTCGCCGCCGCTACACCTGCAAGGCGCCGGAGGGGGTCCCCGGCGCAGGTACTCCGACGATCAAGTCAGTATAAGTAGTGAAATATAAGGAGTAGGCAGGAGTAGTAGTGAGAGAGAGTAAAGAGAGAGAGAGTCCTCCTCCTTTTCTACCTAGGAGGGGGTATTTATAGGATATTTGGTCGGGAGTGCTGTCTTGGGATGTCAATACTTATGGCGTACCGGGTGTGGGAATAAGCGCCATATCGTGTTGGATGGGGCCCCCCCCCGCTGACGTCGACCACCCCCCGGTAGCAGGACTAGCAAGAGGCCAGGCGGGCCCTACAGTAGCTGAAGATGACGCACCCCCTGCCCGGACTAAAATGCCCTGGGGGTATATCAATTGTTATCAGATGGGTCGATTCAACCAAAAAATTCGAGATTCACAACCTAATCGATTCGGTTTGACATCCTGGATTAGAAATGTAAAAAACCCGATTCAATGGGTCGGCTAGACTAGTTTTGTGCTGAATCGGTCGACTAGGTTGGTTTTGTACTGAATCATGATAATAGAAATTCAGAAATAATATTTAAAATGGTTGAGGTGAGTGTTGTTAGCTTTTGTTGAAATGTAAAGAAAGAGTGGTTGTTAGGTTTCATTATAATGTGGAGTTTTGGATGATATTGACTTTGCTTTGCCATTGATTGTTTGCGGAATTAGATTGTTCTTATTGAGCCGACAAGTGGGAATACTGGCATTGGATTAGCATTCATGACAGCTGCTAAGGGTTACAAGCTTATCATTACGATGCCTTCGTCATTGAGTCTTGAAAGGAGGATTATTCTACGTGCTTTTGGTGCTGAGTTGGTTCTTACTGATCCGGCTAAGGGCATGAAAGGGGTCATTCAGAAGGCAAATAAGATTTTAGCCAACACACCCAATGCTTACATACTCCAGCAGTTTGAAAACCCTGCCAATCCAAAGGTACATTTACGATCAATGTTGCAACAAATGCAGTCAATGTTTGGAAATGAGTCGTGGCATATGGGTTGTTAATGTAGATACATTACAAGACTACTAGACCTGAGATATGGAAAGGACCAGGAGAAAAAGTTGATGCCTTTGTTTCGGGAATAGGTACTGGTGGAACCATTACAGGTGCTGGGAAGTACCTAAAGGAGAAAAATCCTGACGTAAAGGTAAAGTTTTCTTGCATCTAGTTCAAATCTTAAGCAGAGGTAGGGGTGTGCAAAATTACCGAATCCCGAAATTTCAATTTTCCGAACCAAAATTTTCTGTACCAGAAAATGTCAATCCCGTCGCCCACGACGACGGCCAAGGCGATTCCGTTGTTACCCAGATAACTGCCGGAGAGGGAGTATTTCGCGTCGATGCCGGCGGCGGTTATGTCATTCGAAACCACCGTTACAGAAATTTAGTTGGATTACTTGAATTGGATGGATAAGTAGAAGATTAATTTGTAAGTTTAATTGGCAGTTGGACTTGAATTACTTGGATTGCATGTTTAATTTTGATTACTTGGATTGCATGTTTAATTTGGATTTACTTGGATTGGTAGAAGATTAATTTCATAATTTATGAATTTTGAATTTTGGTTCTGACTTAGAAATAATTTTGAAAATTTCGGTAAACCGCAATTTACCGAAATTTCAATTCAGAAATTCGGGTTCGGTATGGATTATTTGGAATTCGAGTTTGTATGACTTTTAAAAAGTTCGGTAATACCGATGAGCACCACTAGAGTAGTGACCCATCTGCTTTTCAATAAACCCGACCCGGCCCTCCTTGCCTCAAATCAATCTCCATAATCATGCCACCTTTCCACCCCGTATGTCACACAATAATTTTGGGAGCTTATGGTCAACACTATCTAATAATTGTCACCAACTACATTAAAAAGTCGTTTTCCAATTCTCAGTTGAAAAAAAAGAGACTCATTTTCCATTATCATAGATATGTTATATACTTTCCGGACCTTATTAATTAGATTTTATTTATTAATTCCAAGGGAAAATCAAGAATTGGTCTAGAAATAACTTTTGACTCCTTTTCTTCTCATAAACAGAGAAAAAAAAATTGAAGATCTCACATACGGAGAGTAGAGAAACATATCTATCTCTGAAAATAATAAAGATCGTAATGGTTTTGATATAAGTATACGTATATGTATGCATTCATGGGCTTTAAGCTAATGATATAAGACTAGCTATATAATCATATTGGATGGATTCACTTATAAAAAGTAAATTATACTCCCTCGGTCCCTCAATAAATGTCGTTTTAGCTTTTGCTTTTACTGTTTCGGCACGTAACTTAAAACGGCCGGTAGACTCACTATTTGAGACAATTTTGCCCATAATTTTTTCTGAGAAGTACGTTAAGGATTAACATACGTTCAAAAAAAAAATCGAATTTTTTTGGGGTCAAATAGTACCTCATCCGACTTCCTCGATATGTGTTTCCTACTGAATATTGGGATGCGAGGAAGACATGTATTGAGAGACAGAGGGAGTAGCTCTTACTAAGCTACCTATTTTTCATATATAACTAACGGTCGACCTTTCATTTAAATATTTTAATTATAATGCTTCGTAGTTGTATTTAATTATTTGCATCGGTTAAGACACTATATTTATAAGAATGATTGATTATAAAGTCAATTTTTACGTGACTCAGTTTACATTAATAATTTACTATATAAAAAAAATTACATTGATTATAGTAAAAAAAACAATCAACTATATAAAATTGGGCTAACTATATAGATAAGATTGAGCCAAGTTCACCTAACTATATGCCCCTAGCTCAAGAACTTAATAGTTAGAAGAGCTGAGAAAAAAAAGTATATAGTACTACTATTTATAAAAAATCACGGTATAATTAACCTCCACGGCACGCATACTAACCTACCATGTCCAGAGGAAGCGAGTATACTATATTGCAACCCGCATTCTAACTTAGTGTGCACTTTGATTTTTGATTTTTATTTTACAAATATAAAAATCGTATAAAAATCGTATTGAGATTAAAAAAATAACTTTTTATAAAGTTTAATAATATTTAAACGAAATTAATTTTCTACTAAAAACACACATTCAACTGTTAAAAGAAAACTCCAAGTACGATCAGGGACGGATCCAGGAATTAATTTCAGGGGGGCAAGAGCGGGGGTTCCCCCGATTTTTTTTTTTTTTTAGTATTTGTATCAGTCACTAAATAATAAATATTTAGATAAATTTAAAAAAAAAAAAATAAGAAGACAATATATAAAAAAATTAATTATACATTAGAATTCATATAATATACGTACTTTTTACAATTGTTCTCTACGAATTTTCATTTTTTGATATCCCGATTATTAAGATGATATGCTAAAATTCTAGCAGAAAGATTTTGTTGATTGGGCTCGAGGATGAAGATAAAGGCTCAAAAAAATTAAAAAGAGATTTAGGGATTTAAAATTTGAAATGCAACCTGCAGGGGATTTGGGAAATGAAGAAAGAATGGCTCAAAAATTAGGGATTTAAAATTGGAAATGCAGGCTGTAGGGGAATTGGGAAATGAAGAAAGGTGGCTCAAAAAAGTGAAAAATATTTAGATAAATTTTTTTTAAAAAAATAAGAAGATAATATATAAAAAAATTAATTATACATTAGAATTCATATAATATACGTACTTTTTACAATTGTTCTCTACGAGTTTTCATTTTTTGATATCCCGATTATTAAGATGATATGCTAAAATTCTAGCAGAAAGATTTTGTTGATTGGGCTCGAGGATGAAGATAAAGGCTAAAAAAATTAAAAAGAGATTTAGGGATTTAAAATTTGAAATGCAAGGATGGCTCAAAAATTAGGGATTTAAAATTGGAAATGCAGCCTGTAGGGGAATTGGGAAATGAAGAAAGGTGGCTCAAAAAAGTGAAAAATAGGGGTTTGGGTTGAATCGAACACAGGACCTTTGAACTTAGAGACAAACACACTACCATTGCGCCATGGATCCTATTGAGTAATGAAAGGGTAAAATTTAATTTAACATGTAAAAATTTTTTTTTGATTGGGCCAGGGTGGGCCGCCCACCCTGCCCTGGGCTGGATCCGTCCTTGAGTACGATGAAGATGAATTCTAGCACAGAACTACTAAATTAAAAAGGGAAATGAGTGGATATGTATGTAGTAATCGAGAAGTTGATGCAATGCCTCTTCTTTGATTTTTGTGGCATGTGCGTAGACACATCCTTTTAATCACTGTACAACACTTGTGACGAGGATGAACTATAGCTGACACCTTACCTTACACTACACAAATGTTTCATTTATAACAATTGTCTTAAAAGAAGCAGAATTAGTATACCGAATATATATGGTCCAAAAGTAGCCTGCCAAGATTCTTCCATCTACTTCTAATTGGGTCCTTCGTCCCTACCAAAATCTCAGTTCATGTTTTTTTTTTTTTAAAAAAAATCTTATATTTTGTAACGTAAATTTGTAATATATAACCATTTTAATTTTTTTTTAAAAGAAATTGTCTTCCTTAACCTTTCCTTCTTTATTTTCAAGTTGGATTTGAAAAGTTCTTCATTGGACTCTAGACTAGGCTCTCAGGGCCAGAGGCCCATGATTGACTTCCTTATAAAATTTGGGTTTTGTGTTTTGAAGCGTCTCCCTTAAAACCCAACTCACAAATTCTCTCCAATTCTCAAATTTCTATATTTTCAGACAGCAACTGCCAACTGCGAAGAACAACAAGTGATCATCCTCTACTGCTAAACTGGAATTTACACTTCTAGGATCACTGTCCTTGCCTATTACTCCTTTGTTTCTTCTTTCAATTTTCTTACTCTCTCCCTATCATTAGTTTAATTACTTTCTCTGATTTTCCTTCTTTTTCTCCATTTTTGCTGAATTGGTGGAGAATCAAGTGTCCAAAACAAGGCTTTAATGTTTGTTTCTTTCTCTCCCAGTTGCATGATTGCATCCTGAGAGGTAACTCTGCTTTTGTTTTTGAATTTGGTACATATTTTATAGAATTGTATTTAGCAGTTTGAATTTGCTAATATTCGCATCATTTTTTCGGGAACAAAATACTTCTGCAGAGCGAGAAGTCCACACATTTGATTGAAGATATGGGATCAAAACTGCATTCCCAAATTTACTGGAGGTGGTACACAGTTCTTACATTGGGCAGATCAATAGTTGGACCAGATTCCTGAGGTTAATCTCAATTTTAGGCTTCTTGTGTTTTGTGTGAATTTGGATGTTGTCTGTCTGATGGTCCCTCATAGTCTTTGGGAAAACATACTTGAGTTCTTGTTTTGCCTCCTATTTAACATCACAAAATGTCGTACTATTACCAACAGGGAGAAAGCACCCTCGGGTCTCTATGGATATTATTTTTATTTTAGTTGATCCCACTTTTCGATTTCTGTGACATTTGGTTTCATCCGTTATTGCCGTTATCCTTCCGGAGTCCCCATCGTCTAAATTGACGTTAACGATCGTTTTTTCCCGTTAACGTCATTAGTTTATTATTATATATGACAGATCAACAATTTTGGCGGCCCCACATGATAAAATTCTTGGACCAAATTGAAAAAAAAAATCAACGATGCTGGATTAGTTTGAAATAAAAATGGGCCCCACCATATGTTTTACAACCCAAATTTCACCCTCCCGTCGCACGAACTTATCTCATCTTTCCTGATCCTTTCATACCAAACCCTAAATTCCCAAAAACCTAATTGAAGATGATGGGAAAAAGACCTAATCATGTGCAAAATATACATGGGTTGTAGGGTTAAGTCCTTTTTTCTTTCTCTTCTTCTTCCTCTCTTATCCTCTCAATCAATCACACGGCAACCAGCAACCAGCCACCAATCCTATCCTCCTCCCAATCAATTAAAATCAATTAATCAACAACCACTATTTAATTCAAATCTAATCAAACATGCGAAATATTAAATAATTAGCAAACCCTTTTAGCACGATTAAATCAAAAAATAATCAATTTGTGAAAAAATAAGAACGGATCCAGATTCGTTCATACAGGACCCGGATTCGTTCATCACGACCCAGATCCGTTCATCACCAAACCTAACTTTGCACCAACCGTTCATCTTCATCTCTCTCATCGTCATCCTCGCCGTCAAACCGGAGTAGCCCCAATTCGATCTCCAACAAGTCGGCGTTCAATACATGGGCATCACTACACCCAACCCAACATTACATTACCCTTAAACCCAAATCCCATGAATACCCGCACACCTGTCATCTTTCTCTTCCTCCTCTTCCTACCTTTCTCCTCCCTAAATCTCGATTTCAAAATGAGAGCCTCATGAATTTCAAAATGACAAAGGAAGAAAGAAAGAAACAGCCTAATGAGGAGGGCCTCAATCTCCTCTTATGCTGCTGTGCGGAGGAAGAAGAAAGAAGAAAAGAAAAGGAAGAAAAAGGAAAGAAAATAGCATCGTTGATTTTTATGATGGGGCCCATTTTTATTTCAAACTAACCCAGTATCGTTGATTTTTTTTCAATTTGGTCCAAGAATTTTATCATGTGGGGCCGCCAAAATTGCTGATTTGTCATATATAATAATAAAATAATGACGTTAACGGCAAAAAGCCACTGTTAACGTCAATTTAGACGATGGGGACTCCGGAAGGATAACAGCAATAACGGATGGGACCAAATGTCACAGAAATCGAAAAGTGGGATCAACTAAAATAAAAATAATATCCATAGGGACCCCAGGGTGCCTTTTCCCATTACCAACATGTTGATACTTATTATTGCTTTATATGAGACATTAGAAACTATGGATATGCATGATCTTACGCCTAAGAAAAGAAATTCTAATGCTCTCTAGTGTCTACACTCTCCTAAAATTTGAACCGACAACTCACACTCTAGCAACAAGCATCAGATGTATAATTTGCTAGGATGGAAATCTGGAAGTCACCGGAATGAAAACTTGCCATCTAAAATTATTATATTTATCCTCCGAATAATTCTTGATGCTTCTGTGAAGCTAGCTTGAGGGCGGCTTGTGACCTCCCTCAGTTTACCTTAAGTCGAACCCAAGATCGATTTTAGAATCCACATTTTGTGTCGCTTGTGTTTAATACCATCTAAACTTATCGAAAACAAACATTACACATACAATCAAAGTTTTTCAGCACATTTTAACTAATGATTTCATTTCATTTTAATTAATTATAAATACCTATACAATGAAATTGTTTTGAATGATTGTTCCGCATGTATGTTTGTTTTACATGATTGACTAAGCTTCATCATCAAATCTTGTAGAATTTGTATAGTTTTTTGTTGCCTTGTACACAAGAGTTCTTGATTATGTAATTGTTTATTAGTGCGTGTATTTTGAAAATTTGTTCATGTATTGTGATTATGTCTTTCTAAATGAAAAATTATTAGTTGTGGCTAAATAGTAAAAGAATTATCCATCAAGTTTCGACTTTAATCATAGAATATGGATAATTTATGTTGGGAGAGTCAATTCCTTTGAAATTAGACAATGTTCAAATAAAAATAAAAATTTATCCAAAAGGGGCGAGAAAATCACACCGAAATACCGAAAATGATAGAAAATGAAAAGTTTATTTTATCACCAAAATATCCCTCATTCACAAACTAGTTACCAAATACTTTTTTTATCACCACGATAAATTAAGTTATAAATATTTGTGTATTTAAATGAAAAAATTATAATTTATTGGTTGTTTTGTCGGTGATGAAGGTACTGATTCAATACGAGTTAAATCTCAACTCTGACTATAAACAACAACAAAAAAAAGGTGAAAAAAATAATAAAGGTTTTTTGTTATAAAAAATATTATACGTGTTGGTTAATTGATAACCCTTACATTTATTTTATTTTCTTTAAATAGTGTTGCCAGCCTTCATTTTTATTGGACTTTGGGCTAGTCACAGGGCCAAAGGCCCACAATTGTTCATTATAAAGCTTAGGGTTTTATGTTTTGAAGCTTTATCCCCTAAAAAAACCTCACACAGTTCTTTTCCTACTGCAATGGCGAAGAACAGGAACAAGAAGAAGAAAACCGGCGCCGTTTCAATGGACATAACGGAGACCGGAGCTTCAGACCACCCTGAAGGTATATCTTAAGTCTCTCCCGTATTTTTCTCTTTAATAGTTGAATACTTTACGTTTTTGCATATATAGTATATATTTACTTCCATGGCTGAATGAAAACAACTGTACCTCTTGCAGCCATGGATACGTCAGAGAGTGGAGACCCAAAACCAGCTTCTGCTGATCCCACTAGGTCAGTTCTTCTCTTTTATGTGTAGTTGATTTGTGCTGAGATCTTGTGATTCTTTTGTAACCTCAGTTTTGAATTTTAAGTCTTTGGATTGATTTGCAATCTCCAGTTTTGTTAATTTGTAGCTCCTATGTTGGTGGAGGATTTGAGATTTGATTATTGTTTTCATTTCAAGAATCACTCTCCTTACTTTCTTTGTAGTTGATGTGATTTTGATTACATATATGATCCCAAGGAAGCAAAGCATTTCTGATTTATTGATTTAGGAGTAGTTAATCATTTCATAGTGTATAGATATTGCCTTGTAGTCTTGGATTAATTAATTTGTAGCTCCTCTGTTGGTAAACTTGAGATTTGACTATATTGTTTTCATTTCAAGAATCACTGTCCTCCAAGGAAGCTAAGCACCTCTGATTAAGATGTGTTCATTTAAAAGCGGTCAATCATATCAAAGTGCAGAGATATTGCCTATGGTGATAACATTCCGGTGTTTCATTCCTATGGTCAATTTTTATTTTAAGTCTTGGATTAATTTGTAGCTCCTCTGTTTATATACTTTGAGATTTGATTAGGTTGATTTCATTTTAAGAATCACGGTCCTTGCTCTTCTTTTTTATCTTCCAATCCTTAGTTCATTACTTTCTCTGATTTTACTTCCTTTCTTTTTCTCCCCTCCTGTGATATGGGTGTCAGCGTCACATTGAGTTTTGATGTATTTCTTTACCTTGTAAAACAGGAAAGTGCAGAAAGGAAGACCGATGAAGCGATCGAAGAATGTTCGAAAGACCAAAGCCATATTGAAAGCTATATCTAAAAGTGAGATAGCTGATGAGAAGGTTTCTAAGAGAAAGGTCAAAACTGTGAGAATTCAATCAGCAAAACAGTTGTATGACTAGAGACATGCTTGCATGATTTGTCAGATTCAATCTCCATGACCAAGCTTCATTTGTTGTGTAGTTTTCCTCAGATCACTTCACTCTATAGAGTTTTTTTCAAGCCACACTCATATCTGGACATGACTGTGAATCAGAAAGTTGTAGATTTATGTCCACAACAATGTAATTGATTAATTTGTTGACATTTCCTTCAATGTTAAATCTCTTTGATCACCACTCTCCCATCGATAAGTCAGGCATAGTTGCTTACAACAAATGATTGTTTGTTGGTGACTAGTAAGTGGAAATTTATCAGGAAAAAAACAGCCTAATATTGACTGAATGTTTGACTGAATAACGATTCAAACTGGTTATCGTTAATGTAGTTCGCGTTAAACAATATTGATCACAAAATGCAAACCAATGGGAATCACATGGTTAGTGATGTAAAGGTAGGAAGAGCTTTATTTCCAGGCTTTTGCTGTACTAAAGAGCTTTGTACGAAGCACAGAAATTGAAGACCAACAATTTCTGACTGAATTCTTCAGGGTATGCGCATCTCTGTACAGATGACTAGCAATTCATTTGTGTAAAAGAAATGTAGAGGATTCATTAAGGTAAAAAGAACTTACATGGGTGAATCCTTTTATTATCCAAAATTTGCACCAAAAACTCTTGCACTATCACTTTGGGCAAATTTTAGGGTGAAGCTATTAACGCTCCCACTTGTCTATTCCCACTCTTTTTTTTTTACAGAAAGACAAAAATACCCTAATTAGGGATGTGCACAAGATGAAGTGTCTGTTTGGCATTGAGGTTTGGGTGACCAACCCAGCTTTTAGGGCCCAAAAAGCTCTTGAAGGTGTTTGGTAAAGGCCACCCAAACCGAGCTTCTTGGAAAGCTGGCGTTCACCAGCCTTTATTTTCCTTACTTTCTCCACTGGAGCAAATTGGAGCAGTGGCCAAACCTTTGGCTGAAACAGTAACACGGGAAGCTGGATAATAACTTAAGTGAACAAAAAACTCAAGTCAACTTCTTCATATTTACAAAAATGCCAGTATAAATACCCTTCAACTCACATCGCTCTCCTCATTCACATCGCTCTCATCTCTCATCTCCCATCTCCTCTTCTCCGGACCGAATGAGAAACCTAGGTCAAATCACTCACTCACATATTTCCTCTTCTCCGGACCGATTGAGGGTAAACCTAGGTCGCGACCTCATCTCTCATCTCCTCTGCTTTCTTTAATCCTCACAGGACAATACCAGCAGCGCCCTCCTCCTCTCTCTTCGTCCTCAAGCGCACCGCCGTCCTCCACCACCAGCGGCGCAATCCTCCTCTCTCTTCGTCCTGAAGCGCAGGACTCCTTTTAGGTGAGTTGATCTATCTATCTGTTCTTCCTCCTTTAGCCAATTTCCTATTTATGCTCTTGGTGTTGATTCCATATGTATGGGAACTCAATATTAATGGCAATTCCACCTTAGTAGATGGTGGTACACGAAAGTGAAACAGAGATGCATAATGTTGGAAACGGAAAACGGAAACAAAAGCACATGTATTTGTTGTGTAACGTATCTTGGTCATTGCTTCCTGCTTATAATACATAGATATTTTGCAGTTTGTATGTACACATGTTGTTTGAAATCTAGAGTGATATTGTTCATGCCTTCTTAACTTCATAAAATGGCAGAAGAAACAAAAATATAAATAAAACTAGAAAGGAAAGGAAAAAATCGTAAGTTTTAGATATGTGAGTGAGTGAGACTTCTTTGTTATTATTTGGTTATGTTGGATCTTGTTATATTTTTAGGCTTGTAACTGAGGTGTGATAATTCTCTTCATGCTTGAGTGGGGTGGGGAGAATTCTATGATTGCTATCCATATTTATACATTCATTTTTCAACACCAGCAGCTTTACCAGTTGTTTTCTTGTCTATTTATTATTTCTTTCCTCTCTGTGCTATGTTGATTAATACATTATCTGTATGTTCTGTTGGTCCCCCCTCTCTTTAACAAGTAGCTTAATGGGCATTGTAGATATTCTGTCAGATACAACACGACAGGATGATGTTAGAATTATACGTTGCGAGTCTGTTTTTGACTTTCGAAATAATCAGGTTGGTTGTTCTTGTTTTGGGCTTTCCTGCATTATGTTTAACATTTTCAGGATGAGCATAATTTGTTGCTAAGCTTCATTTCCTTTCTTTCATGATAATATTTCATGCAACTAGATTTCTGAAGTAGTGGTCCTTTCCAAAAATTGGGACATTTTTATTATGTTAAATTGTTCTTGATCGGAATCAATTACCTTTTCAACTGACCTCTCTACTTTCCAGTTTTAACTTGGGAGTTGTTTGTTGATCATCTGCAAAGAAGCGTCTAGTTCTAGAAAGTAGAAAGAAAAAAGGTGTTTGGCTCGGTTGGGTCTTATTCATTTCGTTTCAACAACTAGGTGCGTCTCTCCAATCTTTGTCTTGTCTCTTCCCTTTCTTTTTGTTAAGAATAATCCTCTTTTTTGACATACATAGAGGAAAATGGGAATACATTCTGGTTACTTTTGTTGTTTTCTTGAACTTTTATTTCTTTTCTTGCATAATTTGTTGTGTGAATATTCTTAAATGAAAAAGAAGAGGATGAATACAGGTACTGTTTGCTTACCTATTTGGGAAAAATATATGAACATAGATGGCTAGTTCTGGATTGTTTTCTTTTCTTTTCCCTCCTAATTTTGAAATGATTTAGGCTCTATACCTTTTTTCTATCTGAAATTTCCATTGCTTTGGTGATCATAGATCTATAGTTATGTCTTTTTGTGACTTGTGGTGATCTTGGTTCTTGATCAGAGGTTGTTACTATGAGATAATCACAAATTGAGTAATACTTAATTACTCGTGCGTGATGCTGATAATGATAGTAAATTGGGATGCCATTTCTTGAGAGATCTTTGCTATGAGTTTTTGAATTGCTAGAAACGTCATGATTTTCTAATTGCCGCGGCAAAAGTAAAGTCATCCCTAGCTTGAAGTCTGGGTTTATGTTTTATTTTTGGTCTCTCAGCCAGTGCTTGGGCAGCAGGCTCAGGTTTATTTGGGATTTCTTTGCACTGAATCTCTGCGAAGGAAACTTTATTTTCACTAAATATGTTTGGTCTGTTTCTGCCTGTTTCTGGTTTGAGTGGATGGAGTTGCTATTCATGTCTCATGGGATATGTACAATTGGATGTTTGAAGATGTAAGTAACAGGCATGCTGTGTTCATGTTCAGATTTGAATAAGAGGAGAAAGCGGGGCAAGAACAGCAAGGAGAGGAGGGAAACAGAGAAGAGAAGCAGTTTGGTCAAGAAACAGGGGAGGATAAGGAGAAGAACTGTGTCATCTTGTGTCAGCAGAATTCATTTGGGAATTATGGGATCAGTGGTGTGGAGTGGAGGAAGATGAGGACATCAGCAAGGAGTTCATCTTCTTCATCGATTTCAATATCTTCAGCATCTTCTGGTTGCAATTCATCTGTAATGGAGTGAGCTAGTACGGAGGAGAATGAGCTTACTGCTTTTGTTGGCTTCTCTTTGCTGGTTTATGCTTGAAAGAAGTGACAGAAAGATTTGAATTAGACTCTGCTTTTGGTAATCTCGATTAGAAATTTCTTGTTTCAATTTGATTGATGTAATTAACTAGTTTATGAATCAAAAATTTAAAATTTATATCAACAATTCTTTCACTTTTCTCTTCAATGGTGAAGTAGGCCCTTGGAGATTTGAATCTGTCCAAGATCGTGCGTGCTTGTTGTTTGATCTATTTTGGTTGGAACATGGAATAAGAAATTGTTTTTCGTGAGGAAATTTCCAAGACTTGTACAAATATTAAGTTAAAAAATATAAAAATTCCTAGATTGGTTTCTCGCCTTTATTTGTTTCGTAGAATCGTATCTGTAAAAATCATGCATCGTTCAATAATTAATAGCTTGGCTTAATAATGAATAAGTAATTGTGATTTATATAAAACTTTCCAAAAGTGCCCAATTTTTTTCTTTTTTTTCTTCTTCTAACAAAATTTTAATTCTTGTTATAAATAAAATGTTAATTATTTATTTTAAAAAATAGATTGATTTAAAGAATCTATATAAATACTAAAAAATATTAATTATAATGTTTGAAATAAATTCTGTCCTTTATGGTCATTTTACTTGTAAATTATTTATTGTAAATTTTAGTTGACATTATTTGATATAAGTGTATGATAGATAGTAGCTTCAAAATATTAACATGAATGAAGATGATGAATTATTTTCTAGTAAAAAAGTTATTTTTTATTATTTAAAATTTTTTAACTAAACACAATGTCAAGTAACTCTTCTGAAAAATTATTATTAAATAGCGCAAATTAATCACATTAAATTACTTTATTAGTTTGAATAAATTAATGGTTAAAATAAATAAAAAATATCAAAATATGAAAATATTTATAAATGTAACAAACTCACTAAAAAAATGTGATTATTCATCAAGTTTTTTATTTATTATATGTGCCATTACATATTTCAAAAATATTGTACATTTTGATAAATCTAAAATAGAAATACAAATTATATCATTTAATGTAAGATTGGATATCAATTAGTTAGTGACAATACCAAAATAAAAAATAAGATCCTAATATTTTAAATATTTAGTAGAGTATTTTAATAATTGAACCATATGGTAAATATTGTAATGTTACTTACCAACTTTTATGTTTATTTGAATAATATGATGGAGTCAAAGTAAAAATTCATATGTTACATTAATTTTTTAAAAAATTTAAAAAATATTATTGATGTATTCGCATAAAAAAAATAACTCAATAGGTAATAGATTAATGATGAATAGATAATTGTGATTTTATATATGTAAAATTTTAAAATAGTGCTCGATATTTAACTTTATTTAATAAAATGTTAATTATTTGTTTAAAGAAATAGATTGATTTAAATAATCTATATATATATTAAAAAATATTAATTTTAATGCTTGAAATAAATTGTCTCCTTTATAGTTAAAAGGTTAAAATTGCAGTTTTTAGAAAATTATAGTTAAATTATTTGTTTAGAAAAAAATATTGAATTAAATCATGTAAATAAATAACACTAAAAATGACTGATGCCCTTTATAGTCATTTTACACTTAAACTATAGTTCTAAAAACAGTGTTTACCAAACACCTAAAACAACTTCTCGTTTCCCACAGCACTTTTAAGAAATGTTTACCAAACAGCACACTGCTTTGTGCAAAAGTGCTTTTCCCACAACACTTTTGCCCACAGCACGTTTCAGACCAGAACCGGAACACCAAACAGGCCCGAAGTATTCATGCCATGGACTATGAGTGTCGAAAGGCCCAGCAGAAGACACGAGATACCAAATGGTTTTTAAAAAAAAAGCAGTAAAACATACCTGCCCTTAACATCATCACGTCCCGGTCCTAGTTATCCTCTCCCTCACTTTCTGAGCACCCAACCAAAAAGATAATAATACTGTTTCTTTTACTAACTTTTTACACATGAGCTTGCAATTAAGCAACTGCTGCCTTTCTCATTACTCTATTAGTAATCAGATCCGCAATGATGGTGAGTCGCTTCTTACTTGTTATCTCTCGTTTCTTCTGGGAATTTCAATTCAACTGATTTCAATCTTTTCTATGTTTTGCGTGGAAACTGGAAAGGCAAACACCGAATTGCTGGCAAAACAACTACCAATTCTTCCAAAAACGACAGGCTTCCACAACATCTGGTGCCGTTTTCCTCAGTTAAAGCTGTGGCAGGTAACCAGAAAAATATCAGAAGCACGTAATTTTCAATATATTTTTGCTTATTTTAAGTGTAGATTATTTGTTATATATATATTTCCCCCTTTTTTCAGTGGCAAATCTGGTGGCCATAGGCGCGGCTAAGGCTGAAACCACCAATAAAATATTGGTAATGATCTACCAATTTTTGTCGTTGAATCAATAATTTTATTGAATTATTTTGTTTTTAGTTTCTTTTTCTTTTCTTTTTTGAGATAGGAAGAAGCTGCTTCTTCTGTTTATACTTTGGCTGATGGAGGCATTGCGGATTGGTTTGGAGGATTTCTATTTTCCGCCGGACAACAAGCGAATGAAGCTGTGCAGGACCAGTTGTCTGCCCTTAGTTTCTCCAGGTTTGTGATCAATGCGTTTTGCTACAATCGACTTGTGTCTGTGTTCAATGCCTTTTTGTAGTTCACTTATTAGTCTGATTTACAGTTTGGCAGTAATTTTTGGAGCAGGGCTTGTGACTAGCCTTTCGCCTTGCACTCTCAGTGTTTTGCCGCTGACTCTTGGTTATATCGGTAAGCATTGGTTTACTCTTAAGTGGTGTGCCACATTGTTTTGCATCTGTTGTTGTATGTGATCATATATTGTGGTGCGGCTTGCTTCATGCAGGAGCATTTGGCTCTGGCAAAAGTAGAACGGAGGTAAATTCTGGCATTTACTGAATTGAGATGAAAAAAATTACACGTAGCAATTACCAAGTCGAAAAGGGAGTAAAAGTGGAAGAGATGCTTAGATTTAAATAGACTTAGAGGTTAGAAAAAGAGATGAACAAGACGAAGCTTAGGCTGCCAACTTTGCTTCGAAGATTATTTAAGTTGTTTTCAGTTATTCCATGATCTTGTACATGGTAGGGATAGACCTAGGACAGATCTTTTAGTTAAGAAATTAGAGATGTTATGACTTTTAGAAGATTTGTCTACGCTAGATCTGAAAGGAGGATATGGATTCATTTCTCTAGCCCAGATAGCTTATAATTATGGGATTTTGAGCTGAGAGTTGTATGCTACTGAACTCTTTGGGCTTTACAGATTGCTAGTGAATATATAGAGTTATTCGTGTTCATAAGTTTGATGCTTTACTTCTCAGGTTGTTGGAAATTCTATTGCATTCTCATTAGGGTTGGCAACCACACTTGCTCTGCTAGGCATAGGAGCCTCATTTGCTGGAAAGGCCTATGGGCAAATAGGACAAGGACTGCCTTTGGCTGCTTCTGGTTTGGCAGTTATTATGGGCCTAAATCTACTTGAGGTGTTAATAATTTTTCCATCTAGTTTGAATTGTCTCATTGTGTGGTCTGCTTGCTTTGTTATAATTTTACCTTTTCTCTTTCTGGGCTCATTCTGTTGGTGAATATTGCAGATAGTTGAATTACGACTGCCTTCTTTCTTTGACAACTTTGATCCCCGTTCTGCTGCTGCTAATTTCCCATCAAGTAATTAGTCCGACTAATTTACTGTCCAGTATTCACAATTTGGATGATGCTTCTTTTCCTGATCCCCTTAAAAGTATGAACTAAGTCAAACATTGGGCTCTTAGGTGTGCAAGCATATTTAGCAGGGCTTACATTTGCATTAGCTGCCTCGCCTTGCAGTACACCGGTGCTGGCCTCTTTGCTAGCATATGTAGCTACATCTAAGGTATTTTTCTAAGTAATTTGAACTCAAGGATGCGTCTTGTGCTTAAGTTAATTGGTATAAATTGTTGATGTATCTTCCATTGGTAAGGTGACTTCTGTTTTGTGCAAATCCGCTCCCTGGTCATGAAGGCATGCAGTCTTATAATTCTTTTGGAAGTATGCAAAGATGCATGTTTAGGTTTGCAGCATAAAATGTGCTACTGTAGGCTCTTGCATTATAAGAACAAAAAGTCTAAATTTGGAAAAACCAACCTAATGCTGTTGAGGTAACTATCAACCAGCTTTTTATTCCTCCAGTAGATCTCTTGATTTATTGGAGCTTAATGCTTTTATGGAGAAGCTCATTTCAAGTGAAATTTTTGTCTTTCCAAATTAAGGATCTATATTGATACCTTTAGATGTATAAAATAAATGAATAGTCAAATCTAGCAAGGGATACAGCACTGACTGTTGCCGACAGCTATGTATTTAGGATTTGCCTGTGTGTCAGAAAGGGGCCCATCTCCATCTCCATGCCCAGTCTTTATTTGTTTTTTGAGTTTCTTAGATTGCTTCACTCTGGATTTTCTTTCAAGTCTTACTCACACCCAACATCCCTATCTGACACTCACATTCAGGTGAAGTGATAAGTCATAGTAGATGTTTACAATGATAACGTTGGTCCATTATGTCTTGCATAGATCTTTGTATGTTCTTGACCTTGCCTAGTAGAGGTTCACAGTGATGATGTTGTTCTGATGTCTTGCATAGATCATTGTACGTTCATGATCTTGTCTCGTAAATGTTCACAATGATAATGTTGTTCTGTTATGTCTCGCATAGATCTTTGTACGTTCATGGACCTTGCCTAGTAGAGGTTCACAATGATAGTGTAGGTTATTATTTCTCGAATAAATCTTTGTGTGTTCATGATCTTGTGTAACTTTGGTTGATGTGTTTGGTCATAAGTTCTCGAGTGAGTGCCTCCACATTTCCTATAACAGGATCCTCTAGTAGGGGGGAGCTTGCTCTTGACATACACAACAGGTTATGTTGCTCCTCTGCTTCTTGCTGCTTCTTTCACTGGAGCATTGCAGGTACTTGATTCTTTTTCTTTCAATTGGGGTTCATAGTCATGTTACAGAAATTCTTTCTATGCCTTCTAGTATTTAGTTGTGTATTTGTACATCCAACCGCCTTGTTTTTTACGAGGTATAATTGCCAATAACATCATTAACCAAGCTTTTCTTTTGCAGAGCCTGCTCTCATTCCGCAAGTTCTCGTCATGGATCAATCCAATGAGGTATTTTATCACTTTTCTTCACCCCTTTAGTTCTTCACTTAATCTGTCTATTTGAGTGGGTAGTACGGCCATTTTGATTCGAACACATAATTATAACTTAGCATCAAAATCTTCTACCTAGAGTTTCGTCATTTTTCATTGATGTTCGAACTTTGCGCTGCAGCGGTGCCCTTCTGTTAGGAGGGGGTGTGTACACTTTCCTGGACAGGGTTTTCCCGCCGTCAATGGTAATGTAGATTCCCAAACCTAAGCGTATGTAAGCGGTTTATTACAGTACGATGTACATAAGATATTAGTCAATACCCTGCAAGCTAGTAACCACCGACCACCGACCGATCCTCAAATTTCAATATTCTTAATTATGTGCCTTAAACCATCCACAGCAGCGGGTGTTAAATTTAACACTTCTCTCCTGCCACATCAGCTTAACACCCAACCAAATCATCAAATAACACCCACTTTCTTTTTAACTTCACAATAGGGTATTTTTCAGGGTGTTATTCACTCGTTCTCTTCCACATCATTTAATCATATACCCCCACCATGTTTTTCATTTCTTTTTCTTATTAAATTTATAATTACTATAATAATTATTTTTTATAATATAATAAATAATAAATAATATATTTTTAATATAAATTAATTAAATTTCATAATTTTTTTTCAAATTTCAAAAAATCTATACTTTTTTAATACAATAAATAATATAATATTTTTTAAAAATAACATACGATATTATTTATCACTTAGTAAATCAAACATATATAGATTATTGCAAACGAACAAGAAAATACACACTAAATATTGGTAAACTTGAGAAATAATTTTTTAAAATATAATCGAGGGTTGTTCCAAATTTATTCCAGATGTGCTCGACGAGATCCTTTTTCAACTGAATATATTGTGCTCTATCACGTAGCTCGGCTCTAATATGAATATATAATTCGGATCGGCCTTGGACATGAACTACATATTGAGGCAGCACTTGCGTTTAGACATTGAACAACGAGCTAGACCCGGGATTATCCGACTGATCGAAGTCGATATTTTTCCAATTTTGTGAATATGTATCTCGTTCATCCGCTACAATCATGTTATGTAAAATAATGCACGCCCTCATTATTTTACCTAAGACATCGATATCCCACATCCTGGCTGGTTGGCGAATAATGGAAAAGCGTGCTTGGAGTTACCCGAATGCACGTTCTACATCCTTCCTACATGATTATTGTTGTTTGGCAAACAATTGCGCTTTGTTTCCTTGGGGCAATTGAATCGACTGGACGAAGACAGATCATTTGGGGTAGATTCCGTCGGCAAGATAGTATGCAAGATTGTATTGCCGGCCATTCATAGTGTAGTTCATCGTTGGAGTTTCACCAGATTCAATGTCGTCAAAAACTGGTGACCTATCTAGTACATTTATGTCGTTCAATGTTCCGGGCAAGCCAAAAAAAGCATGCCATATCCACAAATCATAGGACACCACTGCCTCGAGGATAACTGTTGTCGTACCCTTGTGTCCACTAGTAAACTACCCTTGCCAAGCCTTAGGACAATTCTTCCACTGCCAGTGCATGCAATCGATACTTCCAATCATTCCGGGGAAACCACGCTCCTGACCGACTCGGAGTAACCTTTGCACGTCTTCCACATTTGGCCGTCTTAAGTATTCATCTTGAAACAAGGCAATTATTCCTTCGCAAAAATTACGAGTGCACTCAAGTGCAGTGGTTTCTCTAATCTTCACATACTCATCACAAGCATTCCCGACGACTCCATATGCGAGCATACGCATGGCAGCTGAACACTTCTGGATAGGCGTCAAACCAAGCTTGCCCGCATTATTCTGCCTTTGAGTGAAGTAGTTGTCGTAATTTGATAAAGCTTCTACAATTCAGAGAAATAGTGACCTCATTCGAAATCTTCTAAATTACAATTCAGAGAAAAAGTGCATGACTCGTCGAAATAGTCGGCCATGAGCCTTTGATGGGCAGCTGCATGATTCCTGCTTATAGATTTTCTCTTATGTGATCGATTGTTTCGTCTCTGCAACTCTTCAAGAAGTTCTTGTTGCCTATCGAGTATAGATTCTTCCAACTCCCATTGTCGTTGGATCTCTTCGAGACTGAAGTTATCTGTGGGTGGATCCATTGGATGATATGAAGAAAAAGATTTGAACTGAAAAGTTTTAAGTGGTATTCATATGATGTGCAATACCATTTTTATAATGAATGGTCTCCGAACTCCAATCAGTTCATTTAATTTAATTCAATTTGAAGATAAGATATAGAAAAATGACAAATCACGTGTGGTGTTTTGTCATGATTAAATCAGAAGGTAGTGGGGGTGAAGACATTCTTATCTCTTCAAAATCTCGAGTATTGTATTTTGTACTTATTAAATCAGAAGGTAGTGGGGGTGGGGACGTCGTTATCTCTTCAGAATATCGAGTATTGTATTTTGTACTTATTAAACCAAAAGGTAGTGGGGGTAGGGACATCGTTATCTCTTCAGAATTTCGAGTGTTGTGTTTTGTCATCATTAAATAAGAAGGTAGTGGAGGTGGGGACGTTCTTATCTTTTCAGAATCTCGAGGGTTGTATTTTGTCCTTAATAAATCAGAAGGCAGTGGGGGTGGGAACATTGTTATCTCTTCAGAATCTTGAGTGTTGTGTTTTGTCCTTATTAAATCAGACGGTAGTGGGGGTGGGGACGTTCTTATCTCTTCAGAATCTCGAGGGTTGTGTTTTGTACTTATTAAATCAGAAGGTAGTGGGGGTGGGGACGTCGTTATCTCTTCAAAATCTCGAGTGTTGTGTTTTGTCATAATTAAATCAGAAGGTAGTGGAGGTGGGGACGTTCTTATCTCTTCAGAATCTCGAGGGTTGTATTTTGTCCTTAATAAATCAGAAGGTAGTGGGGGTGGGAACGTTATCTCTTCAGAATCTCGAGTGTTGTGTTTTGTCCTTATTAAATTAGAAGGTAGTGGGGGTGAGGACGTTCTTATCTCTTCAGAATCTCGAGTGTTGTATTTTGTCCTTATTAAATCAGAAGGTAGTGGGGGTGGGGACGTATTTATCTATTAAGAATCTGGGGTAGAGTCATGTCTAATAAACTCTCTTATTCAAATGAAATTATTGAAATGAACATACACTTTCACAACCCACAAATTATTCAAAATAGCACACAATTCGAAAATAAAACACACAATTTGGAAGTAAAACACACAATAACAAACTAGTTCTCAAACAACTCCTTCAGTAGCATCTTATACATATTTTCATCTACAACATCACGATCTTCTTTGGTCTTCAAGGACAACAACATCTCCATCTTCCTAACACGTGCATACTCCAACATAGTTGATGCAGTACCAGCCTTGGATTGTTGAAGGTTTTCAGGAGCATGGGCTAAATTAGATAACTCCTCCTCAATAGCATCCTTTGTTTTTCTAGAAGTTGAGGATTTGCTCGATGAAGCTCTAGCTTTCTTCTTTGTTGCATCCATACCTTTTGGACGTATAATGGAAGGAGCTGAGGATTCAACGTCATCGCCACCACTTTTTCTCTTCGATCCACTACTTGCAGATTCATTTGCTCCTGACATATATCCGGGTTGGTCGCGAACCAACTTCCACTCTTCCAGCAAGGAAAACCTATTACCTTCGCACTCTTGATACAACTCTAGACCCTTGGCTATGTAGTTATCATCGGACCAACCACTACACCTCACTCTACATGCTCTACTGTAATAACCAATAAAACTACCTATTTTTTTATTGATCATACAAAAATGACTTTTGCACTGTATCCCGGACCTCTGTTTTCCACCTTGGAAGTTTTCATTCACATAATCTGCAACTTTACCCAAGAAAGTATCACCCTTTTGATTCGTCCCAAATTCACTATCATTACTAACGTGAAAATAACCAGTTAATAAAGATTTGTTCTCTTCCGTGCTCCAAGTGTCGTAACCTGATCTCTTGGCTGATTGTTTGGTTGGAGGAAGAAAACTGAGAGGGGTGTCCCCATCAACATTTCCTATAGATATTTGTGTGGAAAATTCTGGGAAATCACTTGATCCACTACTGAAACGGGGTGTGTTTGGCTCATTAGTTTGTTCACTATTTGGATAGTTCATAGGAGGGGGAAGATAGTTGTTTCCAAAAACATGTTGATAGCGATAAGGCATATAAGGATGATTATACGGGTATTGCATGCCAAAATTTGGGCGCATCAGATACTACGATCCAAAATTAGGTTGCATCCCCGTATTCTGAGGATTTTCTTGGCATTGAATGTTTCGGTTCGGAGGTCGCATATTTGGATTTTGAGCTTTGTTAGGGAAGTTGTAATTTGAAAAAAAATTATAGTTTTGTGAAGGATCCATGAAAGAGCTTGAAGATTGTAAAAAACTCAGATTTCTTTGGTGTCCAAATGACACAAAGACAATCTCTACTTATAGATCTCAAAAAATAAAAAATAGGCGTATATTTTTTTTTTAATTCTTTTGAGTAATTATTATGTAAAAAAGACATTTAAAAAATTAAAAAAATGAAAAAAGTTGTAAAAAATACAGATTTTTTTTGTGTCCAAATAACATAAATATAGTCTCTATTTATAAATCTCTAAAAATTAAAAATAATGGCATATATTTTTTAAATTTTTATGAGTAATTTTTATGAATAAAGGCATTTAAAAGAGAAAAAAATGAAAAAAAATATGTAAAAAACTCATGGATCAAGTGATTAATTTTGAGTAATTATTTTTAAATGCCTTTTTTTATAATAATTACCCAAAATAATTTAAAAAATATATGCCATTATGTTTAATTTTTAGAGATTTATAAATAGAGACTATGTTTATGTTATTTGGACACAAAAAAATCTGTATTTTTTACACCCTTTTTTCATTTTCTAATTTTTTAAGTCTTTTTCACATAATAATTACTCAAAATAAATAAATAAATAAATATATACGACTATATTGTATTTTTTGAGATCTATAAGTAGAGATTGTGTTTGTATCATTTGGACACAAAAAAAAAATCTGAGTTTTTTACAATCTTCAAGCTCTTTCATGGATCCTTCACAAAACAATAATTTTTTTCCAAATTACAACTTCCCTAACCAAGCTCAAAATCCAAATATGCGACCTCCGAACCCAAACATTCAATGCCAAGAAAATCCTCAGAATACGGGGATGCAGCCTAATTTTGGATCGCAATATATGATGCGCCTAAATTTTGGCATGAAATACCCGTATAATCATCCTTATATGCCTTATGGCTATCAGCTTGTTCTTGGAAACAGCTTTGTTCCCCCTCCTATGAACTATCCAAACAGTGAACAAACTAATGAGCCAAACACACCCCGTTTCAGTAGTGGATCAAGTGATTTCCTAGAATTTTCAACACAAATATCTATAGGAAATGTTGATGGGGATACCCCTCTCAGTTTTCTTGCTCCAACCAAAACAATCAGCCAAAAGATCAGGTTATGACACTTGGAGCAAGGAAGAGAACAAATCTTTATTAACCTGTTATTTCCACGATCGTAATGATAGTGAATTGGGGACGAATCAAAAGGGTGATACTTTCTGGGGTAAAGTTGCAGACTATGTGAATGAAAACTTCCAAGGTGGAAAACAGAGGTCCGGGATACAGTGCAAAAGTCATTTTTGTATGATCAATAAAAAAATAGGTTATTACAGTAGATCTTGTAGAGTGAGGTGTAGTGGTTGGTCCGATGATAACTACATAGCCAAGGGTCTAGAGTTGTATCAAGAGTGCGAAGGTAATAGGTTTTCCTTGTTGGAAGAGTGGAAGTTGGTTCGCGACCAACCCAGATATATGTCGGGAGCAAATGAATCTGCAAGTAGTGGATCGAAGAGAAAAAGTGGTGGCGATGACGTTGAATCCTCAGCTCCTTCCATTGTACGTCCAAAAGGTATGGATGCAACAAAGAAGAAAGCTAGAGCTTCATCGACCAATCCTCAACTTCTAGAAAAACAAAGGTTGCTATTGAGGAGGAGTTATCTAATTTAGCCCATGCTCATGAAAACCTTGAACAATCCAAGGTTGGTACTGCATCAGCTATGTTGGAGTATGCACGTCTTAGGAAGATGGTGATGTTGCTGTCCTTAAAGACCAAAGAAGATCGTGATGTTGTAGATGAAAATATGTATAAGATGCTACTAAAGGAGTTGTTTGAGAACTAGTTTGTTATTGTGTGTTTTACTTCCAAATTGTGTTTTATTTTCGAATTGTGCTATTTTGAATAATTTGTGGGTTCGTGAAAGTGTATGTTCATTTCAATAATTTCGTTTGAATAAGTGAGTTTATTAGACATGACTCTACCCCAGATTATGAATAGATAAATATGTCCCCACCCCCACTACCTTCTGATTTAATAAGGACAAAACACAACACTCGAGATTCTAAAATAACGACGTTCCCACCCCTACTACCTTCTGATTTATTAAGAACAAAATACAACCCTCGAGATTCTGAAGAGATAAGAACGTCCCCACCTCTATTACCTTCTGATTTAATTATGACAAAACACAACACTCGAGATTCTGAAGAGATAACGACGTCCCCACCCCTACTATCTTCTGATTTAATAAGTACAAAATACAACCCTCGAGATTCTGAAGAGATAAGAAAGTCCCCACCCCCACTACCTTCTGATTTATCCATGAAAAAACACAACACTCGAGATTTTGAAGAGATAACGACGTCCCCACCCCCACTACCTTCTGATTTAATAAGTACAAAATACAACCCTCGAGATTCTGAAGAGATAAGAACGTCCCCACTACCTTCTGATTTAATAAGGACAAAACAAAACACTCGACATTCTGAAATAACGACGTTCCCACCCCAACTACCTTCTGATTTATTAAGGACAAAATACAACCCTCGAGATTCTGAAGAGATAAGAAAGTCCCCACCCCCACTACCTTCTGATTTATCCATGAAAAAACACAACACTCGAGATTTTGAAGAGATAACGACGTCCCCACCCCCACTACCTTCTGATTTAATAAGTACAAAATACAACCCTCGAGATTCTGAAGAGATAAGAACGTCCCCACTACCTTCTGATTTAATAAGGACAAAACAAAACACTCGACATTCTGAAATAACGACGTTCCCACCCCAACTACCTTCTGATTTATTAAGGACAAAATACAACCCTCGATATTCTGAAGAGATAAGAACATCCCCACCTCCACTACCTTCTGATTTAATCACGACAAAACACAACACTCGAGATTCTGAAGAGATAACGACGTTCCCACCCCCACTACCTTCTGATTTAATAAGTACAAAATACAATACCTGAGATTCTGAAGAGATAACGACGTCCCCACCCCCACTACCTTCTGATTTAATAAGTACAAAATACAACTCTCGAGATTCTGAATCAGAAGGTAGTGGGGGTGAGGACGTTCTTATCTCTTCAGAATCTCGAGGGTTATATTTTGTACTTATTAAATCAGAAGGTAGTGGGGTTGGGGACGTCGTTATCTCTTCAGAATCTCGAGTGTTGTGTTTTGTCATGATTAAATCAGAAGGTAATGGAGGCGGGGACGTTCTTATCTCTTCAGACTCTCGAGGGTTGTATTTTATACTTATTAAATCAGACGGCAGTGGGGGTGGGGACGTCGTTATCTCTTCAGAATCTCGAGTGTTGTGTTTTGTACTTATTAAATCAGAAGGTAGTGGAGGTGGGGACGTTCTTATCTCTTCAGAATCTCGAGGGTTGTATTTTGTACTTATTAAATAGAAGGTAGTGGGGGTGGGGACGTCGTTATCTCTTCAGAATCTCGGGTATTGTATTTTGTACTTATTAAATCAGAAGGTAGTGGGGGTGGGAACGTCGTTATCTCTTCAGAATCTCGAGTGTTGTGTTTTGTCGTGATTAAATCAGAAGGTAGTGGAGGTGGGGATGTTCTTATCTCTTCAGAATCTCGAGGGTTGTATTTTGTACTTATTAAATAGAAGGTAGTGGGGGTGGGGACGTCGTTATCTCTTCAGAATCTCGGGTATTGTGTTTTGTACTTATTAAATCAGAAGGTAGTGGAGGTGGGGACGTTCTTATCTCTTCAGAATCTCGAGGGTTGTATTTTGTACTTATTAAATAGAAGGTAGTGGGGGTGGGGACGTCGTTATCTCTTCAGAATC
Source organism: Viola odorata (assembly GCA_963691705.1). Lineage (NCBI taxonomy): Eukaryota > Viridiplantae > Streptophyta > Magnoliopsida > Malpighiales > Violaceae > Viola > Viola odorata. Next base: position 48,291,044 of record OY829546.1, on the reverse strand, counting down.
TCGAGTATTGTGTTTTGTCATGATTAAATCAGAAGGTAGTGGGGGTGGAGACGTCGTTATCTCTTCAGAATCTCGAGTGTTGTGTTTTGTCCTTGTTAAATTAGATGGTAGTGGGGGTGGGGACGTATTTATCTATTCCTAATCTTGGGGTAGAGTCATGTCTAATTAACTCTCTTATTCAAACGAAATTATTGAAATGAACATACACTTTCACAACTCACAAATTATTCAAAATAGCACACAATTCGAAAATAAAACACACAATTTGGAAGTAAAACACACAATAACAAACTAGTTCTCAAACAACTCCTTCAGTAGCATCTTATACATATTTTCATCTACAACATCACGATCTTCTTTGGTCTTCAAGGACAACAACATCTCCATCTTCTTAACACGTGCATACTCCAACATAGCTGATGCAGTACCAACCTTGGATTGTTCAAGTTTTCACGAGCATGGGCTAAATTAGATAACTCCTCCTCAATAGCAACCTTTGTTTTTCTAGAAGTCGAGGATTTGCTCGATGAAGCTCTAGCTTTCTTCTTTGTTGCATCCCTACCTTTTGGACGTACATTGGAAGGAGCTGAAGATTCAACGTCATCGCCACCACTTTTTCTCTTTGATCCACTACTTGCAGATTCATTTGCTCCTGACATATATCTGGGTTGGTCGCGAACCAACTTCCACTCTTCCAGCAACGAAAACCTATTACCTTTGCACTCTTGATACAACTCTAGACCCTTGGCTATGTAGTTATCATCGGACCAACCACTACACCTCACTCTACATGCTCTACTGTAATAACCAATAAAACAACCTATTTTTTTTATTGATCATACGAAAATGACTTTTGCACTGTATTCCGGACCTCTGTTTTCCACCTTGGAAGTTTTCATTCACATAGTCTGCAACTTTACCCAAGAAAGTATCACCCTTTTGATTCGTCCCCAATTCACTATCATTACGAACGTGGAAATAACCAGTTAATAAAGATTTGTTTTCTTTCGTGCTCCAAGTGTCGTAACCTGATCTCTTGGCTGATTGTTTTGGTTGGAGCAAGAAAACTGGGAGGGGTATCCCCATCAATATTTCCTATAGATATTTGTGTGGAATTCTGAGAAATCACTTGATTCACTACTGAAACTGGGTGTGTTTGGCTCATTAGTTTGTTCACTGTTTGGATAGTTCATAGGAGGGGGAACAAAACTGTTTCCAAGAACAAGTTGATAGACATAAGGATGATTATACGGGTATTGCATGCCAAAATTTAGGCGCATCATATATTGCGATCTAAAATTAAGCTGCATCCCCGTATTCTGAGGATTTTCTTGTCATTGAATGTTTGGGTTCGGAGGTGGCATATTTGGATTTTGAGCTTGGTTAGGGAAGTTGTAATTTGGAAAAAAATTATAGTTTTGCGAAGGATCCAAGAAAGCTTGAAGATTGTAAAAAACTCAGATTTTTTTTGGTGTCCAAATGACACAAACACAATCTCTACTTATAGATCTCAAAAAATACAATATAGTCGTATATATTTATTTATTTATTTTGAGTAATTATTATGTGAAAAAGACTTTTAAAAAATTAGAAAATGAAAAAAAGGGTGTAAAAAATATAGATTTTTTTGTGTCTAAATAACATAAACATAGTCTCTATTTATAAATCTCTAAAAATTAAAAGTAATGGTATATTTTTTTAATTATTTTGAGTAATAATTTAAAAAAAGGCATTTAAATATAATTACTCAAAATTAATCACTTGATCCATGAGTTTTTTACATTTTTTTTTCATTTTTTTCTCTTTTAAATGCCTTTATTCATAATAATTTCTCAAAATAATTTTAAAAATATATGCCATTATTTTTAATTTTTATAGATTTATAAATAGAAACTATGTTTATGTTATTTGACACAAAAAAAATCTGTATTTTTTACACATTTTTTTAATTTTTTAAATGTCTTTTTTACATAATAATTACTCAAAAGAATTAAAAAAATATGTACGACTTTTTTTTATTTTTTGAGATCTATAAGTAGTGATTGTGTTTGTGTCATTTGGACCCAAAAAAAAATCTGAGTTTTTTACAATCTTCAAGCTCTTTCATGGATCCTTCACAAAACTATAATTTTTTTCCAAATTACAACTTCCCTAACCAAGCTCAAAATCCAAATATGCGACCTCCGAACCCAAACATTCAATGCCAAAAAAATCCTCAGAATACGGGGATGCAGCCTAATTTTGGATCGCAGTATATGATGCGCCCAAATTTTGGCATGCAATACCCGTATAATCATCCTTATATGCCTTATGGCTATCAATTTGTTCTTGGAAACAACTTTGTTCCCCCTCCTATGAACTATCCAAACAGTTAACAAACTAATGAGCCAAACACACCCCGTTTCAGTAGTGGATCAAGTGATTTCCCAGAATTTTCTAAACAAATATCTATAGGAAATGTTGATGGGGATACCCCTCTCAGTTTTCTTTCTCCAACCAAAACAATCAGCCAAGAGATCAGATTACGACACTTGGAGCACGGAAGAGAACAAATTTTTATTAACTGGTTATTTTCACGTTAGTAAAGATAGTGAATTGGGGACGAATCAAAAGGGTGATACTTTCTGGGGTAAAGTTGAAGACTATGTGAATGAAAACTTCCAAGGTGGAAAACAGAGGTCCGGGATACAGTGCAAAAGTCATTTTCGTATGATCAATAAAAAAATAGGTAGTTTTATTGGTTATTACAGTAGAGCATGTAGAGTGAGGTGTAGTGGTTGGTCCGATGATAACTACATAGCCAAGGGTCTAGAGTTGTATCGAGAGTGCGAAGGTAATAGGTTTTCCTTGCTGGAAGAGTGGAAGTTGGTTCGCGACCAACCCAGATATATGTCAGGAGCAAATGAATCTGCAAGTAGTGGATCGAAGAGAAAAAGTGGTGGCGATGACGTTGAATCCTCAGCTCCGTCCATTATACGTCCAAAAGGTAGGGATGCAACAAAGAAGAAAGCTAGAGCTTCATTGAGCAAATCCTCGACTTCTAGAAAAACAAAGGTTGCTATTGAGCAGGAGTTATCTAATTTAGCCCATGCTCGTGAAAACCTTGAACAATCCAAGGTTGGTACTGCATCAGCTATGTTGGAGTATGCAAGTGTTAGGAAGATGGAGATGTTGCTGTCCTTGAAGACCAAAGAAGATCGTGATGTTATAGATGAAAATATGTATAAGATGCTACTGAAGGAGTTGTTTGAGAATTAGTTTGTTATTGTGTGTTTTACTTCCAAATTGTGTGTTTTATTTTCGAATTGTGTGCTATTTTGAATAATTTGTGGGTTGTGAAAGTGTATGTTCATTTCAATAATTTCGTTTGAATAAGTGAGTTTATTAGACATGACTCTACCCCCAGATTCTGAATAGATAGATACGTCCCCACCCCCACTACCTTCTGATTTAATAAGGGCAAAACAACACTCGAGATTCTGAAATAACGACGTTCCTACCCCCACTACCTTCTGATTTAATAAGGACAAAACACAACACTCGAGATTCTGAAATAACGACGTTCCCACCCCCACTACCTTCTGATTTATTAAGGACAAAATACAACCCTCGAGATTCTGAAGAGATAAGAATGTCCCCACCTCCACTACCTTCTGATTTAATCATGACAAAACACAACACTCGAGATTCTGAAGAAATAATGACGTCCCCGCCCCCACTACCTTCTGATTTAATAAGTACAAAATACAACCCTCGAGATTCTGAAGAGATAAGAACGTCACCACCTCCACTAGCTTCTGATTTAAAAAGTACAAAATACAATACTCGAGATTGAATGTATATGTGGGTGGATCCATTGGATGATATGAAGAAAACGATTTAAACTGAAAAGTTTTAAGTGGTATTCATATGATGTGCAATACCGTTTTTATAATGAATGGTCTCCGAACTCCAATAAGTTCATTTAATTTAATTCAATCTGAAGATAAGAAATCGATAAATGACAAATCACGTGTGGTGTTTTGTGATGATTAAATCAGAAGGTAGTGGGGGTGAAGACATTCTTATCTCTTCAAAATCTCGAGTATTGTATTTTGTACTTATTAAATAAGAAGGTAGTGGGGGTGGGGACGTCGTTATCTCTTCAGAATATCGAGTATTGTATTTTGTACTTATTAAACCAGAAGGTAGTGGGGGTGGGGACGTTGTTATCTCTTCAGAATCTCGAGTGTTGTGTTTTGTCCTTATTAAATAAGAAGGTAGTGGAGGTGGGGACATTCTTATCTCTTCAGAATCTCGAGAGTTGTATTTTGTACTTATTAAATCAGAAGGTAGTGGGGGTGGGGACGTCGTTATATCGTCAGAATCTCGAGTGTTGTGTTTTGTCATGATTAAATGAGAAGGAAGTGGAGGTGGGGACGTTCTTATCTCTTCAGAATCTCGAGGGTTGTATTTTTTCCTTAATAAATCAGAAGGCAGTGAGGGTGGGACGTTCTTATCTCTTCAGAATCTCGAGTGTTGTGTTTTGTCCTTATTAAATCAGAAGGTAGTGGGGGTGGGGACGTATTTATCTATTCATAATCTAAGGTAGAGTCATGTCTAATAAACTCTCTTATTCAAACGAAATTATTGAAATGAACATACACTTTCACAACCCACAAATTATTCAAAATAGCACACAATTCGAAAATAAAACACACAATTTCGAAGTAAAACACCCAATAACAAAGTAGTTCTCAAACAACTCCTTCAGTAGCATCTTATACATATTTTCATCTACAACATCACGATCTTCTTTGGTCTTCAAGGACAACAACATCTCCATCTTCCTAACACGTGCATACTCCAACATAGCTGATGTAGTACCAACCTTGGATTGTTCAAAGTTTTCACGAGCATGGGCTAAATTAGATAACTCTTGCTCAATAGCAACCTTTGTTTTTCTAGAAGTCGAGGATTTGCTCAATGAAGCTCTAGCTTTCTTCTTTGTTGCATCCCTACCTTTTGGACGTATAATGGACGGAGCTGAGGATTCAACGTCATCGCCACCACTTTTTCTCTTCGATCCACTACTTGCAGATTCATTTGATCCTGACATATATCTGGGTTGGTCGCGAACCAACTTCCACTCTTCCAGCAAGGAAAACCTATTACCTTCGCACTCTCGATACAACTCTAGACCCTTGGCTATGTAGTTATCATCGGACCAACTACTACACTTCACTTTACATGCTCTACTGTAATAACCAATAAAACTACCTATTTTTTTATTGATCATACGAAAATGACTTTTGCACTGGATCCCGGACCTCTGTTTTCCACCTTGGAAGTTTTCATTCACATAGTCTTCAACTTTACCCCAGAAAGTATCACCCTTTTGATTCGTCCCCAATTCACTATCATTACGAACATGGAAATAACTAGTTAATAAAGATTTGTTCTCTTCCGTGCTGCAAGTGTCGTAACCTGATCTCTTGGCTGATTGTTTTGGTTGGAGCAAGAAAACTGAGAGGGGTATCCCCATCAACATTTCCTATAGATATTTGTGTGGAAAATTCTGAGAAATCACTTGATCCACTACTGAAACGGGGTGTGTTTGGCTCATTAGTTTGTTCACTGTTTGGATAGTTCATAGGAGGGGGAACAAAGCTGTTTCCAAGAGCAAGTTGATAGCCATAAGGCATATAAGGATGATTATATGGGTATTGCATGCCAAAATTTGGGCGCATCATATACTGCGATCTAAAATTTGGCTGCATCCTCGTATTCTGAGGATTTTTTGGGCATTGAATGTTTGGGTTCGGAGGTCGCATATTTGGATTTTGAGCTTGGTTAGGGAAGTTGTAATTTGGAAAAAAATTATAGTTTTGTAAAGGATCCATGAAAGAGCTATCAACTTGTTATTGGAAACAACTATCCCCCTCTCAGTTTTCTTGCTCCAATCAAAACAATCAGCCAAGAGATTAGGTTACGACACTTGGAGCACGGAAGAGAACGAATCGTTATTAACTGGTTATTTTCACGTTCGTAATGATAGTGAATTGGGGACGAATCAAAAGGGTGATACTTTCTAGGCTAAAGTTGCAGACTATGTGAATGAAAACTTCCAAGGTGGAAAACAGAGATCCGGGATACAGTGCAAAAGTCATTTTCGTATGATCAATAAAAAAATAGGTAGTTTTATTGGTTATTACAGTAGAGCATGTAAAGTGAGGTGTAGTGGTTGGTCCGATGATAACTACATAGCCAAGGGTCTAGAGTTGTATCAAGAGTGCGAAGGTAATAGGTTTTCCTTGCTGGAAGAGTGGAAGTTGGTTCGCGACCAACCCAGATATATGTCAGGAGCAAATGAATCTGCAAGTAATGGATCGAAGAGAAAAAGTGGTGGCGATGACGTTGAATCCTCACCTCCTTCCATTGTACGTCCAAAAGGTAGGGATGCAACAAAGAAGAAAGCTAGAGCTTCATCGAGCAAATCCTCGACTTCTAGGAAAATAAAAGTTGCTATTGAGGAGGAGTTATCTAATTTAGCCCATGCTCGTGAAAACCTTGAACAATCCAAAGTTGGTACTGCATCAGCTATGTTGGAGTATGCACGTGTTAGGAAGATGGAGATGTTGTTGTCCTTGAGGACCAAAGAAGATCGTAATGCTGTAGATGAAAATATTTATAAGATGCTATTAAAGGAGTTGTTTGAGAACTAGTTTGTTATTGTGTGTTTTACTTTCCAATTGTGTGTTTTATTTTCGAATTGTGTGCTATTTTGAATAATTTGTGGGTTGTGAAAGTGTATGTTCATTTCAATAATTTCGTTTGAATAAGAGAGTTTATTAGACATGACTCAACCCCCAGATTCTGAATAGATAAATACGTCCCCACCCCCACTACCTTCTGATTTAATAAGGACAAAACACAACACTCGAGATTCTAAAATAACGACATTCCCAACCCCCCTCCCACTACCTTCTGATTTATTAAGGACAAAATACAACCCTCTAGATTCTGAAGAGATAAGAACGTCCCCACCTCCACTACCTTCTGATTTAATCATGACAAAATACAACACTCGAGATTCTGAAGAGATAAGAACGTTCCCACCCCCACTACCTTATGATTTAATAAGGACAAAACACAACACTCGAGATTCTGAAGAGATAACAACGTTCCCAACCCCACTACCTTTTGATTTATTAAGGACCAAATACAACCCTCGAGATTCTGAAGAGATAAGAACGTCCCCACCTCCACTACCTTCTGATTTAATCATGACAAAACACAACACTCGAAATTCTGAAGAGATAACGGCGTCCCCACCCCCACTACCTTCTGATTTAATAAGTACAAAATACAACCCTCGAGATTCTGAAGAGATAAGAACGTCTCTACCTCCACTACCTTCTAATTTAATAAGTACAAAACACAACACTCGAGATTCTGAAGAGACAACGACGTCCCCACCGCCACTACCTTGTGATTTAATAGGTACAAAATACAATACTCGAGATTTTGAAGAGATAAGAATGTCTTCACCCCCACTACCTTCTGATTTAATCATGACAAAATACCGCACGTGATTTGTCATTTTTTATATCTTAGCTTCAAATTAAATTAAATTAAATGAATTGATTGGAGTTCGAAGACCATTCATTATAAAAATTGTATTGCACATCATATGAATACTACTTAAAAAATTTCAGTTCAAATCTTTTTCTTCATATCATCCAATAGATCTACCCACAGATACCTTCAGTCTTGAAGAGATCCAACGACAATGGGAGTTGGAAGAATCTATACTCGATAGGTAACAAGAACTTCTTGAAGAGCTGCAGAGGCGAAACAATCGAGCACATAAGAGAAAATCTATAAGTAGGGATCATGCAGCTGCCCATCAAAGGCTCATGGTCGACTATTTCGACGAGCTATGCACTTACACTGAAATGCAATTTAGAAGAAGATTTCGAATGAGAAGGTCACTATTTCTCCGAATTGTAGAAGCTTTATCAAATTACGACAACTACTTCACTCAAAAGCAGAATAATGCAGGCAAGCTTGGTTTGACACCTACCCAGAAGTGTACAGCTGCCAAGCGTATGCTTGCATATGGAGTCGTCAGGGATGCTTGTGATGAGTATGTGAAGATTGGAGAAACCACTACACTTGAGTGCACTCGTAATTTTTGCGAAGGAATAATTGCCTTGTTTCAAGATGAATACTTAAGACGGCCAAATGTAGAAGACGCGCAAAGGTTACTCCGAGTCGGTCAGGAGCGTGGTTTCCCCGGAATGATTGGAAGTATCGATTGCATGCACTAGCAGTGGAAGAATTTTCCTAAGGCTTGGCAAGGGCAGTTTACTAGTGGACACAAGGGCACGACAACAGTTATCCTCGAGGCAGTGGCGTCCTATGATTTGTGGATATGACATGCTTTTTTTGGCTTGCCCGGAACATTGAACGACATAAATGTACTAGATAGGTCACCAGTTTTTGACGACATTGAGTCTGGTGAAGCTCCAACGATGAACTACACTGTGAATGGTCGGCAGTACAATCTTGCATACTATCTTGCCGACGGAATCTACCCTAAATGGTCTGTCTTCGTCCAGTCGATTCAATTGCCCCAAGGAAACAAAGCGCAATTGTTTGCCAAACAACAAGAATCATGTAGGAAGGATGTGGAACGTGCATTCGGGGTACTCCAAGCACGCTTTTCCATTATTCGCCAACCAGCCAGGATGTGGGATATCGATGTCTTGGGTAAAATAATGAGGGCGTGCATTATTTTACATAACATGATTGTGGAGGATGAACGAGATACATATTCACGAAATTGGGAAAATATCGACTTCGATCAGTCAGATAGTCCCGGGTCTAGCTCCTTGTTCAATGTCCAAACGCAAGTGCTGCCTCAATATGAAGTGCATGTCCAAGACCGATCCGAATCATATATTCATACTAGAGCCGAGCTACGAGATAGAACACAATATATTCAGTTGAAAAAGGATCTCATCGAGCACATCTGGAATAAATTTGGAACAACCCTCGATTAGATTTAAAAAAATTATTTCTCAAGTTTACCAATATTTAGTGCATTTTCTTGTTCGTTTGCAATAATCTATATATGTTTGATTTACTGAGTGATAAATAATATCGTATGTTATTTTTAAAAAATATTATATTATTTATTGTATTAAAAAGGTATAGATTTTTTGAAATTTGAAAAATAATTATGAAAAATAATTAATTTATATTAAAAATATATTATTTATTATTTATTATATTATAAAAAATTATTATTATAGTAATTATAAATTTAATAAGAAAAATAAATGAAAAATATGGTGGGGGTATATGATTAAATGTTGTGGAAGGGAGAGAAAGTGAATAATACCATGCTGTGAAGTTAAATGAAAAGTGGGTGTTATTTAATGATTTGGTTGGGTGTTAAGCTGATGTGGCAGGAGAGAAGTGTTAAATCTAACACCCGCTACTGTGGATGGTCTAAATAATACCCTGCTGTAGATGGTCTTAGTTGCATTTCTTAGATGAAAATTCTGCTCTTTCACTAAGTTGCCATTTACTTTTCTTTCTATTTACCAGGAATCGATAAGTAACTGTACATGTAATTTTAAGAGGATTACGGGGGTGATTATATGAAAACAATACTCTCAAATCCAACGATTGAAACTGGTCTCCGTGCATGACCTTAAACAATGGGCAATTGGGAAGGGGGAACATATTGCATTATGCCACCACCCGTTCATACATATTTTATTAGTAATCAATTTCAAAAATATATATAAGTTGGGACAGATGTTTAATTTCTATTTCTAGGTAATCTAAAGGTGAATGAGTTACATATGGAGTTCCTATCTATCTCAGAATTTCTAGAGGAAGTATCTGATACTCTTTTTTGTCTTCCTTCCATGAATCACTGATGATATTTGTTTGTCAATGCACACATGAACGACTAATGTTGTTGGCATGATTATGAGGTGAATTTTATATCCACCTATATATTTTGGGTTTCATTCAAAAAAACAAAACATTAAAATCTAGGAGCAATAAATTTTAATTTTAAATAATGTCAGTTTAGTCAGCAAAAGAAATATTTAAATAATCACAAGTAATGTCCGTTTGTCGCAATCTGTTCATTTTTTAACGACAGGGACTTGGTAGTGCTAACGTCTATAACGGAGGGGAGCCAATTGAACAAATAAATGACCTAAGGACTGACAAAAATGAAAATAATAAGAGTGGGGACCTCGTGGTGACTTTTCCTGAACTACCACTATCAGTGGTTGTGGTGAGTGGATGAGAATGATGGCAGATTTATGGGTAGTGGGGCGTGAAATGGGTACTTGGAAGCCGATTTAATTTCGAGTAATGGGTCTGGATTTGGGTATAGAGATTTAGCCCCATTTATAAATGTGACAGATCTAGGCCCGAACTGATAATTTGATGGTTCATAGTAGGCCCGAATCGAGACGTGAAATGCCTCCCTATGTTTGCCATAGTAATGTCCTGGATCCGTTTGGTTCTCGAAAAGTAGGTGGAAAGTATGTCTCGAATATTAGATCTAAACTCTACTATGTTTAGTTCGTAACTATTAAAGAGTTATATTCTATGGAACCTCACATTTCCAAGTCTCTACATGGTAATAGAAATGGTAAAGTGTTTCTTGAAAAAAAACTCGGGAATCCAACTTTTCCAAACTTAAAAGGAATTTTTTATGTTGTGACAATTATGAAATGACTTTTTATATTTTTATAATTTTAAAAGTACATATTTATTATTATTTCAATCGTGGTGATATTTAAGGTAGTGTTTGGTTATTGGAATGTTACTTTCATCACTTTCTAGGAGAGTGATTCCCGAAAAAGTGATTGAGAAGAAAGTTAGATTATTATGTTTGGATGATATTTACAATTCCCGAAAAAGTAATATTCATGTGTTTTTTTTATACTTGAGAATCCTAAAAGAAAGTAAAAAATTATCCTTAAATAATAATAATAATAATTTATTTAATGTAATTTTGTTCAATTTTATTCAAATATACTGAAATAATTTTTTGTTAAAATTATCTGATATAAGTGTATGATAGATAATAATTCAAAATATTAGCATGGCCGAACATGATGAATTTTTTTTATAGTAAGAAAACCTTTTTTATTGTTTCATTACTTAGCAAATTTTAATTAAAAATTTACCAAACTTAATATCAAATTACTCTTATAAATAATTACAAATGAAACATGTCACATTATTTAACCTATAATAGAATAACGCAAAATAATCACATTAAATTATTTATTAATTTAGATAAATTAATAATTAAAATAAAATTTAAAGATAAATATAATTAAATAAGATAATTTTTTTTGACAAGAATAAGACATTAACTTGTATTAGGGATAACTTTATTTATTGATTAAATATAAATAATTCAAATATTTAGTTTGAAAAAAATAGCTACATGCGTAGGGGTGTACACGGTCCGGTTCGGTCCGGTTTTGGACTTGGGACCGGACTGAATCGGAAATGTCCGGTTCTGATGGGCCTGGAACCGGACTGAACCGGCAGTTCAGTCCGGTTCCGGTTTTTTTTTTTAAAAAAAAATAATTAATTCACAACTCCACAATAATTAAATTCAATTCTTCTTCCTTGTTCTTCAATATTGATTCTTGAAGAAAAAAAGCAACAATCAGTGCACCATTGATAAAAGACTCCAATACATCAAAGATACATAACAAGAGAAATCAAAACATACCCATCTCACTGCATTTACTCTCGGTAAATTCCAATGCATTTAGCAACTTTTCTCGCTCAAATAGGTAGCTTCCTTCTAGTTCTTGAAACCATCTAACACACAACCTTAGCCTTTTGATATAACCCATCATATTCTCACATCTCTCCTATATAAGACCCGAAAAATGACAACCAATTAAAAGCAATTTCAAATCAAGTCATTACAATAGACTCAAATTAAGAAACATCAAACTAACCTTGTAATTAAATTTATTTTTGTACTTCATTCTCTCACTTAACAAGGCATCAACATCCTCTCTTGTGAACTCAAACCCACCATATTCTGATCCAGCATTACTAGGTGGAGCACTATCTGGAGCAAGGTCATGCTCGCCATTAACAATTGAGAATGCATTCCTGATCCTGCCATTATTATTTGCAGTACCAACCATCTTTGCACCCACAAGCTTCTGCCTTTTATCTAAAACTACAAGTACCTCATCACCAAAACACTTCCTCTACAAAACCCAGAAAGAAAACACAAGTCAAAAGCTACCTGGCAAGCTCTCACCATATACAGCAGCAAGGGAACGACACGGCGGCGAGCGGCGAGCGGCGAGGGAGCGACGCGACTGCGATGGAGCGAGGGAGATGGAGGAATGCGCGGCGAGGGAGATGGAGGAGCGAGCGACGAACGAGGGCTTTGGTCGGAGATGGAGGAGCGAGCGGTTCAGATTTGGTCTGAGATGATGGAGGAGAGCGAGTGCGGCGCGAGGGAGAGAAGGAGTGAAAGAAAATGAAATGGAATGAAAGGAAAATTTTTAGGTTTTGGTAAAAACCTAAAAAATTCTAAAATAAAGAAGTTCAAAATTTTTTGCGTGGGAGGGGATTTGAAGTAAGATTTTTAACCACTGAAGCAAAGGAAACATTTGATAATTATTGCATATATATATATATATATTATATATATACCGGTTTTTCCGATTCTACGGTTCGATTTACGAATTTTGGTAGGAGTAGAACCGAACAGAATCAGAAATTTCCGGTTATGCTACCAATAGAACCGGACTGGACCGGAACTTTTCAGTTCGGTCCGATTCGATATAAAATGCTCCAGTTTCGGTTTGATTTCCGGTTCAATCCGGTTCTTATACACCCCTATACATGCGATAGGAATCACTTTCCGGTAAAAAGTGGTTGGGAATCCAATTTTATTTTTCTCAACCAAACACAATAATCACTTTCCCTGACTTTGCCAAGCCAAACGCTTCCTACTGCTGAGGGCTGACTACGGAGAGGGAAGAACAGAACTTTACCGACTCGGGAAAAACAATTCTCAAGCTTTGCTTTGTTGTTCATGGAGGAGGATATGGATACTTGTAATACCACCGCTTCTAAAACTCGGTGGAACCAAATGGGCTACGATGAGAAGAAGACGGCGGTACAAGAAGAAATCAAAAGCGTGAACAAACTCCCCGCCAACAGCAGTTACGCAGTACATCGCTTGCGCGTTCTCAATAAAATCATACAACTCATGTCGATTCAGGTACTATAACTGTGTTGCTACTATCAGATTTGGAATCCATGCACGTGTTTTTTTTTTAATAAAAAAAACCTGTTTAATTATTGTTCTGTGTTGCTGTTATGGCAGAGGAGTATTTCACAAGACAAGGAATTGGAATTGCTTTTCGCTGGGCTTCATATGTGAACTGATTTATGGCTGAAACTGCCGGTTAGTCTTGTAATTACGTTTTAGTTGAGGAGCTGGACAGCTATGGGTTTGGTTGTGTTTTAGTTATCTTGGCTTCAAATTTGATTATACTGTTCTTATGCCATTCGCTCCTATGTTCAATTGTGTCAATCATTCTACCTTCTGGTTTTGTGGAGTATCTCATGAGTGCAGTAGTTCCTTTCAACTATTAGACTATGTTAGTTGAATAATTCATGACGATTAAGCAGGCGTGGTGGGTGTTTAATAGTTGGTTTGATCTTAGGTGTTAATTATAATGGCACTGAGAATTTCTTTCTTGAAAAGCAATTGTTGTTCTTGATTCGGTTAATGTGTAATTTCTGCTTTTCATACTTATTGTATATTCTCAATAAGTCTCTGATTGGTGTAAATTTCAATGTTTTTTGTATCTCCTTTGGCATTTTGGCAATGCTGGCAAGTGATCACATTTTCAATTGCTTGTGTTTCCAATAGCCCATGCTTCTACTCAGCCAAATGACCAAAGTTTTTCTCATGATTTCTCTGTTTTATGTGACGTATTGGTTGTTTTATGGTTGTATAAGCATTCAAGATGAAAACTAACTTTTGAAGTTTGCCTTATGCACATTCATTGCATAGATCTTGTCCAGTTATACTTATCACTATTTGCTGCCTAAAGAATGGAGTTACATACAAGTGATTCCATTTCATGGTTTCCCCTGTTAGGAGGGAAAAGGAACTTTAAAAAAAAAAAAAAAAAAAGAGTTTCAATGTAAGGAAAACACCATAATGTGTTATCCAAACCCATCCCTCGCCTACATTCCTTCACAAGTATATTCTCTTTCTTATCATATGTCCCTTGACAATTGACAAGTGATCTCTTTTTCTGCTGGGTTTTTGGATTTCTATTCTCGAAGGGATAAAAGCATGAAGGCATCCTGGTTATGAGCTAAAAACATTTGTTTTTCTAGACCAATCTTCAATTACAGTTAAGGTCACCAAATGATGCCAAAAGTTTGTGAAGAATAGTTTGTCCCATTCTTAATAGCTAGATAATAAAGCAAAGCTGTCTACCTGTCTATAATTTGTTGTTGGCCTACTGATACTTGCTAACCATTCACAAAAACCTTGCATCCTTAATCGCTTGAGTCAATCAACCCTGGTGGTTTGGTCCACTTACCACACATGAACTGCGGAAAGTTGTAACTGAGAACATTCAGTTAAACATTCTCTTCCACTTGACTGAATCTTCTTTTCAGTAATCATATGCATCATTAAGCTCTGACATCAGCCATGCCTTTTTGCATTCACCCAAAACTAATGATCTTCCTGATTGACACCAAGAAAAAAGGTCATAAACCAACCTGTTGCTGTAAGTTCTAACTAGATGACCAGATCCCCCTCGGGGTGATCTTTTCACCATATGTAGGTTGTGGAGCAACTAATAAGCCAAAGGTATGACTATAGGAAGCATCGAGGATTTGATAGTTCAGCTATTGCTCTTAATAAGATGCATGAACTAACTGCAGAGCTACTCACAGGGAACCTTATTGGATGAGATCCCCGATGTTTCTCAAAATGGAAGCAATAGTCCACATTTTGATCATGTTACTCAAGCTCCTTGTCTTGCAACTTTTTCAACCAAATCATTCCCCTGTTCACCCATTGATAGTGCAGAAGCACCTTCCTTTTTTCGCCAATAGCTTCATATCTTTAGAGGGGGGAGCATAGATGAAGCTCCAGTTCTGGATCTTACATACCAACCGATAATAGCAGAGACTGGGCCTTGAAAAATTCAAGTTAAAGCTGTATGACCTAATCCCTAAGTCACTGAGTTTGTTTCAGTAGATGCATATCATATTTCTCATGAACTACTTATAATTTTTCCATTATAGAATATCAATATCGATCCTCTTATGAACTTTTTTTATTTTTCATTCAAATTATACACCCGTGGCTCTTGAGCTTAGTACCTGTTTTCATCAGGTTTATTTGATTGTACTGATTATTTTAGTACATTATTTGTTTTTGAAATCTTTCAGTATAGAAAGTGGATGACTTGGAAAGTGCATAAGTTGCTTAAGGTTTATTTTTTGTAGTACATAACTTGCTTGTTGAAGAATTGGTGTTTACATTTAGCATTCAAAATGTTCCGATTTGAAATTCTCATCTATTTTAACCTTCTTGCAGTTCTTATAGTTTTCATCAGCTCAGGACTAAACATCTCACTGCAAGAGAACACAGAGGTGTCACTGGGGTTTGGTTAAGGTGCATCAACATCCAAATGTAACATCTTAAGATGCAACAAAAGGTTTTGTAATGTCCCTTTTATCTGTTGATCAATGTCTATAATGTTCGTTTGGGACTGAAGTACCTGTGCTAGTTTCTAGTTAATCCTACTGTATATTTGCATGATACTTTTTCCTGGTCCTTAACTAAACTGTCGAATCCATATAGAATACTATAGGTAAAAACGCCACTGTGGTAACTGGTGTTATTTTACGCGTTTTGAAGATGAAGAGACTTGTGGTTGAACTATATAGAACCCAGTGTCTCATTTTTGTTAGTAAATTTTGGAAGAGGGGTGAGAAAAAGAGGAGTATTATAATGTTTTGGCCATTAGGTTCATCTACAATGATGCAAGAGGTGGACCATTTTGTGAAAATTCTGGCATGACCCAGATAAATACAATTTGGTCAGCAATTGAACAGCAGATAAGATCACCAGGGTCTTATTCTAAAACTGTCCATGCAATGACCAAAATGTGAGAGTAGCGGCAGCTTGTCCTTAGCAACAGAAAAAGCAATCCCATTACTATTGGAGGCAAGAATTTGAACATGTTGGACCTTATCAGATATGGTTAAAGATGGACAGAATGTATACTTTTCAGATGCATAGTGCTGCTATCTATAGATAATATTATTGACAATCATGAAGGTCGTTGAGCTGCTAGTGTTGCACTTATTCTAGGTATTTTTGTGCATAAAATTGACAAGGGGGCTTGTTGTTACGTGTGTGCGGGAGAAGGTATGGGGGAACAAAAGGCAACAAAGTTCTAGAGTACTGCTCTGTATAACTGAAAGGGTGTATCTACTTTACACGTGTAGCGGATTGCTTGGCCCACTACGTGATCAACAATCCGAAAACTGACGGGAAATTATACGGTGCACCAGGTCTTCCATTTTTACATGCATAGTTGGAACTTGGATCAACAACTAATATGGTGGTTGTAAATGGTTGAGTACCCCAAATTACCCCAAATTATATAATAAGTTAGATCGCCTAAGTCCTAACTAGCTAGATGGTTATTAATGTGAATTATGAAGAATAATAATTCATTATAATAAAACAATTATAATTTATAATAAAACAATTCTGCCTAAATGAATAATTTATTCATATTTATTGAGACACAAAATTAAATTATTCTTCCTAATTTCTCATTCCAACCCAACTATTTGCATCTGGGCACTTCTTTTTTACCGCTCGTTTTTCTCACTATCTTTATCCACAGACATAAAATTTAAAAAAAAAAAAAAAAATATTGGACATTTTTAACCCTTACCAGAGCCTAAATCCCTAATCAGTAATTTATCAATAAGCACCACGGCTAATCATCTCCTGATACTGATTCAAAGACTCTTGTCGTTGCAACCTCATCTCCTCATTAAACTTATTAATAAACGCCTCCACTCGCTTGTTCAACTCGTCCTGACTCAACGACGCCTCCCTCTTCAGCTTCCCGGACCCTTGAGAGCTGAGCGGCGGCTTAGCATTACTGTCTCTCTCCGAACTAAACGTTTCGGATTTCGTCATCTTGGACGGTGCCGGAGCGGGTGGGGGCTGCAGCGGCGGGGTGTCCCACGTGTCAGATTTCTTCAGATGCCTCGCCAATGGGATTGATCGGCCATCTGTTATAGTCTTCCACGTGGTCTCCAACGTGTCGTGCCGCTTTGGTCTCGATACTCCCAACGCAGCTGGCCTTCCACCTGGAAATTTTTAATCGTGGCATGACATTTGGTTAAGCTTATCCAAAACCATGGAAAGAAAACAAAAGTTACCGCATATCGGAAAGGTAAATGACAATTGTCTACCGACCAATTGTTTCAATTCAGATGGTCCTATCCTATCTTATAGACTCTTGGAGCATCCCTCTTAAATTTAGATTCAAATCTCGTCTAAAATTTCAGTATGTTTACATGGATCGTGAAAGCTATAAAATTCAAAATTCTTTGAAATTGATTGGAGTCATATAGGTGAAAATGGAATATGTTGTGGTAAAAAAATAATGTATGAATATATTGTGAAATTAATTTTAGAAAAAGTAAAAAAAAATAAAAAAATTACCTTCAGGAGTTGGTGCTTTGGCAGGTTTCCTGAACCTTGCAGAAACCAGCGGTTTCTCCTTCTCTGTTTTCTCCTCAAATTTCTGAAACAGCAGCTCCAAAGAATCACTCCTCTGTGGGACCCACTTACTACTCTCTAGCGGCACCGTATCTTCCTCCACCACAAATTTCTCCACCGTTTCATTCAAGTCTTGGTAACCGTACCCACTCGCGACCACACCACCACCAACAAACAGATCATCAGTACTCCTAAGCTCCATTTCCACTGGAATCTTCTCATCCGCCGCATGAACCACCATAGGCGGCGGCGGGACCACCAATTCTGGATGTTCAGACGGCGACTGTGACGGATCAGAGGCGGCGGTGGCGGCCTGAACCTGGAGCTTTGAGGAAGCAACAATGGTGATGATGATGCAGTTGACGATCAAGTAGACATAGGGAGGTTGAAGCCAAGAATTGACGAATCTGTACATAAGAGGAAGCTCAGATGCTGCAAAATCTGTGACAACTGGAACCGATTGTTTCAAGATCATGGCTGCTGATAATACACCGGTGGAAATTAGAGCTACTTTTATGGATGCAGAAAATGCCATTTTTGTTTTTTCTGGGATTTTGCGAAGGATCAGAGAGAAGGGAGAAGAGGAGGAAGAGTGTGTGCGTTTGAAAGAGAGGAGATGAGTGGTGTGTTTGGATATATACTGCCGAGAGATTTTGTGGTGAGAACGTGGGTCGTTGGATTCTTCTTGTGATGGCCGTGTTTTAGGCATTTAAGATGTGTTGGTGTGTGTGGGGCCCACTACTAGGATATCCACGTACATGAGAGTTTCGGGTCGAGAAATTAAATATTAATCCTCACTCTGCTCCCGCAACTCACATAACTCGTCGGTTCAACCACATAAGTGAGATCTTAATTCGACTAAACCGAAAGATCAAGTTATGTAATTATAAATTAAGTGAGAACTCTCCAAATGTCTCTAGATCTTTTCTTGATTAATGTTAAATTAATGCTGGTACATATAATTAATTAACTTCGAGAACCTAAAGCACAACAACCTTGTTTCTTGTCATGTTCTCAAAATTAATTTAATCCTCTATGGTTTTTATATTTTTTTAATTTAATTCTTTTTTACTAAAGACATACAGTTAAACCTCGATAAATGAATGTCCGATAAGCGAATAACCTCGCCAAATGAATAATTTTCTCCGGTCCCGACTTGGGCAAATGGGCTAATGAATAACCTCGCTAAATGCATTAACGAATAATTTTTTTTGAATCCTTAAAGACCCCATGTAAATATAAATGAATAATCATTAAAATTCATAAGATATATATATATATATATTTATTTATTTATTTATCCTAAAAACAAAAATATTTCTTCCAATCAACAATGTTCATACAAAAAGTCATTTCTTCACAAAAAAAGCGTCTAAAGTTGTTTGTTTTTTCCTTCCACCAAAATGCATCACATCTGCGACTTTTTCTAGTGCAAACACAACTTCTGGAATATTCTGCTCCTGCTGTAGCAAATAGTTTCGTAGGGTGATTATTGCTTGAAAGGCTTCTTTTGATGACACATTTGGTGTGACGCCACTATCATCTGGTTCTGGATCATTCTCATCATTTAGTACGGAGTCGATAATTTCTTCGTCTGTAGGCAATTCCATAACTGCATTATTCTCGTTAGGATAGTTCAAAAGATGTTCGACGTCCATCACATTTCTGTAGCGTAAATTAGAAATGACATTCGTTAATCCTTGGATATCTTCTTCTAGTTGATCAACTTCTTCTTCGGGAACATCAATATCTTCAGACCGTATCTTGCAATGCCGGAAATAATTTGCAATTGTTTTTTCCTTTACATCAAATCTCCAAGCCATGGTAGCAAAATTAATAGCATCCAAAATGTTAATCTTTTCAAGATTTGATGAGTCAACTTCAAGGCTCTGTAAGATGCTAGAATAATAACGACGTCGATAATGAAGTTTGAATGCCCGAATAATCCCAGCATCACATGGTTAAATACTATCTAAATGAATAAAAATTCATTTATCGATAAATGAATAATATATTCATTTATCGATAAGTAAATAAACTCACTAAACGAATATTTTTTGCTGGTCCCAAGAGCATTCATTTATCGAGGTTTAACTTGTACGCATATAAATTATAGTTGTACAATTATTTACATTTTCAGGATCCAGAATCTCCAAGCCATAAGTGGTGGGTCAGTTCATATTGGTTGGATGAGAGTTGGAATTGTACTTGGAATAGAATTCAAGTTGAACTAGAAAGCCAAATTGAATTGAATTTGCCTTCTTTCATGTTAGCTACCTATAAATAGGAATGCTTGGAATGGAAATTACATCGGTTGCAATGTAAAACAATTGAGAGATTGTGAGAGGGTTGCTGTTGAGCATCCTGTGAGAGAGAAAAGAGAAAAATCAATTTCGCACAAACAGAAGCATCTGTGGAAGATTCGTCACTACAATTTCGTTAACCGTTGGATTGGTCTGAAATTTGGACAGAAGGTTTGAAACATCTGGTTCTTCAATCGGAACGGTTGGATCGGAGATCAGTTCTCTGAGGTGCTAGAAATCGAGTTCAGATAGAAGCTGCAAAATTCTAGTTTTGTTTCTCACTTCTCTATTTTGACTTGTTGTTTGCCTAGATGTTGAGCACGATTTGTGCTGAGATTTGAGACTCCCTTATAACCGTATTATTGATCATAGTGGAGTTTGATTGACTGGCTTGTGATACGATCCTAGCCCTAGCGCACGCACAACGCGCACCTAGCGCGTGCTGAGGGCCACACCGAGGACTTAGTGGACGAGCGCATCGAGCTAAAGATGCCGAAGAAATCGAGGGAGGTTTGCACAACCTCATCGAATGGAGACAGCGCCCGTCGCATGGACAACACAAACCCTAGACCTTGTAGCGCGCGCACCACACGCTAGCGCGCCTACGCGTATGCGAGGAATGACCAACCGAGCCAACCCATGCAAGAGAGGCTTATACTAGTAATCCAAAGTCAATATAAGACAGAGGGATGTCTTAGGAGAGTCGTGGCCAAGATTGGGGTTAATCGCTCGAGTGGATCACAAGAACGCCCAAGTTGAACTTGTTGTGCGTAAGAAGGGTGCGCACAAGGTCCGCAAGCGCCTACGAGGGAATCAGTCGAGTCCAATGAGTCCAGATGAGAGCGACCGACTTTGTTTCACACATGTCGAGATGTTAGAAGGTTCTAGACCAGATTTGAGTCCAAACGCTCGAGCCAATCGTTCTAGGGCTCGAGGCAACTTATTGGCGCGCACCATGCGCGAGTCATGGGTGCGACTTAGTGGAACCGCGGTTCACAATGGGGATCGGCGAGTTTAGCTATCCTATTTGTATTAGAAGTTGTTTTATTTATTTATTTATTTAAGTTAAATAGCTTAGAAGAATTGTATTTAGATAGGACTTCTAATTCTAGTCTAAGTAGGACTTTGCGCAAGCCTATATAAAGGAGCGCATAAACTCATTGTAAAAAAAGTTGATTTTGATAATAAAATTCTAAGAGAATTTCTCAAATTGTTCTTGCGAGAGCCTTGTCTTTAATTGAGTCCGAACACTCGATTAAAATCACAAGTAAAACCCGAAATTTCACTCATTGATTCGTTTCCCCTAGGTTGAGTAAGGTAGGTTTTTACTAGGTCTAGAATTCAACTCAAGAACCTCACTTGAAATCGATTAGGTTGGTTGACACAGGTTGTCTTCAGGTCTAAGCTCGTACTCGTTGAGTTATCTATCCATTCTACATTGAATCCAAGCCTTGAACTAGATCAGGAATTACTCGTTACGGACCTAGACAACTAGGATCGTATCATTTGGTAGCGGATTACAAGGCGTTCAGGTTTGGTAAATATCTTTTCGTTTTCAAGTTTTCTTTGTTGAGATTGATTTTCTTCTACCTGTTCTATAACCAATCTCCTTGCGTGCTTTGTTAGTTTATTTTGTGTCTTGCATCGAGCTAGGTTTAGCTCATTGTGTGCGTTTGTCAAACAAATCATTGTGTGATTTGTTGAGTCGTTTGTTATTTAATTTTTGTCCACAAAAAGAGTCAAAAATACCAAAAATAGTCTTATTTATTTGTTATTTAGTTTCGTTCAAAAAAGAGTCAAAAAATCAAAAAATCAATTCAAAACAGAACGAAAAAAAGAAAATACAAAATACTACAGTGTATTGTGAAGCTATTGCAAAAAGAATTACTCAATTTGGTGGTCGGAGTTGAAAGTTATCAAAGTTACAAATTAGAAACCCTAAGGTGCACACATCTACACATTCGCAATTTGCGATTTACTTGAGTCCTTTCGAGTCTCTTTGAGCTTTCTTTGATTCTGCTTATATAACATCTTCTACTCTAGCCCAACAACTATTTGATTGATTGTTCATTGCAATTAAATCGTTTGTTGTGCATCTAAAATTCTTTCGAAGCTAGTTTCCTTTGTGTGTCTTCTTTGAAGCTTTTCTTCAAATTCTCGAGTCTGTCTATAACGGTTTGAGTGTCGGGACAATTGAGAGATATTACCAAGACAGAGTGAGTGAATTTGTGAGAGCATTAGAGAGTTAAACATGAGAGTAAACACGTGAGAGAGTGTAGTTTTCTAGGGCAATTTGACGTTTGCTTATTTTAGTGATTTGAGTTTCAGGGAATTCAGGATGTCGATGAAAGAAGTGCTTAGCTTCATCAAAACAGAACATGATAGAAGATTTGGTGAATGGGAAGATGAGCAAGGGAAGATCTCAACTAAAATGAGAAGTAGAGACGAGGCGCCTAGCCAAAGGAGTCGTACCTTTAATAGCGATGTCCCAAATTCTCATGCATTTGGTATGCGACGACAAGATAATAAAAATAAGGGATCCGTTGATCATGTAGCCGAGAGAGTTAAGGGCAGAAGAGAAGATGCTGCCAAGACGCGTGTTGGTAGGCGTAATTTAGGGGTACAAGAAAAGATGGGAGTGAGTGAGACGGAGTCACAAAGAAGCTTCTTTCGCACTCGTTGTTTGATGGAGAAAAAAATGTGTTCAATACTCGGTGTTCTTTTCTTGATTGCCTTTGATTCGTTTGATAGCTAGGGGTTATTGATTTTTGGGATAAGATTATTAGCTGCGCAAATTGATTGTCGATTGGAATTAACCCCAACATTCAGAACCTGCATTTTTTTAATTTTCAATTGAAATCCTATAATTTTCGATAGATACAATTTTATCTTTCCGGTGGCGAGATATTATATCGGTGGAGATTATTTTTTTAGAAATTATTGATAGTATCTAGATAGTATATTTGCGGACCCTTTCCTACTGTTACATGAGAAATAATCCATACATTTTTTTTTTTTTATCTCATAGGATGATATCAACTAATGATAACACACATCTAGTATATGGACATTATAATGTCAAAAAAAATCTACAATTCTTAACAATTAATATAAGAATCGAAAGAGAAATTTTTAAACCTCATAATTTTTTTATGTAGTTTAATCTAACAACTAATTAGTAATTTTAGCATTATTTTTAAAAACTGCTAAATTTGTCATGGGTGCTTGACGTGCAATCAAGCAATGCTTAAAATTTCAAAGGAATTGTATGAAATCCTTTGACATATATGAGCTTGATATGGATTGCGTAAAACGAAAATAGAAAACAAAAAGAATACATTATCACTTGGAATACGCAAATCATGACCCGCATGTTAATTACTGTTTCTATTATAATTAGTAAACGATTAATTAGTTTCCCCACCAAAAAAATTGTCCACACGATATATAAAAAGCAAAATCGTCCACACCTTGCCTAGCCAAGTGAGGCATGCATTGTACGTAGCTAGAAGTTTTAATTAGATGAGATATGCAACCAAGCATCTACTAACTTTCGATTATGAGAGATAACAAAATGTTAAGAGATTTGTTTATCCTTAAGTGATGTATTAAAAAATTGAAGAAAATTATGTTGCTAGAATAATCAATTTTAAAACCCAACATAGTTAATTTTTTACTTTGAAAACAATAGAGAGAACACCCGAAGAAAAATAAAAAGAAAATCTACTCTTTTCGTTCGGATATAATTATCGTAAAAAATACATTTTTTATTTATTTTAATTATTAAATTACAATTTCTGACGTAAAAACACACTACTCAATTGGTCGAAAATATAAATTATTTTTTTAATCATTACCTTGATTCTTATCGTACGGTTGCATTTTATTTTTATTTGTGTGAATATATAGCAAACATTAGCTAAATGAATGGTTAGCATTTTGCATGCATGAAATGAAAGTAAAGAAATTGCTGGTTGGGGACATATTGGCCTATCAAATTAGTCAATTGAATGCAACTCTTTATCCCGACATGTTAAAAATGAATGGTCTCAAATTTGCCCTTCAGACTGCGACTGCCGCCCCGAATGTCATACTGCGTTTTTGGTTTGCCTTGTTTAGATTGGTGTGTCGTGGCTGACATCTCAAGGCCAAACTTCTTTGCTTTAATGTCGTAAATCCCGGCTCAACCCAACGGGTTGCGGATGTACTCTTGTTTCTTTTTTACCCGGTTTGACTTGGATGGCACCGTCCAGCTGATGGATAGGTGACACGTGTCAATAAAAATTAAATTTAGATTTTAGAAATGCTACAGAAAGTCATGAGATAGGTGGGTGGTGTTGGATGCTGGGTTTCAAGTTTCAAGTCCGACTGTCCCGCAAAACACTCAAACTGCTCTCATAGCATAGTTGATATCTTCTTCATGCCACATATCTTCTTCTTGGTTCTTGTAATAGTTCGAAACATGATAACATTTTCGTTTGAGCATTATAATTGAGCTTTAAAAATTTATGATTTTTTAACGTGATTTTCTTTATTTATCTCCACGGAGATAAATATTTTAGTATGTGTAACTAATATGCAATTTTGCGTTTGTGTTTTAAAAATGTGCAAATTGCACCGTGTTTATGATAAATGCACAAGTTACCAACATAAGTTACAGTAATTGGTTTCATTGAATATAATTACTCTCTAAATATGAATTTGTCACAGTTTAGGAAAGTGACTTTGTATTTGATTTATTTAATTCAGGTGAATTGTGCATTTGAGACAAATAGGGTGCCATATTTACATTTAAAAAAAAACTTTCACGAAATCTCATATTTACTAATTTTTATTTCTTTTTGTTGATTTATTTGATATTTTTTATATCTTTTTCAGATAGAATATTAATCATATTCAATCGTCAAATTTTAATAGAGATTTTCTCAAATATAATTTTTTTTATTCTCAATATTTAAATTAAAAATAAATAAATCTTTTACCGTTCCACTTCTTTCTTAATACTATTTGCCATAAGTAATTATGGGTGACCCAAACTTAAATAGTGAAGAGAATTGATTGGCATGAATTTTGACACGTGACCGGGCCCAGCATAGTAGATTAGAACATAGTTTTGACTTTGACAACCGGCACATGTGTTGGTTGGACTTGGATAAGAACCTTAAATCGACACTGATTAATCTAATAAAGATACCGACATTAGTATTTCAATTAGTGGTTAGTCTCTTTTCCACTTTTAGTTCAGTTATATCAAAGTTTAAAGATAATTAATAAAAAAATTATATTAAAAAAATCTAATAATACCTTTTCTTTTTTAATAAATAATCGATAATATTAAAATAAAAATATTTCATGTTCGAACTAGATAAAAAACAAGGCCTAATAGATGGCAAAACCAGAGAAACGCCTACTATCTATACGAGAACCTCACTACGTCAAGGGCGAGCCAAACACTTGAGACTTTCCAAAAGCAACTAGTAAGTACAGTGCAACTGGAGATTGACGGCATCGAAACTTTTAGTAGCTCCAATGGCTATTTCGACACTACATTTTTTTTCTAATAGTTTTTCCTCGTCTCTGATGCAAGGTTTTGAATTGAATCAGAATCTGTTTCGGAGTGGGTTCTTTGATGTTTTGTCCATATCCACAATTTTTCAGGATAACTATTGCAAACAATGGAAAACAAACACACCGACTAAAATCAAAGAAACTAGCCGACTGATCAATAAATGAAGAGCTAATGAGCCCATATCAATCTCAAACAGAACTTTTTCAGAAAAATATCCTTTCTAAGTAATTGAACATTTAGTCCGATACTTGTCGAGTGGTGACAAAATACCAGGAAAAAGTCAGGCTTCGAATAACACATCCGTTTATAAAGAAAGAATGGAAGAACAGATGGTACAGAACTACATATTAACTTTTACCTATTTCGGCTGTCTGCGCAACATCAAATGGCAGTAGGGTAAAATGACAATCAATCTTTTATGACCATTTTATTTCATTGAATACATCTACTTGTACAAATATGAGAACCATCAAGCCAATGAGGAAGGGAAAACTGAAATTGCCTCAACGAAATAGCTTCCAGTCGCATATATGAGACGAAAAAACTTTCAAGTGCTATTTTCTGTTCAGTAATACAACTATTTTGGTATACTGTGTGCGGAAAGCCAACCTCATTAGGCACAACTCAACGCTTGGAAAACATGCCTTGTGTTAGAGAGGAGAAATCGTACTCCTTTGCAGCTAGTGATGAAGTGCCAGATGTGATTGAGGACGCAGATTGAGATTTGCCAACTCCAGTGCTTGTTGCACCATTGGCAGGGGCAGCTTGCCCCATGCTATAAAAGCTGCAAACAAAACGTTGGGACTTTGAGTAGATCTGACAGATAAAATTCAGTAATCAAGCACATAAAGTTCTTTTCTTGTTTTCAATCAACTAATCAGTCATATACACACTCTCATTACATTAAAGCATTGAGCCCCTGATCATGAAACAAGCTGTAGTGTAATCTATTCTGCCAAAGTAACAACCCTAAGACATACCACACAGTAAATGATAGGAATGCACTATGGGTTGAACTATGACAACCAACCCAAAACTTGAAAGGCGAGAGGGGTGCAAAGGGAGACACATGAATCAATAAAAGGGAAATTTAAATGCAATGGCCAGAAACTTGAAGTGGCAGCACTTTACAAGATTCTTGAAGCTTTAAGGAGGATTCTTAAAGGGGGAAAATGTATATTATTCAACCAGATTAGCATCCAAACCCTTGCACAGCTGTTTATTATTGGTCATTTTTGCATGAATGTTCCATTAGGCCCTTATCTTTCTTGGGGTTCACTACAATTGTCATAGAGGATGTCTGAAAGAATAATCTTAATAACTAATCAGCAGACACGGTTTTGGAAAGAGTAAAAAAGTACACAACAAGAAAAGTATAGTTTTCATGGTTGCAAGCTTCTTCCACTCGCCAAGCCCTAACCCCCTAACAACATCAAGGTTGTACCTGAAGAATAAATCTGGAGAAAATTTGAAATAGCAACTAACTGATATAGCAAATCCCAAAGCATTGCTTTCAGACAGGCTGAGGAAGTAGATTTTTGGAAATTTAAGATGGCCTAACTGCAAATAGCAAGGGAGTTCCAGGGAAGTTATAGAAAGAGGTAAATAACTTGCATTGTACAAGAAACATACAAGGACAGAGCAGAAAAGGATTTGAATCGACAAGCTTCCTCATTGACTTTCTACTTCAAGCATAAGAGAAATTCTTGAAACAGAAATGAGTAAAAGCTCAGAACTTATTCATTTTTAGTATTCTTAATGCACAGCATAACAAGAAGCAACAACAGAAACAAAGGGAGGTCAGGGGGAAAGGGAATATGATGGAAAGAATGCTTTCGATTAATCAGACCATGGTTGACGAGGTCAAAATATACAAAAAGAAAAAGGGGCTTAAGCATCAGCACTTGAGGATAGCTAATTCAACTTGTGCCAAAGGAAAAGGAACCAGTAACCTTCAAATA
This sequence comes from Viola odorata, assembly GCA_963691705.1. Classification (NCBI taxonomy): domain Eukaryota; kingdom Viridiplantae; phylum Streptophyta; class Magnoliopsida; order Malpighiales; family Violaceae; genus Viola; species Viola odorata. The sequence goes on along the minus strand of OY829546.1, from coordinate 48,263,354 downwards.
ACAATATGTACTTTAAATATTTCATGTAGCTGTATATCACGAGGTGAAGTTTGACTTGTACCAATCAGGTAAACCAAATAAAGAGAGCATAAATAGGCGCCGAGTAAGGGATAATACGTCACCCACCCACCAAAAAAGACTAACCGCATATCACATACCTAACTGATTGTGAAATGCAAGCACAATACTATATTTTTAATTCACGAATATAATCCTTGATACGAAATATAGAGGAACCGAAAAATGATAAGAAAAATGTACCTAGATGTCGGATATGGTACAGAGCTTCCACTTTGAAGTGTTGGTCCTGTGCTTGCAGTCTAACACGTGAAAATAAAGCAACATAAATTACCAGACACAACTGTTACATATTAGTACAACTATGAGCCACATATATTATAGGCTGTACCTGCATGAGTTTTTGTGCATCACCCTGTGTCATCAGTCCAGGAATTTGGTACCCAGTGTTCGGCCAATTTTGAGCAGTTAAATTCATTGAACCAAGTTTAGGGTTCCCAGCTACAGAGTTTCCTGCTGCCAACATTGCAAGTTGCTGTTGAGCAGTTAAGTTCACACCATTCTGCCCAGGCTGCTGAAGACCACCAGGTAGTTTAGGTGCCCCACCCGGAGATTTTCCTGCAGCAGCCATAAAGAGGGACTGGTACTGTGCCAACATTGCATGTTGCTGTTGAGGAGTTAAGTTCACACCATTTGGCCCAGGCTGCTGAACACCACCAGAAAGTTTATGGTCCCCACCAGCAGATTTTCCTGTGGGAGCCAGAAGAAGGGACTGCTGATGCGCCAACATGGCAAGTTGCTGTTGATGCATTGCGAATGGTGACACCATATTGGACTAAAAGAATTCCAAAAAAAGACATCAGATAATGTATGATATAGTGCTAACATAAATTCTAAAAAGTGTTAATTCCAATGCAAACTAAAAACTGAAGTTGGAGATATTTTCTCAAATAGATGAAAAGAAATAGTGAATCGGTTGTTCTAGACCTCTAGTCCCCAACAATCACCAGATCAAAGTTTTCAGATATTTAAGCACAAAAATAGTGCCAAAGTACATACCTTCTCGAAAAGGCTCATAATATCAGTTTTTACATCCTTTTGGGGTTTCCCTGAGCTGGCAGAAGTTGATAAAGAAGGTAAATCTTTAAATAAATCCTCAATTCCAGATGCAGATTGTGTTTTATTCTCTACTGTGTTTGACACGCCAGTTGTGTTAGTTGTTGATGCTTCTTCAGCAGCTGCAGCTGCAAATTTGAAAATTCCACCTAAGCAAAAATAATAACAATCTCGGCCATATATATCCGTACAAGGAAACAAGCACATTGTGAAAAACATGCTAAATTAAGAGCAGAACATTGAGAGAAAAAAACAGCAAATACAGCTTTGATGATCCCATTAGGTAGCAGTTGATGCTAGTGCAAAAGAAGTGAAGACATACATTGAAAACCTGCCCAACTGGTATCATCATTGGAAGCTGCTGCCTCTGAACCATTTTCACTAGGGTCCTCCATGGACAGCATGTCGAAAAGGTCAGTAGCATAATTAACTTTAGGTGGAGAGACAACCGGAGAAGCGTCTGCTGCCTTCTTTGGTGCTTCAACAGGCTCTACTGTTTGTTCAGCTTTCTGAACAACTTCCTGGGCCTTCGGTGGAGGTGTGAACTGTTCATACACTACTACGTCATGCTTACATAATCAAGCCTTTAACATACGCCAAGGCTAAGGAAAGTAGGAAAATAGGAAAAGTAAACAAGTGGAAGTGACAAACAAAGTGAGGAAACAACAAGATCCACACGGGAGCAAACTGCTTTTTGATGGAAATGCATGTAAGCAATCTTCAAATACCAAAAAAAAAAGAAGGATAATATCAAACTGCAAAACTTTATTTAATACACTTGGATAACGATGAAATCCTCCTTTAATTCCAATTTTCTCCACAGGAATTATCAAAAAGAAATTCATGATTTCTGTAACACCAACTATATCTGAGTATACCATTCTAATCAAACAAGAGCTATTTCATATTCAAAACAAAACTTTTGAGTCAGAATGTGTAACATCAATGACTCTCTTTAGTTACAATTCTGAATCACGCTCTCATTATCCCATCACACCCTTCTTTTTTACCCTTCTCATTGACACATTATTTTCAAACTTGAGCCTAACTCATGACAGCCTAGTCATCACATGCAATACAAAGTATCCGCACAAATATGCTTTGTCTACAGTTTTATTAAACAGACTAACCTAACAACTGAGACTGCATTCCACATCACAAAGTTTACAACTCAGCTTTGTCTAATTATTATTATTATTTTATTATAATTCAGAAAAATTAAACATCAACCTACCTGATCAGGTCCCTTGGGAGGAACAGGAACACTCATTCTTATAGCAGAAGTACCGTCTTTTGAGCTTGGTGCTTGAGCTCTCCTTCTTTCCTCAAATAAATTTTCGGAACTACGAGTATGAGAATGCTCGCTTCTTTCAACATGTTTCTGCAAATATACAGAAGACCTTCCAGGAGGAGAACTTGGTTTTCCATCTTTTGAGACCCATCTCTTATCTTCATACCTGTAAGAACAACCAAGTAACAAATAAAAGTAAACAATACTGCAAACAGAATTTAGATTCAAATGATAGCTAATAAAAGGGTAGGCACATACTTTGCACGGATAAAATTCTCAATACCAACTCGATCATAGTTAGGGGGTAACTCAGCTTCCCAGTAACTATTTGCTCTATCATTTCCCATAGCTGTATGAAACAGTATAGAGCAGTCTGTTAATTAATCTTAGCATAGACTGCAACAGAATAATGACCACCATGTTGATCAAATAGACAAACTTACATTGAATAAATGCAACCTGCTCTGGAAGCCATGTGTCAAGAGTTGCAGATCGAACCTGCAGCAAAGTCCAATAAAGATTCAAACATATTATTCTAATACACCCGCACGAAGCTCACTGAAAATCTCATAACATTGAGGAATAATTAACATTCAAAAGAACAAACATATAAATGATAAAAAGAAAAGCATTTGCCGGTCGACCATAGGAGCAACTTTTGAGGAATAGACACTAGTTATACAAGTATAGAAAGATGTCTAATGAACATTTGGCACTGGAAATATCACTTGTATAACATACTTAATAACTTTGCACTTGCATTTCATTAACTAGTCAAGAAAAACAAAAGGCAGCAGTTCTGGGAAACAGCAAAAAGTTTAGCATGACAAAAAAAAAATCCAGAGCTAAAGACAATAATAATACTTTACCATATCAAACAATGAATTAAAAGAATTATAAACCACTAAACGAACTGCTGATGAGCAGGATTGGCAGAAGAAGGAAAGCAAACTCTCTAGTTATTTGTGTTCAGATCACAAAATTTGAACTTTCCAGGTCCCTTGTTATGATTGTCAAGTGTCAAACAGCCAAAAATCCAGACTTACACCAATCAAATTGCCACCACAATCAAATCCAAGCATTCTACTTAACTAACTAGAAGACAACACGTCCTGTGGCATCACCTTAGATATATGCACACCAAGACTCCTGTGGATGCCTGAACACTGCATACATACAAATATTCCTAAATTTACACTAGCCCATCTTGGACCCCTGCATCGCACACAGACAAAAAGAGTTCAGCATCGTGGCCAAAATGGTACCAATAACAAAACCAGTAGTAACCATAACAGTAAGCATAACCAACTATTCACTCGTCATCATCATCACACAAGGATGGATAAAGCACACATACTTGGTTTTGCAATCCGCACATTCTCTGTTCTCCGGCAATTTGAGGAGTCCTTCCAAGATCTGCGCATCGAAGAAAGCAGGATATTAATACATCTTTTCAATAACGTTGAAAAAATAGCGAATAGGAAAGTTAGATCAAACAATATTGTGGTTTTTTGGAGATTAGATCAGATGAAGAGATGATTTGAATCCATTGGAGGAAGGTTAGATAGATAGGTGGGGGGTAGAACTAAGAATTAGGGAGAATTGAAGGGGCAGAAAGGGAAAGAGAGGACCTTTCTGTGCCTGGCATTGAGTTCTTTAGAGACGTTGGCTTTCTCGTTCATGATAACCGGACCGGAGACGGAGAAGAAGCAGAAGCAGAAGCAGAGACGGGGCGGTCAATTTCTTTTATTCTTTATTTCTTGCGAAACGTGAGAAAGAAAGAAAGGAGAAAAGAAAACAGGGAGATCACACGCACCACACCACACCACAACGCTGTGTTTTGCCCCGCTCGTCTTGACTTTTCTTTTTTCTTTTTTCTTTTTCTATAGTATTGCTTGGGCTTTGGTTAAATAGTAATGGGCTTTGGTTAAATAGTAATGGGCTAGTATTTCTTGGGCTTTGTCTAAATAGTAATGGGCTGGACACTTTTAGGGAAAGCAAGAAGTTTTGATTTGCGGGATGAAGAAAATTCGGATCCACAACCACAACAAAAATTTATTTATTTCGAACCAAAGGAAATTTTATATTACAAGCTCAAATCTATTATTTAGTTGATACACTTGATAAAAAAAAACTGACAATTTTACAGAAACAGGAAAATCTAGATAGGAACATCTTCCATGTTCTGCGGCTGATCATCAGGGATGTCAACCAAGATTTCGTCCGGCACGCCGTGAACCACACCCGCCGGAGGAGGAGGCAGCTCAATTCCTTCAACTTCCTGGCCTCCTGCGTGGGGCCCACCAAGTCCTAGACCGATCTGATGGCCAATCCACTCACCGGACCTCCTCACCATGCCTGAGAGGCGATCTAGCCAGGGCGAAGAGGCTGCGACGATGATGAACACTTTCCAGAACAACGCCGGCGGCAAAAGGAAGGACGCCGGTATTAAGATCAGCAAGGCCTCTGACAGGGAATCCTGAATCTCAAAGTGAATTGGCTTGGCTTTGATAGAGATTATGATTTGGGTGCGGAGGAAGAGCAACAGAAGGAAAATGGTTACGATTAGGATGATTGTTTGGTGGAGGTGGTCTTGGTGTATCAAGAAATGAAGTAGGTTCTCGATCGTATTTTGAAAGAATTGTGATTTGGAGAAGAAGTTGATTATAATCGGAACAAGAAACCTGCAATCGGCCATGGCTTGGGTTTAGGACGTGAGATCTCTGCGATTTTTTCGTGATGAAAGAGACCAGTCGTAAAACTTTATAGTCAAAACAACGCGCTTCTGTAGCCAACTTGCAAGTATTTTATGATTAAAAACTCAATAATACTTGAAAGTCTTTTATTCGGACACGCGAGACGCAACCCACTTTTAAAGAATTCACATTCTACGTATTTATTTGAATTTTCTTTTCAATAATAAAAAAATGTATAAAATTGAAAAGTTGAGTGTAATGTAATATCTCATTCTCAAAATGCTACTTATTTTGAAATTCAAAATTATAAAATTACACTATAATAACTTGTAATTCAAAACTAAGAACATAATTGGTTATAAGAATTAAATATAAAAAAATATAATAATAAATGAAGCTAAAACTTACCATAATACAGTTGTTTTGAGGCATTATTGGAGGTGTTTGAAAAACTCGTCTCGTCTCGTCCTTTTACCTCCCTATACGGACGTGACACGTCTGCCAGGCTGCCACTAGGCCTTTCGGCCCTTTTCTCTAAATACAAAATACCAATTAATCCATATCTGACTAAAAAGTTTAACTATAAAAATAGTATTATTATAATACCAAAGTTCAAGCCGTTAACTTACGTCATAAAATGCTATGTACTAATTAATTTAACTACAACCTCATTTACTATAGAAATAGTATTATTATTATTTTTTTCGAATAGAAACTAATATTTCAAATTGAAATTATTAACTTGAGTTTTTTATTTTTTTAATAAAGCTCCTTTTCCTCCATAGAAACAAAGTCCTAAATATTATTACTCCTAACTAATTTGCTAATAATTTAGAGGTAATTAAATAATTTAGACGTTTTTTTTTAAATGTCACATTTGAAAATATAAAAATGATATTTTAATAGTGATAATATTTTTCGACTAAAAAGTTTTTTTATCAATGATGGAGGGAGTGATCCATATCTTTCTTTCATATAGAAGGAGTCAATTCACATAATTTATTTTAAATAATACTTTCTCCAGACTCAAATAAATGATATTTTAGTATAAAAAAATCTGTCTCAATTAAATGACGTTTTATAATTTTCTAAATATTTTATCATTATTATATTCAATATAGAGGAGAGAGATTATTATTTATTGGTTAATTTATTTAATATAGTAAAAAATATAATTATTTAATATTAAAAATACTCTCACCAATCATTATTTTAAATTTTGTATCTGATTTTTAAACATCATTTATTTGAGTTCAAAGGGAGTAATAATAAAAAAAATGCGGGGAGTTTTCAGGCTTCTCTTCTTTTTTCCCCTTCTGATCCTAATTTGGTACGTTTCATTACGACGCGTTCCATTCGTAAGGCATCTTGTAAAAGTCGTTAAGCAATTCTTTCCTTCTGTGCCGTACTTTTCACGTCTTTTTGGAATGAGCGCATCATTAGTAACGAGTAACGATTAGTTACCAACATTAGTTGCAGTGTAAAAAATTTGTCCATCTTTAATTAGAGTTTTGAGTTCGAATATTGGGAATGGAGAAAATCATACTAAAAGAGTCACCATTTTTTGAAGGATTAACAGAACTCGAACAAGAATAATTTCAATTGAGATGATACTCGGAAATAAAAAATTACGAGCTCTAACTTTTTGTTACAATTTTGAGACGTACACAATTTCGCCACCGAAGTCTACTCTTTTAAACATGCCACCGGAAAAGTTTTCTTTGCCAGTAATGCTATCAGATTTTTGTCAGTTTTTATTTATTTATTTATTTATTTATTTATTTGTCAACAGTGCAGTGAAGGCATTTTGCAACTTAGCTAGACCAGCCATGGTGTTAGGTTTTTCTTTAGAAGTGAAAAATATAAAAAAATTGAGAAAAAGCTTTCAATGTTGTTGAGTTTCCAAACATGTAGCTTGTAGAAAATATCTAAAATTATCAGACCTTAGCTCGACAATGATCACTGTCACTGCATTGTCCTAATGGCCAATGGATCATATGAAAAGGTAGTAACTTGAATATTGTAAGGAAATCCCTCTCATGATCTGGCAATACTGGTCAGGACTTCCGTAGTATACTACTGTATTCAGTACATTGAACATTCTTCAGAAAACACACCAGCAACCATGCTTCGACAATGGCAAGGCCGTCAGAAAAATTTAAAACCACGGTTAGAACAGACCAGGTTTCCTGGTGGAGGCCTCAATCCGCATCTTTAACTTCTGCTTCGACATCAACAATAGCTGAAGATGGTTCCCTTCCTGTATGAATCAAATAGGCAACTTTCAAGATTAGCAAGGTAATAAGAGTAGCAATGTCAAAAAATCCAGAAAGTCCTTAAAACAGAAGAAGTGCGTGATACTGGCTTGTAAACTTCAAGAGTCGGTAACTAGGTAAAACAAAGGCTATACTGTTCTTCGTTGTATTTCTTCCCAAATAAAAAAGGGGGGAAAAGACTGTATATGTAGTCTGTGGAAGTAAATTACTAAAAGTAACAAACTACGTAAATCCGACAACGGAGATGAGAGGAAATAACAGGAATTCGTGATGTACCTTTCTTCGAACCAGGGTAAAAACCACCAGATGCTTGTCCAAAAGGTGTAGATTCATTGTAGAACTTCACAGGATCCCTCACAAACTTGTCATCTACCACTGAAAAATCAAGAAAAAAATCAGAAGAAAGATGATGATGACAGCGTGATGAATGTCGAATTTGAATAGTACATCAGAAAAGTTTGACCACCTTTTCTATTTTTTGCTTTAGCTGTTTCTAGATACTGAAGATAATTGCAGAATTGAAAATTGCCAGATTGAGAAAGGGTAAAAAGAACCATGGACTTATTCATAAGCCTCTTGAACAATTTAGCTTTCCAAACACTAGGCTAGAACTAATCTAGGAAACCATATAGATGCCACGCTTGTACAGGACTGAGAGGATAAACCTTATAGTTAAGGTGAACAAAGTAGAAAAGTTGAGGGGAATGTCTTCAGGTACCGAGCTAAATTACAAAAGGCCAATAAAAACAATGAATTGGAAAGTAATGGAGATCCGAAATCAATACTTGAAACAGTATTATTCTGAAATCTAATAAGTTGAACAAACAAGGGTCTTAGCTTAAGAAATGGTGGCACTCCCGTGAAATTTATTAAACTAATCTGCTCTGATGTCTTGTGTCAAAGACACATCACAATCTATGGCTGTCCCTTATTTTAATTTTTACACGCAAAATGTTCAAAGCAAATGGTATCTACTAGAAAGCGGTAAGAATTTCAGAATGCTAGGGAGGTATGAGCGGCCTTTCACCTGAGAAAGGTTGAGTACAATATGGGCACAGCTGCACTTCATTCAATGTAGATCTGACAAGATAACATTTGTTCAGACACAAAACAGAAGGAGCTAAAATATCAGAGAAAAGTTTTCTACAAGTTCGAATAGTGATTGTTGTCCTCACTTGAAAATCTGGAACTCATTTCCACAATTCGGGCACTGTACATAGCAGAAAACGCAAAGGATCCTTTAGTGATAATTCAAACCACTCTAGATCTTCTCCTAACCCCATAGGAAATGGGCTCTACATGCATATGCCAAGCATACACGCACCCCAAATAGACAAATAAGAAGCAAGTGCATAGAAATAATTGATAAAAAGGGAAAAAATAAATAAAAGGAAAAGCTCGAGCAATGAACACAGAAGGTTAAGACTCTCACATTGCTTTGAACCATGTCACGGCCTACCCACCAGAGAAAAGCTCCCACGCCCAAAATTGGTAAGACTACTGCAAGAAGCTGCACAACCAAAAAAAGGACCAGTCAGTTACATCCAACTAAGTGGACTGAGCTGATTACAAGACACTAGACCACCAACAATTCTCTTTAATGCAAATGACTCCATATGATATGAGCTCTAAATAGTAATCAGCTATCAGTTTTAAGCGAAAAACTGGGAAGTTTAGAAACAATTTAGTCCACAATCAAGCATCTAGTTATACCTGGGACCATGGACTAGCAACCACCAGATGGTTCCACGTCCCATAAACGCTATATACCTAAGGCCCTGAGGCAGCCATGCTGAATACAAGAAACTCAAGCTGGATGAAAGCTAAAGATCAAAAAGGATAGGAAGAAAAAAGAGGAAGGTGCAAAATTTGATGTTGATAATCACAGATCAGATCAGTGGGCCTCTGTTTCCCCTTAAATCAGGAGAACGTCTCCGCGCTGCATTTAGTGCAATGAGCTTGGCATATTAGCTAATACATCTCGAAAGGAAATTGAACAATTGATGGATCAAACACTGATGATTACATCAAAGTACTAACCTTCCAAATTCAGCAAAAACATTATATGGTGATGAAAATAATGCCATGTCTCATATTCAAGTAAACTATAATAAATTGGGACAAACCAAAATCCAATTTTAAGTTAAGAAACTATAGGACCTCTAACCATGTTCAAGGATGCACAACACATTTTTCTTTTTCCCCCATTTTATTTTGACAGAATCCAGATGAAAGCAGACAAAACCAGCAATCGAGCATTAGCAAACAAACAATCCAATACATGGTTAATCATTTGATTCTGAAGAAAACCAATAGCTAGAAAGAGACATACCCATATAGAAATAATAGCATCGAAAATCCATCCAACTGCGTCAAAAACCCAACCAAGCTGTCCAGTCACTCAAAGATAAGTCAACCCAACAGCCAAAGCAATATTGCCCAGAAGCTTAACCGTGTCACTGATATCTCCCTCATCATCTCCTCCACCCCCATCACCTAAACCCTGGTTAAACCTCACCAAAACCACCCTCCTTCCGCTCTTCCTCTTTAATCCTTCATCTTTCACAAAAAAATCACCTTTGCCTCTCATCGTAACTCCACCAAACAACCTCCATCTCTCCCAGGAATCGATGTTTGGGGGGGGCGACAGTGATAGATTTAGGATTTGTATTCAGGGGGTGCGGGGGTTCGCCCCCGAATTTTTTTTTGAATATTTTAAAGGGAAGTTAAACGAGCTAAACGAAAAATTGAAAAAAATGTTTAAGAGTATTTGTACTTTACCTTGCAAGTTGCACTTTAAAACTGTAACACACTAATTCGGTACAAACAAAATTATTCTAACAATGGGTGTGCATCATTTCGAGTTACAATACACGATGGTGAAAATTTTGAGAGTTAGGTTTTGAATTGGGGATTTCGAATTTTTAGAAAATTTGGGTATTTTTAGAGCGAAATTGAAAGTTGGGTTTTGTTTAGAGAAGGATTAGGAGTTAAAGTTTTAATTTTGGGAGAATGTGGTTTAATGGAGGAAATTTGGTTGAGGGAGAGGGAGAGTACGGGTTGGAATTAGAAATTTTGAGTGCTCATTTTTTTTTTTTTGAGGGAGAGGGAGAGCACGGGTTGGAAATTTTGAGTCATTGAGTGCACATTTTTTTTTTTATTATTATTAATATACTAATGACATATATTAAAAAAAAATTAAAAAAATTAAAAAAAGTTTGGGGTGGCCATAGCCTCCCCTGGTCATACGGTACCTCCGTCCCTGATCTCTCCTCAAAGACTCTAACTTTGAATCTATTTTGATCAAAAGAAGTAATATTTGAGCTGGATATATGGTGGGAATCGAAGGGCTTTTTGCATGTATAAAAATGGATAGTGTTGAAGGGAGATATGTTGCTACTAGAGAATTGAAGCAGTGCCGTCATGTGGCAAGAATGGTGAATATTAAGACAAAATGTACAAGACGGGTTTTGGATAATGTACCGCAGATTTCATAGTTAATGAAAGGCGAAAACCAAGTTTTTGCAATCGAGTTTCTAGTAAAATCTGATTTTCGATGAGCTTTCAACTTCAATTGGATATGCGGTACTTATTGGCACAATTTCTCCCAAGAGTGCCACGTATTCCCAAAAAAAATTACTCAATCTTTTCTCAATTTTACGATGAATTACTTTTTTTCTACAAATGAATTTCATTTTTTTTCTAAAAAAAATGAAATATACCTAGTATTTTTTTTTTGTCCAAATGAATATATTACATGCATATACTTCTAACATTAATTAGATTAACATTAAAAATCTAATACCTCATCATATAATATTTTAAAAATTTTATTTTGATGTATAATGTGTACTCACCGAGAATATAAAATGACGAGAAAAAATATCTTAAATATATTTATTATTTGAATGTGTAGTATAACTAGTGATGGTTGAATGTTTTTTTTAATAACATTTTATGATGAATATAGATTCTTATCCTTTTCACTAATTCATTAATACAAATTTGCAAAAAATATTATATTATATTAAATAGATTATAGAGTATTATTGAATTATATATGGTTAAAGTGGGTTTTTGACTAAATTTGGGCGAGCTTTACTAACAAAAAATGAGTTTTGAAAGTTAACCTGATCAAATTGATGTTAAATATACGATTCATACGATTGGTTTCCATATTCATACACTTAGTTCGTGTACATTTTTTCTTCAATTCAATTTAATTTCTTTAAAGTTTTTTTTGGTTTTACCTTTAAAAAAATGCCAATATTTATGTGAAATTCTTATTTTGACCATTTAAATGGACAATTGATTTTATACAAGCAATTAATATTATACATTTTGACAGAACTTTGGTAGAATTTGTTTTTTTATGCGTCATTCAAAATTTCAGCATAAAAAAATGATTCTCATTGACTAAGAAAATTGAAATGCGTGCTGAGTTGGAAATTTGTATACTGTATATCATAGCGGGGATAGCTCAGTTGGGAGAGCGTCAGACTGAAGATCTGAAGGTCGCGTGTTCGATCCACGCTCACCGCATTTTTTGACGATTTAATAGTGAACGACTCGTATTAAGGAACTCATTTGGTATTCAACTTATCAAAGCGACATGTCGGTTTAAGGAATTCATTTTCACCAATAAAGTCGCTCACCGCTTGTTCAGTTGTTCCTATAAATTTAATTGCCAAACGACCAGCTATAAGATTTTTTTTTCCTTTCTACCATAGCCTAAAACAGTTAATCAACATGTATTTTTCGCCTAATTAAACCCTACTCGTACAAAATTAATTCAAACAAGTTTGTAAAGCAATGCCAATTGGCTGTACGATTTGACAAAATATTAATCTGACCCTACTTGTTGTGAACACCCCTAACTACTATAGTAATTAAGATTATTAATCTTGTGGTAGAAAAATTCAGCATCAATGACTTTTATACTCTGCAAACGCTTGTGACTTGGAAATTTGTCAATAATGAGGCCTTTGCTAAAACAAGAAAGCATAGCATGTAAAAAAGTTATGGCGTTTTGTTGCATAGATAAAATACCTTTTGTGTAAGACTTGGCAATAATAGCGGGGATAGCTCAGTTGGGAGAGCGTCAGACTGAAGATCTGAAGGTCGCGTGTTCGATCCACGCTCACCGCATTTTAGCTGATCATTGTAAATAACGACGACGTTTAGACATCTCTCACGCTCTTTGTTATCTTTCTTCTCTAATGACTTGTGATTGAATAAAATTATAGCTAAATAAAGGGGTGTTCTTTTTTTTCTTTCCATTTCACTAACTCTAGCTAGTTTCATTGATATACTTTAATTTTCATATGACATGACTCACTTTAAATTTACTAATTTTCCGTACACTACACTTAAAATTATATTAAAGAAATTTAAATATCTCTTATATACTCTTTAATTTCATCACTGTTCATATACATTTTTCATACCATACATTCGAGTACTACCCATTTTAAACTTACTAATTTCTCCTACAATTTGAAATCATGTAAGAAAAGAAAAAAATTATAATATTTCTAAATATATTATAATCTTACCATGTATCAAACACACTTTTCATACGGTACGCTCAAATAACGGGATTGCGCACCACGGGGTCCCTCCACTTATTATTTTCATTTTAGTCAGTCCCTAACGTTTGTTTTTGTTTGATTTGGTCCCCCACATTACCTCCGTTAGACCCGCGAAGTCCCTCCTCCGATAACGACGCAAACGGCCGTTAGTTTTGATTTTTGTATTATTAAATCTGACAAAAGTTACTAACGGCGGGACCCACATGTCGGGAAAATTAATTTAAAATTTAAAAATATTAGAAAAATACTAAAAAATAAAATAAATTAAAAGAAAAATATTAGAAAAATACGAAAAAATTAGAAAAATTAAAAGAAAAATAAATTATTAATTACAAAAATACAGAATATTTAGAATATTTAATTTTAAAATTCAAAAATATATAATTAATTTTAAAATTGAAAAAAATAATTATTTAATTTTAAGAAAAAAGAGTAAGAAAGAAAAAAATTAAGAAAAAAATTAAATAATTATTTTTTTGAATTTTAAAATTAATTAATTATTTTTGAATTTTAAAATTAAATATTATAAATATTCTGTATTTTTGAAATTAATAATATTATTTTTCTTTTAATTTTTCTAATTTTTCTTTTAATTTTTCTAATTTTTTCGTATTTTCCTAATATTTTTAAATTTTTAAATAATATTATTAAATTCAAAAAAGAGAAAAAAGAAATAAATTAAATAATTATTTTTTTGAATTTTAAAATTAATTAATTATTTTTTTGAATTTTAAAATTAATTAATTATTTTTTTGAATTTTTCGACACATGGGACCCATTTTTTCAGTTTTTATAATAAAATAATAGAAACTAACGGCAGTTTGTCACCGTTAAGGGAGGAGGGACTCCGCAGGTCTAACGGAGGTAACGTGTGGGACCAAATCGAACAAAAACAAACGTTAGGGACTGACTAAAATGAAAATAATAAGTGGAGGGACCCCCGGGTGCGGAATCCCCTCAAATAACATTCACTAATTCCTAAAGCAAATTGTTCACACCCCTATATATTTTCAGAAATGAATTGTGGGATGCACCGGGGAATGGTGTGGTTAGGGTGACAAAATGATGGGTGTGAGTAAGGGTTAAATGGATACCAATGCTTTAGTTAACAATACTCTATTTATTAATTATCCATATCATTCTTTAAATGGGTACCATATTCATATAATTTCATTTAACCCATACATATCTATTAATATATTCTTTCTAATTATCAAAGGTTTAATGACATAAAACAACCCTAAATTTTAAAAAATTAATTAATCGCAACCCTGAATTTATTTTTTGTTTAATCACAACCCTGAATTTATTTTTTGTTTAATCACAACCCTGAACTTTCGACTTAATGATAAATTCCACCCCTGCCGTGACGGAACATTGACGTGGTCCGTTATGTGCCAAGTGTACCGCCACGTGGATGCCACGTCGGCTATCCACATATGCAGATGTCCATGTCACCATGCCACGTGGCTGTGGGACCCACAACCACGTGGGTTAGGAAGTTAGTGGGGAGTAGGTCCCACAGCCACGTGGCATGGTGACGTGGACATCTGCATATGTGGATAACCGCCGTGGCAGCCCCGTGGCGGTACACTTGGCACATAACGGACCTCGTCGCTACCACGTCAGTGTTCCGTCACGGCAGGGGTGGAATTTATCATTAAGTCGAAAGTTCAGGGTTGTGATTAAACAAAAAATAAGTTCAGGGTTGCGATTAATTAATTTTTTAAAGTCCAGGGTTGTTTTATGTTATTAAGCCAATTATCAAAAGAAAATATACCTATTAATCCATTTAAATATAATTATTTGTTACAAAACTAATCATACTATGTTTGACCATGTTTGACTAAAAAAATGTATATTTGGATTAAGTTTTTGATCATATAGATTCGATTTTTATTTATTGAGTAGACATGTCTAACTTATGAAGGCTCGACTTTGCTCAAGTATTGGACTTGGTTTTGACCCAGGTTTATCATGTTAGGTTGGTTTTGACCATGCAGATTCTAAACTCTAAACTTGATTTAAATTAAGTGTACCTATTTTTAACCATGTAAGATTGATTTTGATCTAGTTGAGTTTGAGTTTGACTATGTAAGCTCGATTTTGATTATATACGCTTAGATTTGATCAAATGGACCTGAGTTGATCACATGAGCTCGTTTTTATTTTTGATAATTTAGGCTCTCAATTTTGATCGTGTAGGTCTGATTTTTAGCTATATGGCTAAAATTTTGATACGTAAACACAGTTTTAGACATAAATTTGATTTTTACCATGTAAATTTGGTTATGCTATCGATTCTTTCTTTTATTGCCTCCCTCTAGTAGGGAGTGAATATATTTCTTCAGCTTATTAAGAAAAAATATGTAAGAGAAGTGAAGGATTGTAATTCAGCCTAGCATATACAAGCCTGAAATCCTAGCTAGTGATACCATTATTTCTATTCAACTAATGAAATTAAATTAAATTAATCCTAAATGTTTGAATCATTGACCATGTTGGATTCTATCTTGTTTCATTTCCGATATAACATGATCTTAGTTATTCTTAAATACGGGGCGTTCTTTCTATTTTCACTCGTTTTTGTGGCCCAGACATCTATTTTACTAATTCTAATTTCGCCATGTATTAGATGCATTTTTCGTGCGATGCATTCGAGTAACGCCCACGTTAAACCTACTACACTTGGAAATCATGCAAGAAAAGAAAGTAAATTTGAATATTTCTTGACAGATACAATGCAGGTTGTTCATACCTGTAAAAAAATTGCTCCAACTCTCTTTAAATGGACCTTCATTCTCCCAATTCTCAAATTGAGTGTTAATCTCTCCTCTCTCTTTTTCTCTTTTTCTTTTTCTTGTCAATAAATTGCCTTAGGGTGAGATAAGATCATATCAGTTGTTAATTTTGTTGACATGGCTCCAGGTAATTTTTTTTTTCAGTTGCTATTTTCTTTGATGATTATATTTAACAGCCATCATTATTTATGTGTAAAGTGATATTTAATTGATCAAAACATCGTTGAAATGAATTTGAATACGTAAATGTCTCGTTCGAAATAAGTTATAATTTTATTATTCATTTAAATATTTGTTCGTACCTAATGATTATTAATATAATTATATTTTTATTTTATTTTTAAAAGTGAGAAGAGGGAGAAAAGTGGAAATGGAAGTAGATGTTCAAATTTCTGAAGCATTGTTCATGGAAAAGGAGCTGAGTCAGCTGACTAGATTGGAAGGTTTCAAGAGAGGAGTTGACTTTGTAGAGGTCAAATGTGGATGCACCAGCCGTAAATATGGTGATTCCATGGGAACCCTTAAAGTTTATCCCAATGGCAAATTCGTAATAAGCTGCGACTGCACTCCATGGTGCCAAGAGGGTAACATTACTCATACATTTTATTTCTTTTCTTTTTCAAAATCTATGTTACAAATCTTGGTTGAAATGCAAAACATTTTTATGTTTAAAACATCAGTCTCAATTAGAACTTCCCACTAATAAGTTCGTATATCAGCCTGTACTTTCTATAAAATATAAAAATATATTAAAAAATGTTAAATTTTAAATTCGACTTTTTTAATTGACAAAAGTTGGATTTTGCATGAGAAATTGATAGGGGTGGTTTTGTGAGTTTTTGAACTGAATAGTATTTGAGCAATTGGTTGCAATTGAATTCTTGAATTTATGTCACGCCGCACTATAAAATAAGAAATTTGTGAGTATATACTCGATTGAATTTAGATAAGTTAAGATTGGATCCTCTAAACGAGTTAAATTTTATGAAAGATTGTCCATCCTCGATTTTTTATACTATTATTTACTGATAAATTTTACAATTATGAGATTTTATCATCAATAATTTTTACTTAGTTGATAGTGATTTAACATAATGTATAAGATTCACTAGAAAAAAAGACGAAATAGTGTTATAACTTAGGGTATGTTTGAAATTGCTTTCTGTTTTTTTCCGAATTATGAAGTTTAAAATACTAATTATTATTACATTTTTTTAAATTCAGATAAACTTACTCCTTATGAATTTGAGAAGCACTCTCAAAAGGAAGGAACTAGCAAGTGGTCCCATCACATTTGGGTCCGTATTGATGGCAAGAAAGTGGCCTTGTGGAGGACTCCTCTGCTCAAATACTACAAGCATGCAAGCAATGGAGCTAGCGGTTCAAGCACAAGAAAGAGGCACCATGATGAGTTCATCAAGTGCACCAACTGCAACAAAGAGCGCCGGTTCATCCTCGCCAACGAGGTCTATCGCAAGATCTACCATAAAGCCTTAATCAACAAAGAATGGGTTTGTTCTGACCGACCCTATCAGCCGTAAGTCTACTTTTTTCTTTCTTTCTTTCGGTTTCTCCGGAAGTCCTCTCCCTATCCCGTCCGAACACGAGAGACTAATTATTCTCGAGCATTATCTGATGGAAAAAAGAGAAGACTCATAGTAGACCCAAACTCAATATTTGACGCATCTTTTTTCCGAATGTGAGACTAATTCTTTTCGAGCATTGTCTGATATAAAAGAGAAGACTCTCCTAGCATTTATAATTTTCTTCATTTCTAGGTAGAAACTCAGTTTCTGAATTAATGACGGACAAATAATCACTTATGACTCGATTAGAACTAACGCAACACCAAAACATGTTAGACCCTCATGTATGGTTTGAGGGAAAAACGGGAGTACATTAGTGTTTTGGATTCATTATAAAGTGTTTGGTTGCTTATGATTTTGAGTGTGTCATTTCCAGAATTACCTGTGAGGACAAGGAAGAGCGAGCTACCCGGAAACGGGGCGGAATTTGTCCTGTCAGATCTATGTGCAAGGGTTGCTTCAAATGTGTCTGTATTGGGTGCCTTAGTTGCAGGTTTCCTTGGTGCACATGCCGAGAGTGTGTGGACTACATGAAAAATGCAGACCCTTAATGAGGTACTCCATGTTTTTTCATTCCTGTTCTGTCATCTCTAGCTAGCTAGGTCAGGAAAGCCAAAAAAACCACAGAGAACTCTAATTTCTTCGATAACATTTTATTAGATGTTTGACTTATGATCACAGTTTCAAGTTACAGATGTTTTATGATTTTAATGCAATGTCATTTTGAACTTCAAGTCTGTTTGTTTTTTATTTTCTTTGATATGTAGAGGCGGGCTTTGAACTCGAGTCCTTATACTTTACTACCTGCAGACAACCATTGAGCTACATGCTCAATAATGGTCTGTGTTTTATTATTGCAATGCGAATTTTATTCACGAGACTCAGCACTCTATGGCTGGAAACACACAGAGTTGAACACAATTAGATAAATTAAGATTTGTAGGAACTCTGTTTAGAAATTTTCCAGAAAGCTAGTAAATTATCAGCCCTAGAAATCATGCTACTACAACTACATAACTTTGAAAACTTAGCAATTATCTCACTAGACAGAAAACTAAATCCAAAATAAACAAATAATCAACCGACAATATAGAGTAAAAGAATCCTATTCTCTGTTAGAACAGTCATCTTCTAAACATCATAAAGTATATTGATGGAGATTGGGGACACACCTGTTGACATAAAATGAGATCGCGTCCTGAAACTGCAATGAAGTAGACCAAGAAGGCCTGACCAAACATTCAGAAAGAAACGCATTGAGTCTGTTAAAATTTGGAGAACAAGACCATATATTTTCTCTTCATCTGTTTCATGTAAATTCCGTATACAAATACAAGGTGTACTTGCACAGTTTCAAAGATTTCAAAAAATACAACATTCCTTTTCCTATAATGCCTCATCCACGACACAGATGACTGGCATGTACAAACAGTGTGTTACCTACACTACACTATGACAAGTGAGAACTGCTTTCATCTACGGTAAAACTGTGCTCTATTGACGCCTACAAAAACCCTAGTCAGCAAGACTATCTATAAACTATGCACCTGAGGACCAAAAAGAACCCAAAATTTTCATTTCATTCCATGGAGCATGCATATGCATCAAAAGCTTGCAAGCATCTATACGTTACTTGGTGAAACTGGGAGTCTCTCTCTGCACACAACTATGCTAGCTGTTGTCCACTGATTATCCGATTCCTGCCCCTGCCTCTCCGTGCATTAGCAATGGTAGTAACCAAGGACCCACTAGAACTGGCCAGAGCACCAGGTCCCATTAGCTTCAAGCCAAGATTTTGAATCAAAAATAACAACTTACCCTCATCCCCTCCAGTAACCTGCTGTAGGTCATGAGCCTGCTGAAGGGACAACACTGCATAAAGGTGCAACGGTAGGCTTAGAGAATCTTGAAGGCTATTTCCTAACTCCTTCAGATCATCTCCACAACTCTCAAAACTAACTCTCAAAATAGCCAATGACTTGGGGTCTTCTGTCAAAGGATTAGTTACAAATGAGAATTTTCCGTATTCTAGATCAGGCCTCTTGAATAGAGCAACCAATGCATCATTGCTATGTCCAACATTCCTTGGAACAGACCTTCTTGAATTGTTTTGACAACCTCTACTGGCTATCAGAATGCGAGAAGCTTCTCTTAAGCCGCTCAGGAAAGCACCATGCATAGTGGCTGGATATTGCCTAGTTGTTGCCTCACCAGCAAAAAAAAGCCTTCCTCCAACACTTTCTGCAAGTATATCATAGTCACCACCAGATGATCCAACCCTCACATGAGAATATGAACCATGACTAAAGGGATCGCCTCCCCACCTTGTACATATTGTTTGTATAGGATCAGGTACATCAATGCCCTTTGGACCGTATATGCCTGTACAAATAGTAATAAGACATAAGTTCCATTAAATATTCACAAACAATTTATCATAAAGCAAAAATATAGGAGAAAGAAAACAGAATAAGCAGCAAAACAGTGACTTGACTCACCCCTGAGAACGCTTAGAACACGACAAAGTGAGGTGCATGGATCTGTGTGTTCAAACATTTGTGAAGCTTCTCCAGCCACCAGAGCAATAAGCACTGGGCCTCCAGAAACAGTATGATTGCCATAGAACAAAAAGAACTCTCCACGCATATTGCTGTGCTCACTGAGACATCCAAATGTATCCAGGTCTTCTCCCCAAAAAACATGAGGGAAAACCATTGCCACTTTATTAAGAAGCCCAAAACCCAACCTTTCAATTGCTGCTAGCTTCCTTTCGGGTAATTCCGGGTCAAATGTGATGCTTCTTTTCTTCAGCACTCCAAGTGGGACAGTGCACAGGGCCATATCTGCTTCAAGCACCTGCCCGTTGGCAACAACCTCAACCTTTTCATGTCCATATCTAATGGTATCCACAGTCTTCCCGTACAATATCGGAACCCCTCCACATAGTGCTTTTATCAATCTCCAATTCCCTCCAGCAAGAAAGCAATGATCACCACCCATTTCATAAGGATCATCCTGATCCCAATATGTAGCTGACAGATTTGAAACACACCCTGCATTTGCATATTCCAAGTTAGCAAGATGCCAATCAAGTAATTGCCTCTCATCAGTGGTTCTAGCCACAGCATACAACTTCCTGAGTCTCTCCAAAACTGAACCAAGAGAAATATCACTAGCAAATCCACCCATTATTTTTCTGAGCTCCATGACTTTGTCAAGCAACTTATTAAAGATAACTTCAATCTTGGAATCGATTTCCTTGTCCAAAGGCGCTCCGTCTGGTTTGTATAATGGGCAGTTATCTCTGACCTTGTGAAGAGGAATAGAAAGTTGCCTAGCAAGAACTCCAAGAGGATTGGCATGGATACCAGTAATCACACTGCCGCCGAGATCCACAGCAGCAAACTGACCCTTCCTACCCATCTTTTGAGTATAAACTCTCCCCCCAGGACGATTTCTACCTTCCAGAAGAAGAACCTTGAAACCAAATGACATGAGCTGCCTCGCTGCTGCTAGACCTGCGAGTCCTGCTCCAACAATAATCACAGACATTTCATTTGTCACTTCTGGCACAGGAGATGTGAGTGGCGATAGAAGTCCAAAATTAATATATCCATTATATAAGAGGAAGTCATATGCAGCAGATATCAAATGCTCATAATCATTGCTCACAGTTTCCCTAATCTCCCCTTTTGATAACCACATCTGCACATTACTCCTCCACCTCGCAAGGATATGATTCCTCACAACAATATAATCGTTCTGCTCTTTTCCACCCAACTCTGTTACTACCCCAGCTTGAATCTCCTCCTCAAGCAATGCATCAATAGGGAACCCCAGAGATATAGCCATCATAGCCTCAGTTTCAGTCTCTTTCTCGAGATCCTTCCTTGTTCGATTCTTTTTCTTCGAGGCAGCACCTAATTGCTTCTCTATAATTTCATCCATCAAATTCTCATCGTAACTCCGCACACTTGCTTTCCTCCTTAAAGACCTCTTAGTACCCGAACCATCTTTCCCAGGGATTTCCATTATCTTGCATCACACAATAAAAAAAAAAAAAAAAAATTCAATTCTGGAAGCCGAAACGCCACGGAAACATCAGCATGAGATGCTACAACACTATGCCTCAAATGAAACTTAACATAAACATACATTTCTCATTAACAATAATTGAAATGAACTTTCCATTTACTACCAAATAACAAACAAACCACTCAACAAACAAGTTTCATCCAAATCACAGTAAATTCTTCCTGACGTGATTCAGAACCAAAAGCCCCCATTAAATCTTACACTTCTCATATCACCAAAAGAAACTATCAAAAACACCAACAGGACGACACTATAAAATTGTAAGTATAGGAAGGACTGTTTAAACTTATCATGGATTTTTATGATGCATATGTACACAGAGTAAACAAAACGACGAAATGGTGTGCACCTTTGGGTCTCCAGGCCAGGGGGACTGCAGTTTGGCGAAGGGATTTGATTAGGGTTTCTGTGGGGTGATCTTCAAATTGAGAAGCGAGTTAACTCAGTAAAATTATTAGAAAAACAAGGATTGGATTTGGAGGGAACTGGAAATGAAGAAACTGGGCCGGGCCTAGTTATTGTTTGGAAAAACAAAATAAGAAGCGAATGGGTCCAAACGCCAAAGACCCCAGCTTAGTTGAATAGCTTAGTCAGTGGATGAGAAATAATTGGTAATTCCACTAAGCTATTCAATTATTTCGAAGAGCGGCAAAATATTTATATATATAAAAAAATCGAGTTCAATTTAAATAATTTATTTTATTCATCTAACAAATATATATATGAAATATTTGTCAATCTATATTTTCTCAAAGATACAATTTTGATCTTTTAATATTTAATATTTTTATTAAAAAAAAATAGCAAAAAATCATGAAAAATGTGGACACAATAGGTTTTTCTTTGGTTTCTTGCAATATTAATTACAATTATATGAGTATAATTTTAAAACTTTAGTTGAAAATTCACTCATTATCTTTATATTGAAAGGTAAAGTGTTTTTGTTATTTCTATAGATACTACTTTTACATAATAATTTATTTTTATCCATCAGCTGGATAATCACTATGATCCAATGTGACATGCATCCAGTTTTTTTACTTTTTCAAGTGATTCTAATGATTTGGTTAATGCTTCTGCGTTTTATATAAATAGGTTAGGTTAGGCTAGAGGTTGGGTGTTCTCTTCAATCCAAGCAGCTATGGCGGCTCCAGTTTCTACAAGAGCCAAAACCAAGGAGGGGTCAGAACAGATTCCGATCGATGTAATTGAGGAAATATTGGTGATCCTACCTGTCAAATCTGTTCTGCGGTTCAGATGGGCTTGCAAAACATGGCACTCTTTTATTTCTGATCCCAAATTCGCTAAATTACATAAGATTCGACCTTGTATTTTGATTTGTAAAGAACCTCAAGAGTTTTCAACCATACATATCGAATCTTTACTGAGCGATAGGGATGATGGTACAGCGCCTGCACCAACGACAACCCCAACTCCCCTTTTCCTTCCATGGGAAACTGATCATAACTGTAATGCTGATGGTAGTTGTACTTCTCAATTTCTGGGGTCAAGCAGCGGCCTGATTTGTGTTGATCATGAAAGAATTCACTCCCCTGACAGGAGCGGATTGATTTTGTGGAATCCATCAACTAGAAAAATCAAGAGGCTGCCTCCTGCTAGATGTTCCCCTCGTCCCAAGATTAGTTATGCTGGGTTCGGTTACGATGAATCGGTAGATGATTATAAGTTAGTTTGGGTAAGGAGCATAAAGGATTACAATGTAGGACAAACAATAACAGAACTTGATGTGTACTCATTAAAATCAAACACTTGGAGAAGCCATTCACCTTTAAACATTAGCTTTGGACTTATTTATGCAGATCATCTAATTTATGGTGTACTTTCCAATGGGGCAATTCATTGGATTGTAGATTATTATCGTGACTCCTTGCAAGGAGATCATGGTAAATGTATTGTTGCTCTTGATTTAGCCACGGAGAAGTTTCGACTCATGGCGATTCCTCCTGGTCTTGACAGGGTAAGAAGTTTACTTTGAGAAGCCATCCACCTTTAAACATTAGCTTTGAACTTATTTATGCAGATCATCTAATTTATGGTGTACTTTCCAATGGGGCAATTCATTGGATTGTAGATCATCTGCCCGCAGTTCCACTGAAGCTGAATACAAAGCACTCGCTTCGCAATTTTTTGTGTGAACTAGGCTACACCAACTTACCACCCCCCATCCTATGGTGCGATAATTTTGGTGCCACCTACATGGCAGCCAATCCAGTATTTCATGTTCGCACAAAACACGTCGAGGTCGACTTTCATTTTGTTCGGGATCTTGTCAAGAAGGGAGAACTCTCTGTTCAGTACGTCTCCACCTCCGATCAACTTGCTGATGTATTAACGAAGTCTCTCTCCACCAAGCGGTTTAATTTTCTTTGATCCAAACTGAGTCTGGAGAAACAACCCCATCCTCAGCTTGCGGGGGAGTATTGAGCCCGCGATACATCAGCAGACCATCACCAACGTAACGTTTGCAGTAAACGCAGCAAAGAGACGTTGCATATATGGCATAACGTCTGCAGTAAACATAACACTCATCACCAACACATATATCGAATCTTTACTGAGCGATAGGGATGATGGTACAGCGCCTCCACCAACGACAACCCCAACTCCCCCGTTTACTGCGTTTATTGCAGACGTTATGTTTACTTTTTCAAGTGATTCCAAAATGTATATAAATAGGCAGCATCAGTTGTAAATGAAAATCAAGAAATAAGAAACACAATTACAATCAACTCTCAGTTTCTATACTCTTGATTTAGCCACGGAGAAGTTTCGACTCATGGCGATTCCTCCTGGTCTTGACAGGGTAAGAAGTTTAGCTGGATCTCTCTGTTTATACAGTTGTGACTGGGTTAGCAGTGTCGAGCAGGTGAATCTATGGGTGATGTAGGAGTATAGTGTGAAGTCCTGTTGGACCAAATTAGTAAGTATCATTTCCTGATAGGATCAATCGTGGCTACCCTTTGTTCACATTTCACCCGGTTCTGTGCTCAAAGGAAGATGAGATTGTGGCCATTCTTAATACTCCTAGTGGGGTAAAGATGGTGAAGGTTAACTTTCAAAACAGAGATGTTGAGTTTGAATCTCTGTCAAATGTCTGGAATAAGCCAATGTACAGATTAAAAGACTTCTCTTTTGATGCTGTCTTACACCTGGAAAGTCTGGTGTCGCTTGAAGAATAGTAGACTGGAAAAAGGTGGAGTTCCATCCTATCTAGTATCTATCCATGGTTAAAATTTTTGTGTATTTGTATACACTTTCCATCAGTACGCAACCTTTCAATTCTTAATACAATAATAGTACTTTTCAAATTCGATTTTTATACACTCATCCTATATGTAACAACCGATCCCAACAGATAGCAACCTTGTTAATTGGGGGTTAAGAAAAATATAGAACCTCATCCTCCTTGCTATCCGCATCATAATGGCAATGCTGCATCTTGTCAGAAGAAAATGGCTCGAAGCGGAAAAATCAAAAGGCTGCCTTCTACTACTAGACGACTCGGTAATCGAAATGTTGGGTTTGGTTATGATGATTCAGTGGCTGTTTGGGGTTTGGGGTTGGGTATCCAACCCAACATTTGCCAACCCAAAATGAAATTTTGGTGTTTGTTAAACACCATTCCCGAAATGAAAAAGTGAGTTTTTGGGTGGGGAAATGAGAAAAGTAGGGGGTGAGGGAATGGAGCAAAATGCTCCATTCCGGAAATGAAACTCCATTTGGCCTTCTCTCTCCTTTTTTTTTCTTTTTCATTTCATTTTAATTTTTTTACGTTATATAACCAACAAAATAAATTAAAAACTACCCCAATAAAATCTCTATTTCAAGATAAGTAATTCTAGATCCATTTTTCCTATTTTTATTAATTTTTTGAAAATGGGTTTAAGTTGCCAATGTGATTCACAACAGGCACTCAAGCCCTTAGCGTGATCACGCCAAGCCTTAGCGTGATCACGCCAAGGATTTTTCTCTCCTCCAACAAAATTGTAAAAAATCTAAAAAAAATGTAAAAATTCACGAAAAAATGTAATTAACCTAAAAATCAAGAAACATTGTAAAAAATTCCAAGAATTCACAAAAAAATTGATTTAATTATGGACAGAAGGGGCTTTTTGCCCGAAAACAATAGTCTAGGGGGGTGAATTTCAAAAAATTAAGTTCAGGGGAGGTTTTTGATTTTCGACGATAGTTCAGGGGTGGTAAAAACTATTTCCCCTATATAAAATCGTGATTTCCTTCTTCTTCTTCACTTTTTTCAGAAATTTCTCTCTCCTCCAACCCGACCCTTTCACCTCCAAAATCGATTTTCTTCTTCGAATCTCCCCCAAATCTTCTCCGAATCCTCTCAAATTTTGACCACACCTTCCCTACATCCATTCCAACAAAACCCATCAATTTATTTCGACATCCATCCGTAAAATCACTCTCAATTTATTTCGGCACAATGTCTTATTTATGGTATATAGATCAATTTTATTAGATGTTAGGTTATAAATAAATTGATTAAAAATATATATAAAGATAAAAAAATAAAAAAAATTCAAACACTTAAAATGAATTATGCCCTTTATGGTCATTTTACATCCAAATCATAGTTTTGGAAAACTGGACTACCAAATAGCACCCTCCATTTCCCAGATATCGTTTTCCCACTGAATTTTTACAATTTTACCAAACAGCACCCTCCATTTCCCAGATGTTGTTTTCCCACTGAACATTTCCTCACTGACCATTTCCCCACTAAACTGGACTGCCAAACAGAGCCTCAGTAGATGATTAAAAGTTGGTTTGGGCAAATTTCGTAGGATATGACCCACTAGAACTTGATGTATTCACAAATTCAAACCGAAAAAGTTTTAAACTGTCTTCCCAATGATGGAAAAAAGTAAATATAAACCATAGTCTTTCGACTTCCTTTCCCACACTGATTTCTTCTTTTTTCTAGCCAATTTTCAAACTGTTTTTTAGGTGTAAGCTACATTTATTTCTAAGCCGTTTTAGACCTAGACAAATTTGGATTGCACCGGTATATTCTATTAAAGAGTAAAGTATTCTGATTATGTAATTTATCCATACATATTTGTCGAATTAGTGACCTCTTGTTTGAGTAATGGGAGTGATAAATCATTCACACCAACCACCGATCGCTGTATAGTTTAAAAGAAAACAACTGCGGAGAAACATCACAAGTCTATATGCAGATACTCATTCGAGAAGCGGCCCGAAAATAAGACACAATTATTTTTGGAATTTTGGCTTAGAAGTAAGAATCAATCTAGTCAATTACTTTCAGAATATTTTATACATATTTTTGTTGTTATTTCAGCCAATTCACATTCAAAGCTGTTCTATGCCAATTCACATTCAAAGCTAGTCTATGTTAAAATTAACACCAACACATGCATAGTTAGATATATATCTCAACCACTACCGATCAAATTAATTGCACCATCACAACTACCGTATTAATTACACCATCTAACCTACCTATTAATTGCATCATCACAACCACCCATTAATTACCCTTTGACTTGAGTCATTCTTATAACTATAAATAGATATTTGTTATGCCATGAAACATGTGTGGTGTAGAGTGAAAAATAACAGTGTGCATAGTTTTAAAAACCGAACAGACCCGACGGTCTGATCGGTAAAACCGTAACCCGAAAAGATTTTCAGTTCGGTTCAGCTATCTAACCGGACCTGCAATGGAACCAGAAAAACCGATCGACCCGGCCGGTTTTCACAAAACCGACGACCCGTTCGACCCGCTATCAACCCGGCTAGGTCGATGTCAAACCAAAATGACGCCGTTTTGGGTTTTTTTATAATTTTTTTAATTTTTTCAATATAGAAAATTTGATGGGCCGACCCATTATAGACACCGGTTCAATCTGGTACAATTATCTAAACTTGAACGGTTCGATGTGTGAACGACCCAGAACGATCCAACGGGTCAATCCGGTCGAACCCGATCGAACCTCAGTTGAACCCGGTTCAAATCGGTCCGACGGGTCACTCCGGGTCGGTTTTTAAAACTATGGTGTAGTGTAGTGAAGTAAAGCAGTGAAGTGAGGAGAAAATAAAAAGAGAGGGAGTGAGGAAGAGTAGAGAAGATAAAAGTGTGAGAGTTTGTATGCCTATCTAAAGGTAATAAATATTGTATCTCACTTATAGTTTCCACTTCCATTTAATTTAAAAGTTAAGCTTTTGTAGTTGGTATCTCCACCCGATTGATTATTAGCTTTATTAATTCACACCACTTGTTCAACAATCTGGTAGCGGAGCTTGGTTGGTTATCAGACCATGGGTGACCTTCAAGTTGTTGGTGGAATTAAGAATCTCAATAATCAAAACTACACTTCTTTTTCTACTTGCATGATGTCTTACATGCAAGGACAAGATTTGTGGGAGATAGTAAATGAAAGAGAAGTCACACCACTAGAGGCGGAGGATGCAAGTGGTTCTCTTCGGAAATGGAAGATCAAAGCGGGCAAAGCAATGTTCGCTTTGAAGACTATAGTAGATGAAGAGGTCTTGGAGTATATCCGCGATGCCAAAACTCTCAAAGAAGCTTGGGATACGTTCGTCAAGCGATTCTCGGAAAAGAATGATACAAGACTCCAACTTTTAGAAAGTGAGTTATGGTCAATAATGCAACATGACTTGAGACATTGCATTATTGACCATAACTCAGTACTTTCATAAAGTGAAGACGTTGTGCCCTAGAAAATTTTGAGTTAAGCTAACCAATTGATCCGAATGATTTGGCTAGTCGTTTTATAGATAGCAGGGGTTAGGTTACGTTAGGTTAGGTGTTTTCCCCAATTCAATTCCAAGTTATGGCGGCTCCAGTCCCCGAAAGGGCGAAAACTGAGGAGGAGGAGGTACCAGAACAACCCTTGTCGTATCTGCCGGAGATGTAATTGTGGAAGGCTACCTGTCCAATCTCTTCTCCGATTTAGATGCGCCTACCAAAGATGGTATTCTTGATTTCCGATCCCGGATTCTACAACTGACCTAGTGATGTTGCAGACCACTTCATATCACCATATTAGCAAATTTGAAAAACGAAAAACTTGTAGAGAATCGAAACAATTTAAATGTGAGTAAAATTTTCAGAAAATAGAAGAAAAAAATGTGAAAAAATAAAAATCAGAACAAATAGGAAAAGGTTTTAGGGGTATGCTAGCCCTTCCATTCTTTCTTCTACAAATCCAATTGTTTGACGTGTCCTTAGAAGTTGAAGGAGCTCTTAATTTGCCTGATTTCAATAACCCAGCAAAGCCAGGAGTAGCTATGCGGGTCTTGCGTGTTCTCTCCCGCGCGAGTGCAATTTTGACATGCTGTATTGCAACAATGGAAATGGAAATGAGCATTGCAATTTATAGCAGAACTGGGATGTTTACAGGTTACTAGACTTGCAGCTATCAGTAATCACTGCTTTTTGCAAAAAAGATGATTACAAAATAAAAATCAGAGACGGACCATATTTTTGGAGTAGAAAAATGCTTTTTTGAATTAAAAGAGAAATTTCTTTTTAGTTTTTACTATAACTAAATATATATATTTTTTTTTTATTTTAAATAAAAGAATTAACATAAATTATATTTTTCTCTAAAGTTTTCAAAATAAATGAATAAATTCTTGATATATAAATTATTAATTTTTAGTACTAATAAAATTTAGTTTTTAAT
Source organism: Viola odorata (assembly GCA_963691705.1). Classification (NCBI taxonomy): domain Eukaryota; kingdom Viridiplantae; phylum Streptophyta; class Magnoliopsida; order Malpighiales; family Violaceae; genus Viola; species Viola odorata. The sequence continues at coordinate 48,234,166 of OY829546.1, read as the reverse complement.
AAACCTTCCAAAAATTATTTATTTATTTATTGGAAAAATTATTTAACTGACTCCAGATTATAATCGCAACTACTCTGGGCTTTACATAAATAAAAACTACTCTGGGCTCCACCGTCGGCCTATGCGGCCCAGTCTTTCAACGCAACAGAGGCGTTAGACTCACTACAGGCCCAACTCACTCAAATAAGCATCAGTTAGATATCAGAGACGATGTTGTTCCATCCAACTCGTTACCCTCAACCACAGTCTTATCATCCGATTCAAAGGTAGAGTGGAGCCAAAGAATTGCACTGAAGAGGTCAACTAATCATCAAGGTGGAGAAGAACATGATAACTGAAGGTATGGCGGCCGCAATCTTCAAAAATGCCAAAACTGAGGAGGTATCAGAACAACCACTACCAAGAGTACCCACGATGTAAATGGGGAAGTCAGGTTGTTGCTTGACTGGGCTCGGAGAAAATTAAACATTATTGTTCAGCTGAGTTAAACATCCAAACAACATTATTGTCGGCGAATTGTTGTACTATCAATAAAGGTTTATTTAAAGCAGACACTTGTTTGATTTCAAAATTTTATGATTGGTAGAAATGAAAGATGTGTCAATATAAGAGATTGGAAGGGTTTTACCATCACCGAGCCGAAGAAAACCAGTGCCATGATATTCACTGTAATAATTTAAATTGGCAAGGTCCGGTGTGACATGATGAGAAGCACCTGTATCGGAGTACCAAACCAAGCTAGAGGAAGGACCAACAGAGGAGTAGTTTGCTGAAGGCAAAGGCATGGCAAAATGAGTTGACAGAGGTTGCTGCTTTGGGTGGTAACGCTGGTTACAAGTAACGGCAGAGTGGCCGATATTCTAGCTGATTTGGCAGCAAGGGGGAGCTCGAGGAGGATAAAATGGCCTACCTGAGTTATTGTTAAAGCGACCTCTACTGCGACCACGACCTCCACGATTCCGTGCCCACCACGATTGTAAATGGTTGTGCGTTGTGCAGGTGGTACGTGCACCAAATTGACAGTAATAGGTGTGGGAAGCAAAGTGGTATTAACGGTAGCAGCAGCCGGAACAGACAACGGTTTGTTTAAATACTCATGCGAGACACATAAGCTTAATAATTCATTGAAAGTTACGGGGGCGGTTTTGGCATTAAGTGTGGTTACTAGTGCTTTGAAATCATCATGGTCCCGCATAGCTTTGAAAATGTAGGATTGAATTCATCAATAGATAGGGGAGTTCCGATGGCAGTTAACTAGTTAGAGAATGTCTTAGCGCGATGGAGGAACATGGTCACTGATTCAGCAGATTTGAACTCCAATTCTTGGAGGGATTGGTAGAGAGCCATACGTCGAGGATTGGATGGGGCAGCGAATGATGAGGCAAGGGAATCCCAAATAGATTTTGACGTCCGCAAGCCAATAGCAATTGGTAAGGTTTCTTTTGATAGATAGGAGAGAAATGTACTTATCAGCATCTGATCTTGCTAGACATATGCGACATAGGCGAAATTTGTGGAGGAAGCTGACTCTTTGTCTCTAGGAATTTGAGGAAGGGGACAAGGATGAGAACCGTCAAGATAATTAAAGAGTCCGAAACCGCGGAAGAATGGTTCAACTAACGCTTTCCAGTGGAGAAAATTAGAGGATGTCAATTTTAGTGAGATGACTTGGCTTGGGTTGGTGATGGTAATGATTTCGTGTTTTGGAGGGATCAATTGAGGATATTGTAGAGAAGAGGGAGATGATAATGAAGGCGAGAGAGAGAGAGCACGTTGGAGAAGAAGGTGAGGTAGATGAGCTAAGTGCCAGTGGGTAACCGATTTGTTTTTGGTTTTCTGTCTGTGTGTGTGCTCGGCGTTGTGTTATTGAAGACCAAGAGTGAGAAGGTGTGAGAAGGTGAGGTGAGGTGAGGTGGTAGACGCTCGTGAGCAGTGGCGGATCCAGCCCAGGGCCAGGGTAATCAAAAAAAAAAATTTATTTAATTGAATGATAATATTAATTTACTAAGCAATGTTAAACACAAATGTCAGGATGGGTGAGTGGTCTAAGGTGCCAGATTTTAGACATCAATGTTAGAGTGTGTGGGTTCAAATCCCACTTATGACACATTTCTTTAAATTTTATTTTTGCAACTCCTTGTTACCATTTTTATGTTGTTGGAAGTAAAACCTGATCCGATTCGGATTGCTGTCATCTCATTCTCAATCCAGAACCACAAAGAAGGACTTGTTATCTTTTTGTATAGCTCACACGGTCACAAAGTTTTGATATAATCCGAAAAGTTTAAATTAAATTAATTAGATTCTATTTTTCTTTATTTTGAAAAAAAAAAATTATATCTCTCTTTCCACCCTATAAAATAAATTAACATGTATTGATACACGACTGAAATTTATTCCACTTCTGATATTATTTTTCTTTTCTTTTCTTTTCTTTTTCAGCCATGGACTCATGCATGTTTTTGATAATCAGAAAATTTCACATTGATTAACTAGATTCTATTTTTCCACCCTATAAAATAAATTAACACGTGTACAAATTTATTTATAATATAACCTATCTTGTCCAGGAAATTGAAGGCTTGGGCTTTGGCTAAATTGGGCTTTATCCGATCTCTTAAGTTTGAAGTTATTTTCGTTTTTTTGTTTTTTTGTTTTTGAATAGGCTTGGAGTATTATTAAAATAAAGATGCGATGCCATGAAGATCATGACATCTATACCTGAAGTAAAGTTACAAGACCGAGAAAGAAAAAGACAACAGACCACAAAATATGGCTGTCGACCCAACACGGCAACTCACCGCTGGACAAAACGGCAACCAACAACCCCCTCGATAACACATCATCCCCACCTATGAAGCCAGGTTGATGATTCTAGCATCTGCGCGGTCGAGTAAGGGAAATGTCTTTCCTTGCTGCGTATCCAACGATTCCAAAGCATGAAGATCTGTCTGTATAAATGATCTGGTCTGAACTCGAGGTGATTAAAGACCACCTCGTTCCTGTGTTTCCATGATACCCATAGGATAGCCGGAAGTAGCGTTCTCCACATGCTTGTCTGTCTGGGGTGAGTCATTCCCCAACTGTTCCATGATTGGTGAAGCGTGAGGACAGTGCTTGGACGAGCCCATGGAGTTCCAGCCCACCTAGCTAATCTGTCCCAAATCTGATCAATCTTGTTACAGTGGATGAAAAGATGATCAACTGTCTCCGGAGCCTCTCTGCATAAAGGGCACATACTCTCTTCCACAGTCAAGATTTGACGCTTGCGAAGCAGATCGCGGGTAGCGAGACGGTCCTTCATGCTTAGCCAAAGGAAAATTTCTACTTTATGAGGGATTGCGCCGCTCCAGCATGATGCTAAAGCTTCGTTCTGTAAGTGGCCGTATCTTAACTGTTCCACCGCCTTCGTACAAGATAACACTGTAAACTGACCTGAGTTGGTTAACTTCCACCGAATGTTGCTGGCAAGGGGAGGCGAGCTCGGCTTCTTCAACATCCCCTTCATGTTATTTAACTCGTCAACCTCCCATTCGAACAGACCCCGTCTCCACGAAAATGTCCATTGCCAAACCGTCCCGCACCAGCTCCTGTCTTGTTAGAAGTGATCGAGTATAATCTTGGATGTTGCAGAGCTAAAGGCGTGGTACTAGTCCACGGGTCCCACCAGAAGCTAACCCGTGTTCCCGAGCCAAGCACGATCTGTATGTTATCGTTCCATAATTGGAACAGAGGAGAGGCACGCCCTACTACCTGCAAAGTGTCTTGCCAAATTGGCGAGCAACTACCAGTGACACCTAGCCAAAGGTCTCCAAGCGTGTTAAGCTTGTATTCCTTCTTGACTATCTCCACCCATTGCTTGTTTTCCCCCACTAACAGGCCCCACATCCACTTCATCAGGAAAGCTTCGTTGCGAGCCTGTAAACAGCCAATACTTAGACCCCCTAGTTTCTTGGATCGAATGACAGTGTCCCATCTTACTTTTGCGAGGCCTCTTTTCTGAGTATCCCCGCTCCACAAGAAGCGACTCATAATCTGGTTGCACTTCTGGACAATCCCCTTGGGCATTCTGAATATAGACATGTTATACACTGGTAAACTAGAAAGCACAGATTTTATTAACGTTGTCCGTCCCCCAATAGAAAGCATCGATCCCTTCCATAAAGCTAGCTTCTTCCTGAACTTCTCTACTAGAAAATCTCAGCTAGACAATCTACGCCGATTCAAGCCCACAAAGGACCCCAAGTACTTAAACGGCAGAATTTCGTACCTGCAACCCGCTCTCCTTGCCACCACCTCCCCCAAGCTTCCATGAACATTTATTCCAACCAACGTGCTCTTGTAGTAGTTGAGTTTCAATCCTGAAAATGCATCGAACCACCTCAGGATTCCTTTCACGCATTGAATCTCTTCCTCATTGTTATTGACAAACACCATGGTGTCATCCGCGAACTGCAAATGAGTTATGCTCCACCCATTTTCCTCGTTTCCTATACCCCGGAGCAGCCCTGCAGATTTAGCTCTAACAAACAACTGACTCAAACCTTCTGCCGCGATATTAAATAGGAACGGGGACATTGGGCATCCTTGACGGAGTCCTCTACCCACCCCAAATTCTCCCGATGGTGACCCATTGACAAGGACTGATACACGAGCTGTACGAAAGCACTGTTGAATCCAGCCACGCCACTTCTGGCTGAACCCCATAAGACTAAGTACATCATCCAGGTATTCCCATTCCACCGAATCATATGCCTTCTCAAAGTCTAATTTGAAGAGAAATCCCTGTCTCTGGTTCTGCTTCATGAAATATGTAACCTCGTTTGCAATCATTACACAGTCTAAGGTATTGTGACCCTTTAAGAACCCGTGTTGTTGGTCACTTATAACTGAAGCAATCACATGACCTAGACGGTTAGCCAGTATCTTCGTAATGATCTTATAAACACAGTTAACTAAGCTAATTGGACGATATTCGTTAAAACGCTTTGCAGCTGCAGTCTTCGGGATCAGGGTTAGGAAGGAGGAGTTTGTACCTGGGGGAAACATACCTGATCTGAAAAATTCCATGACTAGAAAACATAAATCGTTGCCAAGAACATCCCATGCTTTGTGTAAGAACAGGAACGAGAAGCCGTCTGGACCCGGAGTCTTATCTTTCCCATATTGTTTGACCGCCTCCCAAACTTCGGCCCCTGAAACTTCTCTGTCCATCCAAGTCACCTGATCAGGACTAAGTCTTTTGAACCCCAAGTCTTGCAGTCTGGGCCTGTCCCAACTCACCGAGCTAAAGAATGACGCATAGTACCCGACCGCGGCTTGCTTTATTGCTGAGGGAGTATTGTGTCTTAGGGGACCATCAATAATTTCTGAGATAGCATTTTTCTGAGACCAACATCTAGCCATATGGTGAAAGAATTTATTATTTCTGTCACCCTCCACATCCCAACGCACTTTGGTCTTTTTCTGCCACATTCGGCTCTCTTGAGCCTGCTTCTCCCATAAAGCCGATAAGGCTTCCTCTTTTTCTCTCTGTTCCTCATCCGAGAGGGTTCTTTCATCTCCAAGAATATCCAGCCTCTCAACTTTCTCTTGTAGTGTCTTCTACATTGCCAAAAACATCTCTGTTCCAGCACCTGAGACGAGCCTTAAGCCATCTTAGCTTTCGCATGAACATAAAATTACCCGGGAAAATCTTCGTCGCTTCTGCCCATAACCCTTTGACTAAATCGTGAAATCCTTCTTCCTCCCACCACACCTCCAAATCACGGAAGGGCTTCGGGCCCCAATCAGTGTGTTCATAATTTAGCACCAACGGAGTGTGGTCAGATGAGTTTTTCCCCAATGGCTTGAGAATAAGCTGCGGGAAATGATTATGCCAACCTGGCTGCATAAGAATTCTATCTAATTTGCTACGACATAGAGAGTTTCCCCAAGTGTATTTCCTGCCAACAAGATGGGTGTCTAGCAGTAAGCACTCATCAACCCATCTTTGAAATTCCTCCGTGCCCCGGGTTATGATGCCACCATTGCTCCGATCTGACGGCCGTAAAATCTCGTTAAAGTCGCCTGCAAATAGGACCGGTAATGTGCATTGAACAACCATTTGACACAGCTGATCCCATAAATCTCTTCTTTTATCTGCTTCATTATATGCATATATGTTCACCATAACACAGTGAAACTGAGTTGCCACGTGACAGCCCTCAAGCCAAATGAATCTGCCCTCTATCACTGTATTGGATACTATAAATGTTTTCGTGTCCCATAAAGCTAAAAGGCCCCCTGATCTGCCCGTAGCCGGGACCCGTGACCATTCCAAGTCTTGCGTATGCCACAGAGAGTGTATGAAGAAATCATTAATGTGGGCTCTTTTTGTCTCTTGCAAGAAAACTACTTCTAGCATTTCCCTTCTGATTGTTCGTTTGATAAATGAATGTTTAATCACTGACCTTAGACCTCTGCAGTTCCAAGACATTAATCGAACCATTAGGCTAAGATATACTCGGCTCGCTCAATTGATCAGGCGCTGAATTGCGCCACCTCCGCCTCGAATCTTTCCTTATCAAATATGCAAAAGGCTGATTCGTTTACCTGTTGATAGCATGTTTTTATGCATGATTTTCTCTCCATTTTCTCCCCTTTTTAAGGCATGATTCCGCTAATTTACCCTTGTTTCCATTACTATTGCAGATTTAGGCCTAAAATGGGAGTTTATGCGAAAAGATGCATGTCTGGACCATTTTTGTGCAGTTTTTGAGCTTCAAGACCCAGAGTCGAGGTCCCGAGTCCGAACCAGCGTTCAAGGTCCCGAATCGGATTCCCAGTTTGGGACCCCGAAGGGCAAAGGATGTCATTTCCACGTGTCATCCCACCTAAAACGCCCATGTGACTCCTCTGACACTGTTCCTGCGCTCTGCACTGATTACCAAACACCCACCGAACTGACCAGTTCAGCCTCGAGCTCAGTCCAGACCTGCCCAAAGCTGGAAAAATCAGACAGCTTTATGCTTTTCCAGCTTTGTGCTTTAAGGAACATGGATCCACTTTCTTAGGCTTTCAATTAATGCATTTTGTCCCTAGTTTTAGGCTGAAGATATTTTGTGCTTAAGGCTCTACTATATAAAGGGCATCTAGGATTAGTTTAGAAAAATCTTTTCCTAGCTTTTAATCACTTAGCATAATTTAGAAGTAGTTTAGACTTCTCTCTAGTTTCTCTCTCTAGCCATTGTTAGCTTCTTCAACATTGCTGCCGAGCTATAAACGGAATTTTAGTAACAAGTTTTCTTCCCTTCATCTATTTATTTACTTGTTATGCTTTCTTTAATCGTTATTTGTTTATCCTTAAGTATGAGTAGCTAAATTCCTAGTTCTTGGCAAGGCTGATTCAAGGGTTGCAAGGGCAGATTCGAGGCCTTAATGTGCTTAATATATTCTTGATGCTGTATTTAACTATTCATCGATTTAATTATATCTTTGCATGATTTAATTTAAGGTCTGATCAACTGAGAATTATTTTGTGTAAATGCTGCCATTCATGTGATGAATACGAAAGGAAAATTGCATGAGTAAGTAGGCATCTGTTTAGTCTTGACTGTGTCAAAGTGGTCTTGAATAGATAGGTTGGGTAGTTGATTAGGGCTGGGTCACGAGTCTGACGAACTGAGGGACTTTAGTTCTAGATCTGTCTTTTCTTAACTTCATGGGCAGTTTGAGTATGGCCCTCCCGCATTCGTGCCTGGAGGGATGGCAAACTGTCAAGACTACCTCATATGTGGAAATGGGGGGTAGTTTCTCTTAAGAGAAAAGTAGGGGGCATCCGAGGAATCTGGTCCCCATGTCATTTCTATGACGTCTCGAATGGAATACCCTTGAGCTGATGACGATCTGGTCCCGAATGCAACCCAGAATGCCTTTGCCGAGAACACTTTCTCCATCTGATTATTTGTGTTTATTTCACCCTTGTTCTATTTCACGCCTGCGTTGATATTTCTGCATCTGTTTCTGATTTATTTTATTTCTGGAATTATTTGCTTACTTGCTTTGTTTTATCATTCGGGACTCCCGAATTGACACCTCGGGACCCCGAATACTGCTTTCCTAGATAAAAATTGTTAGCTCCCAAAATCTGCCTTGGCCAACTCGTTTGGCCAAGTAAAACCCCCCCTAAGTGTTACCCTTTGCGCTCTTCTCCCGAATACATTCATGACCATAAATCAGTTTCTCACAATCCCCGTGTTCGACCCTGACTACCACTGTACACTTTATCTCTTGTGCACACACGTTTTCAGGCACTATAAATTTATGTATTTGATTGACGATCAAATTGGCGCCGTTGCCGGGGATTGTCTCAAGACTGATTTATTTTTCTTGTTTGTATGACCAGGAGATCCGCACCCGAATTACTACCCCTTGATCACGAGCTAGGACGGACCGAAAGGGGACTTCGACGACTGGCACGAGGAAATTCCAACCCTTGCGTTCGGGACCTCGAACGTCTTTTTGACCTAGAAGACAATCCAGACCCCGAGGATCCTCCCCTTGATCACCCAGAAGGACCCGAAATGGATGACCACGGTCCCGTAGGAGATCGCGTTCCACCACTTCCCCCGCCAGTCCAGACCATCGATGATTTCAACGCTGCTCCCGAAGCACCAACCAGCTGCATTGTCTGGCCAGCAGTCCCGAATGACTGGGAACTCAAGTCTGCAACCATGCATCATCTGCCACTCTTTCGAGGATTGGCCAAGGAGAATCCACACCGCCACCTACAGCAGCTACACTCCATTTGCGACGCCATGAAGCCTCACAACGTTTCGGTTGAGCATGCCAAGCTTCGTGCCTTTATGTGGTCCCTCAAGGACGACGCTCTTGACTGGTTTTATGATTTGCAGCCGCAATCTATCAATTCATGGGCCGAGATGTCTAAGGCTTTCACGGATAAATACTACCCCGTGTCCATAGCAATGGTGACCCGAAAGCAGCTTGTATCCATCCTCCAAAAGGATTCGGAAGACCTTGAGCAATACTATGAGCGGTTTAAGAAGATGCAAGCCCTATGCCCCTCGCATAATCTGTCCGAACATGCCCTCATGCAGTATTTCTGTGAAGGACTCAACGGTCGGGACAAGGCCTTGTTGAACGCTGCCGCTAATGGATCCATCACTAGACTCACTCCAGCTGCTGCCAAGGCCACCATCGAACTCATGGCCAAGAACAACCTCCAGCTCAACAACTCCACTAGCGTTCAAGATGCACGCTCAGCTGCTATGGAAAATCAACTTGCAGCCATCACGGGCATGTTGCAAAACATGGCTTCGGGACAGCCAGTCCAGGTCAAGGCCTGCCAGATTTGTCAATTTTCAGACCACCCAACGGATGCTTGCCCATTCATCCCCGATGAGATTCCAGTCAATGCAGCTGGAGGATTCAACGCCCCATATGGCCAACACCACAATCAAGGTTGGAAGCAACCTAACTATGGATGGAACAACAACCAGCAGGCCGGACCCAGCCATCAGTATGGCCAAAATCCATACGGAAATCACCCCCCTCCTTTCAACATGCAGGCCTTCAAGCCTAGGCCCAATTTTCAGAATTACCAGTACCAGAGGCAGCCTCCCCCAGACCAGAATTTCACCATGCCACCGCCCCCGAATGAGGACCCCTCCCCCGATAAAAAGAAAATCGCAGAACTGGAAAAACAGATTCGGACCCTCATGGCTGAAATGAAGGAAGTAAAAAATGGAGGGAGATTTCCAGGGCAAACGGAACCTAACCCAAAGCATGAAGCGTGTGCCATGAACCTCCGCAGTGGTCTCGAGATCCCTTCTCGTGTCCACCCAGATCCCGAAGCCAACATTGCTGTTCCTGATCCCGAAACCAACAATACTGTACCACTACCCCCCGAACAAACAAATGACCAACCCAAGGAGTCCCGATTTGGCGACGCAGCACTTGATCACTTCTTCTCCAGCAAGAAATCCCGATGCAAGAAGAAGCAGCCCGTTGAGGAAGAATTCTCCCAAGAATTCATAAACAAAGTCTTCGAGCCCCCATTCCCCGAGCGATTGATAAAGAAAAAGAAAGAAAAGGAAGATCGGGACATCTTCGAAATGTTTAGCAAGGTCGTCATCAATATTCCGCTCCTCAAGGCCATCAAGAACATGCCCCGATATGCAAAGTTTCTAAAACAACTATGCACCAACAAGAATAAGTTTACCGAGGTGAATCGAATCAGTGTGGGAGCCAACTTGTCCGCCCATATCCAGCGCCGAATCCCGACCAAGTGCAAAGACCAGGGCATGTTCACGGTCCCGTGCAGGAGCGGGACCATTGATATTGGGAACGCAATGTGCGATTTGGGAGCAGGAATTAATGTTATGCCCTTGACCATCTACAATAGCCTCGGACTCGGGCCCTTGAAGGAAACCACGCTGGTAATCCAACTTGCAGACCGTTCGGTGGTATATCCCAAAGGTATCATCACGGATGTTCTTGTCCAGGTTGGTGAATTCTTATTCCCGGCAGATTTCTATGTCCTCTCCATGGAAAATCCCACGAACACCAAGTCTTCGGATCTGCTCTTGGGACGTCCTTTCTTGGCTACTGCCCGTGCAAAGATCGACTGTTATGAGGCCTCGATATCCCTCGAGTTCGACGGGGAAATCATCCGTTTTAACATGCTGGACTCTATGAAGTACCCCCCCGAATTCTCAAGCATCAATTTTGTTGATATAATAGACCCCCTTGTGGAGGAAGTTCTTGGGCTGAACTCTGTCGAGCCCTTGAAGCTGGTTCTTGACCATAGTCTCACCCCCGAATCTCTGCGAGAGATGACAGCTTCCATCGCGGTCCCTTCTGAATTAAGCACCGTTGCCGCAGCCCTTGAAGAAAATGCTGCCCTAATGGTTGAACCCCCGAGCGAGTCTCCTGAATGCGCAGATCATGTACGACTTCCTTCATCTCTGGAACAAGCCCCAGACCTGGAACTAAAGACGCTGCCCTCACACCTGAAGTATGCATACCTTGGGGAGGCAGAAACGCTCCCGGTCATAATCTCCAACAAATTAGAAGCAGAGCAAGAAGCTGAGCTAGTGAACCTCCTCCAGAGTTTTAAGAAGGCCATCGGTTGGACAATTGCCGACATCAAGGGCTTGTCACCATCCTTGTGTACTCACCGCATACATCTCGAAGAAGGCTCCAAGACAGTGAGACAGCCCCAAAGGCGTTTGAACCCTCCCATGATGGAAGTAGTTAAGAAGGAGGTCCTGAAGCTACTCGATGCCGGAGTCATTTATCCCATTTCTGATTCCCCATGGGTCAGCCCAGTTCAGGTGGTCCCGAAGAAAACTGGCATCACAATCATTCCGGGTCCCGAGGGCCAGCCAATTCCCTCCCGAATCCAGAATGGCTGACGTGTGTGCATTGACTATCGACGCCTGAATGAAGCCACCCGAAAAGACCATTTCCCACTTCCCTTCATAGATCAGATGTTGGAGCGCCTCGCGGGCAAAACGCATTACTGCTGCCTGGATGGGTATTCGGGATTCCACCAGATTCCAGTAGCCCTTGAAGATCAGGAGAAAACCACCTTCACGTGCCCCTTCGGGACCTTTGCTTACAGACGCATGCCCTTTGGGTTGTGCAATGCCCCGGCCACATTCCAGAGGTGCATGGTCAGCATCTTTTCAGATTTTGTAGAAGAGTGCATCGAGGTATTCATGGATGACTTCACGGTCTATGGTAACTCCTTTTCCGAATGCCTCTTGAATTTAAAGAAAATTCTGCAAAGGTGTATAGAAACTAACCTTGTTCTTAATTTCGAAAAATGTCATTTCATGGTTGACCAAGGACTAATCTTAGGCCATATCGTGTCCCGAAAGGGTATCGAAGTAGACAAGGCTAAAATCCAAGCTATCGAGACCTTGCCTTACCCCTCGAATATTCGAGACGTGCGTTCTTTTCTTGGGCATGCAGGTTTTTATAGGAGGTTCATCCGGGATTTTTCCAAGATTGCCCAGCCAATGTGCCAATTACTACACAAGGATGTGGACTTCGTATTCGATGACCAGTGCAAGAAAGCATTCGAGACTCTGAAAGCTAAGCTCATTTCTGCTCCTATCATTCGAGCCCCCGACTGGACACTCCCGTTCGAAATCATGTGCGACGCAAGCAACCAGGCTTTGGGAGCTGTTCTGGGTCAGAAGAAAGACAAGGAGACCTATGTTATTTATTATGCCTCCAAGTTGTTGGATCCCGCCCAGCAAAATTACACCACTACGGAAAAAGAACTCTTGGCCATTGTCTATGCCCTTGATAAGTTTCGGCAGTACCTCCTGGGCACAGAAGTGATAGTATACTCTGACCACTCCGCTCTTCGATGCCTGCTCAAGAAGACAGACGCGAAGCCTAGGCTTATCCGCTGGATTCTCCTTCTTCAAGAGTTCAACCTAGCCATCAAAGATAAAAAAGGGACCGAGAACTGCGTAGCTGATCATTTGAGTCGACTACCGCATCAAGAAGACGACTCCCAAGTAACCATTCGGGAGTCTTTCCCTGATGAGCATTTGTGCTTAGTTGACATGGCAAAGTACCCCTGGTTCACGGACATAGCTAACTATTGTGCCACTGGTGCGCTTCCAGTCGAGGCCTCGAGTGCAGAACACAACCGAATCCGCAAACAAGCCAAGTATTATGTCTGGGACAGCCCTTACCTATGGAAACATTGTTCAGATCAAATCGTTAGGCGCTGTGTCTCCACAGACGAGATCCCGTCCATCCTCAAGTTCTGCCATTCAACAACGGAAGGGGGACATTTTGCTGCAAAGAAAACCGCACTCAAAGTCCTCGAGGCGGGTCTTTACTGGCCCTCCATCTTCAAGGACAGTTATTTATTTTGCGCAACGTGCCCTCGATGCCAAGCCATGGGAAACATCAGAGCCCGAAACCAAATGCCCTTGACTAGTATCATTGCGTGCGATATTTTCGACATTTGGGGCATTGACTTCATGGGACCGTTCCCAAATTCATTCGGGCATACGTATATTCTGCTTGCAGTAGATTACGTCTCCAAATGGATCGAAGCCAAGGCCACAAAAACTGACGATTCAAGGGTGGTTGCCGATTTTCTCAGAACACACATCTTTAACCGATTCGGGACCCCTCGAGCTCTCATCAGCGATCGGGGGACTCATTTCTGCAATCGAACAGTCGCTTCGCTACTTAACAAGTATGGAGTGACTCATCGAGTGTCTACAGCTTACCACCCCCAAACCAATGGGCAAGCTGAGGTCTCGAATCGGGAGATCAAGGCCATCCTCGAGAAAACAGTGAATCAGTCACGAAAAGATTGGAGTCTCAAGCTAGGGGACGCGCTTTGGGCCTACCGCACCGCATTCAAGACCCCGATCGGCATGACACCATATCGGTTGGTCTATGGCAAGCCGTGTCACCTTCCTGTCGAAATAGAACACAAGGCCTTTTGGGCACTCAAGAAAGTCAACATGGACTTGAACTTAGCAGGAAAGGAACGCTGTTTGCAAATTCAAGAGCTTGAAGAGCTTCGGGGGATCGCCTATGAGAATTCCATGATCTACAAGGACAAGACCAAAGCCCAGCACGACAAGCACCTCGTAGTCAAAAACTTCACCATTGGGCAGAAAGTTTTGCTCTACAACTCCAGACTACGGATTTTTTCGGGCAAGCTCAAGTCCAAATGGTCGGGACCATACCGAATAACCGCGGTATTTGATCATGGTGCTGTTGAGATCCAGAATTTGGACAGCGAGGAGCCATTCAAGGTAAACGGTCATCGGTTGAAGCCCTTCTATGAGGGATTCAAGCCCTCAACTGCAGATGAAGCAAGGGTCGAGGACCCAACACTCAACACTCCCGAATGAGGACACGACGTCCAGGCCTGGACGATAATCAAGGCCAAGTGTGGGGACAAGCCCCTGATTTCTAACCCCCTTCCTTTAATTTTCTTATCTCTTACTTCTGCACCCGACATCCTCTTTTCCATCTTCCCAAAACCCATTTCTTATCTTCCCTAGGTGATTTTAATTAGTTTTGTCCAGACTTATTCCTTTTGTCCATTGGTTTCTTTAGTTTCTTCTATTATTCGAGTCAACTCTAACTTTTCAAATTTTTTATATGCACTTTTTATGTTACCTAGGAAATTTTTTTTTTTCTCGTTGTCCTATCCCCCTTTCATTTAATTTTTATGTTCCCCTCTCTCCTTTATTTAATGCCTTGTCCCCTTCTTTATCACCCCCATTTAATTACCTCTGATTTTATTCTTATCTCTCCTCTCTCCAACATCCCAAAAGCTGATTTGCTTTCTCTGATTCCCGTACAGGTGTCAGCGCACGCTGCCCATGGCACTTAGCGCCCTCTCCCATCGCGCCACGTGGACAACGGAGGACGAAGCGTCAGTTCCCGCCTCTCTCTCCACGTTTCCACGCCTGCCACAACCTACTCACCCACGCCACCTAAACCGTCACCCTTCCACGTTACCCAACCGTTACCCAACCAAACCCTTTTCAGCTCTCCCAATCAAATCAAAACGCAGCTTTCCCTCTGCTTTCCCAACACAAAACCCTATTCCCTCCCTTATGGCACACACCAGCATTAACCTCAACAAAAATCCCTCCTCTCACTCTTCTACCCCCACCCCTACTCCTCTCTCCAACCCGAAACAGCCGCACACCATCACCTCCGACCACTCACCCGCCGCCACTGAACGGCTCGGATCCGCATCCTCTGAGACCACCCTCAACCTAGACGAAGCCCCCCACACCATCCCTCTCCCAGACATGACCAGATCTGGCAAGGTTCGCCGTGTCCCACCAACCACCACCGCCGGTAGCAAGAAGAGAACGCCTCCCAGCCCGGTCAACTCCGTTCCCCTCGACGTTAAGCCTATCGGCTACGTCATTCCGTCCGACACCGACGGTGAGGAGGAACCCCAGTCCAGTTCTAGCCTCCGGGAAGCCCGGCGGGTGGAGAGAGAGAATGAGGAGCAATTCCCGTGGGATTCCGACGACCAGCGAGAGGAGGAGGACGACGGCGGACAAGACGGTGAAGAGGAGGTCGAGCTGACTGAGCGACCAGAAGCACAGGACGCCCAGGACCCCGAGCACACTGCTCCCGGTCCCGAGTACATTCCAGAGGGCCCAACTGAGGAGGTCACCAAGGAAGGAGAAGGGGAGATCGACCCACCCCAACCTCCCAGTCCACCCCCGAAACCGGCCAGGGGTAAGACCCGAGCCGCCAAGAACGCTCCCAAGCCCCCTGCACCCAAGGCTCAAGCCCCCAAACCTCCGGCCGCTAAGAAAAGGAAGGCCCCGGCCTCTTCCAAGGGCAAAGCGCCTGCTACTGAGACCCCCCGCAAATCCCAGCGCGTCGAGACAGAGGATGAGGAGTTCGATTCCGCTCCGGGCTCTCGACCCAGTTACCTGGTAACGGCTAACCTTGAAACTTTCAATGAGCTTTTCATCTTTAACGATAAACCTTCCTTGGATAAGGTACATTTGATGAATTTTAAGGGAGTAGCCCCATGCCCTAAGTTAGATATGGAGTTCTATGATAAGATGGGTGTTGGGTCCCGAATTCGGGAGTATATCAGTGGTATCGGGTGGGAGAGTTTCTTTTATATGGATCAGCCTACTTATCTGGAACTCAGTTTGGAGTTCTTTGCTAGTTTTTGGTATAAGTTTGATCTGTTCAAGCCTAAGGGTGGGGTAGGTCCCGATTTGTCTGCGAAGGGTTGTGTGAATTTCAGGCTTGCAAGTAAATGACACCCTCTGTCCCTCAACGACTTCAACGTTTATCTTGGTTTCGTCAGTCGTGAAGGGACTCAAGAGGCCGACTATCAAAATGCTCTCACCACCGTTCCTGCTGAATTCAACAATCACAAAGCACTTCGGGAGCTCTCTGGCCAAGATGAGATCATCTTCGACTCTCGCAATACCAAAGCCCACTGCATTCAAGACCCGGCGCTCCGCATCCTGCAACGCTTCCTATCCATTGCCCTCGCGGGTAAATTCGGGACCTCTGGACAGCTTGCCCAAACGGAGTTGTTCTTTCTCTGGGCCATGTACCACAAGAAACGGGTCAATCTTGGATACTGGATCGCCACCGCTGCTCATAACGTCGCCAATGCTCCCCAGGGTCGCTCTCCTGTTCTTGGATCAGTTGTCACCAGCTTGGCCTCAAAGCTTTACACTTCGACACTTCGGGAGCTCAATCTGTATCGACACCCAAGTTCCTTCAAGATCCTTGGATTCAAATCTTTGGACGCGATGGAATTTCTCTGTGTCATTAATGGTGTCTTGAGTTTCCATGCAGGTAACAAGGGTCGGATCGAAGGCAAGTATAGGTACCCAGACCTCTCCAAGCCGTCAGCTGCTCCCGAGCCTCCGTCTAGCAACGCCACCACTTCACCAGCCTCGAAACCCGCAGTTGACTCCCGAGTGCCCGACAACATTCCAGCTGACGACACCACGAACCAGCTCCTCCGCCTCATCCTGGAAACCAATCTTGCAATCCTTCGAGAGATCCAGACTCAAGCGGACGTGCTGATTGCGATGCGCCGTCCTCATCCTCCCCCATGATCCCGAACAATTTTAATCACTTTTGCCCCTGCGTGGGCTGGCTATCACTCTTGAACAATTCCATTCCTGCTTTCACTTTAAACTACTATCTCTTTTGTCTCCTTCTCGCATTGAGGACAATGCGCTGCCTAAGTGTGGGGAGGAGTTTAAACTGCTAGTATTTATTATGCATATTATAATTATATTCTAGTTTATTTTTCCTAAGTTTATGCATGAGTTAATTTCTAGTTTTTATTTTTTCGGATTTTTATCTTTATTTTGCTGCCTAGTTTTTGAAAACACCCCAATGATGGACACACACCTGACTTGTGCACATAGAATAAAAATGCTGTCTATAGTCAAGGTCCCGAATGTGATATCCTTTGCCTGTTATGCCTTATATCTGCTTCAAGACCTAGACACCAGTAGTCACGAATTAACACCTTGTGAGCATTTGAGCCTTCATACCTATGTTTATTAATTGAGTGAATGCATGACTAGGTACTGGCTGGGTTTGCATGATATCCATGGGTATAGACACATTCAGACATAAGAAAGCAACAAAAAGATTAAGACCTCGCATCAAATTGTTCTCTCTCATTTTTTTCTGCTCTGTTCTTTTTCCTGACCCCGAATCCCTTCTTGACCTCTCCAATTCTAACCACTTGAAGTTTCTTTGATCTTTCTCTTGGCAGGTGAGTGATGTTGTTGGGAGCACCATCGAGGGCTAGACTAGACAAATGAAGCAGCAAAGGCAAAGTGTAGGGATCCCGCAAAAATTCAAGACCCTGAATGTTGGCACCGATTCAAGACCTCGAAGCTAAAACGAAGAAACCAAGGGCAGACCAGAACGAAAAATCACTTCCCACCCACAGCAAAACACAAGTGTGGGGAAGTGAAATCAGAATATCAAGCCCCCGAAGAACAAGGTCTCGATCCTCAATTCAGATCTCTCTTTCTCTCTCCAAAAAAAAAAAAAAAAAAAAAAAAAAAAAGAAAAGAAAAGAAAAAATATAAATAAAAGAGAGAGAGAAAAGAGCAAGACCAAACCTTGAAAGCCAAGAAGAGGAAAATCAGCAGCCAGCATCCATTCAAGGCCCCGAGCCTAGGTCCCGAATGAAGGCAAGGACCCCCCCCCTCAAAGAAGAAAAGCCTAGTCTAGCTTTCGCCCCAGCAACATTGTCTCACCATCTCGATTCCTTCTGCCAAGGGAGCGTTCCAGGTTTGAGTTGGTTTCACCACCTTCTCATTTCACAACCTTACTTTCCCTCTTCTCCACTTTATCTTCTCAATACGCTTCTTCCATTTCCTCTCATCAATTATTTTCTTTGTTTCCCCCTCTTGCCCTTGATGCGAAGTCTTTTGATTGCTAGATTGCCTATGCATGTGTCTAATGTACTCGGATTAACTTGCAAACTTGGTCTTGTGCCGCGTTTTTGCATACTTGAGTGTTTAAACACCTACCCTTGTTCATGAGCATGAGCGCAAACACGAATCTATGTGAGGACTGCCGGTATATAGGCTAATGTGGAAAAGTCTCTTCTCAAGGGTCGTTACCTTTCTGATTTGATGCAGGTGTATCTAGGCAAAGTCTGTTTTCATTCGGGGTCCCGAATCTTAACAAGCATGCTTATTCTCTGTGCTATTGTTTGGTGTGTCTGTTCTGTTTTGGGACTGTTTTAAATTTTGTGAATGCTCGAGGGCGAGCATTGGGCAGTGTGGGGATTATTTGATAGCATGTTTTTATGCATGATTTTCTCTCCATTTTCTCCCCTTTTTAAGGCATGATTCCGCTAATTTACCCTTGTTTCCATTACTATTGCAGATTTAGGCCTAAAATGGGAGTTTATGCGAAAAGATGCATGTCTGGACCATTTTTGGTCGAGGTCCCGAGTCCGAACCAGCGTTCAAGGTCCCGAATCGGATTCCCAGTTCGGGACCCCGAAGGGCAAAGGATGTCATTTCCACGTGTCATCCCACCTAAAACGCCCATGTGACTCCTCTGACACTGTTCCTGCGCTCTGCACTGATTACCAAACACCCACCGAACTGACCAGTTCAGCCTCGAGCTCAGTCCAGACCTGCCCAAAGCTGGAAAAATCAGACAGCTTTATGCTTTTCCAGCTTTGTGCTTTAAGGAACATGGATCCACTTTCTTAGGCTTTCAATTAATGCATTTTGTCCCTAGTTTTAGGCTGAAGATATTTTGTGCTTAAGGCTCTACTATATAAAGGGCATCTAGGATTAGTTTAGAAAAATCTTTTCCTAGCTTTTAATCACTTAGCATAATTTAGAAGTAGTTTAGACTTCTCTCTAGTTTCTCTCTCTAGCCATTGTTAGCTTCTTCAACATTGCTGCCGAGCTATAAACGGAATTTTAGTAACAAGTTTTCTTCCCTTCATCTATTTATTTACTTGTTATGCTTTCTTTAATCGTTATTTGTTTATCCTTAAGTATGAGTAGCTAAATTCCTAGTTCTTGGCAAGGCTGATTCAAGGGTTGCAAGGGCAGATTCGAGGCCTTAATGTGCTTAATATATTCTTGATGCTGTATTTAACTATTCATCGATTTAATTATATCTTTGCATGATTTAATTTAAGGTCTGATCAACTGAGAATTATTTTGTGTAAATGCTGCCATTCATGTGATGAATACGAAAGGAAAATTGCATGAGTAAGTAGGCATCTGTTTAGTCTTGACTGTGTCAAAGTGGTCTTGAATAGATAGGTTGGGTAGTTGATTAGGGCTGGGTCACGAGTCTGACGAACTGAGGGACTTTAGTTCTAGATCTGTCTTTTCTTAACTTCATGGGCAGTTTGAGTATGACCCTCCCGCATTCGTGCCTGGAGGGATGGCAAACTGTCAAGACTACCTCATATGTGGAAACGGGGGGTAGTTTCTCTTAAGAGAAAAGTAGGGGGCATCCGAGGAATCTGGTCCCCATGTCATTTCTATGACGTCTCGAATGGAATACCCTTGAGCTGATGACGATCTGGTCCCGAATGCAACCCAGAATGCCTTTGCCGAGAACACTTTCTCCATCTGATTATTTGTGTTTATTTCACCCTTGTTCTATTTCACGCCTGCGTTGATATTTCTGCATCTGTTTCTGATTTATTTTATTTCTGGAATTATTTGCTTACTTGCTTTGTTTTATCATTCGGGACTCCCGAATTGACACCTCGGGACCCCGAATACTGCTTTCCTAGATAAAAATTGTTAGCTCCCAAAATCTGCCTTGGCCAACTCGTTTGGCCAAGTAAAACCCCCCCTAAGTGTTACCCTTTGCGCTCTTCTCCCGAATACATTCACGACCATAAATCAGTTTCTCACAATCCCCGTGTTCGACCCTGACTACCACTGTACACTTTATCTCTTGTGCACACACGTTTTCAGGCACTATAAATTTATGTATTTGATTGACGATCACCTGTCCAGTAATTTGTAGGAGATTCCCTATTTCCCATGCATGTCCTTTCACAAGCGTCAAGTCGTGGACGCGGTTCATGTTGCGAATTGCGTCGTCATCCACGTTGTTCTCCCGAATACAGAGGGAAGTTCCCGTTTTTGTTGTCTCAAGACTTCCTGTTTGTCCAACTAGGCGCTTCACCTTGCGATCTTTGGTATTGACGAAAGGTATTAATATTCTCTGGTTGGTTACGTTCGTATCATCATCAGGCGATGTTATCCTTATCGCCGAACCCTCGTCTCCCACCTCGTTCTGGTCTTCTTGGTGTATCTCGTGTACACCTTCTTCTTCATCAGAGTCCTCTTCTCTTTGGTGGACTCCCACCATCCAATCCAAATGAGAGACAGCACCCTGCATCGGTTCTTCCTTGCAAGTAACCTTGGTGATAACTCCTTCTACCTTGACCGAAATAATGGTGTCCACATTGTGGGACGCAGTTGCAATCAGCAAGCGTCCTATGTCTAATCTTTTCCTAGCCAAAATGTTATCATCTGTAGCCATGAACTTGCCCAATACATTCCCTAGTGCTTCAAAAGTACCTTGTCCCCATGCCTGTATGGGAATCCCAAGGCAATGAACCCAGCACAATCTTCCGTTGTCTCCAGAGATTTCTTTCCATGGGACGATTTTGCTAAACACTTCTTTGTATCTTGAGTTCTTCATGGCGATCGCTTCTTCATATTCAGATTCCCTGTCAAATTCCAAGAGTACAAGTCCTCTCCCCATAATCCTAGTTTCACAAACCCAGCCTAATTCGAACACCAATTCTTGTATCTCGGGTATGTCTTCCACTCGTTTCATGATCCCAACAGCACTCCTACTTAGCCAACCCCTGTTTTCCGTTGGGACATTCAGTTCTATGACTACCTCTTTGGTTGTTGTTTCCTCAGGTTCGATCGTCCCTGCTGGTACCGATGTAGCAGGTGTCGATTCCTGTTTCGTCTTAACCGGTCCGGTCGCGCGATCTCCAGTAGTCTCTCTTTCCTTACTACGCAATGGCCAATTCTTATCAAGAGTCCTAGTGTGACCCCTGACCTTGTTCTCATTCCGTGGTTGACGTCTTCCGTATTTCTCCAAGCTGCATCTGATCTCCGAAGCCCCAATATATTGGTTGTCTAAGGCTATCTGCAAATCAATTCTGTTCTCTACATTTGCAAATCGGGCAAATCCAAAACGTTTGTTGGTTTTGTTTCGGCGGTTCGGTATGAACATGTCTACCAGCTGGCCAAAGTTAGGGAGACGCCATCGATTTATAATCAAATATCGCAGGGCCCCATGATCGACGTGAAGTGGGAGGTTCTCTAGGTAGTAGGAGGTCACGCGACCAGTTTTCCTATCAGTGGGTGTGTCGACTCGTCTCGTCATTGATAAAGCTGAATCGATGTGATGGGTTGGATTTTTCACTCCGGTCACAGTAGGTGATCCGGTGTTTTGGTCGTCCCGGTTGCAGTGGGCTGCCGGGAGGGGGTCTAACCAGCAGCGGCTAGGTTTAGTGAAGCTCCATGAATTGATAGAGGTTTCATCGTGGAAAATTAGGTCTAGTGTAGAGCTGAGGGGACTGGATTTCAACAACATAACAAGGGTCAATCTTTCCACCGTATATTGATGACAAAAATGTTTCTAGCATAAGCAATTTTGATTAAGAATGATCGGTATTCGAAAACATACCGCAATTTTCAAAATATTACACGGTTAGAGACATGAAATTTTATATTCATTAAGGACTCCTAAATCCCTAGCTAGTTTTTTAGACAAATTTAATTCAATACCCGTCAAACTATATGTATTATATATATCTGCATAGATCATAATGTCTGATAAATAACAAACACCATGACTTTCTTTTCTTTTCTTTTCTTTTCTTTTTCGACCATGGACTCATGCATGTTTTTGATAATCAGAAAATTTCAAATTGATTAACTAGATTCTATTTTTCCACCCTATAAAATAAATTAACACGTGTACAAATTTATTCATAATATAACCTATCTTCTTCTGGAAATTGAATCTTTTCCACCCTATCAATTTGTTATTTAGTGACGGATATAAATACTCTTAAGCATTTTTTCAATTTTTTGTTCAGCTCGCTTGCCTTCCTTTTAAAATACTAAAAAAAAAAAAAATCGTGGGCGCTACCCCTCAACCCCCGCCCCCTGAATTCAATTTCTGGATCCGCCACGTGAGAGATAAGCTATGCTACCAATTTGAGAAAAAAGGCACAGTAATGTTTGCTTCTAATTGTCCTCAGTTGTATTCATGTATTTGGCCATAGATATACAGCAATAATGAGAGACCGGTTACAACAATAATTATAAGTATAATGGTAGGATAAATACATTAACGTAACTGTTATGATCATATAACGGTAGAGTCTTTAGGCTTGCAGTCTTCCTGGTGGGACGTTACTGTCAATAAGTAATTGCACACATACAAGGCCGGGAAGGGAACTGGTGGCTAGCGGTGGAAGCTCCGGACTTCGCGGGGCAGATCAGCCACGTTGTCATGGAGCTTGACGACGGTGTAGATGGCGGCGCCAGTGATGGCACCAAGTGGGGGGGGGGGGGGGGGGGGGGGGTTGTACAACCACAAGTCTTTGTAATTTCCTGCAACTACTGCGGGATTCATCGAAGCACCAGTTGATGGCCTGCCACCATCAAATAAGATAACAATATAAGTTGCAACTATTGATACATTGAAACCTCAACAATCCTGATGTGTTTAGGATCACTAATCAATTAAATAAAAGGATAAAATTCATCTAAATTCAGTAAAAAATAATTATCAGCATTAGTTATATGTCTAAGTCTATCATATCAGAAAAATTAGCTTCCTGTGAGGATGGTACTAGCTAGTATGTTATGTAGTATTGATGAATATTATTGATTTGAGTGGTGGACGTGTAAGGTGCACACGTATATAGACCTCTTTTGGTTTGGTACATACTTTCATACGACGACACGAATATGCAATGTCTTGTCTTGTATTAATTATAGGGTTAGCTATAAATATTCCTTTACCAATTAATATTATTATTTTTTATTGAAATTATTCGATAATTCAATCGTTATATTAGCTGCTAACTATTCTGATTCTTAATTATTGTTTTAATATAGCTACAAAACTATAATTGATAAACTATAGGAAACAGGAGAGAAAAATTAAGAAAGTAAACTTAGAAAAAAGTACGAGGGGATTCATGGTAAGTAAAACGCACCCGGCAACAAGGATGTTGAGCATAACGGTCGCTCCAACTGCTATTCCCGCTAACTCCCCCACCTGTCCACATAATTCACAATTTGTGTTAAATTCGTCAATCTGACAAATGAGTAATTAATTGCAAAACTATTTACACATGGGCTAAGGTGCGAATTCTAGACAAGCATACGAGGTATAGATTATGAGATTCTTCCAACAATAAATAATTATACTTACAGCGCGAGTGTCAGTGGCAACGGCAGTGACAACAAACATGAGAATGAAAGTGATGAGGAATTCAAGTGCAAAGGCCTGACCAATGGTTACAGACGGAACAGTGACACCACCATTCAAGTAAGGATGGAAGGCGCCCTTGAGAGCGAAGCAGGCGCAGATGGAGGCGGAGACCTGAGCGCCGATGTAGGCAGGGACATGGATCCAAGGGAAGTGGCGCAATACTGCAAAGGCGATGGTGAGGGATGGGTTGAGGTGAGCCCCAGAGATGTGGCCGGTGGATAGAATGATGATCATCACTGCCAGTCCAGAACACGCTGCGTTTCCTATCAGTGTCTCAGCATGATCGTACTTTTGGTTCACTATCGGCCCTGCTGCTGCTGCGAATATCAGAATGAAAGTTCCCACGAATTCGGCCCCTAACTGCACATCCAAGCTCGGTGTTTCTCAAATGTAGGTTGTTGAGGAGTCAGGTCCAATAGTGAGCTAGGGAGTCAGTCCTTTGCCCTTTCTTTGGGGCTTCGTTTGTTTTTGAGAGCGTTTGTTGTACCGCTTCTGAAGCGGTGTCTTGTAAACTTCAGTCATGTTCTTCATGACAATTTAATTCAATATATCTTTCTGCTGATTAAAAAAAAAAAATAACACATTAAAAGCATTTTACACATTTTTATTGTGTTTTTTACAGTAAGACTAATCTCATTTTTAAAATAATTATATTGTTAATTATCAATTATAATACTTAATAAAATAATAGATAATAACTTTTAAATACTAACATTTTGTATTAACTACTAAATTATGCATGATTTCGTTTTACGTATTCTTTTATTTGCGTGCATGTTAATAATAACTCTAACACTGAGCAGGGCATTAATAATTAATTATTAAATATTAAATAACAAGTTGATTTATTTGGATTATATATTATAAATAAATAAATAAAAATGGAGAAATGATTGAAAAGGAGAGAGTACCTTGCGGGTGAGAGAAACATCAGGAGTAGGGAAATCGATGAAGCACGAGTGGGGTTGACGGACCCAAGTTGGGGCAGTCACGGGCAGGCACGTGTTCGGCGCCGACGCATTCGGAGTCTCCGCCTCTCCTCCGCCAGCCATTCCAACTACTTTTTTTTTTTTTTTTGATATATATCAAGATAGGTAATTAAATAACGATTTTTTTTATTTGATTGGGAATTGGGGATTGATGAAGAACTTAACAATTACATATTTTTTAGGCTTTTATAAAGTTATGATTAAGGAAGAGGAGGAATGGAGGTAGCCAGTTTACACAGTACAAGAGCTAGCTAGATGTAGAGTACCTTATAAATTTGCATAAAATGAAGGAAAATGGCGGAATCCAGATTCGAGGGAAGGAAACAAATTAGAAGATGAAGATGAAGATGGAAAATGACAAGAAAGGATTATTATGAATAAAAAGGAAGAAAACAAGATAGCAAGAGATATGATGAGAGGAATTGAGGTGCTTGGGTTTTGGGTGTGGAGGAGGAAGGAGGAAGGAGAGGGAGTGAAATTGAATGAGTTGAATGTGTGCGCCAAAATACACAATACGAGGCGTATGAATGAGTTGTCAACGCACAGCTCTCCCTTTAGCCATTCCAAATCTTTTTAGTTGTTATTTTTAAAGTAAATAGAATAGCCGAATTAGTTGTCAATTTTCAGTTTTTAAAATGATTAAAAATAATTATTTACAGTTATCACTAAATACCCTTAATTACTCTATAATTAGTAAAAAATGTTGCAATTTGATTGGTTGAAAATTTTAAAAATGACAGCCATTTTTTTGGAAGAAAAAACGTTGAAATTTGGTTGATCGAAAATTTAAAATATATTGATGGCATGATTTTGATAATCACTTCATAATTGACAACTAATGATTGCCTAGGTTACTAAAGAAACTACAAAAACGACAACTAAAAAGATTTAGAATGAATAGTATTTTGCGATATTTCTTTCATGCAATTTTTTTTACCTCAAATTAGAATTTTCATTCAATTTATAATTTTACTTAAACTGTGAGAGTGTTTCTTTCGTTAATTAGTGTGAGTTATTGGTGTTAGTCTTATTGCACCATCTTTTTTTTTTTTTTAATAAGCAGACAATTTTATAGATGAGGCAGTCATGGTGTGCATGACAAGGAAACATAAGAGGCTGCAGCAGCAGCTAAGACCAGAAAGAAAACCAGAAGCAGCAAAAAACAGAAAAAATAAAATAGCAACCGCCACAAAAAACAACAAATGGATCAATACAGTCAAATCCTCACGCGCGTGCGACACAACGAGTCTAGCCACACAGACGAGATTATCATTTGCGTGGGAGAGTAAGGAAACGTCGGCAATAAGTTCCTGATCCATCGATGCCAATCTCCAAAAATTTCCCGCCCCATACGGAAGGTGCAGTAGTTAACATTACTGAACACTTTCTTGTTCCTTTGAATCCAATGATGCCACACCACTACGTAGATGAGCATCCGCCACATCATATTAGATTGCTTATTGCCCCAGACAGCAAGTCCGCCCCAACTCCTCCATAGGTCTTGCAGAGTCCTTGGGCTGCACCACGAAACCCCTGCCCACCTTAATATGAAATCCCAAACCTGACCCGCTGGAGGGCACCGAAGAAACAAGTGGTTAGAACATTCTATAACATTAGAGCAATAAGGGCAGCTACTTTCCTCTTCGGATATGATGTTGTGACGCCTCAAGAAATTCCTAGTCGAAATCTTATCTTGCAGCGCTAGCCAAATGAATGCTTCAACCCTGAACGGGACCAACTTCTGCCAACATGATGAGAGAATGTCATTTGTTTGGCCCACATAAGTAGAGCTTTCAATGTCGTTAGCCAGCGAGCTAACCGAAAATTGCTTGGTATTTTCGAGAGACCACTCAACATCATCAACCGCACCAATCGTCCTTGGAGTCTGCAACAACGCCACCATATCTGAATGTTCATCCGCTTCCCAATCAAACAAAGCCCTACGCCAACTCCATTTCCACTCCCATGTGTCTCCTCGCCACTCCCCAAAATCCGTTATCTTCCCTATTTTAGCTTCCGAAAGATGATACAACTGAGGGAAACGAAGCGATAGGGGAACCTGACACGACCAAGTATCCCACCAGAACGAGAATGAACTCCCATCCCCTAAGATCAACTTAGTGTGCGCAGTCCATAGGTGAAACCTATCACCCCCTCTACCCCAAATCGCCATGATGTCCTTCCAAGTAGGTGATAACTCTCCGAAATCTTGCTTCCACAAACTCCCCACACTAGTACATCCGTATTGAGAGCGAATGATTTCCACCCAATGCTTATTCCCCCCTTTTAATGCACCCCAAATCCACTTGAAGAGCAGAATGTCATTTCTCATGCTCAAACCTCTTAATCCCAACCCTCCCATCGTCGTCGGCCGAGTAACCACTTCCCACTTAACCTTGGATAAACCTGACCGACTATCCCCCCCACTCCAAAGGAACTGCCGCATAATCTGTTCACATTTCTTAGTGATCCCTCTGGGCATTTTGAAAATCGACATTAGATAAAGCGGGATGCTAGCTAGCGCAGATTTAATCAGCGTAATGCGACCTCCCAAGGACAGGAGAGGCCCTTTCCATGTTGCTAATTTCTCACGCATCTTCCTCAATAATCCCGACCAATTTGAAAGCCTCCTCGGATTCATACCAACAGTTGATCCAAGGTAACTAAAAGGCAAATTCTCATACCTGCAACCTGCTCGGCGCGCCATAACTTCTCCCAATGGCCTATAGAGATTCACCCCGACCAAGGAGCTCTTATGGTAGTTTACTTTCAAACCAGAGAAAGCGTCAAACCATCGGAGGATCCCTTTGACATTTTGCACTTCTTCTTCATCATTATTCACAAAAATCAATGTGTCGTCTGCAAACTGAAGGTGACTAACCATCCACCCCGATGATCCTCTAATTCCCCGAAGAATTCCACGGTCGTGCGCACGAGTAAGTAGAAGGTGAAGCCCTTCCACCGCAATGTTAAATAGAAAAGGAGACAAAGAGCATCCTTGGCACAGGCCTCTGCTCACTCCAAACTCCGCTGAAGGAGACCCATTGATCAACACAGACACTCTAGCTACACTTAAGCACTGGCGAACCCAACCCATCCATGTCTGGCTAAAACCCATGAACTTCAAGACGTCGAACAAATAAGACCACTCAACAGAGTCATACGCCTTCTCAAAGTCCAATTTGAAAAGGATACCCGACTGTCTGTTCTTCTTCAAGGAGTGAACCACTTCGTTGGCCGTCATCACACAATCCAGAGTATTTCTTCCTTTCATAAACCCATATTGGTTCTCACTAACCACCGAAGATATGACTCTCGCTAGACGGTTGGCCAAAAATTTTGAAATCACTTTGTAATAACTGCTAACCACACTGATAGGCCTGAATTCTGCGAACTTCTTGGCTGCCTTAACTTTCGGAATCAAGGTGAGAAATGAGGTATTAGTCCCCCCAGGAAACCTCCCCGTCTGAAAGAATTGCAAAATACGCTCACTAAAGTCTTCACCGATGGTTTGCCAAGCCCGTTTCAAAAATCCCATAGACCAGTCGTCCGGACCAGGGGCTTTATCCCCCCCAAAATTTTTCACCACCTCCCAGATCTCAACTCTGGAGACTTCCCGAACAAGATCTTCCAACTCCAACCCACTCAATTTTTTAAAACCCCAGTCTGAAATTTGGGGTCTATCCCATTTTACTTCCTTGAAGAAAGTCTCAAAATAGCTGGCAGCTGCACCTTTTATTTCACCCGGGGTTGTGAGCCTAATATTTCCCTGAATAATCTCAGTAACATTGCAGCGCAACATATCTAACTTCGCGGACAAATGGAAGAAGGAAGTGTTCCGATCACCTAAAGAATCCCATTTCTGTCTCGATTTTTGCTGCCAGAGACTGCCAGCAAGACCCTGAGCATCCCACAGCTCCGCCTTGACTTCCTGAAGTCTAATGGTTTCTTCCGGCGAGAGATCCCTGATGTCAGCAACAGAGTCCAACTGCTGCAATTCAGAGTTAAGGACCTGTAACTTGTTCCCAATGCTCCCAAAAACTTCTTTGTTCCAAACCCTCAACTTAGATTTCAGGAAACCCAATTTTTTGGCACAGAGAATGGACCAGGGAACATCGAGCCTGCTTGTATCCAAAGGGATTCCAGCATTCCTTTGAACCTGGAATCCTCCCACCAAGCATTCAAAACCCTAAAAGGCTTTGGACCCCAGTCAGAGGAGGCAGTACTGAGCAACAACGGCACATGATCGGAACCATTTCTGCCCAAAGCAGTTACCCTCAAATTTTACCAGCAGACATCCCAACCAGGTTGGACAAAAATCCGATCAATCCGACTCCTGCTGACCGAATTAGCCCAAGTGAACCGCCTTCCTAACAGAGGGATATCTCTCAGATGAGAATTGGAAACCCAGAATTGGAAATCACGCATACCCCTGGTTTCTGAAACCTCACGAGATCTATCAGACGGAGAAAGAATCTCATTGAAATCACCCGCCAGAAGAACCGGATCCTGACAACCCTCAATCCTGGAGTTCAATTGGTACCAAAGGATCTCTCTGTTAGTAGCCTCCGAATGAGCATATACATTTACCATGACGCACTTAAAATTCAGAGATTTCACGCACCCCTCCAGCCAAATGAACCTGTCACCTGTAATCACCCTGGAAACCTCGATAATATCCTGATGCCACATAGATAGGAGACCCCCCGATCTACCACAAGAAGGAACTGCAGCCCAATTAACTCCAGAACCATTCCAAATACTATTCACGAAGAAATCTGAAATTTGTTCCCTTTTGGTCTCTTGAATGAAAACCATCTCGATCCTTTCTCTCCTTATACACTGCTTAATGAATCTCCTTTTAGGCACCCCATTTAACCCTCTACTATTCCAAGAAAGAAGTCTAACCATGGCAGTGACTGATCTCGCTATGATTCGGCTCATTACTACTTGAACAAACTCACTTCCCCTTCTAACCTTTCTCTGTCAAAATTCCGAAAGGTTTCCATCTTTTGTACAATAGAAAAACAAAATGTGAGTCTATTTGAATCACTAGTAAAAATTAGTTATTGTTATTTTTTATTAGTTATTTGCTGGTGGTAAAGTATTAATAGAAATTTGAGTTTAAGTTTCACTTCTTTAATTAAAAGAAAAAAATTATTGACATTCTTTAAATGAATTAAAATCTTTTTAAGTCTAAAAAATGAGCATCTCTTAACACCACTTCTTAGAGAGATGTGATCAATCATCATAATATTCCACCAGTTGAGGTTCCAATGGCAGTCCATGCTATATATGGGTTGCAGTTGTTGAAACAAATAACACTGTTGAAACAAATGAGACTTAAAAATGGGTTAAAATTCCAGCATAATTTTTATTGATAACAACTTTGAATTTATACAAGAAAAATTTAACAGGAAATCCTATTTTGATGCCATTCATGGAGTGGATTAAAATGAACTGGAAATAAATCTACTGAAGGCAGAAAAATAGGAAACAGAAATTGACAGTCTTATGCAAAGTGGTTGGAAAATGCCACTTGTCTAACAGCATTGGAAATGATAAACTCGCCGAAACAAGTTGATCAACACCAGCTATCCCCACTATCGTCATCCCTCTGATCATTCAGGTTTGATTTCTGCAAACTTGACAATTGTGCACACTAGCGATTAATGACCTTCTTAAATAGGCAGGACACCTTATTTGAGCAAGCTTCCACAAATCCAACAGCAGAAGTTTTGTCGAAGTTGTCTTAATTTTTGACCTCATCATTAGATTGTTCGCGTAACTACAATAATTAGTCTGTCTTAAAGTGGTACTTGATTTTTTTACGCAGACGTGTTCTGAAGCCATTGGCACCCCGACTTCTTCCAAATTCATTGGACAAGAGCATTGAGATTATCACCAAGCCTCCGGTCACAAGGCTACAGATTGTATTGCTCTCAAGCAAAGCCCTGAAGATCTAATTGAAAAGAAGTTGGTAAATTTTTTGGATTTCAAGAACATTCATCCAATCTGCTTTGAAATTTAAGAGGTTAAAGAAGACGATACAATCATTCTTTCTTCTAAGGATATTTGTTTCTATTTTGCATATTCGATCGTGTCTCCATCAACTGAAGTTTGAGAGTACTAATTAGCATTTTATTTGTGCTATTTGTTTATGAGTTATGATTTTTTTTTTTTTAAAGAATATGGATTAGATTAATTTAAGTCAGCAAGTACAAAAAGCGCGATCACTTCGAAATATTCCCCTACCTAAACATTTCCTAAACCGGGAATCAAAGCAAATTGACCCAATTCATGAGCTGGAACATTCATGGACTGTTTAGTGTGTACAAACGAGCAGTTGGTAAAAGTCGATGCCAACCTGGCCACCTCCTTCAGCACCAAGCCTGTATAGCTTAGCGGGAAGTCCCTATTGGTTAGAACTAGGATATTCAGCAAGCAGTCCGACTCAACGATAATTCTATCACACCCTCATTGTCGGGCTTGCGTAACAGCATCTCTCAACACTAGAGCCTCCGTTGTTTGTGCCTCCGACCTGTACGGGAGGAAAACAACTCCCGAGAAAACCAACGAACCCCTAACATCCCATGTAATAAATCTCAGTCCAATTCCCATACTCCTCACTACCGCATCCGTGTTGACCTTGACCACACCTCTCGGGGGAGGCTGCCATTTCGAATTAAAGGGTTGGCCCGTAGGAGCAGGAGGCCCTTGCTTCAGCAGCTAAGCATCCTTAAAATCTGACAACAACTTTCTTCCCCTAATTACCACATCATGGACTTATTCCTCTACTTGACGAAATACCCTACTATTCCTCAACGTCCATAAAAACCAAAGGATTGAGATAAGCTGCTCAAGAGTCGACTCATCCAGAGACAGCCTAGTCGCAGCTAGCCACTTCACCCAGTTATCCCCTTGAATGCTCGGAAATCTATCCCAGAAAGTAAACTTCGCCCATACCCTAATCGCAAAAGAGCAAGACAACAACAGATGTAAAGTCGTCTCAACCGCCATATTACAACAGGGGCACACCAGATCCACCATCGTTCCTTTTCTCCCCAGATTCGCTCGAGGTCTCTTTGACATTCAAATTTACCATCAAAAGCCTTTTTATGCTTATGCTTATGCTTATGCACTTCACGAGTTATGAATTTTGGGATCATTGTTATTTGAATTTCAAACTTTCATTAATAGAGTCATCTTATACGAAGCGAAATGAATCCTATATAACGAAAATAAATAACAGTAATGAAAGACTTACGTTACCTTATCTATAATAAACATAATTTAACAAACCGAAAAAGTTAGATATATTATACATATTAAAAATAAGTAGGCCTACAAATGCTAGCTTATTATATATATTTACTGTGTTAATAATATTCAACAATACAATGTAACGTTTGTGATTTAATAGTGTAATAAATAAATTCATAAAAAGCGTAATATATTCAAACAATCAACAAAAGTTGCAGGCTTGAAGCCCAACAAAACATAGAACTCGAACATTTTTCTCATAATTTCAGGCCTTTTGCCTGGTCCTCTCGACCCTAGCAAAAAAGAATACAGGCCCGGTTGAGGAAGCATTTTCTTTTCCTTTTTTTTTTAAAAGTAAAATTGAGGGAATGGATCTGACTCCTCTAAATTGAGACATGCATCTTCTCCTAAACAATACCATTACAATTCTAAGCTTGTCAAATTGATGAATCATGTACTAGATAATTGTTTGCATATCCAAAATAAATACAGCAATAATGAGAAACTAGTTACAATAATAATTACAGATATAATGGTCGGATAAATACAAGGACGGATCCAGCCCAGGTGAGGGTGGGCGGTGCTGGATGAATTTGTTTTTGTATTGGACTTGGGTTCAAAAAAAATCTGTACTGGATGAAGCTAGTCCTTGATGAAAAATCCCAACCAAACCCTCTAAAATCAACTACCATCGTTGCTGCCATCACCGTCGCTGTTGCTCCTCACGCCGCTGCCGTCGCTGCTCACTGTCATTGATAGCATGTATTTTATGCATGTTTTTCCTTCTAGTTTTGCCTTGATTTAGGCCTTGATACTACTAATTCACTCGTATTTCCATCTTTATCACAGATCAAGGCCAAGAAGGAGAAATGTGCGAAAAGACATGCTTTCTGGGTGATATTTGCGGACTCCAAGCTTCAAGACCATCGTCGAGACCAAGGACCAATTTCTTCATCGAGGCCTATCATCGAGGTCTGTCATCGAGCCCTCGATAGACCAAGAGCTCTAAATCCACGTGTCCTCGCAGTTGTGCTTCCACGTGTCCCCTCGGATGTATCCCAGAATATTCCCTCAGATGCTGATCAGTCGTCTATTATCGAGGTCTCGCCCTAAAGGAATATTCCATAAAGATTCTCACGAGACCCATGAAGACTCTCTTCCAGAACATTCCAGAACGTTCCAGAATGTTCCCAAAGATGCTGATCTGCCCTCGACATGTCATCGAGACCTCGACAATCTTATCGAGACCTCGACAAGTGCAAACGCTAAACCCACGTGGCTCCACTCCAATCACTCCACGTGTCCTCCCTGGTGCATCTCAGATGCTCTTCGTGGATCCTAAGGAATATTCCCCTTTTCTGCCATCGTGGGTCACCCCTTTTGCAGGAGCGTGGGCTCCTTGTGTTGTACTTCCCTTAGCTAGAATTTTATCCCTTAGTGGGTGGCTGGTGTATATATTTTGATAACAAGATAGGTGGCTGAGAGGATATCAAAGGATCGAAGCCACCTTATTAACAGTGAAAATGGGGGGTGGCTCCTTACGAAAGAAAGCAGGGGGTCTACGTGAAAACATGACCCCTATAGCACGTCTGTAACGTTAGAACGGAAAATCTTTACGCTGATGACAATCGAGCCCTCGACGCAACCCAAGAAAGCCCTTTACCAAGTTCCCTTATCCTTGACTTATTATCTTTGCTTATTAATCTAATTGTTTATTTTGCGTTTTATTTTATCTCTAATCTTTATTATTATTGTTTACTCATCGTGACCTCAATTGCCATTTTTAGTAGTTAGAATTGTTAGCTCTGATCACTCTCTTGGTTAACTTGATTAACTTCTCTCAATCTCTGTGGTTCGACCTTGTTACCGCTTTACATAAATTAGTTTGTGCATCTAGGCCTCAGGAAATATATTATTTTTGACCCGTTTCGACGGCGAGTCAGTCATCGCCGCTGCCATCACCATCGCTGCTGCTCCTCACTTGAGCTCCGATTCTGATGTTATTCTAATCAGGTAATTATCCATTTATACTTGCATCTTTTCTTTTTTCTTTTTCTTTTTTAATTATCCATGTCTGTATAATATATATTGCTTATTTTGATCGGATCATTTGATGAAGAACATCTTCTAATCATTAATTGTCATTTTTTAGGTTTTACTCGCCTCATCTGTCGCCCATTCTTTTCTCTATGTTCTCTCTTCTACTCCGTTTCATCCTCTGATCTAATCTTAATCAGGTAATTAATTATTCATATTCTTCATACTTTTTCTTATCTTTTTTTATTATATATATATATACTACTTGTACAGTACAAATATTTGATATTAATATGCTAATTGTATTAATATTTTTTTTGTAGATATGGACAAATATTTGATTAAACCATCTACTCAAGCACCATCGATATCATCAAATGTTGGTTTAAATGAAAGTGAAGAACGACTTGCGAAGAAGTCGAAGAGATTTTTAGAAGTTGATTTGAAAAACCTTCCTGCTGATCCAAGTATGCGACCATAAATTGTAGCATACCATCCTAATGATCGGGATCAAATTCGTAGAGCTTATATGTTGAAAGGTCCTTGTCAACCACGAGACATAGAGTTTCCTAAAATATTAATTGGAGGTATTCAACGACGTTTTAATCCTAAATGGTATGATGAATTTGGTAATTGGTTGGAGTATAGTTCGTCCAAAAATGCAGTTTTTTGTTTATGTTGTTATTTGATGGGTTCAGAGAATGGAGACTGATTGATTGTTTATTTACAATGTTTTATTGTCTCTTTTATTATTAATTGAGATGATTAATATGCTACTTTGAGCTTGTTTCCTTCCTTTATGGTTTTATAGGTTTAATATATGTTGAAGGAGGAAAAGGAACGAAAAGGCCGAAGATTAGAGCAAAAATGATCAATTGGTGTTGAGCAGATTTTCTGGGCGCATTTCTGGCTCATCTCATGGCCTTGAGATGAAGCTTTCCTGGCAGATTCCAGCTGGACAGCACTCACCGTGCTACAATTATTTTATTCTTGAGTGCTTTTCTTGTCTGCTTGGGAGTTGGTAAATGGAGACAAGGTGTTCCCAGCATGCTATATTCTTCCTCAAGTGACTCAAAGAAACGTATTTAGAGGAGAATGTTTTCTTGAAGACTTGTCCTTTTTGGATTTGCCAACTTGGGAATATTTTATTCTTTGGTGTCTCCCCTTTCTTACCATTTAATTGAAGAAGCTTGAGCTGAGGAGAGAACGTCCAGACCAGACCAGAAAGAGAAGAGAGGGGAACGGAAGGGAGAAGCTAGTTCTCTCATTTTATTTTATTGTCCATATTCTTGTATTTTCGGATTTTATTCAAGCTTGCTGTTTTGATTGGAGTTGTAATTAATTCCTCCGATTCCTGGTAGGGATTGAGAGGTTAACAATTCCAGTATGTTGTGAGACTTGTTGTTCTTAAATAAAAACGTTTTTCATATCTCTTTTCTTGCTTGATTTAATGACAATTTAATTGTGTTGTGTTTGAGTTTGATCAACTTAGATTTCAGCATGGTTAATTACAGTAGAATCACTCTAATGCCGCGTTTCTGTGTTAGAGGGAACCCGAGTAGACAACTAGTGATAGGGTAACTCCTAAAACTGGAAGGAGAAAAGGGTAAGTTTTGAGAATTCTGGACTGCAGTAGCGTCCATCTCAAGGTCTTGAGAAGGGCCTTCCTAATCATATCAACAACCTAGGAATTTTATGTGTGTGCTTGTTCCTTTACTGAGTTTCTTGGGTGACAGCGGGGAATTTCAGTAGAGTGGCGGACAGGTACAACATAGAATTGTT
This sequence comes from Viola odorata, assembly GCA_963691705.1. NCBI lineage: Eukaryota > Viridiplantae > Streptophyta > Magnoliopsida > Malpighiales > Violaceae > Viola > Viola odorata. The sequence goes on along the minus strand of OY829546.1, from coordinate 48,198,539 downwards.
AAGGGAGTTAGGGTCGCACGATTAGCTTCTCTTCATGCGGCTTGAGTAGGAGGAGGCTTGGAGATTGCCCCTGGATTTATCTCTATAACTTCTCTATGAAAATTGTTTTGAAAATGTTTTAAGTGTCAATGAACAACATGGAATTGTTACCTCAAGAGATCTCTGCTGGGAATAATATTTCCCTCTTTCTTTCACTCTCTTTGTCTTTACTATTTTCGTATTTTATTTACTGTTTTTATTTAGAGCATGGCAGACTCATCTCAGGGCCTTGAGATGAAGCTGCCATGTCTCCTGCTTTATTTTATTTTCTTGTCATTTATTTTCTTGCACTGTTTTCACCTCCCCCTTCGTTTTGATCAGTTTGGTTTGGTTGTTTGCAGGAGAATGAGCATTAGGCCGATAGTCCCTGTGGATCGATCCTCTTGCCGCTATGCACAAATCCCTTTTTGCTGCTTAGTGATAAGTTGTAATCTTTTTATTTATGATCGCGGATTCGACACCCGTCAGAGACCAATGAAGGGGTGGTATTTTTATTTCTACTAGCTTTGACAATTGGAAAGACATAAAACTACGATTACAGAAACATATTGGTGGTGTTAATAGTAGTCATAATAATGCTTGGAGAAAACGTGAAGCATTGATGAATCAAAACCAACATATTGAAGTGGCTCTTTCTCAACAATCTAGTCAAATAAAATAAGATTATCGGATTCAGTTGTCTGCAGTAGTTGATTGTATTCGGTTTCTACTTCATCAAGGACTAGCTTTTCGTGGTAATGATGAGTTTGAAGATTCAATTAATAAAGGAAATTTTCTTGAACTTTTACAGTTCCTTGCTAACCACAATGAGACCATTAGAAATATTTTGAGTCATGCTCGTGGAAATCTTAAGTTGGTAGCACCGAGTATCCAAAAAGAAATTATTAGTGTTGCATCTAGTGAGACTACTAATATTATTCTTGAGGATATTGGAGATGATTTTTTTGCTATTTTAATTGATGAATGTCGTGACATATCAATTAAAGAGCAAATGTGTGTTGTTTTGCGGTATGTGAATAAGAATGGGCAAATTATTGAACGTTTTCTTAGTCTTGTTCATATTACTGACACACGTGCTTGCTCTCTCAAGAAAGCCTTGGAGTTTGTATTTGCCAAACATAACTTGAGCTTGTCAAAGGTACGTGGGCAAGGTTATGATGGAGCGATCAACATGCAAGGAGAATTCAATGGTCTTAAAAGTTTGATCTTGAAGGAGAATTCATGTGTATTTTATGTTCATTATTTTGCACACCAACTTCAACTTGCACTTGTTATTGTTGCAAAAAAATAAGCTGCAATTTCATCTTTTTTTAATATGGTTGCTAATGTGTGCAATGTGGTTGGAGCTTCATGCAAAAGGCAAGATGCCCTTCGAGAGAAGTAAAAAGATCATGTGGTCGAAGGATTACAAAATGGTGAAATATGTAGTTGAAAAGGTTTGAATCAAGAGAAGACCATTAAAAGAGCAGGAGATACTCGATGGGGTTCACATTATGGTACATTGCTCAGCTTAATCAGTTTATTCTCTTTAGCGATTGATGTGCTTGAAATGATAGAGGAAGATGCCTTGAACGTAGATCAAAGAGGAGAAGCATGTGCATTATTGAATACGGTATAATGTTTTGAATTTATATTTTGTTTGCATTTGATGAAGAATATATTAGGAATTACTAATGAATTCTCTGAAGCACTTCAAAGAAAAGATCAAGATATAGTAAATGCTTTAGATTTACTCAAAGTATCTAAGTTGAGACTGCAGTCAATGAGGGATGAAGGTTGGATGTTATTACTGAATGAAGTATCTTTATTTTGTGGCAAACATAATATAAATCTTCCAACTATGAGTGATATGTTTATTGCCCAAGGTAGACCAAGGCGGAAAGGTGAGCAAATTTCCAGTCTACATCATTATCAAGTCATTGATATGCAACTTCATGAGCTCAATAATCGATTTGATGAGAGGAATAGTGAATTACTCCTTTGTGTGGCATGCTTAAATCCAAGAGACTCCTTTGTTGCTTTCAATAAGGAGAAATTGCTTCAATTGACTCAATTTTATCCTAATGAGTTTTCTACAATTGATGTTCTTGCTCTTGATAATCAACTTGAGAATTATATTTTGGATATGCGGTCGGATGTTGGATTTTCAAATTTGAAAGGGATTAATGATCTTTCCGAAAAGTTAGTTGAAAGAAGAAATCATATTTTTTATCCATTGGTGTATTTACTCTTGAAGTTAGCTTTGATTTTACCGGTTGCAACTGCGACAGTGGAAATGACTTTTTCTTCTATGAGCATTGTGAAGAATCGACTGCGGAACCGTATGGGAGATGATATGTTAAATGATTGTTTGATTACTTTTGTTGAAAAAGATATTTTTGACAGTGTAGAGAATGAGAGAATCATACAAGGATTTCAAAAAATGAAAACTCGTAGAGAACAATTGTAAGAAGTACGTATATTGTATAAATTCTAATGTATAATTAATTTTTTTCTATATTGTTTTTTTATTTATCTTTTTGTTAAGTTATCTAAATATTTGTTATTTAGTAACGGATACAAATACTCTTAAGCATTTGTTCAATTTTTCGTTCAGCTCGTTTGATTTCCTTTTAAAATACTCCCAAAAAAAATTCGGGGACAATACACTAACGTTGATAATGTATCTATTATGATAATGTCAATTTAGAGTCTCGAGCCTTGCAGTTTTCCTGGTGGGACGTTACTGTCAATATTCTTCCATGGTTAACTGATTGTGACTGTGTGTTGTATTGTAAATCTGAATTTTCGTTGTCAAATGTGCTATCTGGATTTATCGGGTCAATCAACGGCCTGACTTGCGTTGATCATAAGAGTAGTCACATCCCGGACAAGAGCGGCTTGATTTTGTGGAACCATCAACTAGGAAAATCAAGAGGCCGCCTCCTCCTAGGCGTTCTCCTGATTTCATTACTTATGCAGTTATGCTGGGTTTGGTTATGATGAATCAGTAGATGACTTTAAGTTGGTTTGGGCTACTTTCCACATACCGAAGTAGGAGTAAGAACAACAGCACTTGATGATTTCACACTGAAATCAAACACTTGGAGAAGGCATCCTCCGATAGACATTATCTTTGACACTTCCGCATGTGATGTCAATTATGGTGTCCTTTCCAATGGATCAATTCATTGGGTTGTCCATTATTGTAAAGACTCCTCCCAAGGTGGTTATGGTGAACGTATTGTTGCTCTTGATTTAGCCACCGAGAAATGTCGACTGATTGTGTTTCCTCATGGTTGGTTATCAACTGTTGACATTACCGATACTTGGGTACACAGTTTAGGAGGATGCCTCTGGTTATCCAATCTTTATAAGCATGGAGATGATGATGTGATGGATTTGTGAATGATGATGGAGTATGGCGTTGAGTCCTCTTGGACAAAATTGGTATCATTGGATTGTACTCGTTTAACCTTGCCTCGCTATTTTTCCATCAGGTATTACCAGGTTGTCTTCTCAAACGAATATGAGACAGTGAGCATGTTTGATTCTCCTGTTGGGTATTCAAAACGGAGATGTCAAGTTTGAAACTGTGTCGCCTGATGATCGAGACAACAGGCACCGACCATTCAAGTTAAGGCTGTCTTACATATGGAGAGCCTGGAGAAGGAGCAGGAGGAGGCATCCAGTCGATGACCGAAAAATCTGTCATTGTAAATGCTTTTGTTTGGGTTTATCTGGATACATCTTTTCTATTAGTAAAGTTTGGTTTAGTTAACTTTTTGTGTTCTTGAATCCTCATGTAATTTTGTGTAACAGAAAAAGTAAGATGGAAATACAAACATCAATCAGACGGCTGAGAAAATGAGCTCTGCTTTATCAGGTAATTGTGTGAAAAATAACATGGGCTGCAAAAACCCATAAGAATTTTAATCAAGAACAAGTGTGAAATCTTTATGGTGCCTTGCCTTACATCAAAGTGACGGATCAATTGAACCCACCATTCAACTATATTACAAACTAAATATACTATGGATAAAAAGTCTGAGAGGTAAAATAACAGAATCGTGTAAGAACAATCTTTGAACACACTCAACGATGGGACAGCCAATCTTCATCACTGCCTGTCAGCCAACAATAGTTACAAGCCTTTGCTTCTCATCTTCCACGAGGATTTACCAGCTGTGAGAACACTGCACTCGTGGCAGCATCTTCAGCATCGTCATCAGTTACAGAGTTCCCTCCATCGATTATGCTAACACTATGGTCGAATGGTTCAAGAGGTGTCAATGGAATTCCCGGGATATGGTTCGTACTGTTATCCTCGGGTTCCATGAGGGCAGATGATGTCTCCTCGAGCTGGAGAGCGTATTCAAGATTCCATAAAACATCTCCCATTGATGGCCTGTCAACCCCATACTCAGCGAGACACTTCTCAGCCGTCTCCCCAAACTTTTTGAGAGAAGCTGGATTCACCTTTCCTACCAGATTCTTGTCCATGATTTGATCCAGCATCCCTTTCTTCTGCCAGATCATTGCCCACTCTGCTATATTGACTTGCTCCCTCGGAAGAACGGGATTTAGAGCAGGTCTCGTGCAGAGAACCTCCATTAAAACGACCCCGAATGAGTAGACATCTGATTTCTCTGTGAGTTGCTGCCTCCTGAAGTATTCAGGATCAAGATAGCCAAAGCTACCCTTCACAGCAGTACTTACATGTGTTTGATCAAGAGAAGGACCTGCTTTTGAGAGGCCAAAATCAGCAACTTTGGCTACAAAATTGTCGTCCAAGAGAATGTTTGTTGTCTTGACATCTCGGTGAATGACGCTTTGAGCTGCACCTGTGTGGAGATAGTGGAGCCCCCTTGCAGCCCCAATGCATATTTCAAGTCGTTGTTTCCACGATAGAGGTGGTAAATCAGTTCCATATAGATGGCTCCTGAGGGGTCCATTAGCCATGTATTCATAAACAAGAATCATTTCTGACCTTTCATCACAATACCCAATGAGGGAGACAAGGTGACGATGGCGAAGCTTGGATAACATTTCGATCTCAGTTCGGAATTCAGCAAGACCTTGTTCAGATCTGGCGTTTCCTCTTTTAACAGCTAGTTTAGTCCCATCTTCAAGTGTTCCCTTGTATACCCTGCCAAAACCACCGACCCCGAGAAGAAGGCTCTCATCAAACTTGTTGGTTGCTTCAAGGATTTCTTGGAATGTGAAGAAACGACCAAGATTGGAGGATGCCAAGGAGATGCAGCTTGCTGTTCCACTCTTCTGAGAAACTGTGGACATCTTTGTAATGGTCTGAGAGTTCCCATATAATGGCAAAGGTAGCCATGGATGCGCCTGGTTTGCATCCTTCGACCTTCGGCGTACAAAGCAACAGTAACAGCAACCTATCAAAGCAAGTGCTGCTACAGCCCCCACAACTGAACCAATTGTAATGCCTATTACATTTTTCTTGGAAGATGATTCAGGAAGCAGAGTCTGAACAGAGGAAAGCCCATCCAAGCTTTTAGCTACATTGCTGATCTTCATGATCTCCAATCCATTCAAAGTTGCATTTGTGATGTCTGCTGCTGAATCTGGACCAACACTTACAGTCAGAGTATCAGAATCAGCCGAGGAGTTGGAGATGAAGTCCTTGAAATAAGGTATAGCCAAGCCACTAGTAAAGGTTGAGAGATCAAGACTCTCAACAGCAACGTCATCGTTTACGTACAGGTCAAAAACAAGAGTGTTTAGAGCCTCGCTTCCAATATCACAGAAATGTGTCCGAACCAGATACCTAAAGTTTGGATCGGCAGGGAACACCCATGTGATGTTGAAATTCATATTGGCCACATTTGCATCTCCCATGACATCAGCAGTAGCATAAACCCAATTTGGGGCAGTCTCTGGAGTAACAGAAGGTGTATACCGGATGGTTGAAGGGTTGACAGAAACATTCAAAGCAGAGCTGTTCACATGGAGGTATTTGGCATCATTCTCCCAAACTCTTCCAAGAGTATCATTTGCAGCTGTGATCAATGGACCTCCCATGTTTAACCGGAAAACAGTTTCATAGGCGAGTCCGGAAAGACCACTGAAAGGGGCGGGTGGATTTAGGGCTACTGCCTGGTCCGGGAAGATCCCATCAGGGATAGAAACAACTTCAATTGCATTAATAAATGTGACTGAATTGTTGGAAGGAACGAAAGAAAGGGTCAAGGTATCAGAGGTCACATTGACCACATACTCCTTGGACATATAAGAACCATTATAGTTCTTGAATGTGAAATTATTCAAGAGCACAAATTCATCACTGACTACTGTAATGGATGCTGATGCTAAGTTTTGACTCGAGTTTGGAATAGGGTAAAAGTAAAGGCGGATCCAATGCCTGCCTACTTGCTTAATATCAAATTTGTAAGAAGAAATGCCCGAAAAGATTCGAGCAGACTGATAAATTGGCGAGGGAAAGCTGGAATTGGACTTAGAAACAAAAGAATTTCCAGTTTTTAGAGTGAGGGAAGAATGCCCTGAGTCAGGAACATAAGTTCTACCTTGAAAGCTAACATTTTCGGAAGAACCACAAACAATCAAGTAGTTATCAGGAGGAGTATATGTCGCAAATGCGCCATTACGAGCGATAAGCTCAAACAAAACAAGAACAACACCAATAGGCAACAACAAACTCAATAGTTTCATCTTCACCATTTGCACCAAAACCCAAAATCAAGAACCACCTCAACAAACTAGCTCTAGCTCCAAAAATTACTAACAAAGATCTCTAAAGACTTCAAATTTCTCACTAACAATCCTCAAAAACCACAACAACCTATGCCAGCAAAACAACTTCATACACCACAGATCTACCTAAGCTAAATTCCAAGAAAATTTACTCCTCCTCTCTACAAAAGCAACGCAAAACAAGATAAGTTACCTCAAATAGATGCCAAGAATGGATTGAGCATGAAGGGAAGAGAATTGGGTTGGAGTTAAAGATGAAAACCCAGTTGACATTGGATGAGTGCAGCCATGAAAACAGACATTATGCAAAGCTGAGAGCTTTTTTAGTGGGCAGCTGCTGCTATAACAACTCTTTCCAGGCTGGTCATTAGGCTGTCATTTACCAGTGGAAAGAAAGAAAAAAAAGAGAAAAGAAAAGAGGTCCCACCCTACGGGAGGAAAAGACATGTGAAGCTTCAAAACTCTTGCAAATTCGGAAAAACCAGCTGTTTTGCTTAAGGATAATGTGGTTTTGTGTTTGATTTCGACATAACAAAAGTATCATTGTTAAGACTAAAGATTTAGATTTATAACAGAAAACGCCACTACCATTCCATCATTCATCAGTAACTGAACCAAACTGCTTGTTTGTCTATCGCATTATTATATTAAAACTCATAATAATAATACCGCATAATAGTAATTATATTATATTACTCGTCTCAAAGCACGGGCGTATTAAATTATTGATAAACTATCAAAAATAAATTTTCATATATATATAAAAAAGATATTATTATTATTATAAATAGTTATTTACAAACAAATATAATTATAAGATAAATAAAATAATTATATAATTTAATCAAATAAAAAATGAAGTTTAATTTCCATACTTGTGAACAACACGAGGCATTTGTGAATTCTTATTTTTCATATGATTGAAATTCATTTCAAATTCCATAACTTATATCTTAATTTCTAATTAATTAAATTTGATAATACAATCTAAAATATTTTAACTTATCTAATCAATAAATTTGATGGAAAATAATATCAAATTATATAATTAATAAATAATATCAAATTATATAAAATTATTAATTATATGACACATGTCAATTTTTAAAGTATGCAAGGGATGTCACGTGGCATCACGGGAGGAATTCAAGAGCCCTAGGTGGCTTCTTCTCAAACCTCCACGAGAGTTTCACTACACCTTTTTTGGTTGAGTTACACCGTAAGTCCCTCATACTTAGCTAGAATTGGCACATTTGGTCCCTCTACTTGCGTTCTAGACACATCGAGTTCCTCTACTCTTATTTTGGTAACATTTGAAGTCCCTTTTGCTGATGTATCATCATCTGATTAGTGAGACAATCCTCTCGTTTTTCCCATTTTCTACCAATTAGATGACGACACATCAGTATAAGAGATTTAAAGTGTCATCAAATTAAAAGTAGAGGGACTTAATGTGTCGGGAACGTAAGTAAAAAGACTTAATGTATCGTTAATTTTTCGACTAAGTAGAAGGACTTACAATGTAATTTATCCCATTTTTTTTATATTTGCATAGATATATAGATTGTTGGTTTTGTTGAGGAAAGCTTCAGTTTACTATTTTGTTCTGCCCATATAGTGTAATTATTCGTTCATATATATATTATAATGTAATTCGTTAGAACAATTTTGCAATTTTTCAACTTTTTACCCTTCCCTGGTAATTATTATCCTGTATGGTGGCTCAATGTTGCTTATTTTGCTACTAACATTTTCTTGCTTCTGATCGTGTTCATGAGACTTTGAATTATTCTCTCATGTGACTAAAATTTGATATTTGCTAATGTCTCCTTTAATACTATGGATTAGTAGTGATTTTGGTTTTAGTAATCAAAGGATGTTAGAGTTATTTCATCACAGCGTAATTTTCTAATTGTTATTGCTCGTAGATATATGTATTTATTGTTAAATCACGTAAATTTTATATTCTCTTTTATGTTTATTTTATTTATCTGTGTGATTGCATACTATTACAACACTTATGTAATTATGTTGGTAAAATTTTAATGGAGGAGTGATAATAATTACTCCCTCCATTCGTTTTTAAATGACGCGCTGCCAGAAAACACAAGTTTTAAGAAAAATGGCTCGTGTCACCTGAACTTTCAGCTGGTTGTTCGGAATCATTTTCTGGCGTCGCCTTGTTCTCACCGCCCCCACAAAAAGGAGCGGAAGGCCGTCTCGAGTCGGGAGCAGGTGGAAGGACTCAATTCCGACCAGCCACGCGCCGCCTATTGCCGACGAAGCTTCCGCGGCTCCTTTCCACGCGCTGGCGCATGGGAACGCGTCTGGCCACCGTTGCTGCCGCCGTCACCTGGGTTTGACTCGTCTCGTCATTTCCGACACGAATCTATGGTCACCTTGATTTTTCTCTGCTTATTTGTTGAAGAAAAAGATGAAAGGGAGATGAAGAAGAGAGAGGTAGAAGATGGAGAGAGAGGATGTCAGACACACTGCACCCAAGGACAGCCACGTATGATGTATTGTTTCGTTTGACTCTTTTGCCCCATATGATACGCAGTTTATTAAACGAAAGACATGTCGTTCAAGGGGCATTTTTGTCAAAAAAAATGACACAATTGATAAAGGCGTCAATTAATTGTCTGGTTTGATTTTTACTCTTGGGGCGTCATATAAAAACGGACGGAGGGAGTAGGTTTTAAATAAAAGAATAGATGCTCATGAGAAAAGAAAAAAAAGAAAAAAAGAAGGTACTTAGATTGCTGTGGTGGGACCAACGATCAGTGGGACCCGCTTTTACGCGGATTCTGGTTTGAGAGGGAACATAGTTGCGGCGTGAGTTCCTGATCGGACCGTTTTGTTTAGAGTGCGCGCAAGTTCCTTCGTTCATGGTGATTTATGGGGTTACTCTATTGCAAGTTGCAACTCTTTTTTATTACTCATGCTTATTTTCTTCTCATTCAAAGTATAGGTAAATTCTAAAACAAAATCGTATAGGTAATGAAACTCAAATTCTAAATTTTTCTCTCCAAATTTTATATTAAGAAGTATTACTATATCGTTAAGTTCTAAACACATCGGTAATTATGACAATTCTGACAATCCTTTAAATTTCTAATGAAAATTTCAGGAATAATTCAAATTGAACGGGGATTTTTCACCGATTTTTTAGGAGTATCATTTTCATGGTTTGGTTTGGTGTATATTCTCCCCCTTTTTCCTTCATTTTCTATAAACCGCCGGTTCAAAAGCACATGGCCACCTAGCCAGCTAACAATATACTTGGAATTAAATCCTACAGTATTTTTCTAAATTCTAATGATTTCAAGCTGGAATACATTTCTAGTCAAGTCAACGGGTAATGGTTTTGGCTGACGACTGACTTTTCCTTCGCTCACTTACCCACTTTTGTTGAACACTTGTTTTACTTTTTTTACTTTAACAGCTTTTTTCCCCAATCATTTGTATCATATTACTTATTAATTAATTAATATTAATTTTGGATCAAACCGGCTGGTTTGACAGGAAACTGAAAATCTTGTCTTCAATTTGTCGGTTTAGTATTTTGGTTAGAAATGCAATTAAACTGAAAAAATTGATTCATCCTATTCACCAAAATACTTAAACAACTAGGGAATTTTATTTTCCTTCCAATTTTTTTCGTTCATATAAATATTTTTTATATATTTTATTAACCATTAGGTTGAACTCACTTGAACCATAAATTCATTTAATGTAAGAATTTGAGCAATTCAACGTCTGATTCGATTATAGTAATTGTGAATGTATTGAGTTTTGTTTAGGAATGACAATAAGTAAAGTAAATACAGATTCATACACTCGCTTTGTTTCAAAACTGGTTATTATACTATTTATTAGGGTATAGTATGAGCGTGAACATGTAAGGATCGTGTGGAGGCAACTAGAAGTGTACACGATCTAATTTGGAACGAGTTTGGTAGGAAAATCAAATCGAATTGGGAACTAACGGTTTTGAAAATCTCTAAACCGAACTAGACCGTTTTTTTACAGTTCGGTTGGGTTTCGTTTGATTCTTCATTTACGATTCAGTTCGAATCTGTTTCGATTTGATTCTTCATTTACTGTTTGGTCCGGATCGGTTTCAATTTTTACCCTTTTTTTTTCCTTTTTAATTCAATAAGCTACTATGCATATAGCCACTAGAACCAAGACCAATCATACATATGAGGAAGCATACTTCTTTATATAATATTTATATAAACTGTTTGGTAGAATTTTTAGTTCAGTTTTCAGTTCTTGAAAAAGAGAACCGGACCAAACCAAACCGTGTTCAGTTTAATCACTACACCACCAAAGATCATAGCCACCGCTATCTTGTTGTCGCATTCGCCGTAAGGTGCCTAATCTCCCGTTGATTTCGCCATAAAAATACCATGATACAACGACCAAATATATGCACAATGGATAAGGCATTCTAACAATTTTGATAAAAAAAATTGATTGGTTAACTTCTTTTATCCCCAAAAGAAAGTCCCAGATAATAAAAATAAAAGGAGGAATTTCTAATTGCTAAAAATCCGGGTCAACTAATTAGATTCTTGTTTACCAAAAGTGATTATTTACAAAATTATTTCCGCTTGACAGCTTGTTTCAATGGTTAGATGAGTGTCAACGGATTCACATTACCAAGACTCCAAGAGAGGCTGTGATAATGTGACCCTTTCATTTGATTAACATACAGCCGCTGGAGGATTCGAATTTAAATTCCAATTCTAACTGACACCAAAAAATGACATATTCGTTAACCGTGCATAAACTTAAAATTATACCGTATATTTTCTTCCTAATTATCATTATAATATGATTTATTTTTTCCGATTTTATTCATGAATATAGACATTATAGTCGAACCACAAAGAATTATTGTATCTCTTTTCGTTTTTTTCATACTAAGATTTATGTTTTCCAGTAATCCCTGAATATCCGCCAATCACGTTTGTTCCGTGGAAAAAGTCTATGAAACTCAAAACTGTCTTCTTGTCGTTCTTCAGCCGCATGCTTTATTGTCTTCTCTCAACTCCATGACCAACGCATGGACGTACGGTTTATACAATTCTGAATAAAATAGATTTTAGTTTCGATGTGTCAATTTCTTTGTAGATATCTTATCTTATGAGTATATACTAAATTCAATATTTACATAATTGCCATATTTAAACGGCGAGAGGGAGAAAGCGACAAAAACAAATGGCTGCTAGGGCTGTCACCGTCAATGGCAAGTTCACCACACGTGGGTGACGCCATCCTTCTTTCTAACTATATCCCTTTTCTGTGGTCCTCACCTCACTCCTCTCACCATCTTTTTAGATCTTTTGCTAATCCCAGAGATGCTCCTCTCTTTTAGCCTCCCGTTGCAAAGTTTGCAACACTCTGACACTGGATGGGCCCAATTTAATGGACCAATCCCACCCATTTACTCATCAGACTTAGCCCAAGTTCTTCTTGTCCGATCCAGGCCCAAATTTTTATTTCATGACAGAGTTTGTTAAGTTCATCCATCACATGCTATTATTTCGTCCGAGGATTTAAATGATTGGAAAGGAGAAATGCACCTATAATTAAGTTCAATTATCATAAAGAGTATTCTCGGAAAACTGGTTGCCGGACAATATTCATTTTTTTTAATCTATATAGGGACCAAGGTAATTAGATAAAACTAAACAATATGAGCCTGGCTGCTGCAGGAAAATCTACCGGCAGGGACCCTATAAATTTCCTGGCGGCCGGTGTTCCGCAGCCGGGGCCAAACGGTGTGATCTTGACTCCTCAACAAACTGGCAATCAATGTAGGCACATCAGCATCATTCCCTACTTATGGCTGCTGTCGAAACCGGAAGCGCAACGTTTTTCTAAAAACATTATTCTAATTGACTCCATTAAATGTAACTTTCGTTTTTGGGTACATTGTATCAGAAAATCAGTAAAAATAAATATACATATTTAAAATTTCTGGTACCGGGCAGGGTCCGTGAACCCTGAGTTTATTTCAAATGGTATGGATCTAACTAGACAAAATTGGTCGAAATTCTAGAACCAAACAGTACATCTTGTCTTTTTGTTTACTTAGGTTTACTCAACTTATTCCTAAAAGTTTTAACAGTGCAAAAAATATATTAATACCAATAATGTGAAATGAAATACTCTCTCCGAATCACAATAATCGTTATTTTTTTACGGAATGTTACTGAATTATTAGTGTTAATACCAATAATGTGAAATGAAATACTATTTACATATCATAATAGTTTATTTTCGGCTTAAATATTTAAAACCCTCTTGGACTTTCATGTTTTGTTTAATTACCCCTTATACTAATTGTTTATTTAATAACCCTCCTATATTCGGTCTTTTTTGTTTAATTATTCCCCTGTCGTTACGTAATGCTGAATTTTCATGTTTTCTCTCATAATTTTTCACTTGTAAATTTGAATAAGTAAAGAAAATCTCCTTATTGATTTTTGTTCTTTTATCCCACATTTTTTAAAACAAAACACTATAACAAAAATATTAATTTTAGACAAAAAATTTAATTAATTTTATGGTGTGGAAATAAACAATTAGGGTGTGGAAATAGTGGTAGTAATAATAATAGCTTTATTAATTTCTTCACTTAATTTTTTCCATATATAATTAGAGATGTTATTAAAAGAGAAACGACACAAGAAGTGTGTTAATTTTAGGGTTGGCAATTTCCACCCGCGGGTATGGATATCCGCCGGATACCAGCAATTGCGGGTGGGTATTACCCGTAATTTGTGGGTATTTTGCGAGTATGAATTTACCCGCACCCGCAAAGTACGGGTATGGATGCGGGTATGGATAGTGCTTACCCGCTCCAATACCCGCACTAAATACCCGCAATAATACCCGCAAAATATATATACATATCATAAAATTTGTAAACCTTAGTAAATCCCTTAGTCAAACACAAACCATAAATTAAAGTTTACATATCTACTAAAATAATTTTTCAACTATTTTCCAATCCAAAGTATAATACAAACCATAAATTTAAATGACTTTAAAAGGGTGTTTGAAAACATTAAACATGAAAATTTAAATTTTAAGAAATTTGCGGGTATTCGCGGGTACAATTTGTCTTCTCATACCCGCTCCATGCGGGTGCGGGTGCGGGTATGGATAGTGCCTTACCCGCTCCATACCCGCTCCATTGCCAATCCTAGTTAATTTCTTCACTTAAATTTACACACCACTACATTTATTTTTTTAAAGTAAGGAATAAATATATATAGTGCGTGATAATATATTATTCTTGCTGTTTCTTAGTAGTCTTTTTAACTATAATCACACATACCAATAAAGTGGATAATTTCAGTTGTATTTTTAATTTTTAACAAAACTATCCCTATAAATAAGGAAGTTAATTGAGAGTTGATTATCATGTGATTAGTTCCTATAATTAAGATAATAAGGGGTAAAAGAGTAAAAATTACTAACTAACCATATAAAAAAAATAAACACCATAGCTATTTAGAAGAAAAAAATTGGGTAAATCTGAATACTAAAAAAATAGAGGGAGTAATGAATATAATTAATTTATCTAATTTTTTTTAAAAATTGACTAAAAGAAATTTAAAAAAATTGAATAAGTATTTAATACTATTGTAGTAATTGCTCAAGCATGATTGCTTGCAATTTGGACTTGTCTTATTTGTTTTTTTAATAACGAGTTTGAGGATTTATAATTAGTTGAATTTTAGTGTGTTATTAAATTTTCAATTTAATATATGTAGATTTCGATTGTGTGTTTAAACTTTTTAGATATGAATATTTGGTTGGTATTTTTTAGAATTATTTTTTCAATTAGTAGATATCCATTAAGTATGGATAATTAGTGGTATGAATATGATTTGATCTAATATAATTTAGCTGAATATCGGATATTCATACTATTTTCATCCCTAAACAAAAGAGGGGGGAGAGATAGTTACTGGCTGGCTTAGTTGGGTGGGGGCACCAAATTTTTAAATTTCAAAAATCAATCAGTTATTTTTTATTTTTTTATTTTTTTAATAGTTTAAAACCGATAAAAATTCTTACACGCGGCGTTTGTCTTTTTGTTCCTTTTTATTTACGGAGTGGTACAAATTGAACTAATGAAAGTTACGATAGGCATGGAAATAAACAAAGTAAAACATTAGATCATGAGATGAGAAGAATAAAAATGCAAACGTTAAAACGAAAATTCTGAGGGGGACAGAACAAGAAAAATCACGAGCCATGAAAATGAGTATAGAATTTAAGACAAAAGTACATAGCAAACTGCAATCTATTAAATGTAGCAGTGTACTGTTAACTATGATACGGTAGATTCGAACTATTTTTGCAAGATATTCAGTGAATGAAGAATGCTCACGTGTGAGAAGAGAAGGTAGCACTCGCTATTTTTCTATATAAAAAATTAACGTATATAAAAAATTGAATTATATTTTATTTATTAATTATTTGTTTGATTAAAGAAAACGTAATATGAAAATAATAAATCAAAATTATATCTTATCATATTAGTTAAAAATTAATACATTTTGATTTTTTATATGAAAAAATATCGAATGATGTACCGAAGTTAGACAAAACAAATGTCTGACCTTTTTTTCTTGAAAAGCAAAACCCATTATGCTATATGACCCTACGGTACGGCCTTGACAAGACATTGGCCGGTACGAGGTAAAACCCTTGTATTAGCTTCCGGTATTGTACACGTATTAATTTCTTGTATTACTAACTTCTTTGGTTTTGTTTTGCAGGTTCCGGCCGGTGACCACCGTTGTTAGGAATCACTCCCGAATCCCGATTGAGAACTGAACCATACCGTGTTTTTTTATAGGATGAATTTAAATTTAGAGCCTTATGTAATTTTTGGTGGTCATGCTTTTTTAAAATTTTACATCGCATGTCACGTTATTATTTATTGTCACGTGACAATATGCTATATCTGCTCATATAATGATATAACACATGTCACATGATTATTTTACTTTCAAAATGGTAATGTAACATATATCACATCATCACACTATGCCACATCATCTATGATATAGTAACGTGAGACTTGTTAAATGACATTTTATTATTGATATATATTCAGTTATGATAGAAAGTAATTAAACAAAAAAAACATAAATATAGAAAGTAATTAAACAAACAATTAATATAGAATGATGATTAAATAAAATATTAAAATATAACAAGTAAAATATCATTAAACCAAAATTAAACTATCATTCCGGTGCAAAATAAACGACGTTTATTATTTGGGCACGCATTTTAACAAATAACAATACGCATTCTTAAACAAAAAATTTGCTTTCCATTCAAAGAAATGAAGGCAAAAAATTACATTTGGTACACAAAACTAATTATTTTCTTTTAAGAAAAATCTTATATCTTAATGAAAAAGAAAACCAAGATTATATATATACACACTAAAAAGAATTTAGTAATAGCCAAGAATAAATATAACATGCTCAAGGTCTAAAAAAA
Source organism: Viola odorata (assembly GCA_963691705.1). Classification (NCBI taxonomy): domain Eukaryota; kingdom Viridiplantae; phylum Streptophyta; class Magnoliopsida; order Malpighiales; family Violaceae; genus Viola; species Viola odorata. Next base: position 48,182,237 of record OY829546.1, on the reverse strand, counting down.
ATCAAGAAGGAATTAGAAATTAAATAAGAAATAGAAAATAATTAAAATTCAGGATCTTTCCTAATTACTCCCTCCGTCATATAAAAAATAACTTCTTAGCATATTTGGATTGTCACATAAAATGTCGTATTTTAAGAAAAAAAATTAATTAATAATACCTAATGAGATGTTAATTACTAAAAAGAGACATTTTTAAATTTATTTTCTACAAATAATACTTTTTTTTTGCATATTACAGTTATGAAAAGGGAAAAATTGAGAGTTATACAAAATACAGGAGTAATTAACAGCCGTACCTCAACGACCCTTATCATGTCATTAACATCACATATACTACAAATTATGTAACGTCTAAAAATAAATAAAAATTGCCGACTTACAAGAACAGAAGATATTAATTCTTAGCTCCAAAACTCTATCTATCTGTAGGATTTAAGAACAGCTCCACAAAATGTACAGATGATAGCTTTCCAAGATTTCTGATAAAACGGTACACAGCAAAATCTTGTGGCGGTTCTCATGTCGGCGACGCTAGCACCTCCGCCGCACCGGGAACAAGACCCGGCCACCGGCTTGCTGCTCCTAATCTGCCTCTTCTGGTCCACCAAGAAACAGAAACAGACCATTGATTTTCAAAGAAATGATATTTTTTCTTTTGTAATGATAAATGAGTAATTGGCACCTTGTGTTGGTGTGGTGGGATATGGTGTTTTATTTTTATTTTTGGTACTTATATAGATGGAAGTGGTGTGAATTTACGGTGGAGCTACTTGGTATGGGTCATGATGGTTGCTCCCCGTTGGATGGTCTACACGTGGCGGGTCATGTAATCCTAGAGTGCAACCTGAATTGACGGACATGATAATCATATGTGGATGGTTGACAAGTGTTGTTCAAAGTATTAATATAGTTGGGAAGAGGAAGTTGGATGATTAATGTGATACATTGCGTTATACAACGGTGAAAAGACCTTAGCCTTAGCTTAGCTGCTAAGGGATAATTTGAGGTGAGTTGGATTATCACTATTATTATGTCTGGTCTTAAAAATGTCACGTATATTTGATTCATTTTGAGAATATTATATTTATAAAAATAAAGAAAATTGCTTACCATTTTTTGCATATATTATCATTGCTTTGGTTTGCTCAATCAGTTCATGTGTATGATCATCACTTATGGCTTGCCTAACCGCTATTAGGCATTAATGTATTTGACTTGAAAGGAGGGTACAACATAATGGATCGATAGAAATATGATTGCATTACCATTGCACAAATTAAGCAAGTTCAAATTTACGTAACATCAAACCTAAAATAAAATTTATCATTCTAGGTATTACCTTTGTTTTTTTTAGGTCCGATTAGTTCAGATTTTATTGTGAAAGGTACCCATTAGATACCTATTCGGGTCAATATGTCATTATTATCTAAATTAATTCAGCAAAATTTTGTACCAACATTAACTACTAAGGTTGTTTTTTTAATCATAATCACACAGATCAAAATAATCATATTTTTTTTGTTACAAATACACTTCACCGATCATCTTCTTCACCATATTAATTACTTCACTTTAAATTGACAAATCGAAAATTTACATATTTTAAATTGATGGGGTTAGATTTGAAATTTATGAAAAATATAAAAATTATAATTAAAAATTACTAACTAATTTTATAAAAAATATAAATTAATTAATTAATTAATTTTTTTTTCCAAAATGGGAAACCTTTACAAAAATGTGCAGAATATGCCATATGGTTTTTTTAAACTATAATTTTAATTTTTCTAATACTTTTTTTTTTATAAAAATAGTAGAACATTGTAAAAGTTTATGAAAATTGGAGGAAAAAAAAGGAAGGCAACGTATCGAGTTTTGGGCTGTCTCCTTGTCTACACATTTCTATTTATGTCCACACACACTAAATGCTAATTCGTGTATAATTTAAAACTAAAATGAAAAAAAAAAATCATACTTAATAAACCTAAAGCTTATAACTATAAAATCTTTCTTCAACCCGACCTTATAATCTTAAAACTTGCAATATAGATCCTATAATTTAAAAAAAATTACAATTTTAATTTTTTTAATTATTAAAAAATACAAATAAAACTTTAGAAAATAGAAAAAAATTATATAAAATTGAGAAAATGTAGCAAATATGAATAGAATTTATTTTAATTTTTTGCAATGGTTTTCTAATATTTTTCCATTTTTTCTCAACTCTCCCATAATCGTCCTTAAAATTTTATTCCTTGGAATATATCCACACCCTTAAATTTTTTTAATCTTATTTGGCCCTCAAAAACTTTACTCATGTTCATAGTATTAAAATTGTATGTGGTGTTCCTCTCCTTGTACACAACAAACAAATTACCTATCATTAAACGAGATGTGTAGAAGAACAGATGTGGAAGGAGATGGCCGATGATTGAAGATAGAGTTGATGAGCAATTAATGTTAAGTTGGAACTTTTGTGTTTTCTAGTTTTTTCTTTGGTATAAGGAACCTTTCTTGAATTGTCTTGTACAAAAGTTGGAATAAGCCTACCAAACTTTTCAATCTTTTCACACGGAAGGGGACGGACGGAACTAATTTCCTGTAAGAAAAGGAACAAAAAAACATTAAAGTTTTTTTTTCCAATTAATTATAATCATTATAATTTCAATTATATTTTTAATTTTTAATAAAATTATCTCTATACCATTAAAGTTTATTAATTAGTTTTACCATTTATAATTAAATATCCATATATAAACTATTTATAATTGAGAATTGAGCATTGGTTAGTTCTTATAATTAAAGTAATAAGAGATAAAATGGGTAAAAATAACTAACTAACCATCTTAAAAAAAATACGACAATTATTTAGATTTTTTGAGTACATACGACTACTAAAAAAAGATGAAGAGAGTATTAATTTTGTTTAAAAGCTGAAGTTATGAAACATAACATATTAACAATACAACAAGTGTTCATAATAAAATTTAGGATAGACTAGTGGCGGAGCCTTAAAATATATTTGGGGGGCTAAAATAAATAAAAAAACTTTGCCGGGTTAATATGAGAGATTAATAAAAAATAAAATTTTAAGGACAATTATAAAATAATTAAATATTTTAGGAAGCAAATGTAAAAGATTAAAATAAAAAAAATCTTTAAGGAATATTATGGGCAAAAGATAATTTTTTAGAAAATAAATACGGAGGATTAAAAAAAATAGAACTTTAAGGATTGTTACAACATAATAGAAAATGTGAAGCATAAAATTATGAAGGATTAAGGAAAAATAAATAAATTTTAAAGACTATTATAAGAGACAAACTTTTTGATGGGCAAATACAAAGAATTAATGTAAGAAGAATTAAACTTTAAGGACTAATCTGGAGAATTTAAAAATTATGGGGGTCCCTACAAGGCCCGGATCGACAATTAAATATTTAAATTATGTTTATAAAAATAGTTTTTAAAGGGTAATTCCCAAATAAAAACTTCAATAAACGAAACAATTGACTCAAAATAAATAATAGCAATTACTTTATTTTTGACTTTTTGAAAATTGTATAATTCGTTTTTAAATAAATACAAATAGACGTTACATGGCATGACAATCAAATAGGTATAAAATCACGTGTCACATGATTTCTTAATATACATTCTTTAAGCTTTACGACAATATACCATAAAGTATAAGCGTATTTCCTGTCTATTTTTTCATTTTTTACAATAATCAAGATAATTATTAGATTATAATTTTTGTATAATTTTTGATAAAATTACCTTTATTAATTATGAACCATTCTTTTTTAATTTTCTCCAAAAAGTGGTTAATTTAAAAATATTTAGGGATAATTTTATCATTGATTATAAAAAATGATTTTGAAAATTAAAATATGACAACTAAATAGGGGCAGTCATTTCTTAAAAAAACGACAATTAAAAAGAAACGAAGGGAGTAATATACAGTAGTCTATTTTTTGGGCCGAGCCATGAAATAGTCTATTTTTCTCAATTAAGTCTCCTACCGAAATTTAATCTCTCTTATTTAGACTCCTACTTCTAATTTTTTCAATTTGCACGATTGTAATTGGCATTAAATTAATGTATTTTCATGTGACACATTATAACAAGGTCCATTTGCCATTGAAAATCCTTCTTGATTCATTTTTTGACAGAATCGAGATCATAGAAATGGAAAGAAATTAAAATCAGAGATCTAATTGAGATAATTTGAACAAATATAGTTTTTTTTAAAGAGTGGGATTAATTGAGCGAATAAACAAACATATGGCCTAGAAATGATTTTTAGCCAGAAAACAAAAAGAGAGAAAATCTGAACGTGGCGAATGCGAAATGTTGGTTAGAAGATCACCGGCTGGGTTCGGCGGTGGCGCTTGGAATTGGAAGCTAGAAAAGATTTTGACAGCTGACGCAAAAACAACACTTTTTACCTTTTGAATCATCACGTCCACAAAAATTTAGCACAAACCCAAAAAGAAAACAAAGACACCATATCAAACAACTAGTATTAGAATAAGAGAACAGCCCCCATCACATCATATATATTACTCCTAAAAAGAGCCATGCATGTTTTGAACGCGCTTCTTTTATAGATTCTTGTTTCTTCCCTTGTGGGTATTCATGGAAGGCGTCAATTCAGGCCGGTGAGGGCTAGGCATTTTTGTAAACGGCAATGGAAAATGGAAAGTATGGTGTGGAAATGGATGCGGCGATGAGGGTAGTCCACATGGCTTGTGCTCTTTGTCAGAGAGTGCAGAAGGGACTGGTTTCTCGTGGTGGCGACTTGGTTGTGTCCAAGGATGATAATTCTCCTGTTACAGTTGCGGGTACTTCAAATTTCGATTCTTTTGTGTGATTCATGACATGGGTTCATGTTTTCATGAAAATTGCAAGTATGCTTTCGAAATGGATCTTTGTTTTTCTTTAAGGGTTAATGGGACATTCTGGAAATTGGAATGTGGTATGTGCTTAATGTTTATTTGGTCTCTTGAATGTTTTTGGTTGTGGAGAGAGTGGGATTAGTAATAAATTATACCCTACCAAACAAGCTTAATCTGTTTTCATTCAAGTGGCTGATGATATTCATCTGATTCTTGTTCTTTGAGTGTACTTGATTACCATTATTATACTGTTATGTCTGCAATGGTACATTATTGTTCTAGAACCTCACCTCTTCCTTTAGGGTAAACCTTAGAAAGCTAAGAATTTATACTAATCTATAGAAGTGGAGGGTGGGTGGGGAAGTAATTTCCCCAGCAAATAACTGTAGTTTAGGAGAGCATGTTTAGATGAAATGAGTGAGTTTGCTACTTTAGGGTTTGTGCGTGGGGATCAATATGCTGTCGCTTTAGCCCTGATTGAGGAAGGAAAAGTTGTGGTTGGAGTTCTTGGGTGCCCTAATTATCCAGTAAAGAAAGAATGGCTAAACTATGATCACCAAAACAATCATGGTCATTCAGAATTGTCTTTACCTAGTTTTGATACTTGGGGATAAGTTTGTGTGATGTATGCACAAAGAGGTAGTGGTGAGGCATGGATGCAGCCATTAGTTCATGGAGACAAGAAACTTGAGTGGCCCAATTCTGCACAAAGGATTCAGGTTTCGTCCATTAATGATCCAGCGCTTGCAACTTTTTGTGAACCAGTGGAGAAGCAAATTCAATTCACTCCTTCTCAGCTGGAGTTGCTCACAGCATGGGGGTGAAGTGCGTTTGATTCCTCCTGAATAATTAGTTTCAAATATTTATTCCACTTTGATGGTTGAATCAATAGATGGGCTATCAATGGATCTATTGTTAATATTTTAGGAAGAGTTTAGGTAACCCCTCTTGTAGAAAAAGTGATTTTGTTTCTTCGTTTGTGTTATGCATTTCTTGATGCAAGGATGAGCTGAAGGATTAGACTTTACATGATTTCATACTGCTTATCTATGGAACACAAGTAAGGGTGCATCCAAAATATGAGTTCCTAGATGGTAGGCGTTCAGAGGAGTAGAATAATACAACTTCTTTTATGGTGTAAGAACAGAGATTGAACCAATTGCCACACTAGTGTATTTCTCTGTTTCTATAAAAGCTTTTTATTTAGATAGCTGATCTACTGTTTTATGCTTGCATTCAATAATTTTTCACGTCAAACATAAGCTTTTTATGTGATTAGCGGAAAGTAGTCATTGCCTTTGTTTGTGTTTTAGTTTCAACTGATAGATTTGAACATGAGATACAGTTGTATAGATGTCTTTGACGAATGTAGTGGGAGGGCTTTGGCAGTTGCTCAGCTTACTCGAGATTGTTCCAATGTGTGATCCTCATCATCTCTTTTATACTTTGATTACAGAAGCCAGCCGTTGCGTGTGCATAGCATGGTCAAATACGCTGCTGTAGCTCGAGGAGATGCTGAGGTTTTCATGAAGTTTGCACGATCTGGGTACAAAGAGAAGATATGGGATCATGCTGCTGGTGTTGTCATTGTAGAGGAGGCCGGTGGTGTGGTAACAGATGCTGGTGGGCGTGCTCTAGACTTCTCAAAGGGAATGTATGTAGAAGGTCTCTTTCGGGGGATTGTTGCTTGCTCTGGACCGACTCTGCATGAGAAGCTCATTGGAGCTGTTTATGCTAGCTGGGACTCTTCTACTTTATGAGGCTTCTGAATCAAGATTTGATGCGACTGAATACCATGGGGGCGGCAGAGTAAGCTCATCTAAATAAAGAGCTCTATTCTTTCTTGACAAAAGTAAAACTGTAGGGGAACTTTTTCTGATCTGACATTGCTTAGACAGAGGGATTTATTTGAACAAGCATGCACTGCTCAGTTTAAATGCTCCATGGTTAATATAATGTGAAAATGTACATAAATTCCGTTTGATTAAGATCAGAAAAATTGAGCAATACCCATTCATGGTCTCAGACGTTTATGCCAAGCGCACGGGCGAATTGCTGTGCAAAATACTCATCCCGTGACATTAAGCTATGGTTAATGACGCTACTGATGAAGATCAATTCACGGCAGGGTTACTGACAATGATTGAACAAAAATAACATGCATTCATCGCTTACATTGTCTGAGCTCATCTAATGTGTTCCTCCACTCACAAATTTCATGCATTCCTCTTATACTTCTAGCCACATTAATGATTTTTAGAGGCAACCTTTCACATTCTTTGACGATTAATTTTACAATTTCTTCAACTTCAGGATGGAGTGGTTCTTTAAGACCAGCCTTGTATTTGAATAACAACTCTGATTCAACGTCAGAAAGAGGCTCAATCTCGATCGGTTCCTTGCACCCCAGCATTCGACAAACCTCGTATGATCGCGAGATGAAAACTAGTTTGCATTCACTCATTCTACTTGAAATACCAATCTCATATGCATCCAAACGACTCTCTACTCCATCCAAGATGAACACACAATTCTGCTTACGTCCCCTCCACGGTTCTGCCCTATCATATACACTTGTGGTGCCTGTGAGAAGCGTCGCGATGCAACTTTGCAGCTTGAGAACAGAGGACTCACCGGAAACGCTGACCCAGTATACATTACCAAAAGTACCACTTTCACGGAGTTGATTATTGAAATGCATCATTATTGCTGTTTTTCCAACTCCTTCACCGCCATAAACACCAACAATGTCGCTTTGTGTCAAAGCTGCTTCAATTCTCTCCAGAACTCCAACTCGAACGAACAACAAATGGGTCAGTAGGTTCGTAGTAGGGCTGTACAAGAACCGGCCCGGACCGGGAACCGATCCGGAACCGGCCTTTTTTTGACCCGGACCGGACCGACCCGGGGTTTTTTTTGACCCGGACCGGACCGGACCGGAACTTCCGGTTCGGTCCGGTTCTCCACCCCTCTAAATCCGGGAACCGACCCGGAGAACCGGTAGAACCGGAAGTATATATATAAAAAAAAATATAAATATATATATGTACAATAATATCAAAGTTTCCATTTGGTTCAATGGTTAACTCATCACCTTTTGTATTAAAGGGGAGAGGTTCAAATCCTCTTGGCTCCCACTTTTTTTTTTCTTTCTAAACTTAACTCATTCTCTTTCTTTTTTCCTTCTAAATTATATTAAAATTTCTCATGTATGTATATATTTTTTCTAGTAATATAATTGTAAACTCAATTAAAAATCCTCATTTTTTTCTTTTTATTTGTTATTTTAAATACAAAATTGTATTAAGGATGTTATATGAACTAAGAAATAAATTTTCAATAGCCATTTATATAGTTAAGATGACACATACTAGTAATATATTATTGTAAATTGTAATAGCCATTTATATAGTTAATGTGTATAAAGTAAGACCATTAATTATTAATAATATAGTTTAGGGATTATTATCAATTGTCATAAAATTAAAATTGACTAATTGTTTAGAGTTTTATGCTTTTAATTTAAATTGTATTAATGTTTAAATTACTAATGTATTATGCATTTTTTCTTTTTTTCTTTTAAACTCAATTAAAAGTCCTCATTTTTTTCTTTTTATTTGTTACTTTAAATACAGAATTTTATTAAGGATATTATATTACCTAAGAAAAAAAAATTAATAGCCATTTATATAGTTAAGATGACACATACTAGTAATATATAGTTGTAAATTGTAATAGCCATTTATATAGTTAATATGTATAAAATAAGACCATTAATTATTAATAATATAGCTATTAATTATTATCAATAAATAATTAAGGTTTCAGTTCTCCAACCTTTAAAATATATATATATATATATAAAAGCACTGATTTTCTACTAGGGTTAAATTTTATATGTAGCCTAAATGGCACTATAACTATAGCTAGAAATAGCATAACAGTTAGTAAAAATGTGTACACTTTTCCAACAAATAAATACATACAAACAGCGGAGTTAGCAGAAAAGCGTGGTGGAAAACCCACTTTAGAATTTTTAAAACCAGAAACAAAAAAGAAGGCTTATATAGAAAATGAAGCATATTCAATGCTAGGAAAAGAATTAGCGTTAGATTTAGAAAAAGGACTCAATATTCTTAAAATACGAGTTCTGTTTAGTCTACATAGATGACATTTTAGTAGCTAGTAATTCCATTAAAGAACATGAAGAACATTTAAAACAGATTTTTCAAGAAATAGAAAAACATGGTATAGTAGTTAGTAAGAGAAAAATGGAATTGTATAAAAGAAAGATATCCTTTTTAGGATTAGAAATAGGAGATGGAAAGATAGAGTTACAACCACATATAGCAGAAAAAATATTAAGTTTCCCAGACAAATTAGAAGGATTAAAACAAATACAAGCCTTTTTAGGAATATTAAATTACGCTAGAAAATTTATTCCAAATTTAAGCAAATTAGTAGGACCTTTATATAGCAAAACAACAAAGAATGGTCAGAGAAATTTCAACAAAGAAGACATAGAATTAGTAAAAAGAATTAAAGAACAAGTTAAGAAGATAAAACCATTAGAATTACCCTTAACCACAGATTATATTATTATAGAATGTGATGGTAGTAAAGAGGGCTGGGGAGCAGTAATGCTTTGTAAGCCTAGTAAATACTCAGATAAAGAGACAGAAAGAATTGCTGCATATACAAGTGGCAATTTTAAAACAGGACAAAATTGGACTAGCATGGACTATGAAATCCAAGCATTAATAAATGCTCTAGATAAGTTTAAAATATATCTACAGATGAATTCACAGTTAGAACAGATTGTGAAGCCATAGTCAAGTTCCTCAAAAATGAAAACAGCAAAAAGATAAATAGAACCCGATGGGTTAACCTACAGAATTTAATACAGGGAAATGGGTATAAAATTTGCTTTGAACATATGAAAGGAAAAAATAATAGTCTAGCAGATTTATTATCCAGAAATATTGAAAAATTCTTTAAATGATACAGGCAGAAATGAAGAAACGGGTGATAAAACCCCGAGCACAAACAGAACAAAAGACAGAAGAACAGAAAGCCCTGATAGACCAAACCATTATGTACAGAAACAATTTAGCAATGCCTGTCACAGCCATAGAAAGAGGATCATCATCATCCTCAAGCATACAGACTCCATTTACAAACAGAAGTCTTCCCACAAGAAAAGCACAGAATGAAATCAGATTTGGTACTATGTACCTCACAGAATTTCCTGATGGGGGAAACAAAAAGTTTAAACCCTTTGAGGGATTAAACATAGACCGAGAGCAACAGTGTTTGCTAGACAACATTTGGCATATACAAACAACTCCAGTAGCAACACAGTTCAAGGTACAATGCTTAAATGCCTTAAGCATGTATTTCTCAGAGAAGAATCCCAAAATACAGAAAAAATCTTTCTCACACTATGTGATATATAGGGGATTAAAAACAGGAGTCTTTAACAGCTTTAATACAGTTAAAAACTTTATAATGTGTCAAAACACTATTTATGTGGGTTATCACAGTTTCAGTGAGGCTTTAGAAGAAGCAAGGGCCCAACTAGGCCCAAACTTTTATATAGAGCCCGAAACAGTTAGGCCATATGCAGAAATGAAAGCTGGTGTTGAAGATATACAGTACCAACAGTCACCGGTTTGACTATTTTTTTTTTTTTTTTTTTTTTTTATATATATGGGCTACTGTTTAGTGCTTGGGAACTAAGGGGCTGTTTAGGCTAGAAACTAGAGAGAGAAATTAGTGAGACATGGGAGAGTTGAGAGAAAGATGTGTTTATAAAATTTTTCTCGTGTTTACAACTGAAGGGGAGAGCCCCTTATATAGAAAAACTCTAAGCTAAAAGCCAAAAGACAAGTGGCCTAAAAAGCTTATCTAAAACGAATATTTCTTTACAAAAGATGGTCGGCAAAAACAGATGGCCGACAAAAGTAAAGCACTCACTAAAGCATAAAATTATTACAACCTGCCAAAAGACAGGTGGATAAAAAGGACAGCTGTCTGCGACAGCTGTGTCTGTGGTCGTCACTGCTTACGTCTATGGTTTCTGGACGTCATTGCTTGCGTCATTTCTTGTGTTTGTCTGAGTTTCTTCTATAGGTCTCTGTGTGTATCTGGAATAGTAACTTCGTCATCGTCGGCCTCTGTCATCTCTTTGTCCTGTAGGTCTTCTATGAGGTTGATGATGTTTTCTTCTTCTACAAGGCGTCCATCTCCAGAGTGTGGAAGAAACATTTTCCATTCCCTGGTGCTATAGATCTGAATAAAGTATCCTTCTCCTAAGAGATGGTAACTTATCCAGCTTTCTGGCGTGTATAGGGCTCTAGGGCTCTGTGCTGCTTTGTAGATTTCTTCATTGTCTAATTCTGAAAAATCATATGGTTGTAAAGTAATCATTTTAATGTCTTCGATGCTTTCTCTGTCTCTGTCTGCTGAGAGGACAAATATCCTCTTCTTGGCAGGGATGATCTCGAATCCTGATGCTGCTGGTAGAGTGGAGTCTATGATACATATAAGCTTTTTTCTCACTGCCATATTTCCTACAATCAGGAAGAATTTTTCACCAAATTCTTCTAAGTACTTTTCAATTCTTCCTTCTTCTTCTAACTTGAAGGTGATCTGTTCTATCATTCCCATATGAAAGAATGATAGTATTTTCTGAAAGGGCATGTCTGTGATATTCAAATCCACCTGTAATTTAAATAATCCTGCTGTTCCTGTTTCTTTCATATGTCTGGAAAATGGTCCTCTGTTTAGGGAGAAGGGTTTTTGTATAACTTTTACTCCTTTAAATTTCCAGTCTGTTTCTTCAAAATGGATTCGCACTAATTCTTTTTGTGCATTGATTAATCCTTCTAAGTGTCTGCTTTCTGTTTTCTTTTTTATTATTTCTTCTCCTTCTGGCCATTGGTCGAATAATGGCTGGAGGGTGAAGAGGGCAGGCATATCTAGTAATCTTGCTCTGAGCTGAATAGAGCTTCTGTTTTTGGGTGTTTTGTTCTGTTTGATGAATTGATCTAGTTGTTGTACCTTAATATTTAATCTACTCATTATAGCATCTTTCTGTGAAACCTGTTTTTCTACTACTTTAGACTGCCTTTCGGCTTCTTCTCTCCTTTGTTCAAGGAAAGCAATCTGTGTAGCTGTTTGTTGTTGTATTTGTGCCAATTGTTCTTCTAATTTTCTGTTTTTATCCTCTAATCTTGCTATAAGCTGGCTATTATCTTCCCGGGCTACTTCTGCATAAGGCCTAACAATTTCAGGCTCTATGTAAAAGTTTGGGCCTAACTGTGCTCTTGCTTCTTCTAGGGCTTCGGCAAAACTGTGATATCCCACATAAATGGGATTTTGACACATGATAAAAATTTTAACTGTATTGAAACTATTAAACACTCCTGTTTTTAGTCCTCTGTATATGACATAGTGTGAAAAGGACTTTCTTTGTATCTTGGGGTTTTTCTCTGAAAAATACATGCTTAAAGCATTTAAGCATTGTACTTTAAATTGTGTTGCTGTGGGAAGGGTCTGTATATGCCAGATATTATCTAGCAAGCATTGTTGTTCTCTGTCTATATTCAAACCTTCAAAGGGTTTAAATTTTTTGTTCCCTCCATCAGGAAATTCTGTGAGGTACATTGTACCAAATCTAATTTCATTCTGTGCTTTTCGTGTTGGAAAGCTTCTGTTTACCTGGGTAAATGGAGTCTATATGTTTGAGGATGAAGATCCTCTTTCTGTTGTTGTGACTGGCATTGCCAGATTGTTTCTGTACATAATGGTTCCTTCTGATACAGATTCTTGAGTCTCCATCTTCTGTTGATTATTCATCTGTTCAGTTTCCATCTTTCTTTTACTTACTACTATACCTTGTTTTTCTATTTCTTGAAAAACTTGTCTTAAATGTTCTTCATGTTCTTTAATAGAATTACTGGCTACTAGGATATCATCTATGTAAACTAAACAGAACTCGTATTTCAAGAATATCGAGTCCATATATCTCTGAAAAACTGCTGGCGCATTTTTAAGGCCAAAGGAAAGAACATTCCACTCGAAATGTCCCTCTGAGCATGTAAATGCCGTCCATTGTTTAAACCATTCTTCTAATTTTAACTAATTGTAACCTGATTTTAAATCGAATTTACTAAAGATCTTTTTCTGTTGTATTAATCCTATCAGGCTATCTTTGTTTGGGATATTATAAGCATCATCTATTGTATTATCATTTAGTCTCTTGTAATTATAGACTATCCTAGCTTTTCCTCTTTTGATTTCACTATGATTTCTTACTATAAATGCTGCTGATCTGTGTGGGCTGACTGATCTTTTTATTAATCCTTGTTTTAACATTTCAGGAATTTGTTTTCTAAATTCTTCTTTATCTAATGGACTATAGTCTATATTGGCTGTTACTATTCTTATGTCTGGATTTTTAATCTGCATTTTTACTTCATAATTTACTCTACTTTGAGTGATATCTTCTCCTATTAATCCTATCTTTTCTAATTTTTGTATTATAGGATAATTTCTACTGGTCCTAATGTCTGGTCCTTTTTCTAATTCTAAGGCCAATTCTTTTCCTAGCATAGTATATGTTTCATTTTCTATATGCTCTGTTCTTTTTGGTTCTGGTTTTAAAAATTCTAACGTGGGTTGTCCACCACGCTTCTTAGCCAACTCCGCTACCAATAAAAATACGAAGGCCGGATAATGAAAGCTGGTGTTGAAGATATACAGTACCAACAGTCACCGGTTTGACTCTTTTTTTTTTTTTTTTTTTATATATATGGGCTACTGTTTAGTGCTTGGGAACTAAGGGGCTGTTTAGGCTAGAAACTAGAGAGAGAAATTAGTGAGACATGGGAGAGTTGAGAGAAAGATGTGTTTATAAAATTTTTCTCGTGTTTACAACTGAAGGGGAGAGCCCCTTATATAGAAAAACTCTAAGCTAAAAGCCAAAAGACAAGTGGCCTAAAAAGCTTATCTAAAACGAATATTTCTTTACAAAAGATGGTCGGCAAAAACAGATGGCCGACAAAAGTAAAGCACTCACTAAAGCATAAAATTATTACAACCTGCCAAAAGACAGGTGGATAAAAAGGACAGCTGTCTGCGACAGCTGTGTCTGTGGTCGTCACTGCTTACGTCTATGGTTTCTGGACGTCATTGCTTGCGTCATTTCTTGTGTTTGTCTGAGTTTCTTCTATAGGTCTCTGTGTGTATCTGGAATAGTAACTTCGTCATCGTCGGCCTCTGTCATCTCTTTGTCCTGTAGGTCTTCTATGAGGTTGATGATGTTTTCTTCTTCTACAAGGCGTCCATCTCCAGAGTGTGGAAGAAACATTTTCCATTCCCTGGTGCTATAGATCTGAATAAAGTATCCTTCTCCTAAGAGATGGTAACTTATCCAGCTTTCTGGCGTGTATAGGGCTCTAGGGCTCTGTGCTGCTTTGTAGATTTCTTCATTGTCTAATTCTGAAAAATCATATGGTTGTAAAGTAATCATTTTAATGTCTTCGATGCTTTCTCTGTCTCTGTCTGCTGAGAGGACAAATATCCTCTTCTTGGCAGGGATGATCTCGAATCCTGATGCTGCTGGTAGAGTGGAGTCTATGATACATATAAGCTTTTTTCTCACTGCCATATTTCCTACAATCAGGAAGAATTTTTCACCAAATTCTTCTAAGTACTTTTCAATTCTTCCTTCTTCTTCTAACTTGAAGGTGATCTGTTCTATCATTCCCATATGAAAGAATGATAGTATTTTCTGAAAGGGCATGTCTGTGATATTCAAATCCACCTGTAATTTAAATAATCCTGCTGTTCCTGTTTCTTTCATATGTCTGGAAAATGGTCCTCTGTTTAGGGAGAAGGGTTTTTGTATAACTTTTACTCCTTTAAATTTCCAGTCTGTTTCTTCAAAATGGATTCGCACTAATTCTTTTTGTGCATTGATTAATCCTTCTAAGTGTCTGCTTTCTGTTTTCTTTTTTATTATTTCTTCTCCTTCTGGCCATTGGTCGAATAATGGCTGGAGGGTGAAGAGGGCAGGCATATCTAGTAATCTTGCTCTGAGCTGAATAGAGCTTCTGTTTTTGGGTGTTTTGTTCTGTTTGATGAATTGATCTAGTTGTTGTACCTTAATATTTAATCTACTCATTATAGCATCTTTCTGTGAAACCTGTTTTTCTACTACTTTAGACTGCCTTTCGGCTTCTTCTCTCCTTTGTTCAAGGAAAGCAATCTGTGTAGCTGTTTGTTGTTGTATTTGTGCCAATTGTTCTTCTAATTTTCTGTTTTTATCCTCTAATCTTGCTATAAGCTGGCTATTATCTTCCCGGGCTACTTCTGCATAAGGCCTAACAATTTCAGGCTCTATGTAAAAGTTTGGGCCTAACTGTGCTCTTGCTTCTTCTAGGGCTTCGGCAAAACTGTGATATCCCACATAAATGGGATTTTGACACATGATAAAAATTTTAACTGTATTGAAACTATTAAACACTCCTGTTTTTAGTCCTCTGTATATGACATAGTGTGAAAAGGACTTTCTTTGTATCTTGGGGTTTTTCTCTGAAAAATACATGCTTAAAGCATTTAAGCATTGTACTTTAAATTGTGTTGCTGTGGGAAGGGTCTGTATATGCCAGATATTATCTAGCAAGCATTGCTGTTCTCTGTCTATATTCAAACCTTCAAAGGGTTTAAATTTTTTGTTCCCTCCATCAGGAAATTCTGTGAGGTACATTGTACCAAATCTAATTTCATTCTGTGCTTTTCGTGTTGGAAAGCTTCTGTTTACCTGGGTAAATGGA
Source organism: Viola odorata (assembly GCA_963691705.1). NCBI lineage: Eukaryota > Viridiplantae > Streptophyta > Magnoliopsida > Malpighiales > Violaceae > Viola > Viola odorata. The sequence continues at coordinate 48,166,495 of OY829546.1, read as the reverse complement.
GTCTGTATGTTTGAGGATAAAGATCCTCTTTCTGTTGTTGTGACTGGCATTGCCAGATTGTTTCTGTACATAATGGTTCCTTCTGATACAGATTCTTGAGTCTCCATCTTCTGTTGATTATTCATCTGTTCAGTTTCCATCTTCTGTTGATTATTCATCTGTTCTTTAGGTTTCAACACTCTTTTCTTCATTTCTGCCTGTATCATTTAAATAATTTTTCAATATTTCTAGATAATAAGTCTGCTAGACTATTATTTTTTCCTTTGATATGCTCAAAACAAATTTTATAACCATTTCCCTGTATTAAATTCTGTAGGTTAACCCATCGGGTTCTGTTTATTTTTTTGCTGTTTTCGTTTTTAAGGAATTTGACTATGGCTTCGCAGTCTGTTCTTACTGTGAATTCATTCTGTAAATATATTTTAAATTTATCTAAAGCATTTATTAATGCTTGTATTTCATAGTCTAGACTCGTCCAATTTTGCCCTGTTTTAAAATTGCCACTTGTATATGCAGTAATTTTTTCTGTTTCTTTATCTGAGTATTTACTGGGCTTACAAAGCATTACTGCTCCCCAGCCTTCTTTACTACCATCACATTCTATAATGATATAATCTGTTGTTAAGGGTAATTCTAAAGGTTTTATTTTCTTAACCTGTTCTTTAATTCTTTTTACTAGTTCTATGTCTTCTTTGTTGAAATTCCTCTGACCATTTTTTGTTGTTTTACTGTATAAAGGTCCTACTAATTTACTTAAATTGGGAATAAATTTTCTAGCGTAATTTAATATTCCTAAAAAGGCTTGTATCTGTTTTAACCCTTCTAGTTTGTCTGGAAAATTTAATATTTTTTCTGCTATATGTGGTTGTAATTCTATTTTTCCATCTCCTATTTCTAATCCTAGAAATGATATTTTTCTTTTATACAATTCCATCTTTATTTTACTTACTACTATACCTTGTTTTTCTATTTCTTGAAAAACTTGTCTTAAATGTTCTTCATGTTCTTTAATAGAATTACTGGCTACTAGGATATCATCTATGTAAACTAAACAGAACTCGTATTTCAAGAATATCGAGTCCATATATCTCTGAAAAACTGCTGGCGCATTTTTAAGGCCAAAGGAAAGAACATTCCACTCGAAATGTCCCTCTGAGCATGTAAATGCCATCCATTGTTTAAACCATTCTTCTAATTTTAACTGATTGTAACCTGATTTTAAATCGAATTTACTAAAGATCTTTTTCTGTTGTATTAATCCTATCAGGCTATCTTTGTTTGGGATATTATAAGCATCATCTATTGTATTATCATTTAGTCTCTTGTAATTATAGACTATCCTAGCTTTTCCTCTTTTGATTTCACTATGATTTCTTACTATAAATGCTGCTGATCTGTGTGGGCTGACTGATCTTTTTATTAATCCTTGTTTTAACATTTAAGGAATTTGTTTTCTAAATTCTTCTTTATCTAATGGACTATAGTCTATATTGGCTGTTACTATTCTTATGTCTGGATTTTTAATCTGCATTTTTACTTCATAATTTACTCTACTTTTAGTGATATCTTCTCCTATTAATCCTATCTTTTCTAATTTTTGTATTATAGGATAATTTCTACTGGTCCTAATGTCTGGTCCTTTTTCTAATTCTAAGGCCAATTCTTTTCCTAGCATAGTATATGTTTCGTTTTCTATATGCTCTGTTCTTTTTGGTTCTGGTTTTAAAAATTCTAACGTGGGTTGTCCACCACGCTTCTTAGCCAACTCCGCTGTTTGTATATATTTATTGGTTGGGAAGGTATATACGTTTTTACTAATTGTAATGCTGTTTCTCGCTATGGTTATACTACCATTTAAACTACATATGAAGTTTAATCCTAGTAAAAAGTCATTACTCTTTGTTTCCTCAGGTGCTATATATATATATATATATATATATATATATATATATATATGCACAATGATATCAAAATTTCCATTTGGTTTAATGGTTAACACCTCACCTACCATATTAAAGGGTAGAGGTTCAAATCCTCTTGGCTCCCACTTTCTTTTTTCCTTCTAAACTTAACTCCTCCTCATAAATACAAAAAAAAAAAAAAAAAAAAAACCGGGTCAGAACCGGAACCGGCCCGGTCCGACCCGGAAAATTCAGAACCGGCCCGGCCCGGACCGGAAGTGTCCGGTCCGGTCCGGTTCTGTCCAGGCCCAGAACCGGTAATTCCGGTCCGGTCCGGTTCTAGCCCAAGAACCGGCCCGAACCGGACCGTGTACACCCCTAGTTCGTAGTGGTGTCTACCTCCTCCACTACAAGATCCCCAGAAAAATGTCCCTCCGCGTGAAGCTTGTTTACTTTCTCAATACTTGTACGAAGACGATGATACCACTCTACTTCCAAGGAGTATTTTCTGTCTCCAATATCTTGTTCTATGCTCCGCGCATCGTTCTTCATACTCTCAACATTCTCCAACCAATCTTGAATGACCTGTTTTCGCTTTTTTCCGGTTCGAAACTCGGCGATTCTCAGTTGCATGGTAACATCCTCCTCAAGACAGCTCAGCTCTTGCAATCTTCTTTTGAGAATTTGCCTTTTGTAATGAAAAAGATCAACATCGGCAATGAAGTCCCATATATGACTCAAGACTACCCACACTATGAACCGTAGAACATGTACTGCCAAAATCTCCCAGAACACCATTCTCCTTTGAAGAACACAAGACTACCCAGAAAGAGTAAAATATCATACTCCCTCTGGCTCGTTACAAAGAGCGTTTTAGCACAGGAAGTTTGGCCCGAAATAAATGTCGTTCTGCTATCCCGAGGCCGGAGAAGACGAGGGTGCCCCTGCTTGCCTGCGCTGGTGACGACGACGGCTTCGACTTCGACTGCCTTCCTCGATTCCCTCTTTCTGTGTTTGAATCTGAAAATTTGGGGGGAACGAAACCTTTTCAATTTTCATTTTCCCCCTTTCTTTTTCAATTTTGGTTTAGGTGCCTGTTTGGTTTAGGTGGATTTGGTGCAGCTGGGGTGGTTTTTTATGGTGGTTTGGATGAATTTAATTGATTGCAGGGGTTGGAATTGGAATTGGAATTGGAATTAATTTGGGAGGGGACTTGGAATTGGATTTAATTGAGGTAGAGGATTGGTGGTAGGATGATTTGGTTGAGTTTGTGTGGAGGAGAGGAGGAAGAAGGTGAACGGAGGCAGAGGGGGAAGAAGGTGAACAGTAACTTGTACCAAATTAATTAATAATGGCACAAGCTAATCGGGACGAGAAATTTTACTCAAAATTGATAAAAATTCGAACAAAAAATACCAAAATGTGAAATAAAATAGAATAAAAAAAATGATACGAAATAAAAATATAAAAAATACTATATTATCAATAAATAAAAACTTAAAAAGAACATAGAGAAATAAAAATGTAAAACAGAAGCCACTATATATGGAATTGCATTGATGCTCTGAATCTCCAGCTGAATTTTCTTCATACCACTCGTACGCTTTGCCAACCAACTCAGCCCAGCCATTTGTAATACTTGGCCCAACTTGCCAAGCCCGGCTTCAAGCCAACCAACCCCAGAATTAAGCCATGGTTTTGTTGTAAATAGCAAGGGAGGTTGGGGGTAGTATGGTCAAAAAATACCTCGTTTTCTTCCCACCAATCATTGCCTTAATCCACGTGCTCAGTAGCAAAACGACGTTTATTCGTTTATTTCGGACCGGAGGGAGTAAGTTAACACGTAGGATAGGATCCGGATTAGTCTGCTCAAAACGAAAAAGCCCCAAATCAGTTTTCCGAACTCTTACACAAATTCTGATTCAAACAAAGCAAATTAAATTAACAGCAATCATTGTTTAATTTAATAGGTTATATATAAGATGCAGTAGAAAATATTAAAAACCAGCAAACTTATAATAAACAAACCTGAAATTGAAGACACAGAGAGAGGACCCAGAGAGGAGAATAAATAAAATAGGAAAACCCAATATATATATAAAGAAAGGCATAGGAAACCTACTGCTGGTGGGTTTTTGAGACTACTCGACTTCCAGTTGCCATAGGAAACCTACTGCTGGTATGTCGTTTTTCCAAAATTCATATAACACAAGTGTACGTCGTTTTTCCAAAATTGAGATTTAGGAAAGATTTTATCCATCAAATGAGGTTGTCAAACCAAGACCGGCTCAACTAGTTCGAATAGAAAACTCGGTGAGCAATTAAGTAGTACTAGACAAGGTTTGAAAACCCTCACCAGGTTAACAAGGGTCAACCCATGGTGGTTGCATACAAAATAATTTAGAAAAAATGCTAAACAAACTCATGTTCGATAAGTTGATCAATGAAACCTTAACTACTACACCAACACTATTTTACACCAAATTAGAACATATAAAATAAATATAAGATAAATCTGATTCGACTCGATTGATTCTCTGACATCTGACTCTTTTTTCTTATTGGTTCATGACCGGCCGGGTTTTAGGCAGATGAATTTTTCTTTTTGCAATTACTGATGTGCTTTAAAGATTGTATTTTATTCTGATCTATCAAGTATCAATGCAAGTTTCTAGGAAATAGAAAAAAGAGTGCAAGAAATATAAAGAAAGAGTGTACACATGCACAATTATTCAGGGAAAAAATTAAAAATTAAAAAATATGAATAATTGTTAGAAAAATCAGTGCCACTCAAGCTTTCTCCAAGCAGTTTATAGCAAAAAAATGCATTGCAATTTGCAAGCTAGTGCTTGAAAATATCCATCTTTGATTGCTAATAAGGGCAAAATGAAAATTCACCAGAAACTAGAAGCATACAATACAAGTATAGCTCAAGAGATTTGCGATCATCCAAAACTTTGCAAACACAAGAAACAGAAAAGTTCAAGAGTCAATCACAAATTCACAACAATTACTGAACAGATCGAAAGTCACAAGTTGGGCGATTTTCGAACGTGCCATCTTGTCCATAGAGGCTACCTGAGTAAGATCGGACAAAGACTGAATTTCATCCACCGCGACTAGCTGATAGAGAAAGAAGACATGTCAAGCTTGGGACATTCAGCAGCTATGCAGGTTTGAAGAGAAGGGCAAGAGCAAGACAATGTAGCTCCATATAGGCTTCTCAATCGAGCCAAATATAAAAGGCGCAAACTCAGCAGATTTGGGACCACAACCAAGCTGTTTTCATTCCCTTCATCATGCTCATCTCTCGCTACAATGTACTTCAAGGCAGAACAATCGCTGACAAGCAAGTGTTGAAGGTTTTGCAACGAATCCTTCACTGACTTGGGGGTAAACAGATAAGTGATTTTCCCACATCCAGTAATACTCAACTCTTGAAGATTTGCAAAAGATCCATCTCCTACTGCTCCAAGCCCAACTTCCACAATACCGAAGATGGCTCTCAAATTTGGCAAATCATGAAGACCCAATGCTTTGAGACTCCTTAACGCACCAGTGTCGGGGATTTCTGACCAAATACTCTCCATCCCATTGCAGGTATCGATCTTGCACTTCTCTAAAATTTTTGCATCTTCAAGAGCCGGCAAGAGATCCAACAAACTAACAATGCAATGGCATTCACTGATACCCAACTCCTGCACATTTCTAGGCAAAACAAAGTCTTTCCCTCGTTCTAAGGTAGAGCACTTGCCTACCACTACCTGTCTATTATTGAGTCTACCACATTCGACAGAGAAAGATCCTACTTGAATCTTGTACTCTTTAAGTTTCTTCCAGTGCTGACTTCTAACATAGTCCTTAAACATCTTCACATCAGAGAACTTTATGCCAAGAGTCTCTAGGTGTTTAAGTCTTCTGAGGGGCTCCAACGACACATCAACATCACAAGAATCAACTCTGAAGTATTGCAAATTGGAAACTTTCCGCAGCACCGAACTTGGAAATTTTGTTATCGGAGTCATTGAGAAGTTCAGGAACTTAAGATTCAGCATTCTTTCCATGCCACGAGGTGCTTCTTCCAAACTGGTTTCACTCAGATCCAAAGACTGCAATTGCTCAAGGTTATCCAAGGAGGGAACGTATTTCAGTTTTCTGCAACACTGGAGAAGTAGTACTCTTAGATTCAGCAACTGAGCAACAGAATCTGGTAAGTATTCCATTGATGATAACCACGGCATGTCTAAGACTTGTAAACTTTGCATGTGGATAAAAAAAAAGGTTTGGCAGCTTGCACAAGTCGTTGTACTGCAGCAGCAACGTTTTCAGTTTAGGACATTTTGGTGACAAGTCTGATAAAGGGCCTTCAAAGCTATTCTCCATAAGGGACACACGCTCAAGGTTGTGTACCCAATGTCTTTCGCCGGGAAGTTCATTTAGGTGGACATCAGCCTTTACCATAAATGACTGATCCACACTCGTTATTGAAAGGGCCATGCCCCTTATGACATCGTGCATCTTTACACAACTTTCACCCCATGCAGTATTCACTCTTTCCAATAAGTTGGCACTGACTAGTTTGTTCATTACAACTATGGCACGATCAATTTGTGCTAGCCAAGAACTGGCTTCTTCAATTAGTCCCTCTGCTGCCTAGTACATAGCCAAGATCCTTCTCAGAATGTTATAGTCTTCGGGAAATAAAGAACAATACAAAAGACATTGTTTGAGGTTCTCGCTCTCCAACCTATCAAAACTTAGCTTTAGTGGTGCAAACACCAGATTTTGACGGGAAGACAAATCCTTATGCTCTTTCAATTCATGTAAAGCATTTCTCCAATCACTGATTTCTTCAGAACCCCGCATGCACTTAGCAGTGACAACAATAGCCAGGGGCAAACCAGCACACTCTTTGACAACAGAAATCATAGTTTCTTCTACCTGAGGCTCAAAGAATTTGAGAGGTCCAAGGCTGTGCAAAAATAATTCCAATGAGTCCTCCTTTGTTAGAGGTTCCACCTTCACAATTGCTTGACAATTCATATTGCAAGCATTCAGTGAATGGGTGGTCAATAACACCTTTGCTCTTTGTTGTTGGAGAGGCACTTTTACCCTATCCAGTTCGAAACTCTCCCATATGTTGTCCAAAATAAGGATGAACCCCATATCTCTCAACATTTCACACAATTCTTTTGCTCTGTCTGCCTCATTATTCTTCCTTAGGCTCAAGTTTGCAGCGTCTGCAATAACATCTTGTAACTTGTAAATGCTGCACTGTTGTGGTACTGTCACAAAAAAGATGTTACCCGAAAAGCACCCATGCTTAAGAAGCCTATTGTGGATGTGATTGACAATGGATGTTTTACCAACACCTGCCATCCCACAAACTCCAACACTCAAAACCTCATCAGTCATCAACAACTTCCATATGCTTTCCAAATCATTCTCCCGACCAATTAAGGGTGCAATGCATCCATCTTCTTTAAAGTCTTCGTCAACAAATAACCCATCAGGGAACGCACCCTCCTCAACAAGCACTGTTGCTTTCTTAATACTATTCTCTATTAGCTTTCCCAAACACACACGGTACACGAATTTTGCCCTTTCAAACTGAGTTCCTATCTCATCCACCAACAGCTTCGTTTTTTGAACTTTTTTCAACCAATTTTGGGTTTCTGCCTTTGGCTTCTCTCGATACTGGCGTTCCATTTTCTTGAGTTCGGTTTCTAAGAACCCTTCCTGGAGGCTCAGTTCTGCCACTTTCTTTCTCAGAACTTCCATGCTTTCTTGAAGGTTTTGCTTGCACTTTGAGCACCATATAAGTAACGTCCATAACTTGCTAACCAGTCCTCCCAATTTCAGTAACAACACCAGTAAAGCCATTCAACAAACCCCAACAATATCCGAAATTGGTTCCTAATACAAAAGCAATATACAAACGATGACATTTTGCACCAAGAAACAGAACAAAAGAGGAGAGTACTGATTGTAATACTAGATAAGAATTCGTTACATGATTAAAAAAAAAAAACCTATCAGATAATGTCAATCTTCAATGCCAGCGACTCACACACACCAGTTATAAAGTTATCAGATAACAAGGACTCCAAACTCTTATCATCATGAAGATAGTGTTTACCTATTGTACTTTTATTCTATATCAAATTCTTGTAAAACCTGTATAAATACTTGAGGATGTACAAATGAAATTGAGTCCAAAATTCACAATCATGACATTCTTATAAAACCCCAAGATCAATTTGAGATCCCAAACCCACACAATTCAATCGTCATAACCAAATTCTATTACAACCAACGTGTACCAAAACAAAGATACCATTAATTCTTGATACCGGTTAATAAACCGCAAGATCAATTTTCATAACCTAAACAGATATCATTGATTTCCTATATACGACACACAGTGATGATGATGGTGGAGAATGCGTACCTTATTGAAAGGTATTGTTTCAATCTGTTCACCTCCTAACTGCTCCGGGAAAGCAGGACGATGGAGGATTCCGGCGGCGGTTCTTTTCGTTTACGGCGGTGCCGTAGATGATGAGAAGAATTTGGAGTTTTCTTGATAGAGGAGGAGAAAATGGAAGCAGTTGTACGTGTGTGGAGTATGTGAGCGGGACATGAGAAATGAGCTGCGGTGGGTTTTATAATTAATAAATTAGTGGGTTTAATTAGTTGCTTAACCAGATGATTAATTACTAATTAGCAGATGATTAACGGGAAAGGAGAAGAACTAGGTGAGGTTTAGAAGTTGATTAGCAACGGGGTTAACAAAACGCCGCGTTTTCTCCTCCGACGTGTAGTTCGGTGTAAACAAAAGGCGGGTTAACATTTGAAAATTGAAAGTCTAGAGTTCACATGGGGTTTTTTTTTTTGAGAAATGGAGTTCACGTGGGTTTGTTAATTACCCCTATAGTAAATAATCATTACAATAGTAAAAACAATAACCAGACAAAAAGTAATAATTTTACTGTAGAAATCAATCCCTACCAAAATAGGAACAAACTTTTTTTTTTATAAAAAAATTAATTACGTAAAATAATTGTTTAATTTAGTTTTCGTACTTGTAAGATATTGCCAATTAAATCTTTACATTTATTTAATAGCATACTTTTTTTTATAATATTTTTCTTTTCTTTTACTTTATTTTTTCTCTAAAATAATTACATTCTAGTTAAACTCTTAAATTTATTTTTATTAAATTTTATACAAGTAAACCCGATAGTTCAATGTGTTGTAAAAAATAACAACTTTTAACGTGAGCAAAAGAGCTAATTAGTTAATGAGTGGATATGTTAATTAAATGAACGGAGATGCATGTGGCAAATGGGAAAATGTAAATTTTGGCACTTGTACCTTGGAGTTACATTTGATTTGGCACCTCTATCTTCATTGGCACCTTTATCTGTACCTGAACGGAAATGCTTAGAGAATTCTGCAAGGTAATTAATTTTTTATTAAATTAATAACATTTTTTTAATTTAATTGTTTGTTCTAATTTGTAGAATACTTTATTTAGTACTCACCTGCCATTTACAGGAAGTGACAATTCACCCAATAAAGTAACCGACCACGCAAGTGAATACTTTCTAGTTATCTGAATTGATAAATTAATTAATTTATTTTGTTTTTTCAGAGAGTAAAATAATAAATAAATAATTATGCAGGTGAATTATTTTATTGCAGAGAGGATATATTAATTATTTTGGAAGCCCGAGTAAATATAATTAATATATCCTCTCTGCAATAATAAATAAATAATCCAACACGTTCATAAATAATTGTGCAGGTGAATCTGGACTCAAATTCAATGGTATTTACAGGAAATGACATATCATCACTCCAAATAGAATCATCTTTATGAAGATGCACTCTACAAATTAGAACAAACAATTAAATAAAAAAAATGTTATTAATTTAATAAAAAGTTAATTACCCTTCTCATGCACCAAAGATAATTACTCTCATCATTGATAATTTTTATCAAAAATTTAATTTGTTGTGAAGTGTCCAGATTCTAATTTCAGTTCCAAGTGGGCGCATTTGCTGCCCGGTTGTCAATTGTTTGATTTAATTAAATCAAATTATATATGTTGTCTTTAAAAGGGAGAGGCCAGAGGGTGACAAGCACAGAGGTTAAATCCTCAGGACACCTTCGTCATTTCATTTCTCGAATCAATCCATTTCTTTCTTCCTTTCCCTCTGCTTCAAAAATAAACACCGGACACACAAAGCAGAGCAGCGAGAAAACGATTAATTTAAAATGACAATTTTAAATTGATTAATTTATTTCTTATATTTATTTTAAAAAATTATTCCTATACGATTAATTTAGTCTACAAATTTATGTTTATTTCTTATATTTTTTATTTTCTTATGAAATATTTTGATTGGTACACTTAAGTATAGTTAAGGAAGAGATGTTCACAGCAGCTGTAAAAAGAATCGTTCAGAGGGTGACCCAATTTTGATTGATTTTTTTTACAAATACGGGGATTCATCAATTAATTATTTAAGGATTTAATTAGATTTTCTTATAAATTTATAGACTAAATTAATTGTATAGGAATAATTTTTTTAAATAAATACAAGAAATAAGGTAGAGGTACCAAATGTGATCAAACATTTAAGTACGAGTACCATTTAAAGACGAAATAAGGTAGAGGTGCCAAATTAAATGTAACCCCAAAGTACAGGTGCCAAATTTTACATTTTTCCCGTGGCAAATCTTGAAAATCATATAATATGGGTTTATAATTGGGTAACATAACCATAAGTGCACCGAAATTATCAATTACCTATGCTTTCTAAGTTCATATAAGGGAAAATGCCAAGAAAGGTACCTGTACGTTGGGCTTTCGACTAATTTGGCACCTGTACCTTTTTTTGGTTTTAAAAGGTACTCGTACGCAACTAATTGATCACATTTGGTACCTGCGGCCGTTTCCGTCACCAATCTGCCGTTATCTTGTCTACGTGGCATGCCACGCCATCCATTTAGACTGACATCGCTTACTTGGCACGCCACGTAGACGGATCCGACCCGAATCGTTGGTGGGTGGGTGGGTCGGGTAGAATTCTAGCAGCAGCAAACGACGTCGTTTGCATTGTTCCCATCTAAGTGAAACCCGCGTGCATTTTTCCCATCTCCCTCATTCATCCAACACTTCCCTTCTCTCAAACCAGACCTAACCCTAAATTCCCCCATCAAAATCCACGCTTTCCTTCCTTTTAGGTCGTCACTCTCCCAATCTTATTTATTCTTTTTTCTTTTCCTTATTCTCTCTTTATTTCTCCTTTTCTTCTTCAACCGGGAAAGCACGGCGATGGTGCTGGAGGCCGAGGACGAGATTGAGCGCGGTTGTGATGGCGCGGCAGTGCTGAAGGAGCAGCGGCGACGGCGGTTGGGTGGTTGTGGCTGAGTCGTTATGGCTGGGATTTAATTTGGGGTTTGGGTGATTTGATTGGTTTGGGTTAGTTTAATTGGTTTGCGTTGGTGCTGGCGGTGATGGGTTGGATCGGCTGTGGGATTTGTTTCGGTTGATGTTGACTGGGTTTTGGTTGGCCGGAGGTGGGATTTGGTTTCGGTTGATGTTGCCTGGCGGAGGCACTGGCGGCTGCTGCGGTTGAGGGTGACGGAGGGTGAAGCGGCGGCGGTTGGTGCGGCGAACAGCGGTGATGAGATGGCCGGCGGTGGGCAGCGGCAACGGCGAGCAGTGGAGGAGATTTGGTTCGGGTGGCAGTGGTTTAGTTTCGGGTTTGGTAATTGAGGAGAGGGATTGGTTTTTAATTAGATTCTTGCAGAAGGTTTGATTCGGATTTTTGGCAGAGAGGGATTTTAATTGAATTTGGCAGGGATTGGATTTATTGGGCAGAGGATTCGGATTGGGAATCAATTTTGGCAGAGGGATTCGGATTGAATTTGCAGGGGAATTGTGATCAGTTTTTATTTGGTGCAGGGATTGATTTTAATTTGGCAGAGGGATGGAATTTATTTTTGGTAGAGGGATGATTTGTGATGGCCGCCTGGATTTGGCTAATTGGGATGGAATTTGGATTTGGCAGGGAATGGAATTTGGGTTTGTGATGGCTCCTCCACTCGGATGCCTTTCGACGTCGTTTGCTGCTGCTAGAATCCTACCCGACCCACCCACCAACGATTCGGGTCGGATCTGTCTACGTGGCGTGCCAGGTAAGCGATGTCAGTCTAAATGGATGACGTGGCATGCCACGTAGACAAGATAACGGCAGATTGGTGACGGAAACGGCCGCAGGTACCAAATGTGATCAATTAGTTGCGTACGAGTACTTTTTAAAACCAAAAAAAGATACAGGTGCCAAATTAGTCGAAAGCCCAACGTACAGGTACCGTTTTTGGCATTTTCCCTTCATATAATGCGTCCTCCACAAAGCAATCTCAGGGTCTCCTCTCATTGTAGTAGCCACTTTAATGAGTTTTCCAGGCAACCCTCCACATCCTTCCACTATTTGTTTTGCAATTTCTTCAACTTCAGAGGAAAGTGGTTTTTGAAGCTTGAGCTCTTGCATAAACAACTCCTCTGATTGAGCACCACTGAGAGGTTCGATTTCGATCATTTCCTCGCATCCAATCATTCGACATACCGTTATCGACCGCGCGGTTATAACCAGCTTGCATCCACTCTCTGCACTTGCAACACCAACCTCATAGTCGTCAAAATAACTATCCAAGCCATCCAGAATGAGCACACTGTTCTTTCTCTTCTGGAGTCTTGTGCACACCAGATAAGCCCTTTTCCTTATATCCTCCACGCCTGTAATATCAAACCCAATAACCCTGGCAATGCCACTTTGCAACTCGGCAACACTTAAGCCACCACAATCTGGGACAAAGTATACATTGTTGAAGGCGGTACCTTGATGAAGTTGATTGTTCAGATGACTTATGATTTGTGATTTTCCAACTCCTTCAACTCCATAGACACCAACTAGTTTGCTTCTTGTCAATGATGCTTCGATTCTCTCCAAAACGTCAACTTGACCGAACAACGGTCTTGTCATTAGGTCCTTCCCAGTGGTAAACTCCTCCCTGACTACCAAATCTTGTGAGAAATGTCCCTGCTGGTAAAGCTCAGTTACTTCCCTAATATTTCTCTCAAGACAACGTTTCCACCATGGTAGTCCAAGTAAACAGTTCCTGTCCCCATTTCCAATCTCTTTTTCTATTCCCCTCACATCACTCTTCTTCCTTTCCACATTCTCCAACCAATTTTGAACGACTCGCGTCCTCTTGCTGTAAGGCTGGTACTCAGCGTTTTTCAATGCCTTGTTAATGTCCTCCTGCCGATAGCACAATGTTCGCAATTCTGTTCTCAGAGTTTGCAGTTTTCCCTCCATCTCGTCTGGACAACTAATGAGTTCCAATGCATATCTCAACAGCTCTGATACTGCTGCCCAAACAGCACCTACTACAAAAAGTTCCCAGAACTGCATTCTCTATTTGTAGTACTCTGCCATATACAGAACAACACCAAACATGGCAAAACATCAAATTAACTCAGGAAGAAGAAGACAGTACAACTATACAATAGTCATATCAGTAATAAGATTTAATGGGTACTACTCAATCAAGGAAATTCTGCTCAATGGTCATACAAAACAAAAAACCCAAATCAAATTTTCTTCTGTGTTGACGATAATCTTCAGCTTCGCATCATACCCAGCAGAGTACTAATGAAGCAAATTAATCTTGTCCTTTCGACTACACTAAATTTGATTCAATTGCTAAGAATTTTATTCATGAACTCCACCAATGCTTCTTTGAAGAAAGCAAAATTAATAGCAATCAATTAGACCCTGGGATTAGGAGAACGAATCTGTGAGATTAGTTCATCCAAACACTAGATACAATGCAATGTTATCTATCTTAATTTTGGTACTAGATTATACAACACGCAGAAGAAAACCAGAAAAAAGAATATTGAATAATAAACAAACCTGAAATTAGAAGAAGATGAGGACAACCCAAAATGTCGTAAACCTTTTGAAGCGAAGAGAATACTACTAAATAAAACAGCAAATCCCGTTTATATATATATATAAGTTTATGGTTGATAGTTGAGAGCATAGCGTAGAAGGATTCTCAGGAAACTAGAAACCTACCACTAGTGGGTTTTTCTTCTTTCTTTTTCTCTTTTGGGCCGAACTTTTAGCCCGAAATTAAAGCCAACCGAAGCCCAAAAACCAAGACCCAACAAATCCAAAATCCATGTCTCGTTTGGATCCGTGGGGGTGGTATCTTTAGTAAATGCATCAGCTTTTTAATATGAATGGACTTAAGATTATTACCTAATAAGATCCTACATAGGGGTGGGCCACGATTTCGGCTCGGATAGATTTTAATTTGAATTTTGGTTTATTTAAAAAAAACTAAACTTAGCAGCATCGTCGTATACACTTTCATGTAAGTGGATGCAAGCAGGGGCCGATGCTAAAAGAGACCGTTCCTCCTCCTGTATCATCGCCAGCTCCACCGCCAGCACCACCTTGTCCACCAAGACAACCTCTTCCTCCCGCTCCATCACCAGCACCGCCGCCTCCGCCAAGACAACCTTCTCCTACCGCACCACCACCAAACCATCTCCTTCCCCGTCCGACCTCACCTCCCCTGTGGATGCTATAGTATGTTGTCTGTTCTTGATTTCATTTTCATAGTTGGTTGGATGCCTTATTTTAATTGATTTCACATTTTGTGTTTGCTGGATTGGAATTGGTGTCCCCATGGCCTATTGATTGAGTACCTATTTTGAGTCATTAAAGTTGTTAATTTCGCCCTCATAGCTTTTACATTTAGTTTCAAATTCAAAAGTAATGATTCAGAAATTGAAAGAATATGGTTGAAATGATTTTATTGAAAATGCCATATCATTTTCAAAGAAAGAAGATGTTGAGATCCCTGATTTGAGCGCTTAATCTGTTGAAGGTCGAGGTCGTCGTCAACGTGATAATATTACTAAGGAGCATCACTATCATTTTGATATATATAACGTTGCAATAGATTTCCAATTGCATGAACTAAATAATAGATGCAATGAGCAAGTAATGGAGCTTTTGACACTCATATTAGCATTGAATCCAAATGATGGTGTCAAATCCTTTAACATTGAGGATATTTATAAGCTTGCTGAAAAGTTTTGTCCTCTTGATTTTAATGAGCAAGAAATGATGAGTCTTAAATATCAATTACAAAATTTTGAGTTTGAGACACCGAATCATCCTAAGCTACATCATTTGTCATCTCTTTCAGAATTATATCAAGTGTTTGCAGAAATAAAGACGTTCTATCTTATTGATAGAATGATTCGTCTTATTTTAACTCTTCCAGTATCTACAGCAACACGTGAACGTGCATTTTCGGCAATGAAAATTGTTAAAGTCAGGCTTCAGAACAAAATGGAAAATGAATTTCTCGCAGATAACTTAGTGGTTTATATTGAAAAAGAGATTGCCGAGACTTTCAGTTTAGATTCGATATTAGATGGATTTGTTGATTTGAAAGAGTGTCGGGTACAATTCAGGTAATTTAATTAATTATACATAATACATATTAAATTTATTACTATGATAATTATTGACGAGAATGTTCATATTTCATAGGTAACTTTTTTATAACTTTTCCCCCCAAGCATCGATGACATGCTCCGCCACTAGATACAAGTTTCAACTCTTTATTATCGCCATGGCCGAGGCTTACAATAACTTCCTTCCCGTTCTTGGTTGTTCTTCTCCCAAAAATCCCTCCCCATCTTTCTTTACTAATCGATTGGTTGATCGATTATGCCGAACATTGGTTTACCCTTGTATAGTAATTCAATGAGCCAAGCTTGTACCTGTGAGCAATGAAAGATTGTGTACCGTCTAAAGGATCCAAAACACACCAAAAAATCCAGAACGAAAGACTCGTCCTTACAAGCCATCCAGTCTCCTCACCAAAGACAGCATGACAAACAAAGTTCTCAGTGATGATTATATTAAATTGTGCGAACCATAATCTCTTATCGAAAAAAAAAGAATTAGCCGAAATTATGGCTTGACCAACCACTGAAAAATGCTAGCCGAAATTATAGATGGTGTGAAAAATATAACAAGTTCCACCCGAGAGGGGTGTGAAACAAATTTAACAAATTCCACCTGAGAGAGGGAGAGTTTGTGAAAATTGTAAGAGAGCCAAGAGAATGAAATTGGTGGATTAATTTCATATTTTATATGAGTAAGTGTATCCCAAATTTTATATAGCTTCTTTGTAATTACGATTTTGTGTTATATCGTGAGTTTGAGTGATTACTCTCGTAAGGTCCTTTGGGTGAAGTCCTTATAACTAAAATCCATCTCAGTTTCCGAGCGGAGTAAATTTTGGAATTTTGGAGTTGTCATTATTTTACTGTTCAAAGTAAATTAAAAGTAAATTTATTGTGTATAATGCAAATACTAAATTCTTCATGCAAGTGAGAATTATACTATTCCATGGATCAAATACAATAATTCTCCTTCGTTATATACAAGTTTTGGTTGATGGTTGGTAGAGAATGAGACCATACAGGAGACCTAATTAATTGGTAATTTGGTATGGGTTTCTCTTTTGGATCGAAGTTTACACAGTTGAAAACCTTTAAAAATGGCCCAAATAATCCTCATCGCACACAAAGTAAATGTGTGATTTTTTTAAAAGGTAAATTATCAATCAGTGGCTAGCAAAAGTCTTTTTTTTTTTTATAGTAAAAAATACAGTCATATAAAGAGCAGAGGTCAATTATGGGTTTTGTGAATTAGGTTAGATAGGGGTTAGGGACGACCAAATTAGAACTGATTATAATTTATATAGACATCAATTATCACCAATTGCTTAATTGCGCCTCTGACTATAGCAATAAAGTAATTAGGAAGCTTGTCAAAATAAATGCTTTGTCAAACTTGGTCCCTATCTATCCTCATCTCATTCCACTTGTCATTTTGTCCTCATTACCGTCAATCTCGTGGAGATGGATAAAGAAAAATCACGACTTTTGAAATCCATCTCTATTATCACAGGGTGAGACGAGAAGAATAAAAAATGAACGAATATAAAAGGGAAATTGCAAAAAACAGTAACTGTCAAACTATTGTTTAACTCAATTGACACCTCCTCTTATTTCTGCGTTTAAATGGTATCTCTAAACAAACAAAACGTTACATTTGGTACCCATGACTAACACCGTCCACATTTCACGGTTAAGTGTCCTATGTGGCATGCCACGTCAGACGCCACATAAGACTCGGGGTGACGTGGCATGCCACGTAGGTCCAAACTGACCCGTCACGATTCCACGGGTCGGGTAAATGGATTTTCCCTACCCGGATTGAAACGACGTCATTTCAATCCTTTTAAGCTTAATTTCATTCACACGATTTTTGCAATTTCATCATCCCCATTCTGATGCCAAACACATCGTTTTCTTTCTCTTCCTCACCCTAACCCTAACTCACTAGCCCTCTCGTTCTCACCTGTCAAGCATCCATTCAAAGTGAATCAAGCACTGTGAAAACCCACTGATAATTGCAATCCAATCGACGGTCATGTCGCCTGAAGAAGTGGCGGTCGGGGACGGTCTAGTGAAGCAAGCGAACAAGTTGGTTTTTAATTGCGCTTGGGGTTTTTTTTTTACTTGTTTCGGTAGAAATGATGTAATAGCGTTGATGTTCACAGTGTTTTTTAGGGTTTTCTAGTAATTATGCAGTCGTTTATATGTCTCTCTGTGGTCCACCCACCAAATGTTTGTTTCTGTGGGTGAGGAATTGTAGAGAAATTGAATGTGATTTTGATTTTTTTGGCCGGAGAGGAGATGGGTGTGTTGCGGAGGTAAATCGGGAGTGGATGGTGTTGTGGGGGTACGGGTTGATGATGGTGGTTTAGGGCAGCGATAGGGGTGACTGCGGCGATGGTGGTTGCTGGAGGAGGCGGTTTGTGTTTGTGTTGGGTTTGACGGCCGCGGTGATGTGATCGGCGGTGAGGATTTGGCGGCGATTGGGAGGGGCGGTGAAAAACCCATTTACAAGGACCAGAAGAACAAGACTGGAATTCTTTGCCATCTTCAATTAATTAGTTGTGCTTACTAATTTTTAATTATTTGTGGAGTATTAGTAAATTGGTGTTGAGTGATTTTGTGTGGAGAATCTCTAAGATTTGAATCCCTCCAAGATTTATGAAATTGATTTGGGTCATTAATTTAATTTAATTTAATTTAATTTAATTTCATAATTTAACGTATAAGAATCTCGAAGATTTCAATAATAATCATATGTATATAGACGAGGGTTTTATCTTGATGTCATAAAGGTGTTTGTGGAAATGCTTCAACCAGGAGGTGCCCATCTAGATAGCTACACGTATGTTTCTAGTTATCATTGATAAAACATCAACGGCATTTGGTCTAGTGGTAAGATTCTCGCCTAGGGTGCGAGAGGTCCTGAGTTCGATTCTTTGAAATTCCATTTATAGGAGGATGATAAAGTTTAAAAGGCCAAAACGACGTTGTTTCAATCTGGGTCGGGAAAATCCATTTACCCGACCCGGGAAAATCCATTTACCCGATCCGTGGAATCGTGACCGGGTCAGTTTGGACCTACGTGGCACGTGGCATGCATTATAACACAATTGGTAAATTTAGATTCGATCTATTATGAAGTGAGGAGAAGATTTTTTTAGCTTTAAGTTAATTAACATAAAATAATATTGTCTATTTTGAACCAAACTTAGTATGTTTTAATCAAAATATTTTATTTTAGTAAGAGTTTTTTATTACTTTTATATTTAACTTCTTATTTCTCCATCTTCTCGATATAGTACTTGAAATGTGACGAAGGAGGTGAGGAGCAGGTTCATTAGCTCCGCATCACCGTGGGCTCATTTCCTTCGTCGGTATTTTTCTTTTTTCCGATCACTTGCTGGGTTTGAAGCCTTATTCCGGGAGCAAACAACATTATACAAATTACATATTAAATAAGTCATCATAGAGATCGAGAAACAAACAAGAACAAGGAGTAAGCGAATGAATCAAGTAGAACACATTTGTCAAATGAGCAAGCTGTTTCATGTGTCGTTTGGATTATTCAATGGTTTTTTTAGCAAAGATTGCCCCATAATCAATTGTTATATAAACGTAGTATCAAATTATTCATTTATCGTTCAAGGAAGAAGAAGTGTGCGATAGCCAAACGAGCGAGAGGAACAAGGAAGAAGAAACCTTTTGAGAGGCTTACTGATGTTCAGGTGGAATATGGAGTTGCGGCTAATCCAAAGAAGTCGCGGGGAGATGGTTCTCCTTCTGGACTAAAGGCGGAGGTTGCTGGGCAGCCCCGCCTACAGATATGAATGCTTTGGCTTGGAACTGTTGAGGGCTTGTGAACCAGTCGACGATTGATATTCTCTATAAGCTCTTAAAGCTTGAAGCTCCCTCTTTGGTATTTTTATGTAAGACTAAAAAGAAAATATCATAGATTAGAATTTTGAATAAAATTTTGGGTTTCAAGTATGTCATAGGGGTGGATTGTGTTGGCCTTAATAGGAGAGGTGGCTTGGCTCTTATGTGGCATGATTCCCTTAATTTGGATTGTATGGTTGGCCTTCGGGGGGGAGATAAACATAAAACTTGGGATTTACTTCGTTCTCTTAAGAGCACGAGCCAACTGCCTTGGGTTTGTACGGGGAATTTCAATGAGATTTGTGATAAACAAATTACAACCATGATGGAATTTCGTCGGGTTTTAGGTGATTGTGGTTTGCGGGATTTGGGGTATAAGGGGGCTCCATTTACATGGTACAATAATCAACGAGGGATTGGGTTAATCTTGGAAAAGATATATAGGGGGGTGGGAACACAGAATTGGAAAGACCTCTTTCCAGATAGTAGTTTGTATCATCTTCCTCATTTTTGGTTAGGATCATTGCCCATTACTATTACATCTCAAACAGAAGAAATCAGAGCGGAGGAGGGGTAAACACGTGGTTGAGGGAAGACCTATGGGTCTCGGGGGTGGAGTCAGCTTATAATGGATAGATTGCGACATTGTGGGGAGTCTCTTACTAAGTGGAGTAGAGCCTCTTTTGGTTCCATCCCGAGGAGGATCAGATCACAAAAGGATAGACTAGCAACAATTACCAGTGTCGAATCAGGTCCAAGAGGAGATTATGTGGGTGTCGAGGGAATTGGAGGAGCTAATTCATAGGGAGGAGATTATATAGCAGCAAAGATCTCGGACGCTATGGTTGGAGATAGGGGATAAGAATACTAGTTTCTTCCATGGGCGAGCTAGTCAGCGTCAGAAGAAGAATCATCTCCAAGGGATTAATGATGAGCTAGGGGTGTGACATGAAGATCTAGGAGTTGTTGAGTCCATCTTCATATAATATTTCAAAAAGTTATTTACATCAACCGATCTAGTGGATGTGACGAATGCGCTTTATCCAGTGCAACCAATTGTTTAGGCCACTATGAATGAACACCTTATGGCCCCATACACTAAAAATAAGGTTCATAGAGCGCTAAAACAGATAAAACTGAAAAAATCTCCTGGTCTTGATGGTATGCCCCCTCTTTTCTTTCAGAAATTTTAGAGTATTGTAGGAGATTCTGTTTGTTCTGTTGTCCTTAATCATGTTGCTGACCCATCAAACTTGAACCATACTTTCATTACTTTGATTCCTAAAGTCGCTAACCCATTAGATTGTTCACACTTTAGACCCGTTAGTCCGTGCAACGTTATTTTTAAACTAGTAATGAAGGTCTTAGCCAATAGATTGAAACTCTTTCTTCCTGAAATTATTTCGGAGAATCAAAGTACTTTTGTCCGAAACAGATTGATTACTGACAATGCTTGTGTCGTGCAAGAGGTATTTTATGCTAGAAGGACAGGTAGAGTATGGATGAGCCTCAAGCTTGATATGAGTAAAGCTTATGATAGGGTGGAGTGGAACTATCTTAGTCAAATCCTGCACAAGCTAGGGTTTGATAATGGATGGGTAGACCTTGTTATGCGATGTGTCTCGATGGTATCGTATTTCGTCCTAGTATAGGGATGCCCGGGGCTGATTTTCAAACCAAAGAGAGGACTCGGGCGGGGGGGAGGGGGGCTCTTTCCCCTTACCTATTTATTCTATATACGAAAGGAATATCAGCAATGTTACATGAGCCTAATCAGCGTCAGGTTCTCCATGGTATTTCGGTGAGTCGGGGGGGCCTCAGTGAGTCATCTGTTTTATGCTGATAACAATCTTATCTTTGCGAGGGCCGTTCCTAGTGAAGCTGATACGTCGGGCCAAAAGATCAATCTGGATAAGTCGGAAGTAGTGTTCAGTAGAAAAGTGGGTGGTGATGTAAGGTTGGCAATTAAGCGCAGACTTGGTGTGACGGTGGTGAGTCATCATTCGAAGTATCTTGGTCTCCCGGTTAGGTTTGGACGCTTTAAGACAATTATGTTCAATAACGTTCGCGATCATTTTTTCAAACGCCTAACTGGATGGAAAGAGAAAACTTTGTCCCAGGCAGGAAAGGAAGTGTTGCTTAAAACGGTTGAGCAAGCGATCCCCACATATCTAATGAGTTGCTTTGAGATGTCGCGCGGAGTCTGTGAGGCGATGGAGCGCGCGATGAGGCAATATTGGTGGGGAGGGAGTGAGGACCATCACAAGGTCAGTTGGATCTCCTAGGATGTGTTATGAAAATCAAAACAGGAAGGTGGTTTGGGGTTTCGCAAGTTAAGGGAATTTAACCTCGCTTTGTTGGCCAAGCAGGGTTGGCGGATTATACACCATCCAAATTCCCTCCTAGCTAGGGTGTTAAAAGCTAAATATTTCCCATCAGGGAGTTTTTTTATTGCTACATTATGATCTCGTCTAAGTTATGTTTGGAGGAGCTTTATGGCAGGCCGAGATGCTCTTGTGAAAAAGTGTATTTGGCGGGTGGGGAATGACAAACAGATACGTATTTGGAGAGATCCTTGGATACTTTGTTCCTTATCTGGGATAGCTCAGTCCCCAATCTCACGACTGCAAGCGAATGCGAAGGATAGTGAGCTTATGGAGCATGAGTTGGGAAGTTGGAAGGTGTCATTAGTTCGAGAGATTCTTTTGCCTGAAGAGAAGTGATGTCATTCTAGCGATGCCAGTCAGCTATTTTCGTCCTCCAGATAGAATTGTCTAGCGCTATACGACAACGGGAAAATATTCGGTGAAAAGTGGCTACCAAAACTCCTGTCAGATATGTCTGGTGGCGGGTAGCAGGCAGCAAACGATTTTTGGTGGACCTATTTGTGAAAACTCTAGGTCCCACCGAAGTTTAATATATTCACCTAGAGGCTAGTCCATAATGGCCTACCGACGAAGGAGAATCTATTGAAGAGAGGCATTGTTGGAGAGGACAAGTGTCCTTGTTGTAAGCAGGCGGCGGAGACGGTTGATCACATATTCTTGCACTGTGTGGCTTCGGTCAATATCTTGAGGGGGAGCCACGTATCTTCTAATTGCTCATTTTCACCTAATGCAATGCTTCATAGATGGATGGGCGAACTGAAAGCCACAGCCTCGGCCGCAGTGATGGAAGATGTGGTTTCCATTCTCTGGGTAATTTGGAACTCTAGAAATGACCGGGTTTTTAATTTGGTGATGATGCCTACATAGGAGTTCTTGTTCCATGGTACACGGTTGTTGGGGGAGTATAGGGTGATTAATGGGAGAAATATCAAGGAGCATGATACTACTCCACAAAACACTGCGATCGAATGGAGTCACCCTAGAGAAGGGGTTATATGTCTTAGTTCGGATACGGCGGTAGGTCCTACCCGGACAGGTTTGAGAATTATTGTCTGGGATAGAAACAACAAATGCACTTTTTCGGCATATGAGTGTGCCTAGTTTCGGATGGAGGTGGCTGTGGTGGAAAGGCTAGCTGTCAGGAGAGCACTCCAAATGGCCAATGACCTTGGTTTTGATCGGATCCAAGTTCAGTCAGATTGCCTTGAATTGATTCAGGTTATTCTCGCCAAATCTCATACCTTTTCAAGTTTGGGAGGGAGTGATTGAATCTGAAGTTAATTGGCTTGCACATCTTTTTAGTTTTTGCGAATTCGTTCATGTTAGGAGGACTACTAATCTAGTCGCTCAAGCTCTAAAGCTCTAGCAAGGAGAGCTTTTGTGTTAGGACAGTCTGAATATTGGGATGGATTGTGTCATGTAGCACTCAATTGTCTTATAAATTCCTAGTAACGAAAAGATTAATTTAAAATTTAAAAAAAAATCATTTAATGCTTAACTCAAACGCATATACATCTACATCTCACAAGATTCCACGAAAAAATAAAATTAATTTAGTTCTGGCCGGAGTTTAATGATCACTCCTAGTGTTCTTCGCCCATGCATATAAAATATACTTAAGTATGTTAAGCATCCTAAAAGCAAAGATCATCTTGATTAATTAAGTTAACTTTAATTAATTAATTCGTTGTGTGGGGTTTGAGGTGTGTGCCGACACGATACCCTTGAAATAGGGCTTACTCTTTTGTTCGAAAATTACTATCTATAAAGAACACAACATCATCACGTTGTATCCCACAAGATATGCTTCCTTTGGAATTAATCATGAAGTGAGCAACTGTAGATTTTCTAGGAAAAAACATAAACAAAAGTCACAACAATTTCTTATTTTTGTTGAGATCGAGTAGAGTTACTATTACTCTACTTTTACTTAAAATTAAAATGATCTACTAGAATTAACAAACTTTGACTGTGATAATTTCCATGTCTATCTTACGAGCTTTATTAGGTAGGATGGAAATGCTTAGAGCATGGTATAATTTTTTTTAAAAAAACCTATAACTACTGATGTGGTTTAATAAAAAAATTCGGGAGCATCATACTCTAGATTTCATCCCACCTAATAAAATTCTTATTTTACTGTTGATATGAAACTCCAAAATCCATCAAAAAAATTATGACCGATAAGAATGTGATTAGAGAATTCAAACTTTAAAATTTAATCATTCATACTCCCTCCTTCCCCAATTAAACGTCGTTTTAGCTTTTGCTTTTACTGTTTCGGAACGTACCTTAAGACGGCCGGAACAGTCACTGTTTGAGACAATTTTGCCCCGAATTTTTTCTCGGAAGTACGTTAAGGATTAACGTACGTTCGAAAAAAAGTACGGAATTTTTTGGGGTCAAATAGTGCCTCATCCGGCGTCCTCGATATGCGTTTCCTACTGAATATTGGGATGTGAGAAAGACATTTAATTGGGGAAGGAGGGAGTACTTCGCAAGAAGTACCATCGAACTAAAACTAATCGACAACTCGTGACTTTTTATAATTTTGCTAGCTATTTTGCTCCATTTTTTAATTTTTATTTTTCAGGAATAAGAGCGAATGATTCTAATTAATCCTTAGTCCTTATAATTTACTTTCATGAACAATGTCGCTCACGTGTCACGTTACACTTAATTGGTGTCAATCACTAGCTTTTATAGAATTAGTGCTGCATATGCATGCCCATCCTCATAAAAAAAAAAAAAAGGAAAAAAATATTATATTATTGATTGCATTGCATTTAATCATGTTTTTACTGTCCATTTACATGTTGTTTGGGCAGTAAATCTATTAATATCTCTTTTATTCCTCATGCTTTGACAGTTCTAGTTCTAGAGCGGAGCATTTTGGTGGAACGCTGGAGTTGATTACCAGATCGTCTTGGCCTAGATCTTGGCCAAGACCCATCGCGCAGCAAGAAACGATTACTAGTTCGTCTTGGCCAAGACTCATATTGCGAAATGCCATCTCGAGCGACAACGTCAGCAAGCCTTTTGGGCCGCGTTTCATCTGGGCCTTGCGAGCTGACAAGTCGTAGCTATCCAGCGACTTTAGAGGGATTTGACGCAAATCTATTGAAGAATCTTATTTAGGATCTCCCTCTTTGTTGCGATTTATTTCCCGAATAGAAAACATTACTATCTTTTTAGATTTGTTTGAAGAGTTAGAGTTAGAGAAGGACAAGGGGGCTTTAGCTAGTATTTAGCCGGATTTTGTCTTGCCTCTAAGGCAACTCTTCTTTTTCCTTTTTCGACATTGAATTACTTTCCTCCTCCGGAATTTTCCAATTGTGGAATTCTCGGATTTAATTTTATTATGCAATTAAATATTTCCATTCTTCCATCTATGAGTACGTCTAGCTAAACATCTATTCTTGGTAAGGGTTGAGGAGCTGCGTTCTTATATATATTCGTGAGATCAAACCGCCCTTAAGAGTCTCTTTAATTCGTATTCATTTATTCCTTGAGTTTATTAAATCGCTAACTCACTAGAGACAAGACCTGATCATTCTTGTGCCCTAGTAGAGAAGAGTTGTAACCAACCTAGAAGGAAAGAGAGCACCCGTCGGCTAGGCAAAGTAGGTGACTAGTCTCGCGGCAGACTAGAAGGAATAAACGATCTAGACCAAGACCAGATTGACAACCTAGGGTTTCCATAGAGAAACAACTTGACTAGGTACTGTCTTTCCCTATGTTATTGATGAAGCGAACAACCACTCAAGACAGCAGCCAAACGGATAAACCCTTTAACCAGCAAAGTGTCCCTTGGCTAGGATCATCAAGAAAGGGAGCACCCGCAAGATGATTTGAAGAGGAGGGAAGCAGGAGTGAACAGGAGCACCTCCACTCTATAGCAGTACTACGAATTTAGAGACAAATACCCTTGAATCAATGATCGAATTATAAGGACAGAAGCTCTCACATCGCCCTTACCAAGGATTCCCTTTTATTTGATATCTTATAATCTTGACCCCTGTCTTGGCCAAGCCTTTGACTAAGACTACTTTGAATTATTTTATTTCCTTTGTTTTCGTCTTTAATTTCAGATTCACCCAACCAAAATCACTGACGAGGAAGTCAACCAAGAACTACATCTCCCTAGAGGTCTCTGTGGATCAATCCTCTTACCGCAATCTACAAGTCTTTGTAAATAGTGATAAGTTGTATTTCTACCCCCATTTATATATCTATTATACACTTATATTTGACGTGTTCGACACGCGATCAAATTTTGGCGCCGTTACCGGGGATTTCTAACGGTAATTGTAGTTTCTTTTATTTTATTCTTTGACAGTTGATGACCAGGTCCTCTAGCAGAGAACAAGATTTGTTACCTTGCAGTCCCAATCTCACAAGGACCGAAGCACAACTTAGGAGGCAAGCTCGACAGAGAGCAGCCCAGGAAGAAAGTGAATCAGAAACCTCCAGTTCCGAAACAACTTATAGTTTAGATTCCGATCTTGGCCAACACCTTGACCAAGACAAACCATTAGTTCTAACCATGGAAGAGATCGACCAGAACCAACAATGAGGGAGCTGAACAGAACAGCAGAACAGGAGACCTTCTCCTGTATCAACCTACCTGCTGTGGTAAATGATTGGTCCATAAAGACCAACATGGTGGCCAATCTTCCCAAATTCTATGGCCATTCCAATGAAAATCCATTCAAGCACCTGAGGAATCTACATGTTCAGTGTGACATTATGAAACCAGCTGCTGTGAACATGGAAAGGGCAAAGCTAAAGGCCTTTCCAAGCTCTCTTGAAGGGGCTGCTCAAAACTGGTTTTATAGCTTGCCCCACAACACCATCTACAATGTTCCTTAATAAGTATTGGAATGCAACGAAGGCGGGGATAGCCAGGAAAGACATGGCCGCAATTCAGCAACGAAGCGGCGAGAGCTTCAGTGAGTACCATCAGAGGTTCCGTGATTTGCAAGAAGTTTGCCCCACTCACGGAGTAGCAGACAACACTATGATCCAATATTTCTATGATGGGATGCTCCAAAGTTGCAAAGAAAAAGTGGATTCAGCAGCTAGTGGAGCGTTGCAAGATCTGACGGTCACTAGAGCCAAAATGTTACTCTAGACAATGGCAGATAATTGCCAGAATAACACCACTTCGGATAGAAATTCTTTTCCTTCTTCCCTAAATGCAATTAGTGTTGAACAAAAGCTTAATGATTTGACTGATATGGTTAAAAGCATATCTGTTAATATTTCAGGTTTAATGCCTTCAGGAAATCAGAATCAAGAGCAGATAGCTTTAGTGTGTGGGATATGCCAACAGCAAGACCATCAGACCAGTAACTATTATATATGGTGCAACACCCGGATGATATAAGCCAGGTTAACGCAGCATACCCACAGAATCAAGGAAGCATGCAAAACTTCCCTCAAGGAAGTAACCAATATTCATGGAGAGCTCACCCAAACTTCAGGTGGAGAGACCCACTCCCTCCAAACAAGAATCAGAATCAAGGTGTACCTCAGCAGCAGCAACAGTCTCCTATCAACTTCCAACATTTCGTGTCGCGCCCTCCAAATCAAAATCTAGGCCAAGCTCCTGGTCAAGCTCCGATGGCCCAGCTACCGCCCACTCCTCGACCTTTGCAGCTTACTGGCCCATCCATGGAGGATACACTTAAAATCATGATGGAGCTGCAGAAAAATCATATGCAGTCAACACAGTCTAGCTTGGCAGAGCTACAGAAGCAGATCACTCAGATAGCTAATCAAGGCAAATTACCTCCCACCACGGTGAACAACCCCGCGCACAATGTCAGTGCCATGAGTTTAAGGAGTGGGAGTATATTACCAAAAAGAGAAGGGGCGAAAACAGACAAAGAATTGAAAAAAATTCAGTCTAAGGAGTTGGATGAAGATAAGGATGAAGAAGTAGAGGCAGAAGTCGTCTTGGCCAAACCTCAGGCCAACCCTGCCGATAACACTGAAATCAAGAAACCAGATCATATCTTGGCCAAACCTGACCAGAAGGAGGAAGTGATATAAATTCCTCCACCTTTTCCCCCCGGTTCTTCAAAGGAGAAAAAGCAAGATGAAGCTAGGGATTTTATGGCTGTTTTTGGAAAAATAGCCGTCAATATTCCTATGTTGGACTTAATCACAAAAGTCCCCTCTTATGCTAAATTTCTTAAAGAATTGTGTACTAACAAAAGGAAAATTGCAGGTATAGAGAGGGTGAATCCAGAGAAGTGCAAGGATCAAGGGACTTTCACCATTCCTTGTCAAATAGGAAACAAGACCATTGAGAAGGCTCTTTGTGACTTGGGAGCCGACATCAACGTCATGTCTTTGAGTGAATTCGAGACCTTGAAAATAGGAACAATGAAGGAGACTGACTTGGTGATCCAGCTAGCCGACAGAACGATCATTCGGCCCAGAGGAGTAGTGAATGATGTCCTGGTAATGGTAAATGATTTTATTTATCCGGTGGATTTTTACATTGTTGAAATGAATGTTCAATTGTCGTCGTGCACCACTGATGTCTTATTAGGGAGGCCGTTTCTAAAGACATCCAAAGCAAAAATTGGCTGCTACGAAAGGAGCATAATCTTGGAATTTTGTGGAAGGACAATTAAATTCAATATAACAGAGGCATTAAAACATCCTAATGATTTACACTGTGTGAATTTTCTTGATCTTTTAGATCCAATTACTGATGAGATTGCTGATATTTATATTAACGATCCCCTTGAGTATGTTTTGAGCAAGGGAATTTCCACAAAAATGTTGCAAGAATTGGAGGACAGAACAGGAGATCAGAATGAACTCCAAGAAGTTCTGGCCAGTTTAGTTGATCCGGAAGAAACAGACTTAATCTTGGCCTCGAGATTGGCCAAGACTACGGCCAAGACTGCCAAGACGAAGAAGAAAATAGTAAGTTGTCAATTCATGCAATCCACGGTTCCTAAATTCTTACCTTCTATTGTGCAGGCACCACAGTTGGAATTGAAAGCCCTGCCAGATCATCTCAAATACGCCTATCTAGGCCAAGACGACACCCTACCCGTTATAATTTCGGTCAAGTTGTCAAAGGATGAAGAAGATAGGTTGGTGGCAGTCTTGAAGATGCATAAGGAAGCGATTGGGTGGACCATGGCAGACATAAAAGGAATATCAGCCAACATCTGTACCCACAAAATTCACGAGGAGGAGGATAAGAAACCCATTCGGCAACCCCAGAGGAGATTGAACCCTCCGATGATGGAAGTGGTTAAAAAAGAAATAATTAAGTTGCTAGATGCAGGGGTTATTTATCCCATCTCTGATAGCAGTTGGGTTTCCCTTGTGCAGGTAGTTCCTAAGAAAACAGGTATCACCGTCATTGAAGGAGAAGATGGAACTCAAAGAACGACAAGAATCCAAAACAGATGGAGGGTATGCATAGACTACCGAAGGCTGAATCAAGTCACTCGGAAGGATCATTTCCCATTGCCCTTCATCGACCAAATGGTGGAGACTTACTGAAAAGTCTCACTATTGCTTCTTGGACGGCTACTCGGGGTTTCACCAAATTCCCGTTGCAACCGAAGACCAAGAAAAGACGACGTTCACGTGCCCTCTTGGAATGTTCGCTTACAGACGTATGTCATTTGGGCTGTGTAATGCGCCGGCCACCTTTCAAAGGTGTATGGTAAGCATTTTTTCCAAGTATGTGGAGAAAAGTTGATCGTCAGTCAAATACAGATTTATAGTGCCTGAAAACGTGTGTGCACAAGAGATAAAGTGTACAGTGGTAGTCAGGGTCGAACACAGGGATTGTGAGAGACTGATCTAAGGTCTTGAGTGTATTCGGGGGTGAAATGCACGAAAGGTAACTGTTAGGGGGGTTTTACTTGGCCAAACGAGTTGGCCAAGGCAGATTTCGGGAGCTAACAATTTTTATCTAGGAAAGCAGTATTCGGGGTCCCGAGGTGTCAATTCGGGAGTCCCGAATGATAAAATAAAGCAAGTAAGCAAATAATTCCAGAAATAATAAAACAAATCAGAAACAGATGCAGAAGTATCAACGCAGGCGTGAAATAGATCAAGAGTGAAATAAGCACGAATAATCAGATGGAGAAAGTGTTCTCGGCAAAGGCATTCTGGGTTGCATCCGGGACCAGATCGTCATCAGCTCAAGGGTATTCCATTCGAGATGTCATAGAAATGACATGGGGACCAGATTCCTCGGATATCCCCTACTTTTCTCTTAAGAGAAACTACCCCCCGTTTCCACATATGAGGTAGTCTTGACAGTTTGCCATCCCTCCAGGCACGAATGCGGGAGGGCCATACTCAAACTGCCCATGAAGCTAAGAAAAGACAGATCTAGAGCTAAAGTCCCTCAGTTTGTCAGGCTCGTGACCCAGCCCTAATCAACTACCCAACCTATCTATTCAAGACCACTTTGACACAGTCAAGACTAAATAGATGCCTACTTACTCATGCAATTTTTCTTTCGTATTCATCACATGAATGGCAGCATTTACACAAAATAATTCTCAGTTGATCAGACCTTAAATTAAATCATGCAAAGATGTAATTAAATCGATGAATAGTTAAATACAGCATCAAGAATATATTAAGCACATTAAGGCCTCGAATCTGCCCTTGCAACCCTTGAATCAGCCTTGCCAAGAACTAGAAATTTAGCTACTCATACTTAAAGATAAACAAATAACGATTAAAGAAAGCATAACAAGTAAATAAATAGATGAAGGGAAGAAAACTTGTTACTAAAATTCCGTTTATAGCTCGGCAGCAATGTTGAAGAAGCTAACAATGGCTAGAGAGAGAAACTAGAGAGAAGTCTAAGCTACTTCTAAATTATGCTAAGTGATTAAAAGCTAGGAAGAGATGATCTAAACTAATCCTAGATGCCCTTTATATAGTAGAGCCTTAAGCACAAAATATCTTCAGCCTAAAACTAGGGACAAAATGCATTAATTGAAAGCCTAAAAATATGGATCTATGTTCCTAAAAGCACAAAGCTGAGAAAGCATAAAGCTGTCTGATTTTCCAGCTTTGGCAGGTCTGGACTGAGCTCGAGGCTGAACTGGTCAGTTCGGTGGGTGTTTGGTAATCAGTGCAGAGCGCAGGAACAGTGTCAGAGGAGTCACATGGGCGTTTTAGGTGGGATGACACGTGGAAATGACATCCTTTGCCCTTCGGGGTCCCGAACTGGGAGTCCGACTCGGGACCTTGAACGCTGCTTTGGGCTCGGGACCTCGACTCTGGGTCTTGAAGCTCGAATTCGCTCAAAATGCACCAAAAACGCATGTTTTGGCATAAACTCCATTTTTAGGCCTAAATCTGCAATAGTCATGAAATCAAGGGTAAATTAGCAGAATCATGCCTTAAATGGGGAGAAAATGGAGGGAAAATCATGCATAAAAACGTGCTATCAAAAGTATCGAGGTGTTCATGGATGACTTTACCGTTTACGGTAATGACTTTGAACAATGCTTATTTAATTTACAAAATATTCTGAAAAGATGTGTTGAAACATGCTTGGTTTTAAATTATGAAAAATGCCATTTTATGGTAGATCAAGGAATAGTCCTTGGGCATGTGGTTTCAAAGAAAGGGATTGAGGTCGATCAGGCAAAAATCGATATTATAAAGAACCTGCCTTACCCCTCATGCTTGTGTGAGGTCCGAAGCTTTCTTGGCCATGCAGGTTTCTATCACAGGTTCATAAAGGATTTTTTAAAAATTGCCGAGCCAATGTGCAAGCTCCTACAAAAGGAGGTGGAGTTCGACTTCAATGAGGCATGTCAGAAATCATTTGATAAACTGAAGGAGCGGTTGACATCAGCACCGATCATCCAAGCATCGGACTGGAGCTTACCTTTTGAGCTGATGTGCGACGCAAGTGATGCTGTCGTGGGAGCGGTTCTTGGGCAGAAAAAAGGGAAAGATCCTCATGTGATCTATTACGCGTCGAAGATGTTGGATGATGCCCAGAAAAATTATACCACGACTGAAAAAGAATTGTTTGCAATAGTTTTTGCCTTAGAAAAATTCAGATCATATCTGTTAGGCACTAAAATTATTGTATTTTTGGACCATGCAGTATTGAAATATCTCTTGGTCAAGCATGAGGCCAAGCCTAGACTGATTCGTTGGATTCTTCTTTTGCAGGAGCATAATCTAGAAATTAAGGATAAAAACGGCAGGGAAAACCTTGTGGCAGACCACCTTAGCCGCTGCCTAGCAAAAGGAGACACGAATGAAATAAGGGTAGAATTTCCAGATGAGAAACTACTCTCGGTGACAGTGTCTAGGCCAAACCCTCAGCCAAACCCACGCCCATGGTATGCGGAAATTGTGAACTACCTCGCAACAGGTAGGCATTATGGGGATATGACCACATATGAGAGAGTAAAAGTCAAGCATGACAGTAAGTACTATATTTGGGATGATCCATATTTATGGAAGTTAGGAACTGATCAATTGCTTAGGAGATGTGTTCCTCAAAATGAGGCTTTGTCAATTTTGAACTTTTGTCACTCTCAAGCATGTGGAGGTCATTTTGGGGCTAGAAGAACAACCTTGAAAGTCTTAGAGGCTGGTTTTTATTGGCCTACAATTTTTCAGGACAGTTTTCTCTTTTGCAAAACATGTCCGGCCTGCCAAAAAGTACTACCTCCGTCCTGAAATAGATGTCGTTTTGGTACTTTTTTTTACTGTACATATTACTTGATTTTTTAGTATTTGAGCTACTTTTTGTTACTGTTTCAAAGTGACAGTTATTTGAGGACAGAGGTAGTAGGAAATATTAGCTCTCGAAATGAAATGCCTCTGAACTTTATTCTTTCATGTGAGATTTTTGACATATGGGGCATAGATTTTATGGGACCTTTCCCTACTTCTTTTGGTAACAGGTATATTCTTTTGGCTATGGATTATGTATCAAAATGGGTAGAGGCGAAAGCCACTAAGAATGATGATGCTAGGTGATCGTCAATCAAATACATAAATTTATAGTGCCTGAAAACGTGTGTGCACAAGAGATAAAGTGTACAGTGGCAGTCAGGGTCGAACACGGGGATTGTGAGAAACTGATTTATGGTCGTGAATGTATTCGGGGGAGAAGAGCACAAAGAGTAACAATGAGGGGGTTTTACTTGGCCAAACGAGTTGGCCAAGGCAGAGTTCGGGAGCTAACAATTCTATCTAAGAAAACAGTATTCGGGGTCCCGAATGTCACGTTCGAGATCCCGAATGGTAAAATAGACAAATCAATAATTAATTCCAGGAATAATAAAACAAATCAGCAACAAGTACAAAAATATTGACACAGGCGTGAAACAGAACAAGGGTGAAATAACAACAGATAATTAGATGGAGAAAGTGTTCTCGGCAAAGGCATTCTGGGTTGCATTCGGGACCAGATCGTCATCAGCTCAAGGGTATTTCATTCGAGACGCCATAGAAATGACATGGGGACCAGATTCCTCGGATATCCCCTACTTTTCTCTTAAGAGAAACTACCCCCCGTTTCCACATATGAGGTAGTCTTGACAGTTTGCCATCCCCCCAGGCACGAATGCGGGAGGGCCATACTCAAACTGCCCATGAAGTTAAGAAAAGACAGATCTAGAACTAAAGTCCCTCAGTTTGTCAGACTCGTGACCCAGCCCTAATCAACTACCCAACCTATCTATTCAAGACCACTTTGACACAGTCAAGACTAAACAGATGCCTACTTACTCATGCAATTTTCCTTTCGTATTCATCACATGAATGGCAGCATTTACACAAAATAATTCTCAGTTGATCAGACCTTAAATTAAATCATGCAAAGATATAATTAAATCGATGAATAGTTAAATACAGCATCAAGAATATATTAAGCACATTAAGGCCTCGAATCTGCCCTTGCAACCCTTGAATCAGCCTTGCCAAGAACTAGGAATTTAGCTACTCATACTTAAGGATAAACAAATAACGATTAAAGAAAGCATAACAAGTAAATAAATAGATGAAGGGAAGAAAACTTGTTACTAAAATTCCGTTTATAGCTCGGCAGCAATGTTGAAGAAGCTAACAATGGCTAGAGAGAGAAACTAGAGAGAAGTCTAAACTACTTCTAAATTATGCTAAGTGATTAAAAGCTAGGAAAAGATGATCTAAACTAATCCTAGATGCCCTTTATATAGTAGAGCCTTAAGCACAAAATATCTTCAGCCTAAAACTAGGGACAAAATGCATTAATTGAAAGCCTAAGAAAGTGGATCCATGTTCCTTAAAGCACAAAGCTGGAAAAGCATAAAGCTGTCTGATTTTTCCAGCTTTGGGCAGGTCTGGACTGGGCTCAAGGGCTGACTTGGTCAGAGCGGTAGGTATTTGGTGGTCAGTGCAGACTGCAGGAACAGTGTCAGAGGAGGCACATGGAAGCTCTGGCGAGATGACACGTGGGAATGTCATTCTTCGCCCTTCGGGGTCCCGAACTGGGAATCCGATTCGGGACCTTGAACGCTGGTTCGGACTCGGGACCTCGACTCTGGGTCTTGAAGCTCAAAAACTGCACAAAATGGTCCAGAAATGCATCTTTTCGCATAAACTCCCATTTTAGGCCTAAATCTGCAATAGTAATGGAAACAAGGGTAAATTAGCAGAATCATGCCTTAAAAAGGGGAGAAAATGGAGAGAAAATCATGCATAAAAACATGCTATCAAATAATCCCCACACTGCCCAATGCTCGCCCTCGAGCATTCACAAAATTTAAAACAGTCCCAAAACAGAACAGACACACCAAACAATAGCACAGAGAATAAGCATGCTTGTTAAGATTCGGGACCCCGAATGAAAACAGACTTTGCCTAGATACACCTGCATCAAATCAGAAGGGTAACGACCCTTGAGAAGAGACTTTTCCACATTAGCCTATATACCAGCAGTCCTCACATAGATTCGTGTTTGCGCTCATGCTCATGAACAAGGGTAGGTGTTTAAACACTCAAGTATGCAAAAACGCAGCACAAGACCAAGTTTGCAAGTTAATCCGAGTACATTAGACACATGCATAGGCAATCTAGCAATCAAAAGATTTCGCATCGGGGGTAAGAAGGAGAAGCAAGGAAAATAAATGACAAGGGAAATGGAAGAAGCGTAATGAGAAGAAAAAGTGGAGAAGAAGGGTAGTAAGGAAGTGACATGAGAAGGTGGTTAAACCAACTCGAACCTGGAATGCTCCCTTGGCAAGAAAGAATCGAAATGGTGAGACAATGTTGCTGGAGCGAAAGCTAGACTAGGCTTTTCTTCTTTGAGGGGGGGGTCCTTGCCTTCATTCGGGACCTAGGCTCGGGGCCTTGAATGGATGCTGGCTGCTGATTTTCCTCTTCTTGGCTTTCAAGGTTTGGTCTTGCTCTTTTCTCTCTCTCTTTTATTTATATTTTTTTCTTTTTTTTTTCTTTTTTTTTTTCTTTTTGGAGAGAGAAAGAGAGATCTGAATTGAGGATCGAGACCTTGTTCTTCGGGGGCTTGATATTCTGATTTCACTTCCCCACACTTGTGTTTTGCTGTGGGT
Source organism: Viola odorata (assembly GCA_963691705.1). Classification (NCBI taxonomy): domain Eukaryota; kingdom Viridiplantae; phylum Streptophyta; class Magnoliopsida; order Malpighiales; family Violaceae; genus Viola; species Viola odorata. Next base: position 48,131,165 of record OY829546.1, on the reverse strand, counting down.
GGGAAGTGATTTTTCGTTCTGGTCTGCCCTTGATTTCTTCGTTTTAGCTTCGAGGTCTTGAATCGGTGCCAACATTCAGGGTCTTGAATTTTTGCAGGATCCCCACACTTTGCCTTTGCTGCTTCATTTGTCTAGTCTAGCCCTCGATGGTGCTCCCAACAACATCACTCACCTGCCAAGAGAAAGATCAAAGAAACTTCAAGTGGTTAGAATTGGAGAGGTCAAGAAGGGATTCGGGGTCAGGAAAAAGAACAGAGCAGAAAAAATGAGAGAGAACAATTTGATGCGAGGTCTTAATCTTTTTGTTGCTTTCCTATGTCTGAATGTGTCTATACCCATGGATATCATGCAAACCCAGCCAGTACCTAGTCATGCATTCACTCAATTAATAAACATAGGTATGAAGGCTCAAATGCTCACAAGGTGTTAATTCGTGACTACTGGTGTCTAGGTCTTGAAGCAGATATAAGGCATAACAGGCAAAGGATATCACATTCGGGACCTTGACTATAGACAGCATTTTTATTCTATGTGCACAAGTCAGGTGTGTGTCCATCATTGGGGTGTTTTCAAAAACTAGGCAGCAAAATAAAGATAAAAATCCGAAAAAATAAAAACTAGAAATTAACTCATGCATAAACTTAGGAAAAATAAACTAGAATATAATTATAATATGCATAATAAATACTAGCAGTTTAAACTCCTCCCCACACTTAGGCAGCGCATTGTCCTCAATGCGAGAAGGAGACAAAAGAGATAGTAGTTCAAACTGAAAGCAGAAATGGAAATTGTTCAACATAGATAACAGCCCACGCAGGGGCAAAGGGGGGGGTTTGAAAATGTTCGGGATCATGGGTGGGGAGAAAAGATGGATTTTTTTTTTTTTTTTTTTTTTTTTTTTTAAGGTTAATGTGAGAGTTGGATGTGTGGCTGGGCGTTGTTTAGGTTTTTGGTGAAGACGAGGAGGTGGCGTGGGGTAGTGGGTTTTGTGTGATATGGAAAGATGGAGAGGAAGAGGGGATCTGATTTCCTCAGTCTTTGGCCTCCACGTGGCGCATCGGGAGAGGCCGAGAAGTTCCCAAGACAGCATGCGCCTACACCTGCGGAAAGGAAAGAAAAAGGTGAGTTGCTTTTGAATTTTGAAAATAGGAAAAGGGAATAAAAACAAAGGGAATTAAATGAGGATTAAAAAGAAGGAGACAAGAGAATTAAATGAGGAGGGAAGGAGAAAAATAATTAAAACCACATAGGTAACATAAAAAGAGAATTGATGAGGGGAGAAAAGAAAGAGATAAAAATAATTAAAACTACCCTAGGGAACATAAAAAGAGAATTGATGAGGGGAGAGAAGAAAGAGATAAAGATAATTAAAACTACCCTAGGGAACATAAAAAGAGAATTGATGAGGGGAGAGAAGAAAGAGATAAAGATAATTAAAACTACCCTAGGGAACATAAAAAGTATGCATAAAGAAAAATAAAAAGCCGAATTGACTTGGAATTTGAAAAATTAAAAAGGAAAGGAAGAAGGAGGGTCAAAAAACGTGGGATTTCCCCACACTTGGCCTTGATTAACGTCGTGGCCTCGACGTTGGCTAGGCTGATTAGGCCTAGTCAGGTGGGTTCGGGACCTTGAATGGATATGACCCTCCGTGGAATAGCTCCAATCTCTGGTCTTGAACTTTGAAGGTGTGGCCTGTGCCTATACTATGGAACTTATCATGATAAACATTCATCTTCGGGGTCTTGAATCGAGACTTTAACTTTCTGCAAAAGAGCCTAAGACGAGAGTTGTAGAGTAAAACTTTTTGTCCAGTACCAAAAGCCTTAGGAGAGAGAAACCTATCATGATAAACATTCATCTTGGTCAATTCTTGGGCAGATCGTGGAGTTGGGTTAGCATCGGGCATCTTGCCCTCGCTGGTCGAGGGCTCGACGATGGCTGTAGTGTGGGCTGGAAGGCTCGGGGCCTTGAATGTGTGATGCTCGCCAAGATAGGCGTATTTAAGATACGAGGGCAAGCTCTTCAACTCCAACTCGGGGGCTACTGTCGAGGCCTCGACGTCCATTACGATGGTCATAGTGTGATCAATGGACAAAGGAGAAATAACAGGAGTGGAAGGGGTAACAGAATGCTCCTCAAGAGCAGTGGCGACTTCGTGCAACTTAGGTGGAGTCGGGACCTCGAGCGTCAAGGCCATGATATCCAGCGTAGCGGGTGGGATACTCCTATCGAGGGCAAGTTGCAGACAATCATCGGGGGCAAGTTCACAAACATGTTGAGACAAATCCGCCACTCGAGGCCTTGACACCTGTTTCAGCTTCGGGACCTCGAAACCAACAATAGGGTCAACAATATCAATAGATTTTACGCTAGAAAGCTCGGTGGGGTGTCTCATATCATCAACCATATTGAACGTAATGGTCTCGCCGTCGAACTCAAGAGTAATGGAGGCTTCATGGACGTCGATCTTGGCTCTTGCGGTCCTAAGAAATGGTCTGCCCAGGAGCATGTCCGAGGCCTTGACAGATTGGGCATCCTCCATGTCAAGCACATAGAAGTCAGCTGGGTATATGAAATCTCCAACTTGTACCAGAACGTCCTCAATAACACCCTCGGGGTGGATGATGGATTTGTCAGCTAGCTGGATTGTGGTCCCGGTGGGCTTCAAGGGCCCGAGTCCTAGATTGTTGTAGATAGTCAAGGGCATGACGTTGATACCTGCACCGGAATCACACATAGCTCTACCAATGTTAGTCATACCAATTTTACATGGGATGGAGAACATACCTTTGTCCTTGCACTTGGTTGGCAGCTTGCCCTGGATGACAGTCGAGACCTTAGAACTTACACTGATTTTTTTCACACTTGACATGTTACATTTGTTAGCACACCAAAATTTCAGCAATTTAGCAAAACGAGGAACATTTTTGATAGCCTGCAACAAAGGGAGGTTAACATGCACTTTAGTAAACATATCAAAAATCTCACTATCATGCCCATTCTTCGGGGGCTTGACTGTGTTCGAGGGCTCGACAGTGTTCGAGGGACAGTATACTCTCGAGTGAACTCTGGTGGCTCGTCATCCTTCTTGGTCGAGGGCTCGACAGTATTCGAGGGCTTGACAGTGTTCGAGGGCTTGACAACAGTTGGAGGGTCGAGACCTGGAAGGGAAGATTCAATCGGCTCATTGTCAAGGCCTGGATGTTCGCGAGGAGGCATAAGATAGCCACTGCGAAGGGTCATAGCACAAACTTTTTGTATTGGATTGACTTCAGTTTGCCCAGGAATTCTCCCTCTATTTTTTAGTTCTTTCATCTCGGCCATCACGATGCTTAATTGTTTTTCAAGATCTGCGAATTTTTCCTTATCATTGGCGGTTTCATCATTTGGGGTCCCGAAAAAAGTCTGATCTTGAGGGGGCTGATATTGGTACTGGTTGTTATTATACGCAGGCCAAGGCATGAAGTTCTGCATGTTGAAGGGAGGAGGGTGGTTCCCATACTGATTTTGCTGTTGTGGCTGTCGAGGTCCCGAATGTTGGGAGTTGTTCCATCCGTAATTGGGTTGTCTCCAGCCTTGGTTGTTGTTCTGGCCATACGGGACATTGAATCCTCCCACAACATTGACAGGGATCTCTTCGGGAATGAATGGACAAGCGTCCGTGGGGTGATCTGATAATTGACAGATTTGACAGGCCTTGACTTGGACTCGGGGTCCCGAAGTCATATTCTGAAGCATAACGGTGATGGCGGCTAATTGACTTTCCATAGCTACTGAGCGGGCGTCTTGAATGCTAGTGGAATTGTTGAGAGGGAGGTTGTTTTTGGCCATGAGCTCGATAGTGTCCTTGGCGGCTGCGGGAGTAAGTCTAGTGATGGACCCGCCAGCAGCAGCGTTTAGCAAGGCCTTGTCTCGACCGTTGAGTCCTTCACAAAAATATTGCATGAGGGCGTGTTCGGACAGATTATGCGAGGGGCATAGGGCTTGCATCTTCTTAAACCGCTCATAGTATTGCTCAAGATCTTCCGAATCCTTTTGGAGGATGGATACAAGCTGCTTCCGGGTCACCATTGCTATGGACACGGGGTAGTATTTGTCCGTGAAAGCTTTAGACATCTCGGCCCAAGAATTGATAGATTGCGGCTCCAGGTCATAAAACCAGTCAAGGGCGTCGTCCTTGAGGGACCACATAAAGGCACGGAGCTTGGCATGCTCAATAGTAACGTTGTGGGGTTTCATGGCATCACAAATGGAGTGTAGTTGTTGGAGATGACGGTGGGGATTTTCCTTGGCTAGCCCTCGGTAGAGGGGTAGATGGTGCATGGTTGCTGATTTGAGTTCCCAGTCATTCGGGACCACTGGCCAAACGATACAACTGGTTGGGGCTTCGGGAGCAGCATTGAAATCATCGATGGTCTGGACTGGCGGGGGAAGTGGTGGAACGTGATCTCCTACGGGACCGTGGTCATCCATTTCGGGTCCTTCTGGGTGATCAAGGGGAAAATTCTCGGGGTCTGGATTGTCTTCTAGGTCAAAAAGACGTTCGAGGTCCCGAACACAAGGGTTGGAGTTCCCTCGTGCCAGTCGTCGAAGTCCTCTTTTGGTCCGTCCTAGCTCGTGATCAAGGGGTAGTAATTCGGGTGCAGATCTCCTGGTCATACAAACAAGAAAAATAAATCAGTCTTGAAACAATCCCCGGCAACGGCGCCAATTTGATCGTCAATCAAATACATAAATTTATAGTGCCTGAAAACGTGTGTGCACAAGAGATAAAGTGTACAGTGGCAGTCAGGGTCGAACACGGGGATTGTGAGAAACTGATTTATGGTCGTGAATGTATTCGGGGGAGAAGAGCACAAAGAGTAACAATGGGGGGGTTTTACTTGGCCAAACGAGTTGGCCAAGGCAGAGTTCGGGAGCTAACAATTCTATCTAAGAAAACAGTATTCGGGGTCCCGAATGTCACGTTCGAGATCCCGAATGGTAAAATAGACAAATCAATAATTAATTCCAGGAATAATAAAACAAATCAGCAACAAGTACAAAAATATTGACACAGGCGTGAAACAGAACAAGGGTGAAATAACAACAGATAATTAGATGGAGAAAGTGTTCTCGGCAAAGGCATTCTGGGTTGCATTCGGGACCAGATCGTCATCAGCTCAAGGGTATTCCATTCGAGACGTCATAGAAATGACATGGGGACCAGATTCCTCGGATATCCCCTACTTTTCTCTTAAGAGAAACTACCCCCCGTTTTCACATATGAGGTAGTCTTGACAGTTTGCCATCCCCCCAGGCACGAATGCGGGAGGGCCATACTCAAACTGCCCATGAAGTTAAGAAAAGACAGATCTAGAACTAAAGTCCCTCAGTTTGTCAGACTCGTGACCCAGCCCTAATCAACTACCCAACCTATCTATTCAAGACCACTTTGACACAGTCAAGACTAAACAGATGCCTACTTACTCATGCAATTTTCCTTTCGTATTCATCACATGAATGGCAGCATTTACACAAAATAATTCTCAGTTGATCAGACCTTAAATTAAATCATGCAAAGATATAATTAAATCGATGAATAGTTAAATACAGCATCAAGAATATATTAAGCACATTAAGGCCTCGAATCTGCCCTTGCAACCCTTGAATCAGCCTTGCCAAGAACTAGGAATTTAGCTACTCATACTTAAGGATAAACAAATAACGATTAAAGAAAGCATAACAAGTAAATAAATAGATGAAGGGAAGAAAACTTGTTACTAAAATTCCGTTTATAGCTCGGCAGCAATGTTGAAGAAGCTAACAATGGCTAGAGAGAGAAACTAGAGAGAAGTCTAAACTACTTCTAAATTATGCTAAGTGATTAAAAGCTAGGAAAAGATGATCTAAACTAATCCTAGATGCCCTTTATATAGTAGAGCCTTAAGCACAAAATATCTTCAGCCTAAAACTAGGGACAAAATGCATTAATTGAAAGCCTAAGAAAGTGGATCCATGTTCCTTAAAGCACAAAGCTGGAAAAGCATAAAGCTGTCTGATTTTTCCAGCTTTGGGCAGGTCTGGACTGGGCTCAAGGGCTGACTTGGTCAGAGCGGTAGGTATTTGGTGGTCAGTGCAGACTGCAGGAACAGTGTCAGAGGAGGCACATGGAAGCTCTGGCGAGATGACACGTGGGAATGTCATTCTTCGCCCTTCGGGGTCCCGAACTGGGAATCCGATTCGGGACCTTGAACGCTGGTTCGGACTCGGGACCTCGACTCTGGGTCTTGAAGCTCAAAAACTGCACAAAATGGTCCAGAAATGCATCTTTTCGCATAAACTCCCATTTTAGGCCTAAATCTGCAATAGTAATGGAAACAAGGGTAAATTAGCAGAATCATGCCTTAAAAATGGGAGAAAATGGAGAGAAAATCATGCATAAAAACATGCTATCACTAGGACTGTGATTTCCTTCATTAAATCTAACATCTTGAACAGATTCGGAATTCCTCGAGGAATCGTTAGTGATCGAGGAACCCATTTCTGCAACAAGATTCTTTCTTCTCTTTTCAGGAAATATAGCATCACACATAGGGTATCCACAGCCTATCACCCACAAATAAATGGTTAAGCGGAAGTATCAAATAGAGAGGTGAAGGCAATCTTGGCCAAGATAGTAGGCCTAGACAAACGCGATTGGAGCCAGCGTTTGGACGACGCGTTGTGGGCCTATAGAACGGCTTACAAGAGCCCGATTGGGATGACGCCTTACAAGCTGGTCTATGGGAAGGCGTGCCATCTACCAGTGGGGTTGCAACACAAGGCATATTGGGTTATAAGGAAATGCAACGTGAGCTATGACCAAGCTGGAGAAGAGAGGAAGCTACAACTCCACGAGCTAGAGGAGTTGAGAGACCAAGCTTATGACAACCAGCTGATTGTCAAGATCAGAATGAAGGCTTATCATGACAAACGAATTGTTGGGAAACCTCTCCGCATAGGGGAGAAGGTTCTTCTATTTAATTCTCGTTTTAAATTTTTTCCTGGAAAATTAAAAACAAAGTGGGAAGGCCCGTTTGTTGTCACTAATATTTACCCACATGGTGCAGTAGATATTAGGAATAATAAAACAGGTACTGAGCTGAAGGTAAACAGCCAAAGATTGAAGCCATTCTTCGAAGGATTCCAGGAAGAAAAGAATTCAGAAAAGGTGGAAATTCCACCTATCAACGAATGAAGTTGTATGAAGGGTCTAGCTAAGGACTTAAAATAAAGGCGCTACATGGGAGGCAACCCATGTTCTTTTATTTCTTCTAATTTTTGTAAATATCATGTTAATTCTTTTTGTTTCTGACTGTTTGCAGAATTTAAGTGTGGGGAAGAATTGCAGGTTTGGCCAAGATCTCGGCCAAACCTTGGGCCTAGACTGATGAAATCAGTAGGATGCCAAACCTCGGGCCTAGACTGTTAACATCAGTGAGACTCTACCAGCACTAGTGGGACACGTGTCAGCGCCGCCATTTTTAATAGCTTTTTGAACGGACAATTTCAAAAAGCAATTAAAGTAGAATTTATTGAAGGCGTGGAAAAAAAAACCGCCAACTCTGTGTATTCTCCTCCCACTCTGACACTCCATTGCCCACGTAACCAATAAAATCGGACTCCCACCTGAGCTAAAAAGCAACAGTCTCTTCTTCTTCTTCTCTCTCAAAAATTCACAAATCTCCAAAAAACCCAAAATCCCTAACTCTCCATTCTTCTCTCCAAAATCAACCAACCATGACCACAGATAACTCCGACCAGTACCCCGAGCTTCCAATTCCAAGCGAAAGCGATGATTTGAGAGGCGGAGCTCCACCTGTTGCTCCACCGGAAAATACATCCTTCATTCGTCGTCGTCTCCAAACGATGATTGATGAAGACGCCGAGGATGATGCCGACGCTGGGGTCGAGTCAGAGGACAGTGTCAGAGGAAAGGACCGGGTCGTCGTCTTGAGTGACACAGACTCTGACGACGTTCCGTTGATCAGAAGAAAGAAGCTGACGAAGCCCACCGCCACAACGACGGATAGAGAGGAACGGCGGGAAAAATGAAAGAGGAAGCGCGATGAGCAGACGGCGGAGGGAACAATCCCAGCTCTGACCGCGGCGGCAGAACGACCCACTAAGCCTCCTCCGGCGAAGAAACCCAGCACAACCGCACCACCGAAAAAGACCGGGCGAGTGAAGCAGGTGGCTCACAAGAATCCAGTATCGCCGAGGGTTGAGGCCGAGAAGACTCCGACAAACCCTAAGAAGTCCAATGCTTCTCCTTCCACTGCCAAGAGCAAAGGAAAGAAGAAGGTTGTGATTGAGGATGAAGATGATGATGAGGATGACATTCCAGTCTTGGCCAAGACTCCGGCCAAGACTGCTAAGGTACATTCCCTTCCTCCCCTGCACACACTTCGAGGCTGGTTGCAGTTTGATACGCCAGACCTCAAGTCTAAATTGCTTGATGTTCATTTCTGTGATATTCCTGCCTTTGCTAGGCTCGATTTTGATTTTCTTGATAAAATGGGATTAGGGAATAAAATTAGAGAGTTTGTGTATGCCATTGGTTGGGTTCCTTTCATGTCCATTAATTGTGATGCTTATACTGAGCTCTGTTTGGAATTTCACACGACCTTCTGGTTTGATGAGGCTACCTTGTATGTTAGGGGTAGGGATAAACCAGATCTTGCTGCTGCTGATGTGATTAATTTCCGCTTGTGCAATAAGTGGAATCACTTGTCTGTTAATGCTTTCAATTCTTTGTTTGGATTTGCATATAGTGATGAGGCTATTTTTTATTATCCCACTGATTGGGATAAAAATGCTACTTTTAGAGAGGTCACTGGTGACCCTAATGCTAAATTTGATAGAAACTCTAAAGCACATTCAATTTTGAACCCTGCTCTTAGAATGCTCCACAGGACTTTATCTATCAACCTTTCGGGAAAGACAAAAGTTTCTGGGAATTTAGCTAAATCAGAACTCTTTTTGCTTTGGTGTATTTTGCACCAGAAAAGAGTCAATTTAGGACTTTATTTGGTTCAGCAATTGCATGCTTGTGAGTCCGTTACCAAACTGATTTTTGGGTCTCTGATTACTTGGCTTGCTATTCAAACTGCTAAGCTAGATCTTGCCACCGCTGATTTGCATAAATGTTGTTCCCCAAAAATTCTGGATTTGAAAGCCTTCAACCAAATGGGATACTTCCATTTGGACGGAGAGTTTGTTGCTTGTAATACAGGTTTTACTCCGGTGGGGGAGCACATTTTCTCCAAGAAAAATGATGGGAGATACAAGCTGCGACCAGTGAAGATCCCAGGAGAGGCTGAGGAAGACATTCCTGCCGAGGATCTAGGCCACACCCCAGGCCAAGACCCTCCCATTCCAGATCCTATAGCAGCTGATCTTGGCCAAGCTTCAGGCCAAGATCCCGCACCCAGTACAGCCAATGACCCTCTTGCTTGGGCAAAAGCACTTCAGGACCAGCAGTTGCTCATCCTCGAGCAGCAGAAGATTATCTTGGACCGTCTAGGCCAAGACAAACCCCAAGACAGGCCGCAAGAGCCTCCTACCGCAAATACCGTTGAGGAAGTCCCACGCTGGGGCAAGCTGCTAATCGACAGCCAGAAGGAAATCATGGACTTCCTAGGCCACCACCAGGCCTATTTAGAAGGTCACCACAAGTGCCAAGGTGTCGTGGAAAGAGCCATCGGGCAAATCCGCAGGAAGGTGTATGACCACTTGGTCACTAGCAGCGACTCCGAGTCATCTGACGAAGAGGATGATCCTTAACCACCAGCACCACCTGCAAAAATACAGCAACCACCTGCACCTCCTTCTGCCCCACAAAATTCACAACCACAAGACCCTCCAGTTGCTGATCTTGGCCAAGCTTCAGGCCAAGATCCCCAGACTCCGGCAACATGATATGCTTTTGCCCCCAGGTCGTTTCTTTCTTTTCTTTTTATTTTTCTGTTTTTAATTTTTGCCTCTCCACACAATGAGGACATTGTGTCTTTTAAGTGTGGGGAGGGTGTACAGTTGAGTCTTTTTATTTTTGTGTTATTTTTGTGTTTTGTGATGATTATGTGTTAATTGTCTGAATTTTTGAGTCAGTTTTTGCATGATTCTATTTGTCTTTTTGCATGCATCTGTCCAGTCTAGAGAGTCTGTCATTTTCATAATTTTTATTTGTATTTTCTTTGCATGTTAGAGTCGATTCTGATTGAGTGTACACCGAACCCCTATTTTCTAGCCTAGGTTGTTTAGTCTTTCGGTGGAGTTGTATTTAGACACTTGTCTAGGCGACACAATGCTTTAGTAACAGGGAAGCGAATGAGCGCAACTAGATCAATGCCTAAGGGGCATATACTCTAATGATTCCCAAACATTAACTATCCAAATGGTATTTAGGACATCTAGCTAGGACCTTAACTATCATTAGGGTGATGGGGCTTGCTGCGTCTGATTTGAGTGTGTTGTTCTATTTGGTTGAAGTGTGAGACATAAAAAGGTGCTGGAACGTCATAGGGCAGACATAGCAAAGGTGGAAGTTCTGGGTGCCCAAAAAGAACAAGCTCTGTCTATGTGAGATGCCTGTAAAAATACAAAGGGCATGGAAAAGAAAAAAATGATGAGATATGTCTGTAAAAATACAAAGGACATAGAAAAAAAAAGACAATAATTTCTGCCAAAGTGATTTAAATGGCACTAGTCTTTAGGCACGTTTGGATAGAACGGCACATCTGTGGGACTCAAATCTGTGGTGAGTCTTGTCCCCTATACTTCAACAAATAAATCTAGTAGGATGTCTTAGTACCATTTGGAAGGGGTATGTTTAGGGTATTGATTTATCCTTGTTAGTCCAGCATTGGGTCGCTTAGGAAAGTGTCTTGCCAGCTTCAGTGATGGGGTAAACAGCTTGGAATAAAGAAAATCAGGGGGTTCATGGTGTCTTTTCTATTTTATTGTGTTTTTATTTTTGTCTTTGAGTCTTTGAGTCTTTATGCTTGGGGGAAAGCATGTTTCAAGTGTGGGAAATTTGATTGCATTGCATTTAATCATATTTGTACTGTCCATTTACATGTTGTTTGGGCAGTAAATCTATTGATATCCCTTTTATTCCTCATGCTTTGACAGTTCTGGTTCTGGAGGGGAGCATTTTGGTGCAACGCTGGAGTTGATTACCAGATCGTCTTGGCCTAGATCTTGGCCAAGACCCCATCGCGCAGCAAGAAACGATTACCAGTTCGTCTTGGCCGGAAGCTTGGCCAAGACTCATATCGCGAAACGTCATCTAGAGCGACAGCGTCAGCAAGCCTTTTGGGTCGCGTTTCATCTGGGCCTTGCGAGCTGACAAGTTGTAGCTATCCAGCGACTTTAGAGGGATTTGACGCCAATCTATTGAAGAATCCTATTTAGGATCTCCCTCTTTGTTGCGATTTATTTCCCGAATAGAAAATATTACTATCTTTTTAGATTTGTTTGAAGAGTTAGAGTTAGAGAAGGATAAGGGGGCTTTAGCTAGTATTTAGCCGGATTTTGTCTTGCCTATAAGGCAACTCTTCTTTTCCCTTTTTCGACATTGAATTACTTTCCTGCTCCGGAATTTTTCAATTGTGGAATTCTCGGATTCTATTTTATTATGCAATTAAATATTTCCATTCTTCCATCTATGAGTACGTCTAGCTAAACATCTATTCTTGGTAAGGGTTGAGGAGCTGCGTTCTTATATATATTCGTGAGATCAAACCGCCCTTAAGAGTCTCTTTAATTCGTATTCATTTATTCCTTGAGTTTATTAAACCGCTAACTCACTAGAGACAAGACCTGATCATTCTTGTACCCAACCAAAATCAGTGACGAGGAAGTCAACCAGAAACTACATCTTCTTAGAGGTCTCTGTGGACTGATCCTCTTACCGCAATCTACAAGTCTTTGTAGACAGTGATAAGTTGTATTTCTACCCCTATTTCCATATCTATTATTCACTTATATTTGACGTGTTCGATACGCGATCAATTATAATTTATCACATGTAGCAACTATATATAGGACGTGCAATAAGTACGTAGCTAGCTTTATCCCAATAGGGGAGCATTGCTATTGCCATTCACCACCTAATCTAATGTCCTTTCCCTTCGTGCCATTTCAGGATACAGTGTCAATATCCTGCGTCCTCATATATGCCAAGCCTAGGGGCGGTGACAGATTAGAACCAAGGCTTATTAGACGTTGTATTTTAAACTAATTACTAATAATATAATCGATGTGTGTTGTGTTCTTCAAGAAAACCACTTAAGAGATGTCATGTCTACTTGCGAGTTGCATCTTGTGATCATATATTGAACATCCTCGATCGCGTATTCAATCATCCAGGTGTGTACATATATATAGTGGATTTTCTGACCAATTATAACATAACCATTTGCAAATTGCACCTCCACCACATTGGATTGAACATTGAACCACCATTTCTTTATGGACTGAAAAAAGCAACATATAGAAAAAAAAACAAGTGAATGTACTGGACGCAACTTTGGGAGAAGAGATCATGAATGTACTGGACACGCAAATAAAATCCGTTGTATTGAAACTCAGCTACTAAAAGATTATAGTCGAGTTGATTGTTGAATCTAAATAGAGACTTGATGAGTATCGAATACTTCCAATACGATAAAATTCGAACTAACCAGACCTAAAAAGAAAACCTAGATATTGGGTATTTAAAAAAATGCATTGTCGTGGTGTGATTGTTTTTGAGCGATCGGGCGACTTTCAACTTGTAACATAAACCTTCAAATCTGACTTTGTGGCCATCGACGTCGTCAAACAAACCAAAAGGAAAGGTGAAAGCCATATTGCCATTCTTATTCCATTCGATTGATTACTACTTCGTGCTTTCCTCACTCACTCCCGCTTTGCTTTTTCCTTCCTGTCATTCCTCTGGGTCCCACTTCTACTCGTTTTCCTACTACTTTGGACCCACCACCACACCACCTTCATTTATTCGTTTTTCCCATCTTTAATTATATGTACTCCCTCCATCCTTTAAATATTGACGTTTACTGTTTATGCACGCATATCGAGAAAGTCAAATGACGCACTATTTGACTTTAAAAAATTTCGTACTTTTTTGTTAACGTACTTTAAGGATTAACGTACGTCCGAAAAAAGATTCGAAATTTTTTGAGGTCAAATAGTGCTTAATCCGGCCTCTTCTATATGCGTGCATAAATAGTAAGAGTCAAACATTAAAGGACGGAGGGAGTATTATTTTAAAAAGAAGGAAGAAAATATGAGAAGATAAGAAGTCCAAAAGTCGTAGTAGAAGAGGGAGGGCAGGCTTGTCATTTCCGTCATAAACAAGTTGTAAGCAATGTGGCGGACATTGATGTAACAGAGGCAAGGATAAGTAGGCCATTACTGTGCAGTCTGCACAAATATTATAAATAAATAAATATATTTACTACAATATATAGTGGAAATTGCACTGTGATTTGATGAATCTAGCCAAGTGAAAGAATCGTAAAACTCTTTGCTTCTGATACTAAAACTAGTCACTGACACGTGTACTTTAAATTTGAAAAAATTTGAAATGAAACTTTTTTTTTCTCTTACTTTTTGTGTTTCTAAAAGGAGAAATTATAGAGTGTACCGGTGAGTTGTCATACTCCAACCAATAAAAATTTGACATTTGTTAATTTTTTCCGTGCCAAGTTAACAGATGTTAAATTTTTATTGATTAGAGTATGATAATTCACATGTGTGAGTTGTCATCCCCAGTACATTCTATAATTTCTCATTTAAAAGACTTTTTTTGCTCGAATTTAGAAGTAAGTTAAAAAATTAAGAATTGAATAAATATTTTAACATTCGACCTTAACCTAGAAAACAATTGCAATTATAAGTGGAAAATATATATATATTTTGGCCTATCGGGAACAAGAGGAATGGAGGGTGGACTAATAGATAGGTGGATTGGTCAAAAATCGAATTAGTAACGCTTGCTTTCAACTAAATTATTGCAGCAATCCCAAAAAAGTCTTTCCTCCTGTACGGCCTCGATTATTTTCTTGCACCATGATTCGCGGGAAACTAGTTGTCAAGCTTACCCAACATGTCTAGTTGCATTATTTTACCGTGAAAAATTAAAGAAATTTAGGCTAATTTTTATCTTTTGTTTTGTTAGGGAGAAGACAAAAAAAAAAAAAAAAAGTATATATAAAAAATTAACACGTATTAATTTTTAACAAATTAATAATAAATAATTAGAGTTTATTTTTTTTTCATATTATGATATTCTTTTTTATTTAAACGAAAATTATTAAGTAAAATAAAATTCAATTATTGTCGCATGTCGATTTTTTATATGGAGAGTTACCGAGTATTATTTTATTGTTTTTTTATATAGTATTTGATTTTTAATTTTTCAATTAAGGTTATTCACCTTTTATTTGTTACTAGTAACTTGATTTTCATTTTTTCCTCCTCGGCTCTCAAGGTCGCAACTCGCAACTCGCAACTACCAGATTTAACCGCCACCGGTTTTTTGAAAAATCTTAATTACATTTGACTTCTCTCCAAACCAGGAGACCGTTCCAACTTCAAAGTTCAAACCCGTTCCTTAAAAAGCTCAAAGAAAAGGTCAATTTAGTAATTTAGTAGCAGTCGGCAACAAAACCCACGAAAATAATTTCCCTTTCCCCATTTTGCCCCTCACCGAAAAAGCTCCTCCTTGTGCTAGTACAAATACCCAAATCCACTCGCCTCTCTCTCTCCCTCCCTCTTCTCCTTCTCTTTCCCTAATTTCCGTACACACATCACCGCCACTAACGCAGCCCAGTAACAGTAACAGTAACAGTAACAGCAGCAGCTGGACACTAAAAAGAGATTTGATGATATCATCGTTATCCCCCAAAAAAACTGATCCTGACATTCCCCAGATTTATTACACTGATTGTCTCTTTTGTATTCCTCTGTAGTACTATTTCTTCTCGTTTGTCACCGCCACTACTAGTAGGTTCAGTACCATCCATTTTGATTTCAAAACAGAGAGACAGACCCAGAAGATCTTTTGCTCCTCTCTTCTTGTTTGCTGATTTGGGTAATGTGCAAAAGACGTTTTCTCTGCAAATCAATGGATCTGATGTCAGTGTTGCTTTTGAGTCCATAAGTTAAGGAATTTGAGTTTGGATTTCGATTTGGAGCTTGTGCATCCTTTTGGGTTTGCTTAGGAAGCCAAAAAAAGGTGTTTAAAAAGCTATAAAGAGGATAAAAGGCATCAAATTTGCTACTCCTCCTGTTTCAGTGTGCAAAAGCGAAGATACCCAGCTTTTTCTTTTCTTCTGGTATGTGAAAGCTTTCAATTTTAATTTTAATTTTACCCAACTAGGATATCTGCATTACAACTATGATTTTTGTTTAATTCAGATCCTTCTCTATTCTTTTTTCCCAATTCAGCTTCTTCTTATAACCTTTTAAAAGAGTGTTAATTTATTGAAAATCCTTCCATTTCTGCTAATTATTCACCTAATAAACACCCATTTTTTTATTTGCGTTGTGCTTTTCATCCTAAATCAGTGCTAATTGTCCTTTTCATTGTCTCCAGTCAACAACTCCATTCTGGCCAAGATTCTTTTGCTAACAAATTTATTTTTGATTTTCTACAGATTATAATCTCGCAATGTCACTCCCAATCAAGCCCCATCTCCATCATCCCAACCACAAAATGGGAAAACCCACATCGACAAATCGCGATTGGTCACAGATCTACCAAATCTACGGAATGGAGCAGTGGCACATTTTACTCTTCTTAATGTTCCACGCCATCCTCTTCTCTGTCTTGTCTGTCCTCTTCCTCCTCTACTTCCACCCAATCTGTGACTTCCTGGACAATTTCTTCCTCTTCTCAGCCACCAGCGGCGGAGGCGGAAAAGGGGCCGCCCGATTTGCGGCCGGATTCACTGGATGCGTGACTGCCTTGTCATCTCTCTGCCTGTTCTTTGCCGCCGGAAACTTCTTGTACAGCTCGGTGGCGCTAAGGCATGAGATGGCGCAGAGAATGGTGAACTATGTGAGCGATTGGTCTAGTGTTAAGGTGGCTCTTGATATTGGGTGCGGGCGTGGGATTCTGTTGAACACGGTGGCTACCCAGTTGAAGAAGACGGGGAGTTCGGGTCGGGTTGTTGGGTTGGACCGCTCTAAACGGACTACTCTGTCCACTCTTCGAACAGCCAATATGGAGGGTGAGTAGTGGTCCTGTTCTTTCAACTTTGTACTAATTTTTGTTTATATTTTGATCTTGTTTCTTTTTAAATTTTAATTACCCCATTTGCCATAGATATTGGATAATAAATGGTATTTAAGATTTGATTTTTTACCCTTTTAAGTTTTTGTTACAAGTATGTTTCTTACTTGGTTCTTAGAATCTTACAATTAAACTAGTCAAGGATGCTGGGGGAGATCGAAATCCTTTCATCGATTTTGTTCAATTTGTATTTAAAACATTGCTGAAAGGCATCTCTGAACAGTGAAGTTTTACAGCAGTAATTAATAATTTTCTGCAAAAACCATTACTAGTTTCTTGATCCAGCTTTTGGGGAGAGGGTTTTTCCATATCACTGTTTGTTTTTGGAAGTTGGGTTTGTGGTTTATGTTATGCAAGGATTTTCCTATATTGTTTTCTCTTAGGGAATCTCAAATAATTTTCTTGATGGCTATTTTTGTTTGATTGGTTGACGGATTTATGGGGTCGCTTGGATAAGCAGGTGTAGGAGAGTATGTCACATGCAGGGAGGGTGATGTGAGGAGCCTACCATTTGGGGACAACTACTTTGATGTGGTGGTATCTGCCATGTTTGTCCACAAGGTAGGGAAGGAGTATGGGCATCGGACAGTGGAGGCAGCAGCAGAGAGGATGAGGGTGTTGGGTGAAATGGTTAGGGTTTTGAAGCCCGGTGGGATCGGTGTGGTGTGGGACCTAGTGCACGTGCCGGAATATGTCCGCCGGTTGCAGGAATTGAAGATGGAGGACATCAGAGTTTCTGAGCGCGTGACTGCCTTCATGGTGAGCAGTCACATTGTTTCATTCCGGAAGCCTAGTCAGCACATATTTGGTCGCGACGAGGTCCGGCTAGATTGGAGATGTTGATGTGGTAATAATGCATTGCCAATTTGCCATAGTTAATTTTCTGAGATTAGGGAACAAAAAAAAGTACAAATGAAGGTCGAAAATAGGTAAAGAGTTAGAGGGGTATACATAAGTTGATGATGGAGTTTACTTCCAAATGTCTGGGGAGACGAAGCCGACCCAGATGTCCTGTTGGAAGCATAGAGATTTGATGTAGAGCCTTATGGTATATGGCTATCAATGAAGAAATTGATGGCTGAATGATCTGTTACAATCGAAAGTTTGACATATTTTATTGTCTCAGCTGTTACATTCCTACATCTCTGATTTCTTGTTTTTGGTTGGATCCAGAGATTGGTTTCTAGGTCTTCATGAAAGCCAAAAACAGGTAGTAGTAGACAGAAAATGAGTTTGTTTTTCAAGCGCACAGCATAAGATCTATGGTCTGTTTGGCTTGTAGTAGATTTCCAAAACATGGAATTGGCATCTGTAGATAAAAATAAAGATTCTTGTGTTTGAAGTTATGAACTTGCGATCTTTTGGTGCTTACTTTCCATTGTCTCTACAAATTCCTGGATTTCTAGTTCTTGGTAAAAGTAACAAGTTAGCTGGTTTGGTGCTCTTACCACATAACTTGTCTTGTTTTGGAGCACACTGCTTTTAAGTTGTTGACAAATATTGTATAATGAGCTAAAAAGGGTTTTGTTTGGATTGTTATAATGGTCAGTCTGGTTTGTTTGGATTGTTATAATGGTCAGTCTTTTACCTAATTTTGCTAGTCATTAAAGAAAGAAAGAAAAAGATAGCCATTTCTTTTGGTTTTTGGTTTCCAGTTCTTGAAAAGATGAGTAGGGATGGAAAAGAAAAGATGGTGATGGATTTGGTGCCATGCGACTTAGGCTGTGAGCCAAGATGGTTGTTGTTATGGGGTTGTTTTCATGTCGCAATCCTTGATCTTAGATGTGGAAGCATGTACATGTTCTGTGGAATGAATTTTGTTGGATATTATATAATAAATTAATTCTGTGAAAATTACAGGCACCGAACTTAAAGAATTTTAAAACAAAGACCAAAACTGCAAAAAATCCAAGAAATTTCAAAGTTGTGGGTGTTTTTTTAAATAGCTTGCTATAGATTCATGCTCTGGAGATTTTAAAATCGAAGACTTGTTAGAAAGATGCTATTGTTAGAAAGATGCTATTATGCGGATACAAATCAACTTTTTCTATAGTCTATCAACGTATGTTTGGTTTGAATAGCTTAACATTTCCACTTCTTAAATAAAAATTCGGCTGATTTAGTCTAAAAAAATTTTAAAAATTATTTAGTGAGAACGTTTTATCTCGTAATGAACTAATTTCCGCATACATAGAATTAGTTTTAGATCAGTAAATTTAGTAAAAACTACAGTCTAGACCTAAAATGTGTGATATAGGTATTTCCTTTTGAATGGGGGCAAATCTTTGACACATTGCAGCTGCAATGTGCTCTCTGTTGTTCTTAAGTTTCTCGTGCCATTTCTTTCGTTCTATCATTTGTTTTTTTGGGGCCAAAGCCACGTTACACTCTTAATTTTTTATCTTTTTTAATTTAATTTTGTTGATATTAGACTTATTTCGAGGTGACTAGTGACTACGGTTTCAAAGTTCACCTTTACCCCATAATTTAAATTACGTTAATCATAATGTCAATTACTCACTTTAAGAGCTAATTCAAACACAGACAAGAAAAAAGAATTTCACATAATGTTTGATAATTTAAATACAGTCACAGAAGAAAAACAATGCTAGGTGCTCAATGGTCCGGTCCGGTCGGGTTAAACTTTAGTTCTAAAATCACAAAACTCGATATTTGTTTTAAATCGGTCGAAGATTTTAAAAGGCTTGATTTTTAAAGATAGACTCAACCGTCTGGGGCTAACGAGGTGCCCGATGAGCCTTAATATAGAATGTTGTCTTTTGTAATTCTTTCTATTCTTAATTTGCTTAAATTTATGGTAGCGTTTGGTTTACGAAATGTTACTTTTCTTCTCGAGAATTTTTCTTCTGGGAGAATGATTGAGGAGAATGTTAATTTTTTGTATTTGGTTGGAATTTAAAATTTCCGGGAAAGTAACGTTATTGTGTTTGTTTTGTACTTGGAAATTTTCAAGGAAAGTAAGAAAAATGACTATTTTATTCTTTTCTATAGTTGTGTTTTTGTTATCTTGTTAGGCGTCTAATTATTTTTTTCTATATATATTTTATCATGGACGTTATTTCTATTTAGTTGTCTATTTTTTAACAATTAAAATATTAAATGAATTTTCAAATTCTTCATTATTGCAGGGGTTGGTTGATGGGTGGATTAAAAAATTTAGTTTTATGAACCTTTTTTATCCAACCTTCAAAATATATATTTTTATCAAACTTAAAAAAGATTTAAAAAATAATCTGCAACTTAAAAGATAGTATCATAAATTTAAAAAAAATTACAAAATGTACCAAAACTTAAAAAAGGAATCTGAAACTAAAAAAAATAATACATATAAAAAAAAGTATAAAAAAATTAATAAAATAATAGAAACTAAAACTAAGAGAAAAGAGAATAAATTTTTTTTTTTTAAAGAATAATGCTAGTATGAGTGGACAAAAATGTAATTTAAGTAACAAATTAGTTTTCTTTGCATCAAGAAATCAATCTCCCCACCCCTAGTTAAAGAATCATTTTCCCCCATTTTTGGGAAACTCAAGGGGGTTAAGGAAAGTTGGATTCCGAGGGAGAGTGATTCCTTGTAACAACCAAACACAATAAAGCTTAGAATTTTAGATTTCTGAGTCACTTTTTTCACTGATTCCGTCAATCAAACGCACCCTATAAGTAATATTAGACCATGCATAATAATTATTGAGTAAATCAAATAAGTAAGATCATTACAAAAATATATT
Organism: Viola odorata; assembly: GCA_963691705.1. Lineage (NCBI taxonomy): Eukaryota > Viridiplantae > Streptophyta > Magnoliopsida > Malpighiales > Violaceae > Viola > Viola odorata. Next base: position 48,111,089 of record OY829546.1, on the reverse strand, counting down.
TTGCATTAGCAATTTATCAAAAGTTTTTTTATAGAGAAATATGAGATTTGAACTTGAGTCCGAAGCTTTAATGATACTTTTGTAACTAGTTAAACAAAAAAAACTACATATCCCTGTTGACAAGTCTTTTTTTTTATATAAACCGAAATATATTAAAAAAAAGCACATAAGAAGTGCGAAAAAAAACCTAGCTTCGACCTTTAACAAGGCAAAAAAAAAAGGGGGAACACAAATCATTAAATTCGTCCTCGACAAATAAAATTTAGGAAATAATCACTCCACACCGAGGGCAAAACAAAGGTCCAAATTATCCCAGATCTAGTAAAATATTACAATCCCCAATAGTTAGCCACTCAAAATTACGCGCAAGATCAGAAACCAAGTATAGGAAAAAAGGGTCTAGTATCTTGAGTCAAATGAATAGCGTAGATAAATAATGGTGGCGGACTGTTATTGCGTTAAAAACTCATGATAAAAAATCACCAAATCCTTCTCGAACCAAATGGACCAAATAACCCCATTAAAAAACAAAAATCCATATTTCCACTTGCTCTCTAGTAATCAACCCAGATAATCCTCTCTAGTAATCAATCCATGTTGGCAAGCATTTCTTTCTTAAGCATTAAAAACTAGGAATATAAATAAAATAATATCAAACGGGACAATTCACCTTATCTAGTCTAGAATCTAAATGACGAGAATCGGGTCAATTAGTGACTTTGCTAGATTAATTTAGGCAAGCCTTAATCACCCAACCATAAGTAGTAGCTTGATGGTTGAGGCTTAGCCTATAATTAGGGTTGTAGTTTGGTAATCAAATCTCATTAGAACTATCTATATATGAATATACAATTTCCATTAAATACCATATATACTTCTTGTAGGAACAACAATAATTGTCAAAGCGATGTTGTTGTTGTTGTGTTGAGTCAGCATAGTGACCCAATTAATGAGGTTAAGGACTTAAACAGGGTAGTTGGCGGATGGAGTTGTGGGTACAACAGAAATGAGTGAATTAGATGGGAGCTATTAATTAAAATGGCTCGCAATTATACTCTTTGATGGTTTTGGGACTAATTTGGTATCCGAGCATAAATCAATTAAAATTCGAATAAAATATGGAATGAACGTTCTAAGAGTGTGATTGTATCATAAGCCCATAGTTTTTCCTTTTGTAAGAGAAGCCCATTGTTGTTTCTTTTTTGTTGGCAAGCCCAAAATGTTGAGGAGCTTGTTTAGAATTTCCAACTCACCGATGCATTGAGGTGGAGGCGCCTTATTAAATTGTTGTTCTAAAATCAATAGGTTAAACTTCCAAAACATGTTAAGTAATTTGAAACTTACGTTGAGTTTACGGTCCGTTCGTTCTTGAAATGTGAGGGAAAGTGAGTATCAGATGTAACATTCTTGATTTTACTGAGTTCAGTTTAATTTGGGAATTTTATATATGATATTTACTCTTTAGCAAAGTAGAGTGGAGTGAAGTCGAACACTAAGCTTTGGCAGGTTTTTGAACTCTCCTGTTGATGGGTCCACAAAATCATGGTCTGATCGGTTGTTAGCAAACACATGATGCCAGTGCATGAACCCAGGAATCTTGGAGTACTTTCACGATTATTATTCCCCCGGACCGGAACATAGCGATGATATATTGTGGTAGGAGGATTACGGATAAGGCCACAATCATCAATGTTTTCCAATTCTTCCTACTCTGATAAAGTGATTTTCGTAGCGGAGAAACAAATAAGGTCGCTTGTAGAGATGCAGTTTAGAGAATTGGGGATCGGAAATCATAGAGTCCCAGGATTTGCAGACGCATCTAAATCGAAGTACCTCTTTCACAGGCAATCTTGTCAGCATTTCTACAATTGCGTCATCAGGAAGGGATGGGATTGGCTTTACCTTTACAATCGCTTCTTGCTCGATCCTGGCTCTCTTCCTGCGGCTCATGGCCGCAGCCATCGATATGAGTGATTGAATCAAAGACAACCCTTCTCCCCCAATCCACTTTTTATAACCAAAGCCTTTGCTTTTGTTTTGTTTTGTTTTGTTTCTGGTTCTAGGAAGTTGCGTTAAGAAACGGTAGAACCCACTCCTTGTAAGATTAGAATAGCGAGCGGCAAGTATGGATAGACCTGATCATGGGTCGGATAGCCCATCCGAGCCGTCTCGAGTTTCGTTAAAGCCCGCCTTTAACAAACCCAGCCTGAGTCAGCCGGGTCTAGGTTTAAACAATAACTTGAACTTTCAACCTGATGAAAGAAAAAATGAATTTTTTTAGGTGAACTCAATTTACCGGTAGGATAGTGGACTAGACTAATTACATTTTCACACATCAAACACAAGTATGTGTATAACCACTTAGGGCAAGATCATGTCAACAACAAAAAATCCTATTCTATGTGTAATTAAAACATATACGACAACATTGGTACTGTTCAATTCATGACCAAGTTGGTGAAAACAGAAAAAGACAGGATCATTAAGGAATTAATTGAGAAAAAAAAAACACAAGTCATGAGTCGGGAATTTGAGGAGGTGATGAAGAAGTTTGTGTATCATCCATTGATAATTCTGTGACAAGATCAGCATTGTTGAAGAGAATTCCCTTTTCAATTTTGGGGACAACACCATTGAGCAACATCTCTTTCTCCAGGTGAAGGCAATAGGTCTCAAAAACATTGGAACTTACCATAACACCAAAATCCAGTAGGAAAAGAAGTTCCATCTCCAACCTATTTAATTCAGCATTGCTTACTCCTCCAACCCTAGCATAGAATGCATTGTTGTAATGCCTGCATCACATTCAAAAGTTAAAACATTTTGTTACTCATCTCTGCCCGGCAGAAAACAACATAATTTTGCTCGTCAAGTTGGAACACTGAATTTACTGTATTGACACAAGAATCCATTTTTCTTTAAAATTCACCCAAAAGAAAGGAGAAAGAGAGACTTGAAGTATTTTCACCAAAACCATGATAAGTAAGTCAACAGTTAAGGGAGCGGCACGCTCCAGATTAGTCGACGTAAGGGCTGAGAGGACATCCGCAAAGGTTATTTACTCAAAAGAAAAGAAAAAAACAATTAAGTATTTACACCAAAACTATGAGGGAAAAGTAATCTCCTTTAGAATTTAATAGTGTTCTGTTGAGATTAATCTTCTGTTGAAAGAATAAAGAGGATACCGAAGTAGACTTAAAAAAAATGAATACATAATTAAGCTAAAGATGCAAAAGGTAGGAAATTGATGACAGAACAGTACTCACTCATCGTCGAGTATCTTGGAAGCAACCATGACGCTGGTGACCAGCAACCGGTGAACATTCAACGATAGGACGAGCGAGTGAGGATGCTTATGAGCCAACCTGTCTATGTACACATATCCAACCACGAAACAAGCTGGGCTACAACTTGTGTACTTGTATATCCTCTCCATGTACTTCACTATGCTTATACTAGGCGACTTCACGCCATGAAACGCATTCAAGCTCTTCCCTACTACCTCTACTCCCTGCTTGCTCAATCCGTCCATGAGTTGGTCGTTTCGAGCCACGAGCTTCTCCAGCACAACAGCAAGAATAGTCAGGATTCTCGGTGTTGGAAGGTCGGATTGGCTCACCTCTGGCTGCCCGCTAAGTTCGCCGTTGGCTAACATTTTCACAAACTTTGCAGCCTCACACGACGTTTGTGTTAAGAGAGGATACTTGCGACATATTGGGTGGATGTTGTTATCTACTAGTGTGGAGTGTAAAGTGAACTGTGACAGGTGTACTGTGCTGACTTGTCGATGGAACGTTTGTGGTGCTGACATGTCTGTGGGTGCTTTAGATTGGATGCTGCTGACGTGTGAGATGGGGTAAGATTTCATGCAGTGGCATTAGAAGGGATCCATTTTTCTGAGGACAACGAATGTGGATACTAAAAGTTGATTAATGTAAGCATGTGGCTTGGCAAGGCAAGCTGACCAAATTGGCATAAAACCCATAGACACCCATAACAACTTCAAAAATGGATTTTAGATCCCATTCATGCCCAACAATCATATCCCAAATAACTTCGTAAACTCCAATGAGAACAAAGTCCGGTATGCAAACGGCAATTTTGATTATAAATGGATAGACTGACAAAGCATTACTTTCAACAGAGACGGACATAATCATAGTCAGTCCGGCTGTTCTCCGTTCTTGTAATTGAGAACATCAGATTCTCAACAACGTAATTAGCATCAGTGTATGATCTACTAAATATGCGTGTTCATTGAACAACCTATTCCCTTTTATGGACAAGACATCGTGAAAAAAAAAACGAAAGGAAAAGGCATGCAGTGAAAGTAAGAATGGAATGCATAAACCCTGTTGCCGCGGAAAATTATGGAACATTCTCAGATGACAGCAAGACAATCATCTCCTGTCTATACATTATGGTTACTCGTATCAAGTAATCTATCTTCCTCGGTTGCGATCTCACTCAACTGGTGCTGATTATTTGACTTAGAAGTCATCTTGTTCCACCATTCATTTTCGACACGGAAGAAAACCCACTGGAAACGACGGAAGATCTCCAGTGCGGCAATTGTAAATACAGTAATGTAATTATGGCGGAGATGGGCAGATAATTTGTATGTCCAGGTGCAACGCAGAATCAAATTGCTTCCGATCACCCAGAAGTAGACCTGCAATTCCAAGATTATACAGTTAGTGGTAAACCAGACAGAAATTGGGATCTACTCACTTCGTTTTATAGATGGCAACCAACTATTCATTTGCAATCATGATTTGAAATCTAATAAGCATATAACCACCAAGGTGAGTTAAGAGATCAAAAATCAAATCGTGTTACAGCTTTGCAAGTTTATAGATGGGAAGCCCAGATCCAAGAGTTGAAACAGCAACCAAACAGAAGTACATTTTCTTACCCATCTCCGTCCATAAAATATGTATGAGAAGAGGTTTGGTTTGTTGAATTTGAAAATTCGAGTGAAGACACTGGAAAAAAAAGAGAGGATACATTAATAGGCTCATTACAAAATGTGTTAAATTGCATAATATGCCCATTCACATACCTCAAGTCCCAATCACGGGTCACGTCCCAGTAGAAGGAATAAACTGAATTCAAGAAACTTGAGAGAAGCCAGAGACGCCGATAGAAGTATGTCCAATTATCAGCTTCGACATGATACTTAAGGGCTGAAAGAAAAATTACTGGTACTGCGGTTGAATATTTTAAAGCTGAAACCACAAGCAAACAAAGATACCTCAGTTTTCAACCAAAAAAGCCATCACATATGTAGTATCAGTGGACTAGTTAGGCAAGAAAATGAATACTACTCAAGATACTAACCACTTTAGCTAATACTGTTTACTAACAAATTAATGTGGATGATGTGATTAGTGTTAGAGATTATTAATTTAACTCAAACAATGCAAAATGATCAAAAGGATATCATGGAATTAACAAAAAAAAGAAGAAGGTATTTCTAGAACTACTCTCACAAAATAAGCACCACTATTATAATAGACATGTCAAACATAACAATGAATTCTAAATAAACTTAAACAAAACTATAAAAGTTGAGAGGGGCACTATATCAAGAAATACAAAATTTACCGAGATTTTAAGAAAATAAACAACACTGGACTTAACTCTGACTAAGAACAGGCTAAAACTATGCATACCCACCACAACAAATCTAAACTTTGAGAAACAGAAAAGAAAAAGAAAGACAGTTTAACAAATAAACTTGCCATTAAAGAGCGATGATTTTTCCCTAGTATCACTGTATTGTCGGAGACATTGAAATAGTCGAAAAAGATATGGCAAACCAAGAACAATAGGGATTGCAACGGAGTGACTGCCACAAATAGAATCAGCTTCAAACCATGCAATAGTGGCAACCTGCATACAATCAAACAAATATCTCGTAATAGGTAGAGGCATATTTAACCATCATCATAACAACAACCATAGTACTAGTAATAAAAAGGTAAAAAGAATACAAAGTACTAGTAATAAAAAGGTAAAAAGAAAACAAGGACTGAAACTGCTAGAGATTATGTCAGCAAGTGGAGTAATTTAAGCTAATGATTAGCCTAATATTGCGATTAACTGGAGAAGAATTCAGTGGAATAAAGGTGAGTATCTCACAAAACCTAATCGAAATTAATTTTTTAGGGAGGATCAATTATATAAGTCTAGCACAATAAAAAAGACGAACCTGGCGATGAACCATGCGACACGTTGAACGTTCCAAATCTGAAAACACCTACAGAAGATTGACATGTTCGTGAGAAGCACATCAGGCAAGTTCACACCTCAGACATCATTCACCAACATAATGGCCAAAACCCGTAGCATGCATACCTTTGCCATGGATGTCAAAATATCAGCCACAAAGAAGTCAGAAAAAGTGATTGCCTGCAACAACTTAGAAAAGCCAGTGTAAGACACAAAATTCAAATGACATTTGAGTAAACTTAATCCTATTTAGAAATTAATGTTCTAACCCACAATGCCAGCCTAGACCACACTTAGTTCATTTTGAGTTATCAAGGCTACGACTCAAATCCCCTATGAGGCATGGGCTTTGAAACTCCGAAACAGCATATTATTATAGACCATCGTGGTATTCTGTCAAATGAAGTCCTGCCAAGCTACTGCTAGCTTTGATTAATGTCCTCTTGATAATGCATACATTTGCATGAAGAATGTTCTAACAATTTTAAATTTCTTAAAAGGCGCTATGCATTTATATGAATCAATTTTACGGCACAATAAGTAACTTTTAACACCACATTAGAGAGTTAACAGCGTTCAGAAAGTCCATACAAGGGCTCAGGGAAAAGGAGCTTAGAAAAATTTATCAATCAGTAAAATGGAATGAGCAGCCTAATTTTTATCGTGGCCTGATTAGATACAATGAGAACTAATAAACAAAAATCGCGTAAAAAGCTTACAAACATTCCTGTATTGATATTCAAGGAAAGAAAAATACTTGCCTGTAGTGGGAAAACTATCCGCCAAAATGTCCTCAACAGGTAATAGCGGGATGACAAATAAAAAATATCAAAGGGGAATATCAAAACCATTGTGATAGCACAATATAAGAGCACCTGCAAGAGGAAAAATAGAGAATACTTAAAACATTCATAAGAACAGATGGAGGTATACCTTTACCAATGCAATAATATCTGAAGTGCAGTTTTCTTTTTCTTTTTTAATGGTCACATAAGTTATAGCATCTAACATTCAAGACTATTACTTTGCTATAAATGCCACCAATGTTTGAATTTTTTCTTTCGACAAATTTCACCACACTTTATAGTTTCCTATTTACAGGTTAGAGAATTAGCGTATTGTCTGGGTAGATATTTTGAGAGTGCTCACGTGCTCCACCATGTTTCTTGTATTTTAGTAGCCTAAACACTCAATACGGAGTCATGCCTAGAAGCAAGTCTTACAGTAATGTCTGCAACATACTGCGGGTCTCCATGCATATAGGATGTACAAATGATTCAGCCCAAGTGATTATGCAGGCATACCTGACAACTATAAACTAGTAATCTCTCATTAGACATTCTGAAAAGGTGAGATGTTGATTCCGCTAGGAAATTCTTACTTGCATCTTTAGCATCTTAGGAGATCCATGAGGATATTCATTCTTACTTTTCCCTCCTATAAAAGCTTCCACTAAATTTCTAAATTTAGATTAGTCAAGTGGGAGAAACTAAATGACCAGTTTGGTAAAATATTATTGCAAGTTTATACTTCTTTTGATGCAAATTACTGGTGTGATATATATTAATCAGTATATTAATAGAATCTCGAAACAAACAACGAGAACATCTATTACACTGGTTGTGATGCAGCCAATGAAACTTCGCCATGAGAATAAAGGTAAAGATATGCTGTCATGCTTGTAGGGACAACGATAGTCATCCATGTGGCAACCTGCAAATATCAAAACAAAAATGAAGTTACTAGAGGAAAGCATGTCAAAAGCTAACTGTGGATAACCAATCACAACAAATAGAAAAGTGAATTGCAGTATTTAACCTTCCATATTTCTTTATGAGTAAGGTGGTTCTGGTCAAGATCAAAAATTTTGGCGTAACTAACGGTAGACTGGGAGAATACCCACAAGTTAAATCCCCAAAACCAAACTGTCATAGTCTGCAATATCAAAACCAACATAAAATGCTCTCACCATGCAACAAGGTAGAAAGAATGAATGAAATGATAATTTTCTGATCTCATTTTGAGAAATAGTAAAACTAACCACAAGAAGGAGGGGATTGTAATACAAAAATGCCTCGTAAAGGAAAAGATGCCGCAAATCAACACTCATTCTCATCACAGAATCCCATCCAACCTACAATTTGTCACATGCACCCCTTAGCAAATAATACAACTTTTGAATACAGCTGTCCAAATTGTCCCACTATTTCACCTATTTGATTGGGAAATGAAGATAGTAAATAAGCATGAACTCACCTTGCAACAAACAAAACCCCAGAGAAAGAACAAAAGCACCTAATAGGAAGAAAAAACTGATTTAAAATTCTAGAAAAATCATTGTAAACCAAGGAAGAATAAGACAGCTATGAACCTCATCTATACAACAAACACCCTAAACACAATCACCTGTCATAAAGAATAGGAAAAAAACACCTATATCTCTGGTACTCCGTGAATCAATAATCATTAAAACCCATTAGAAGCCCATTATGGGAACAACAACCCACTCGGAATACACTACTAATACCAATGAAACCGCAGAAAGAAAATTAAGAAATTAAGAACATCGTAGCAAACCAAATGCATCACATTCTTGGTAACATCAATGATAACAAACCTTGAATCTCCACAAGAAAAGGGGAGATGGCATCATAGCGGTGGTGTTAATAGGCAAACTCCCTAAACTCGGACTCTTCATTTCAGATGACTCAATTATATGCCCTGAACCCTCCTCCACACCATTCCCCTGCTCTCCTAATAAACATCATAAATCAACACATTCAACGACTTCTCCAATATAATCAACCACAATATTGTGAAAAGTTACGTATTTTTCTTTCCATACCGAAGACTGGTCGACTACCGGACTTTCTCAAATGCGGACTATTGCTCGGCGGTATCACATGAGATCCGAACATAGATCATAGATAATGATTAACAGCTTGTTGCGCCACGTGTCAGCTCCTCACGGGATGCACTAACCTTGATGAAGCAAAACAAGAAAAGAACTAAATAAATAAAATGACAGAAGCTGAACTGAGAACAGAGATCTAAGGTGATTGAGATCCAGCGACACTTACACGCGGAGCAGGAAGATGATCGATTTCTGATTTCGGAGCTCCGTTTTGATCAGATGGGGGAGCCCGGTTAAGGAAGTCAGCTGGATCTCATCACCTGCCTGAGATGGATTTGTTGGTGTCGCTTGGGATTATAAACAATGGCAAGTTTGGCTTTTGAGTGGGAGCTGAGGAAGGAGATGGATGAAAGAGTGCAAAAATATAAATTTAATTCGAGGCTGGGTCTTTTCTTTTTTTTAAACGTGCGATTGGTGACGATGATGACCTTGATTTGATTTTGAAATATTACGGTATCAAATTTTCCATTAGAATAAAGATTAGAGTGAAAAGGAAAGGAAGGGAATGAAAAAAAAATTTATGGAAAAAAAAAGTGTAAAGGAATAAAAAGGAATGCAAGAGAAGGAAATAAATTGTAAAAAAAAAATTTCGGGCCTAAAAAATATTTCCTTCCGGGAGGAAAATGAAGGAATTAAAAGGAAATAAAAACTTATTTCATTATTATCCTTGCTCACTTTTTTTTCTAGCCAAATTCTCACGACAACAAATAATACAACAAGAGCAAACAGCAGCTCAACCATCACCACCGCAGTTCTTCACCATTAGCGGTGTTCTCCTCTCTTTTCCGCTCTGGTTAGTGGGTAACCCTTTTCATAAATTCTTTTTCTTATGCGGGTTCTGCTTTCAATCTTTTGGTTTGATTCGTGCTTGTATGTGTTGCAGCAGAACGGTATCAGCTGCTTGTGTTTATCTCTGCTTGATTACTATGTATTCAAAGTTTGGCCGTATAGGCCTTGCTAGGGCTGTACAAGAACCGGCCCGGACCGGGAACCGATCCGGAACCGGCCTTTTTTTACCCGGACCGGACCGACCCGGGGCTTTTTTTTTTTTTTTTACCCGGACCGGAACTTCCGGTTCGGTCCGGTTCTCCATCCCTCTAAATCCGGGAACCGACCCGGAGAACCGATAGAACCGGAAGTATATATATAAAAAAATATATAAATATATATATGTACAATAATATTAAAGTTTCCATTTGGTTCAATGGTTAACTCATCACCTTTTGTATTAAAGGGGAGAGGTTCAAATTCTCTTGGCTCCCACTTTTTTTTTTCTTTCTAAACTTAACTCATTCTCTTTCTTTTTTCCTTCTAAATTATATTAAAATTTCTCATGTATGTATATATTTTTTCTAGTAATATAATTGTAAACTCAATTAAAAATCCTCATTTTTTTCTTTTTATTTGTTATTTTAAATACAAAATTGTATTAAGGATGTTATATGAACTAAGAAATAAATTTTTAATAGCCATTTATATAGTTAAGATGACACATACTAGTAATATATTATTGTAAATTGTAATAGCCATTATATAGTTAATGTGTATAAAGTAAGACCATTAATTATTAATAATATAGTTTAGGGATTATTATCAATTGTCATAAAATTAAAATTGACTAATTGTTTAGAGTTTTATGCTTTTAATTTAAATTGTATTAATGTTTAAATTACTAATGTATTATGCATTTTTTCTTTTTTTCTTTTAAACTCAATTAAAAGTTCTCATTTTTTTCTTTTTATTTGTTACTTTAAATACAAAATTTTATTAAGGATGTTATATTACCTAAGAAAAAAAAATTTAATAGTCATTTATATAGTTAAGATGACACATACTAGTAATATATAGTTGTAAATTGTAATAGCCATTTATATAGTTAATATGTATAAAATAAGACCATTAATTATTAATAATATAGCTATTAATTATTATCAATAAATAATTAAGGTTTCAGTTCTCCAACCTTTAAAATTCGGGAACCGGTAGAACCGGAAATATATATATATGCACAATGATATCAAAATTTCCATTTGGTTTAATGGTTAACACCTCACCTACCATATTAAAGGGTAGAGGTTCAAATCCTCTTGGCTCCCACTTTCTTTTTCCCTCTAAACTTAACTCCTCCTCATAAATACCAAAAAAAAAAAATCCGGGTCAGAACCGGAACCGGCCCGGTCCGATCGGAAAATTCAGAACCGGCCCGGACCGGAAGTGTCCGGTCCGGTCCGGTTTTGTCCTGGCCCAGAATCGGTAATTCCGGTCCGGTCCGGTTCTAGCCCAAAAACCGACCCGAACCGGACCGTGTACACCCCTAGGCCTTGCTCGCTATGTGTTTGATGGAATGTTTGAAAAAGCATGTCGTGCGAGCTGCTATCGTAATTCATTTAATTTCTTCAATGAAATGAGGCACTTAGACCATCCACAGCAACGGATGTTAAATTTAGGGTGTTATTCACTTTCTCTCACTGCTATATCAGCTTAACACCCAACCAAAAAGTTTTTAACACTCATTTCTCACAGTAGGGTGTTATTCAGGGTGTTATTCACTTTCTCTCCCTTCCACATCATTTAATCATATACCCCACCATATTTTTCATTTCTTTTTCTTATTAAATTTATAATTACTATAATAATTACTTTTTATAATATAATAAATAATAAATAATATTTTTTTAATATAAATTAATTAAATTTCATAATGGTATATTTTTTAAATTATTTTGAGTAATTATTATGAAAAAAAGCATTTAAAAAGAAGAAAATGAAAACAAAAGTGTAAAAAACTCTGATTTTTTTTAGTGTCCAAATAATACAAACCTAGTCTCAATTTATAGATCTCAAAAAATTAAAAATAATGGTATATTTTTTATAAAATTATTTTCAGTATTTATTATAAAAAAATCCATTTAAAAAATGAGGGGGGGAAAAATAAATAACAGCCCGGACCAATGCCAGCGCGCGCGTGGCGCGCTGCCATTGGTCTGGGTTGTTAATTTTTTTTTTAAAAAAAAAACTGACAGTGGGGGTCCCACTGTCAGTTTAGTCCGGTACCAAATTTTGGTACCGGGATTATCTTCGTCAGCATTTGGTCCTTATTTGCTCCCCTGCTGCACAAGAAAGTCCCCAAAAATCCATGGTTTGCTCCCCTCCTGCTGATGGTCTTAGGGGGTTAGGCCAAGTGGGCAGTGGCGGATCCAGCCCAAGGCTAGGGTGGGCGCCCAATTAAAAAAAAAATTTAATTGAATAAACATATTAATTTGCTAAGCAATGTTAAACATCAATGTCAAAATGGTCGAGTGGTCTAAGGTGGCAGCCCAAGTTCTTGCCCCCTAAGAGGGCGTGAGTTCAAATCCCACTACTCACATTTCTTTTCTTTTCTTTTCTTTTCATATCACTACACAATAATTCTCTCAATTATGTAAACTTTGAACCACAAGAGCAATATCCTCTAAACTACTTCGTTTCTTATTTTTTCTCTTTAAATAAGAATAACAATACCAATTATGTTAACATGACAATGCCTATTTCAGTGGGTCGTCAAACAATAAAAAAATCTTAGTGTTTAAAAAAATAATTCATAATCACTTCATCACAAGAAGAATTTGTGAAAATACGTACACATACAGATGCAGGTGTATTATATAGGAAAAATCTATAGTAATCGTTGTATAATCAATATATTGTCTTTTTATTTATCTTTTTGTTAAGTTTATTTGAATATTTGTTATTTAGTGACGAATATAAATACTCTTAAATATTTTTCCAATTTTTCGTTCAACTCGCTTGTCTTCCTTTTAAAATACTCAAAAAAAAAAATCGGGGGGGCCACCCCCCTGAATAAAATTCCTAGATCCGCCACTGCAAGTGAGTATGTTGTTTCAAGTTTGATTACCGCATGTGATAGGTCTCGGAGTATGTTTAGTGAAGGTGTTCAAGCTCATAACTTCGTTCTTAAAGTAGCTTTGTTATATGATGTATATGTGGGCACTTCCCTTTGCATTTTTATGGGAATTATGAACTGGTTTTTGATTCAAAGAAGCTCTTTGAGGAGATGCCAAGTAAAAATGTAGTATTCTATTAATGAATGTATGTATGAATTCAATTCATTTCATTAATAAAGTTCAATTAGAATTCTATTAATGAATGAACTTTAATAATTAGTATAACAATATAAAATTAAAAATATTCAATTTAATTAAAATGAACACATTGTTTGGTATGTCTAATAAATGATTTCATTTTACTTATTTAACCATTATACTCCTAAATTAAAATTTACCCATAAAATAAAAGTTTTTTTAAAAAAATGAACACATTGTTTGGTATGGCTCATTTTTTATCATTTTTTATCATTTTTTCTCATTTTTTTACCATTTTTGCTCCTTTTTTATCGTTTTAATCACTTTTGCTCGTTTTCGTCATCTTGGCTGATTTTTTACCATTTTTGCTCGTTTTTTAACGTTTTTGCTCATTTTTTTCATCTTGGCTTGTTTTTATTAATTTTTACACATTTTGCTCGTTTTAATCGTTTTTCATCATCTTGGCACATTTTTATCATTTTTTACCATTTTTTCTCATTTTTCATCATTTTGGCTCATTTTTATCGCTTTTTATAGGTTTTGCTCATTTTTTACCGTTTTGGCTCTTTTTTTATCATTTTTGCTCTTTTTTCATCAATTTTGCTCATTTTTATCTATTTTTACACATTTTTTAAAATCATTTTTGCTCATTTTTCATCATCTTGGCATGTTTTTTATCGATTTTCATAGGTTTTGCTATTTTTTACCATCTTGGCTCATTTTTTACCGTTTTTGCTCATTTTTCATCATCTTAGCTCATTTTTTACCATTTTGCTCATATTTTACCATTTTTGCTCATTTTTTATCATCTTGGCTCATTTTTTACCATTTTTGCTCATATTTTTATCATCTTGCCTTGTTTTTTATCAATTTTTATAGGTTTTGCTTGTTTTTTACCATTTTAGCTTTAAGTGGGTGAAAACGATAAAAAATGAGCCAAGATGATGAAAAACGAGCAAAAATGATTAAAAACTGGAACAAATGATCAAAAATGGTAAAAAACGAGACAAGATGATGAAAAATAAGCAAAAATGGTAAAAAATAAGCAAAAGCGATAAAAAATGATAAAAAGTGAACCAAAATGATGAAAAACGAGCAAAAATGGTAAAAAATGAGCAAAAATAAAAAAACTATAAAAAAATGAGCCAAGATGATGAAAAATGAGCAAAAACAATTAAAGATGAGCAAAAATGATAAAAAAACGAGCCAAGATGATGAAAAATGAGCCAAAATGGAAAAAACTGTAAAAATCGATAAAAAAGGAGCCAAGATGATAAAAAGGGAGCAAAAATGGTAAAAAATGATAAAAAATTAGCAAAAATGATTAAAAATTAGCAAAAAATAGCCAGAATGGTAAAAAATGAGCAAAATTGGTGAAAACGACCAAAGATGATAAAAAATAAGTCAAGATGATGAAAATGTGCAAAAATGGTAAAAAATGATAAAAACGAGCCAAGATGATGAAAAACGAGCAAAAATGGTAAAAAATGATAAAAAACGAGTCAAGATGATGAAAAATGAACCAAAATGGTAAAAAATGAGCAAAATTGGTGAAAAACGACCCAAGATAATAAAAAACGAGCCAAGATGATGAAAAATGAGCAAAAATGGTAAAAAAGATAAAAAATGAGACAAGATGATGAAAAATGAGCAAAACCGATTAAAACGAGCAAAAATGGTAAAAAATGAGCCAAGATGATGAAAAACGAAAAAAATGGTAAAAAATAAGCTAAACCTATAAAAACAATAAAAACGAGCCAAGATGATGAAAAATGAGCAAAAACGATGAAAAATGAGCAAAAATGGTAAAAAATGATAAAAAACTTGCCAAGATGATGAAAAATGAGCAAAAATGATTAAAAACAAGCCAAATCGGTAAAAAATGAGCAACACTGGTGAAAAATGAGACAAAACGGTAAAAAACGACTCAAGATGGTAAAAAAGGAGCCAAGATGATGAAAAATGAGCCAAGACGGTAAAAAATGAGCCAAATTGGTAAAAAAGAGCCTAACTGGTGAAAACGAGCAAAAATAGTAAAAAACGAGCCTAAGTGGTGAAAATGAACCTAAGTAGTAAATTTTCACTTAATTATAAAAAATAAAATAATTTGGTGAAATAATTTTATTAAGTAAAAGCTGAAGGCTTTTAAGTAATTATCTAATTAATTATTAAAAAACTAAATAAATTCTTCAACAATCACACCTATTTTGTCATGAATTCTATCTTTTGTTAATTGTGATGGTTCAATTCTGTAAGAATTGAATTCAATTAAAAAAGTGTATAACAAACACTGAATTTGGAAAGAGTCCAGTTTAAATGAAGTGAACTCTTCCTAAATTTTGATATCAAACACCCCCTTACTCTTTCGAATTAGGTAAATGACGAAAATCACTACTTTTGTTTTTTTTACCGGAATCATTTTGTGGAAAAGAAAATATTTTATAATTAATTAATTAATTATTCAGTATAATAACCGAGTAAAACATTTATAGTGAAATGAAAAAACAGAAAGGTCCTATGGTCTAGTGGTCAGGACATTGGACTCTGAATCCAGTAACCCGAGTTCAAATCTCGGTAGGACCTTCTTTTTGACATTTTTTTTCATCTTCTTTTTTCGAAGGTAAATATTGCAATATGTCAAATTGGTTAGACCTTGATTCCAATATAAATACTACTCTCTCTATTAAAAATTAATTAATTTTTTTAAAATCGTGTGATTTGGACTTAAATGTTAATTATTTTTGAACTAAAAGAATATAATAAAGCAATTACTCTGAATATAACCTATCAGGTATAACATTCCTTCTGAATATGGGCAAATGATTGCCGGCATAAAAGCCAAGACACCTGGAATTGAAAAGGTTGTGACTTCAACACATTGTCAAAACGATCTTGGGCTCTCTATTGCCAACACATTAGCGGTAGGGATTTGCTTTTTCTATTCTAACTCGTATCAGTTTGAACTTGGCATCAGAACCAAATAGCACTCATGTCCTGTATTTGATAAATTCAGGGAGGTGCTAGATAATTGGAAGTAACAATAAATGGAATTGGGAAAGAGCTGGAAATGCTTCGTTGGAGGAGGTAAGTAGTCATTAGAGTAGTTAGCTTGGCCATATTCCTTCTAAAGTATAGAAATATAACTTGCATCTTTCTGGCCATATTAGAGGCGGTAAACAAGGTTGATCAAAACCTAAATGTGAAGAGGAAAACAAAAACTTCAATGGTTTCTTATGAGGGAATATTTGTGTAAGGAACTGCTGTCTTCCTCACTCAGTATGGTCTTGCAGAGGGCCTAATCTACATTTTAACCTAGCAGAATAGCTACTAGTTCATTTTCATTATTAAATCTAAATAAATCGTCGTGCATCTTCCCCTTTCCTTTATAATTGTTCATTCCCATTTATGTATTTTTAGTTTCCTTATATCCATGTTTGGTTTGTTTAATTTGATGAATGGATTTATATTAATTACTGAGACTTACTTTATTTATGGATTTGATGAAACATTTGGATTTCTAGTTTTAAGTCCCATTTTGTTTCTTTCCTTCTTGTGTAGGACGAAGCATGTGAGGTAGACTATCATATTTGATAAAGGGATGGAGGGGAAGGAGAGGTTGGTTCGTGGTTTTTTTCCAGAGAAATGAAGATCGAAGAAGGGATGGATGAATAGTCGATGAACGAAGTTAGTTAGAATGTTCATATTACTCCCTCCGTTTGGAATTAAACGTCGTTTACTGTTTGAACACGCATATTAAAGAAGCCGGATGACTCACTATTTGACCCAAAAAAAAATCTTACTTTTTTTCGAACGTAAGTTAATTCTTAAAGTACGTCCGAAAAAAATAAGAAGCAAAATTGTCTCAAATAGCGTTTGGTTCACGGAATGCTACTTTCCTCCTTGGAATCACTCTCCCGGGAGAATGATACCCGGGAGAGTGATTGAGGGGAATGTTAGTTTTTTGTGTTTGGTTGGGATTTAAGATTCCCAGGAAAGTAACATTATTGTGTTTGTTTTGTACCTGGGAATCTTCAAGGAAAGTAAGAAAAATAACTATTTTATCATTTTCTATATTTGTGTCTTTGTTATCTTGTTAGTGTTTTTTTTTATCTTGTTAGGTGTATAATTATTCTTTTCTATATATACTGTGCTACACAGTTTCCTCTAAACACGTTAGACTTTCTCTCTATTTAATTGTCTATTTTTTAACAATCAAAATATCAAATGAGTTTGCTTTATAACTATGGTTTTTTGCAGGTTAAAGAAAATGACAAATGACATAACCTTCGTATTAGGGTCCTTGAAAATTATAACAAAGTATGACACATTGTTCTAGCAATGCAAAAAAACATAACTGCAACAATAGACAAGTCTAGGATCGAGATTTCTTGGATGATTTGTTCCCGTTCTTAACCGTATTTTCTTCTACCTATTATTATTTACATCATTACGATGTAATTTTTATGTGATTATTATAATTTTGATGTAATTAATTATAATTTTGATGTAATTAATATAATTTTTGTATAATTAATATAATTTGGCAAAGTTTTAGAAAACAGAGAAGGAAGAAGACGTTTTATTAGGTTATTTTTTATAATTAGTTTTGGACAAATATGTCATTTAAAAAAAAAATTAACTTTCCCTGTAGGAGGGAATCACTCTCCCCACCCCCTAGCCAAGGAATCACTTTCCCCCATTTTTGGGAAAGTTAAGGCGGTCAAGGAAAGTTAGATTCCAGGGGAGAGTGATTCCTTGACGCAACCAAACGCAATAAAGCTCGGAATTTCAGATTCCCGAGTCACTTTACTCATTGATTCCGCCAACCAAACGCTACCTATACTAGTAAAATAGGGAATTGTGAGGGAGGCAATAATTTTTAGAAATACTGGAGTAGTATCTTGTATATTATATTACTCCCTCCGGTCTCGATTAATTGTCATTTTACTATTTCAGCACGTATTTTAAAACGGCCGGAATAGTAACTATATGATCTCGAAAAATTCCGAATTTTTTTTTCAACGTACGTGAAGGATTAATATACGTTGTGTAAAAATTTTGAACTTTTTCGATGTCATATAGTTACTATTCCGGCCGTTTTATAAGGCGGCAGGAATAGTGATAATGGACAATTAATCGAGACCGGAGGGAGTATTATATAAAAAATTATAATATATATAAAAGCATCCAGATAAGAAGCATCGCAGGTAAGCATGTTGTTTGACCTGGGGAAAGCGAGAAAATGAAGAAGCTGAGATATGTGTCGGACGGGCCCGGAGGACTTTGGGAGATGGACGTGTCGACTCCGATGACACTGGAAGGACAGGCAAGGTCAGCACCTGGGAACCCACTCCCACTCGGAATCTCGAGAGGGACGAAGCTTTCCAGGGCCAAGCAGCTTCATTTCTTCCACCGCTTCATGGCGGCGCCATTCGTCCCTTCTTTTTCCGCCGCCGCTAACGGCTTCTCTTTGCAACGCGTCATCACTTTCCCCTTCACTCAGAACTGGTAATTTCCTCCTTTCTCTTCCCTTCTCTTATTTCTAGGTTTTTGCTATTACCAGTACAACAAAATAAGCAAATGGAGAACAAATTTCAAGTTTAGATGTTGACCACTGATGTTTCGAGGCGAATAAAAAGGGATGCAGGTTCGCCTCTTTGCTAGCTCAATTCAATGTCAACAAGTTCGTGTCGTCCCTTAAACAGGGAGGAGCTCAGCCGTCGTCGCGCCTCCAGAAAATTAGAAATGTTCTTGGAGATAAATCATTGTATGCCCTTGGTTTCAATTCTGAGCTTTTGTTAACTCCTGATGACATCCTCCTCTTAGGCATTGATGTTTACGGGGACAGTACGGCAACCCGAAAGAAATCAGTCTTTCAGCACAAGGCAAGTCTTGCATTTTCTATAAAAAAATCTCACATTTTTTCATCCATTCTTGATAATGTTTTAAAGTATAAACAATGCTAACACACTCTCATTGCAGTTCCCCCAACACAACTTAACTGTGGAAGCGCTTTGGCCTGGACTTTTTATTGATAAAGCTGGTGGTTACTGGGATGTACCTTTCTCCATGGCCATTGATCTGGCTTCTGTTGCTTCCGACGCTGATGGTGCAAGTTATCATCTTTGTATGCACCACAACAGTGGCTTACCTAAGCAGGTTGGAGACGGTCAGAACCACCTTGGAGTCCCACCTACTCTTCTTCCTGGTACCACTGTCAAAACTGCTTTCTCCTTCAATAAAAATATTCCAATTTGGAGAAGCAAAGGTCAGAAATTGAAGATGATGCAACCTTTTGACATATTTCTTTCAAATCCCCATATTTCAGCATCAACAACCATTGGTAAGTTACAGTCTCTTAACTCTCAGATTAATCGTAATCTCAGCCCAGGTAAGAAGCTGGGTATTCTTTGCTTTAACGTTAAAGTGTCTTATGTACTTGTATCATTATTGCCCTCATTTCAACCAGCAATGACAAATGGTCTTTATTAAACACTTATAAATGAACTTTTTGCATGTGTGATGAAATTACTTATGAATGTCTCAAACTCATTGAATACATATGTGGTCACTAGTTGAATGGGTCGTCAGGTGCTATAGTTGTTTGGTCAATTATCAGAAATTTTAATTCCATGCAAACTAGAATATAAATGAAGGTTTATCTAGTCTTTTCAACAATTGAGGACTACAGTCAACATTGGGGCTGGAATTAGCACCATCTAAATTCTACACCAATCGTCTCTGTTTATTTCTTTATGATTTAACATTCTCAATATCATTCTGTGTCTAGATGTGTTTTAAACTACCTTCCACTTTCACTGATATCCTAATACACGCAGGTGCTGCTGCGACGGCCAGTATAGGTGATACTTCAGTCAGGTCGCATGAATCTCAGAATTTTGACGGCATCTGCCTGTCTGCACCTGCCATAAAATCTGCATTATTAGCTGATATGTTCTCATCTCTTTCGATGACTGCTCAGCATGGAAACTTCCAAAAGTTATTTCTAGATCTTACACGAGTTCATGCTCGCTTGGACTTTCCTTCTGGTTCCAAATTTTTGCTAGGTGCTTCACAGTTGGCTCAAGATTTTTTCAATTCGCAGCAGCTAAGAATAAAAGCAGTTCAGGCTATTTGCCCGAAAGCAACTGTCTCTGTTCAGCAACAGGTACTATATCTTGCGTATTGCTTAATCTTGAGGTTTTGAAAACGTTCTCTTGATTTGAGGATTACATATTGTTGTTGTGCTAGAGAGCATGGTACCTGTCATGTGTGGGGTTGTTCTATGAAGAATATGAAGTTTCTCTTCAAGTTTTTTTCCCCTTTCCTTGTTCTTCACTCCCCTGACCTCTAAATTAACCTTCCTTTCAGGCGTGCCAGGACTAACTGGAGTATTTTTATTTTGCTGGTTGCAGATTGCAGGACCTTTCAGTTTTAGAGTTGATTCTAAAGTGATTATCGATTTGACGAACAAAGATCAGTGCATAAAAATGGACGACCAAGTGTTTGCTATTGAGTATGCGTTGCAAGTTCTTGGTTCAGCAAAGGCAGTCGCCTGGTACTCTCCCAAGCAGCAAGAATTTATGGTTGAACTTCGTCTTTTCGAGACGTGAGAGCAGGCCTTTTTCCTTTCTATTTTAGTCTTTTACTAAGAGTTGCTAGGCTGATGCTTGTGCAGTATTCTCTTTTTATGCCTGGAAATTCAGTTCTCCAATCTCTTCTGGGCTTCACAAAATTCTAAGGCCGATGGCTTATGAGTTTTGTAAAGCAATTTATTTCCATGAATCCCATGAGATTGGGTTTTACAGTTGGAAGGATTGCACTTTTGAAGATGGGAATCAAAAAAAAGTTGTACGTTCTTGAGTCTTGAATATCGTATTCTTGTTGTGTTATAACTGAGAAAATCTGGCGTCTTCGCCAATTAATTTGAGGTGCTGTTAACACGAGCATTTTGTCTGGTCTTGTGTTTGACAATAGTTTCTGCAGGCTGTCCTTCGAAAACACATCACCAACAAGGAAGTCATCTTGTTCTCCATCTATTAACTTTTGTTACTTCACCTTCCTCTACGCATAACTTTTATTTCTCGAGCGTCGCCTTTGTGTTGCACTACTGCATTGGCCTGGCGCACCCCTCCAAATATCAGTCTAGTATTCTTTCCCTTGGTAATTTTCTGTATGTCTAGGTTAATTCTGTGATTTTAGAAGTTGATAAAGACCTGTACTGAGCAGAACTGAAAAAGTAACAAAAGAAAATGCAAATTCCTGCGTTGTTGTGTTATCTGATGACCCAGATGTCAGATGAGCATGTGATATTTGGATACAAGGATCGGCAGCTATCTGTTGAATGTAAAACTGTCTTCCATTTGGAAGAACTCCCGAGTAGATTCCTCATCCATTTCAACTGATCCTCCCCATAGTGTGTTGTATCATACTCCTACTGTCAATAGTTTCATCAGGAGCTCATGGTAGTTCCAGACATTGGCTTCGTCTGCTTCAACAAAATTAAAGTCGAAACTGCCTTCATTTGCTTGCCGCCAAACATTCTATGAACAAGAAGAATACCTAAGGGATGCACTAAGAATCCAGAACAGCATAAGGGGTTGAAGACCTTATGGCCTCATCAGAAGAGGAAAAAAGTACTTATCCGTATGAATAACAAACATTGATGCTGGCTGCATGTTTTTCTGATCATTCCTTATTATGCGTACAAGTCATGCAGCGAAAAATAAATGTCATTCCTGACGTTGCAAGGATACACTGTAGCTTTGCGTACACTATATACAACAGAAGAACTAACTACCTAAGTGACAACCAAGTCCACCGCGCTAAACTAACCATTCTGGTTCTCTCCGTAGGAAGCTTACAAGTTAATTTACAAGATTCGCCGGTAAACAAAATTGCTCTCTCAGAGCATAATATCACCATGTGTTTGTAATTTTATGGATCTGAAAATCAAATATCGAGTGGAGAACTGTCTTTTACCCAGGAACAGGAATGCACAGACCAGGAGCAATCAAGCTGGAACACAAAATGAGGAACTGAGTGTAGGAGGCATGACGCAGACTAAATGGGGTCCAGGAGGATTGCAACTTATATTCGTCTCATCCATATTCGGCAACCCTAGTTGAGGAGGACGAACATAACCAGCCACCAGCGGCATACATAATATTGAGATGACTATTCTGGAACCTGTGACACAAGATAAATGATATTAAACAGCAGATCAGAAGAAAGGAACCGATAGACATAAGTTCTAGAGGATTTTATTTCGCAATAAATCATAGAAAGTAAGGAGGAACCTGGGTCTGAAGATAGAGAAACATGCCCTCGCTTCCTCCCAGCGATCATCCAATTCTCTGAATTTGCATCAACTTCGTACAAAACCTCATCCTGCAGAAACAGCAACTTCATTTATTTTCTTAATGCAAAGGCATATAATTTTAACCATACAGCTAATTTCTCTAAGATCACATGAACACGACATGCCCCACGTCTTGTCATGTGTTCAGATATTAATGGCTGACATTAGAGCCCCAAGAAAACAAGGTCAATGCCAATGTTATTATCTATTCTGCTACAACTAAACTTTGATGTAATATCCATTCTGCTACAACTAAACAAGTTAAATGCCAATATTGATATTAGTTCTTCAGCTAAGGTAAGACTAACACAGCCAATGTAAAGGTTTGCCAAGGGCTTTCACTTTAAAAGCTAAACCACTAAAAAGCTAAGCCATCACTGTTTTTAACTCCTCACCTTACATAAAGTAACATGAAGGTTTAAGATGAATTTCAGTTATTTTAGGGGAAAAAAGAACTGTTCTTGGGTTTCACATAGATGCTTAAAGCTTTATTGGTCATGAAGACTTACAGTCGGGTCAGAAATTTCATTGTCCTTCAATCTTTCGACCCGCCATTTTATCGTAACAAGTTGCCCAACTCTAAGGCCAGTAGAGGGAAGAGGAAGAAAACCAACAGCTAGACATGGGTCAAGTACAGGTCTCTGTAACACAAGAGCATTTTGGAAGATCAAGTCCTGCCGGGCAATCTCAGGTTCAGTGGGATCAACGGACACAGGGGGGTGTGCACCATTTGATCTCTCTCCCGAAATACCATACTTGATATTTAGAATGCTCTCTGCTTGAAGTGCCTCAACTTCGTCTGTGAATAAAAAAATTAAGTGATGTACCAAAAAGAGTCAGACAGAGGCAAAATCCTAGTAGGTACACAACACAAGTAGAAAAGCAAATGAACAGAAAGATGCACACAGGATTCAGAGAACAGAAAAAAGTTGAAAGAAACAAGTACACGTGATGAGTAAATCCTTAGGAAGGAGTGTTTTATTTGCTGAGGTGTCCTACATTCTATTTTCCAAATAAACCATTCATGCAAGGAATTAAAATCCAAACTCTTTTACTTTATTCTCTCACTATCCTACCTGAATAACTAACCAAAAATTCTACCACAAATCTTGAAAAAATTAATGTTAGGGCTAGGGCACTCAGAATTTTGTATGTTTTTCTTTTTGCCATTCGTCACCAAACATTCAAGGCTTCAAAAAACAGAGGCTTTAAAAGGCTTTGAACAATGATTGCCAGAATTTAGAGAGTTTTCATCGACAAATAAATGCCTAGTCTGTATCATACTAAGATAGTTCAATGTTTTTTATTATTTTGGCCAGGATGCAAAGCTAAGACTTGACCCTAAGGCGTATCCTCTTTTCTTTGTAGAAAGTATGACTAAGCTGCAAGCTCAAAAGTAACCTGTATAGCAACATTTATTCTCTTGTTTTCCCTTTCACGACAAGATGAAAGAAAAAAGAACAAGTTGACCAGAGAAGATATCATCAGTAACCACCCTTTGCTGAGAGATTAAAAGCTTAATGCTTTGCAATTTAGTTCCTAGCTAATGCCTGATGGATGTTCAGCTTGTATAACCATATCTATTACCGCAAAAAAAATGTCCATACCTTCAGAAATTGCTTTCCCTAAGCAAATGCTGAACAAGATTCCAGCTCTAGAGGTTGGAGAAATCATGAGAGGAAAGAAGCCTGACGAAGGTCTCCCATCACCTTGTCCTGTATGAACAAATCCATCTTGCAGCTCAAGCCAAGCATCATATATTATCAACGTGGCTTTCACTTGGGAGTGCAGTGTCACCTGAAAGTAACACAAACTATAATGTAACCTTGAAATCATTCTTTCAAGATAAATTATCATCCATTATTTACTACTCAAGCACATAAATACTAAGCCAACTCAAATAGTTGCACTTGCCACATCACAGATTCAGGAATACAGTTTGGTTGGAAGAGAATTTCATATCTTAACACAATTTATAATACCTGCAGAAGCAATGTACCACCATTGCATTTATCTGCAACACGCGTGCTCACGTGGAAGGGGTCAGTGAAATGCACAGCTACAGTCCTGCATATCAGAGAGATTATGTTAACAAGGTCTAGATAATATACCGGTAACATAAAAAATAAAAAAATAAAAAACATAACAATAAATGCATAAAGGTAAAATCAGAAGTCAAATCTGAGATAATTATAGAAATGTCAATGCCTTTCAAATATCTGGTTGTGGGATACTCCAAATTCCAGCTTCAAAGCTATTGTCCTCATACCATCAACAATGCTTGGTCTCTGAGGGGTGACTGCAAGAAAGATAATATGTTATGGACGGGAAAATCAATGCAAACAGCAGAAAGCACAAATAACAATATCACAACCTGAGGAAGATCCTCTTGGAAGTCCGTCATTGATAGCACGAACTGGAATCCAAAGCACAGAATTCATATCACTTGCCCAAACCGGAAATTCTATCCTACCATCTTGAAGAGTTAACTGCTCAAATTCTTTATTGGAAGCCAGAGCAGAGTCTTTTATAGTGCTACTGAACTTTGTCCAGTTAGGGGAGCTCTGCGATCCATCACAGCTCTCCATCTCAATGACATGGCAGTCCTCGATCTTCAGACCTGGACCAGTATCAATGTGCAAGACAGCACCTTTAAGGGAGTAGTCAATAGGTCGTACAACAATTCCCACCCACTGGGTTTCATTTATTAGCAAAGCAGATGAAATAGCTGCAGCAAGATCAACCAGAGGTCTTGGTTTAAAAACCTACAAAACAGATAGTTGAATGATGATTAATAACATACACATACATCAGCCAAATTTAACAATAATAACACAGTTCAAATGGTTGAACTACATAAAAGAAACAGCAATGATCAAATATCATATGTAAAAATCTAGCTTCCACACAACAATCATAGAATCATCTATAATCACGCTTTTAGACTTTTGTTAGAAATTTACAATGTCTTATGCTTATGCCTCACCTTTAAGATCGGTCTAGTTGGTTTTTCATAACTCATGAAATCATCACTGTCTGCTGGGCCACCCTTCGAAAAACTATGAGATCTAATTCTCAGCTGACCAATTTGCCCAGTTAGAACTCCCAAGATGTAGGAACCTGGTTTTTGTGGGGGTAAAGCAACAGTGATTGTATTTCTACCAGGCTTTAGAACAGTGGCAGTAGAGCTCCTTAATGCCTGAAATATTAAACCATTTTTAGTTAGAGACAACAGTACATAACATGCAAAATTTCGGCAAGGAAGCAGCTATCATTCGAAAATCAGACCTTAGCACCTTCATCAGCATTAAACGTAGCAGTCAAAGTAAGGCTAAGTGAATCAACAGTTATCTCATCAGGAAAACCACTCCAAACAGTTACAGATAGTGCACCAGGATCCCCATCACATAACTCCAGTGGAGGTCCAAGATTTCCAGAGAATGTGATCAGTGACGAGACATCCAAGGGCACAGGGCCCTTCATCTCACTGTGTGCAAGACGAACAACTTCTGCCTGAAATGCCTGGCGCTCCTTCGTCAAGAATAAACCTTTATCTAGAGACAGCAGTCTCACACAGGATGACAGATAGCCTGCTTGATCATTCAGCATCTTCTGACACTCGGCTAGATTCGGCAAGACATCTGCCAACAACTCCTCCCAACCTTCCCCCGCATAAAGAGCACAAACTTTCTCATATGACTTAGCAGCTAGATCAAAGTTTTCATTCCTGAAGCAAACAGCTGCAATCTCACCATCAAGGACAACACCGTGTCTTTTCCACCAGGAGCGATGGAAATTTTCAGCAGCACCCTTGGTTAGTTCAAGATATTTTTTCTGCCATGCAAGTAAAAATTTAATATGGTGTGCACAAAGGAACAAACAGTGGAGTGACACATTCAAAAAGCCACTAGAATAAATAGAGCTGAATCACTTTTAAAATTTATTTGGAAAAAAAAAGGTTAATGAAGAAGAAGGGTTGGGGTGAAATGGAAGAACTTCACTTCGTTTGGGAATAGGTCAATGCAAGGAACGGGAAGAGAATTGTCCCTGCTTCCCAAAATTGGGAGATCATGCAGGAAGGGGAATTGCTTTTAATTTTTTGTTTTTTGATTTTCTAATAGCCCTATTAGTTTGTTAAGACTTCCAATGTAGCCTGCTTAACTTAAAAATTAGTCTGTAAGTCTTAGCTTTTATTTGTTTTCTTCTAGTTATATGTGTGATCCCCATAGTATTACCTGCCCTTTCCATCTTTTAACCAAACAAGAATAGCTTATTTAAGCTCCATTCTCCTCCTCATAGAAACATAAGTAATTATCTTTTCTTCCCTACCCTTTTACCAAAATTCTTTTCGCTTCCCTTCCCTTACATGGCCAGACACATACGGAAAGCTAAAAATCAAGACGAAATCTCAAACATATTGTTAACTTTAACTCAGAGATGTAGATGGAAAGGAAGGGGATATAGCTAAAAATATGACATGGACCAGCAGAGGCTAACTGCAGCTAAAGGTCTACATAAGTATCAATTTTCAGGGATACAAATGGCGTGTTTAGTTACCATGTGTGTTTCCCTAAAAAAATCCAGGGATATCCAAAAAGGAAATGTTCTTGTAAGCAAAAGAGGTAGATCTGTATGGTTTTGTACCTCAAACTCCTCTACAGATGACAAGGATTTATACAGATCAGGGTCAGAAATTGTGTGCTTTAGAGCATGCTCGGCTGCAACGTATATCTCAGCAAGTCTCATAGGTCGGTCTATTGAAGCATCAAAATTTATTGGTGAAGAGATGGTTCGTGCCATTGAATTCGCATTTACTTTATTCAGTGAGGACATCCTTGATGAAGCATCTGAGGCTGACCTGTGAATATAAATATCAATTAGAAACTCTCTCAAGAACAAAAAAAAAAGGAGAGGAAAAGGTAATGACGATTAAAGAAAAGCATATGTGCACTCTTGGAAGTAGCAATGATGTTGTGTTTGCCACAATTCTAGAGTATATTACCCATCAATCAAGTTGGCGCGACCGTCAAACATTTCATACATGTTCCCAGCAGAAAGGGAAGCCCTTCGTCTATTAGCCTCGCGCAAAAGTACAGAAGGTTCAAGAGGTAATGGCTTCCTCTGAATGCCGAAGTGCTTCATTTTAGGAGTAGCTTGAAGGATTATCTACGAAAGGACAAACATATAATAGAAAAAATGAAGAAAAAAAGATAAAAAAAACTCCATGCCAGAGTTTGACCATATTTTTTTCCAGATTCACCAATTAGATACTCCAGTACAGTCTGGCTAGTAACTTTATGACCTATTGTAATTAGTAGAAAAATGATTCATACACCTGTACTGAGTAGTTAGTGATTTCCTGGCTGTTACCCCCTGTAATTAATGGAGAACTTGAATAATTCATCTCTTAAATAAAGCAACTCAACATTACAATCATACAAGCATGACAATGTCATTTTGTCAGCCCATTTTAATGGACCACCTCAAAGCTTACCTTTTCCTTCACAAGCACCTCAGGAGAAGCATCAGGTGGAACTGAAGGCCAAACTGCAGGCTTAGGCCAAGGTAACATGCTGAGTGACGCACTGCATAAAAGAATGAAAAACAATAAAAAAAGTTAAACTTCTATTGCTCAACATTTGTTCCCACATTTGGACATTAATAACTTATACTTTTTAACCACAAAGATATGAACAAACCGAGCCACACTCTAAGCAGATATCTCCTTCAAAATAGAGGTTCTCACCTGTTGACAGGACTTCTTTCTATATCTGTTCCAAACCCGACTAAATATGCAAGCCTCATGAACTGCCATAATAACACTTGCATTTCATTAGAAGTCCTTTCTGCAGCCAATTTTTTGAATAAAAGAAAAAATTTAACAGCAAGCCGTCCTTTATAAAGCTACTTGCAAGACCTAATTCATTTTGCCCTTAATAGGTTTTTGAGTCACTTCTAATGGAAAAGTAAAAGGCCGGAACATCACGCACAGTAAAAGCCAAGTAGTTCTCTATACCTAGAAAACAGAACAAAAGAGGGAAACATATTTACCTTATTTCGACAAGACGAATATAGATCCCCTTGAAGACGATAAAACTCCTTTTCTATGTCTGGTGGGACAAGCTCATCATAATGAGAAGCAGTTGCATTGATTAAAGCCAAGCAAGCAGTAATTACCCATACTTCTCGCATACAAAAGGGTAGAGCATTCTAAAAGGAAGTCCAGGAGGAGAGAGGTAAAAAGATCAATGATGTACACTCCAACAACAGGATAAAATAAGTAACATGAAAAAAAATGAAATTAACATACTTCATGCAGCTTGAGTGCGCTCGAGAAGCTGATTATAAATGAATATCCCCTTGACGCAACCTCAAAGGGACGCTTCAGCTTGAACAGAAGCTGAAATTAAAACATTTAGCAGGGAATTCACCAAACAGAGTAAGGATTCCAAGAAGATAAAGTCCAAAGGTGAATAAACTCTCATGTATTTTCAGAGGGAGAAAGTTCTGAGATGTAAAAAAAGGGGCACGGGTCATCCGGACTCTTCGTGTGACATACAATAAGCACATTCAATGAAAGTTATCTGATCTAGCAGTTGCCTTAGTTTTCTCTTTTCTCGCATAAATTATGAATCATTAAGAAAAGCAATAAGATCTCATGGAAAACTACATTTCCAATAAAACAAAAAGAAGGTGAATAAAGCCACTACAAAAAAAATGGTAAAAGAAAAGAATTACATAGTACAATACAACAACACATCATGAATGGGAGCAGAAGGCATCCTCTACGACTCTACTATGTATCTGTACACATGTATATCCTTTCTTAGGCGCTACGCACTTTTTGAGGGTGCATGCATAAAGCAGAGGTGCAGGCAATACACATGCGAAGCACTTTAATGAAGACTAGCAAAAATAACATCTGATCGCACATTCAATACTTCGTCAAGTCAATATTATTAAATAGAATCCAGTTTGAATTGAGCACAGCCAAAACCCAGTTCATAAAATACACCAACGAAGTATTTTGTGAGTGTAACCACTAAGCCCATGAATAAGTTATGCAACCAAGTTGACAGAAGGAAAGCAGCAGCACTTAATGCATAGTAGACCTACATAGTTGATAAAGCAAATAGCAACAGATTTTTTCTCTATGCAATAAATCACGCATCTTATTGAGCATGTGGTTTTGTACATGTGAATTAGTTCTCAATTCACACCTTTGATTGACAAGCAAACAGATACTGTCTAAAATCAAATTCTCTGAATGAGTCATCTTGAGCAATCTGAGTCAATGGCTTGCTTCTAGGATCTAGTAGCGCTGCTCGATCATCACCCTTGTCTACACCTCCAAAATCTCTCTGTTTCCCAGCTATATTAACTGCATTAGATTAATGAGGAATTGATACAGCACCACTCAAGAACACAGTGCCAAATACAAGTACTATTCTTGAAAAACATAAACAAGTATAGCAAATATTGGTTGAGGTACAAAGAAAATTCTAGGGTATTGTTTTTCTTTTCTTTTCTTTTCTTTTCCGTCGAAAGCAACTGTTGTTGGCTTAGAAACAGGACAGAGATGTCTAAGAAAACAATGTTATGACTAATCATAGAAAGGGTGCGCAAAATTAAAACTATAACCAGTACTAATAAATAATATAATAAAGAACTAAAATGAAATATATAAGTTTCTGTTCGTACAGATCCAACTTAATATTCAATCCCACTTGAGAAGATCCCAGTCCCAGAGTAAGAAAGTTGCATTCAAAAAACATAATATCAGATCTACCTTCCAAAATTGCATTGAACAAAGTGCCTTGCTCAACCATAAAAAGTTGAAAGTAAAGACATTACCTAACCTAAGGTAAGCAACATTGAGAATAAAGGTCTAGTCCTTGGCACATAGGATAGTAAGTAGTATAAGGTAAAATGGTTGGGAATGTTTAGTCCTTCAAAATTAGTCATAGGAAGAAGAAAGCTCAGTATGAAACTCTAGAGTCCCAGATCAGGAGTTTGAAACAGGGTGCAACAAAAATGTACGGTTCTCTACAGTGAGAAAGTAACCACCAAGTAATAAGTTTTCAACTTAGGACATTGTAATGAGACAGGAAGATAAATAAACAAATCCCACGAAATGAAAGGATGCATCATGTAGTTCAACTATCCTCTCAAATTTGGCCTACCCAGATCTAAAATATAAGGAAGGAGGTCAAGTAACATTTTTTATAGCTGAACATCCAAGCAAGTATCTTAACAGCAGGAGAAGTAAATAACATAAAGTAACACATATGTATATGCATTAGTGCATTAGTACCTGTTTCCAAATAGCAGAGTTCTAATTCATCATATTCACGTAACGCATCTTCATGAAGATGAGCCATTTCAAACATAAATGCCAAGCTTTCCTGAGAAGAGAACACGTTTTTAAAGATCCCAACATCAGTGGCAACTAACTAACTAACTAAAGTGTGAAGTATAACAGGCATATTGCTAAAGGAAGCATAAATGTTTAGAGTTGAGCATCCTGCTTTTGTTAAGGGGAGAACGTAAGCACTGTTTGATGCCATACACAAGAGTAAGAATATTAAAGGAGATTGTATCACATATATGCTTTCCAAGATGGATGAGGAATGAAAGTGGAAAACACAGAAGCCAAGATAACAGTTCCAACCATAGGCAAACCTTACCCTCCTCGTAGCTGTAATCCCCTACCACCATAGATTGTACAAAATAATTATGAGAAAACGGGGAATAACCTTCAATATGAAGAAATTACAGAAGTTCCAAATTGGCATGAAGCGCTGTTCACTGAGTTTACGTATCTCATCCTCATAAAACTGTACGCGCCTATCCAGCATATTTCTTACACACTCCATTACTTTAGATTCTAAATCTTCCCAAAAACTTGCCTCGGTGCCATGAATATCATATTTGCAACACCTGGAACAGTGTGGGAAGGAAGAAAATGAGAGTAATGCCTATGTTAACATTCATCTTCAACTAATAACCAAGCTAGTCCAGAACTAGGAAACAGAATTTTCACTACAAACACTTAAACTAAAATTCAAGAAGTGTGAGCTCACCTCTCCCTTTTCTTGGAGCTGAATTCAACTTCGAGCTTAGCATACACCTTCTTCGCCAATTTAGTGGCATTATCATTACTCGGATGTGCTCGCGACACAAACACGACAAACCATTCCCGTTCCTCATTTTGCACAATCAATTTCAACCGTGGCTTAAGTATAGTTTTAAACTCATCCAGATCCTATAACACAAAAGATGAGGACAACTGTTCAGTGATTCGTTAAAAGTTACACTCCTGAACTCAATTAACAAACTGATAAAAAGTAAAATACCTCGCAAGTGACAAAAACCACAGTCGCGTACGGTTCCCGGAACCAGAACAGCGACTGCTCTTGGGGGAAGCGGCTGCGGAGGCGAGAATCGGTAGTGAGGATGAATTCGGCAGGGAGATTCTGGAGGAAGACGGGATTGCGTGTCTTGTTGTTTAAGACTGCTCTTTTGAAAGGTAAGCGTTGTTCGAATTCAGATTTAACACCGGGCCAGAGATCGCTCACGTCCTCAACTGAGCAAAAGAAGAAGAAAACATGATCAAAGAAAGAAAAACGAAGAAGTGGATCTCGAGAGAAAGAAGCGGAAGAGAAACTGAAAGTACCGGCAATGACGACGTGATTACAGGAATTCTTGATCGTTTGGAACTGAGCGAGATAGTTCGCCATCACTGGATTGAGTTATTATGGATCTTATAGAGTCGTGGATGGAGTGGAGATGGTGATCAGGTGATGCGCATTTTGCAAGGGAAGGAGTGTATATCAAGTGTACGTTGTGGTGTGTGAGGTTGGAGGAGGTGGATTTGCGCTTGCGGGGATCTAAATGATGAGAGGGGAAATGAAATGAGTTTGATGATTGGGAATTTTCCGTCTCCTTTTTCCGTTGTGTTTTCCCAGGAAGGTTGGTGTTTGGACTCGGAGATTTTAAAAAAGCTACCAATTAATTATTATTTTTAATAGCTTTAGGTAACGTTTGGTTCACGAAATGTTACTTTTTCTCTCGGAATCACTCTTCCGAGAGAGTAATTAAGGAAAATGTTAGTTTTTTTGTGTTTGGTTGGGATTTAAAATTCTCGAAAAAGTAATATTATTGTGTTTGTTTTGTACTTGGAATCTTTAAGTAAAGTAAAAAAAATGACTACTTTATCTTTTTCTATATTTGTGTTTTTGTTATCTGGTTAATTGTCTAATTATTTTTTTCTATATATACTATGCTACACAATTTTTTCTAAACATGTTAGACTTTCTCTCTATTTAATTGTCTATCTTTCAATAATCAAAATATCAAATGAGTTTGCTTTATAACTATAATTTTTTGTAGGTTAAAAAACATGACAAATGACATAACCTTCGTATTAGAGTTTTTGAAAATTATAGCAAAGTATGACACATATTGTTTTAGAAATGCAAAAAAACATAACTACAACAATAGACAAGTTTAGGATCGAGATTTCTTGGATAAGTTTAGGATCGAGATTTCTTGGATGATTTGTTCCCGTTCCTAACCGTATTTTCTTCTGTCTATTATTATTTACATCATTACTACGTGATTTTTATGTGATTATTATAATTTTGATGTAATTATTCTAATTTTGATGTAATTATTATAATTTTTATGTAATTAAAATAATTTTTATGTATTTATTATAATTTTTATGTAATTAATTATAATTTTTGTGTAATTAATATATATATATATATATTTTGTAATTAATATAATTTGCAAAAATTTTAGAAAATAGAGAAGGAAGAAAATGCTTTATTAGGTTATTTTTTATATTTAGTTTTGGACAAATATGTCATTTAAAAAAATTACTTTTTCTGTAGAAGGGACCCTCTAGCGAAGGAATCACTTTCCCCCATTTTTGGGAAAGTCAAGAAGGTGAAGGAAAATTGGATTCCGGAAAAAATTGATTTTTTGTCGCAACCAAACACAATAAAATTCAGAATTTTAGATTCTCGAATCACTTTCCTTCCTAATTTCGCCAACCAAATGCACCCTTAAGAATCAAATTTATTATGTTTTTAAAA
This sequence comes from Viola odorata, assembly GCA_963691705.1. NCBI lineage: Eukaryota > Viridiplantae > Streptophyta > Magnoliopsida > Malpighiales > Violaceae > Viola > Viola odorata. The sequence goes on along the minus strand of OY829546.1, from coordinate 48,077,396 downwards.
TTTTACAAATCAAACTTAATATAAATTCAATTTATTTATTTTTGTTTGAGTTTATTTTCTATTTAATATCTTTTTCTTCTTGAGAGATGAATCATGTCTCATCTTGCTGGACCAATCAAAAGCATCCAGATAGGATTTGGTAGATGAGGCGCCAAAACCTCTCCTTTTCTCAGAAAATCAACTTCAGTCAGCACAGTAGCCCAGCCAAATTCCAACAAGCTCATGGCTTCCGCTTTATCCTCTTCCGTTACCACCTCCTATAAGCTCTCTTTCAATGCATCCATCTCCCCTTCTATCCTTAAACACTATTTCCTGCCGACCCATTTTGCGTTTCCACTCAATGGAGCTCGTTGCCAAGTCACAGCGAGATCAGGACGTATATCTAAGGTTGCTAAGGTTGGGTTTCGTATATCTCAATCATTCATGCTCAATGCTCTTGTTGATATGCTTTATTGGGATTTGTCAACGCGTGAATAATGTGTGTAAGGTTTTTTCTTAATCTGGATTTAATGGGTTCATCTACTATTCAGCACAGATTGTTGAACCATCTTAGCTTATGTTGCTGTTACGCAAATAAACTTAGGATCATAAGATGCATTTAGTTCTAAGGATTCAGAGTAATTACGAGCAGCGTAGTTGTTAGAATTCCAGGGGCTTTGCTGGATTCGCTGGATTTATTACAATTTCTGTTGGATGGGCATGCTATTTGATGGTGAATCTGTTGATGGTACCAACATTTGCTAAATGTGCTGATGTAAAATGCGGCTTCGAGTGCTAATGGTTAAAATGCTGGTGGAGGGAAAGGAGTTGCTGATGTTGATGATTAGTGGCAATTTTTGGCGATGTTAGAGGGCTGGCAATGGTGACTATAGTGCAGTAGCAATACAACTAGTGGTGTGGAATGATTGTTAAGGTGGCAGTAAGGGTCATGACGATGAAATTCTTAGGTTTTTTAAGTTTAATTGAGAACTTACTACTAAATTAAGCATAATTGTGATTCTGTACTGAGGACTGCAAGACTAGCAAATCCAATATCAATAGCATGAAAGTCTTTTCTCTTCTATTTTCCCAAAGTCACATAGTGCTTTAGATTTTGACATATGGAATTGGGCTTCTTAAACTTGAAGAAGCATAAGAAAATAACTACACTTGATTTTGAGATCTATGATTGCACATTTTATGGTGCTTTCGCTCTGAAACCTGGGCTCGCTGAAGCATCTGCTAATCTTAAAGCTGTTGCAATTTCTGGTCAACTTTCCCAAGCTGAGCTTCTGTTTATTAGAGTATTTAGCATAATTTGGCATCACATCTTATGTAGTTCCGGTGGAAACAGTCCATGATACTGTTTCTATAGATACTCCAATGAGAGCAAATTTTTAATGGTGTTGGAGGAAAGAGGTGGTTGCATTCCAAGTTTTCTTTTTTTCTTTCTTTGTATTTCTCTGTTGTTCCAAGTGATTTTGATGGAAGCTTGTGAAATAAAAAAAGTTAATTGTGAGATGTTCCTGCCTTGTTATGTATTTAATTCGCCATCTAGCAACAGATTTCTTCGAAGTTCCTATGACTATTGCTTGTTCAACAAATTATAATCATGTATTTTTCATTTCTTTCTTTTTCATGATAAAAGAATTGAAACAAAACCTCTTATTTCCAGGATTTCCATGAGGTTCCTTTGATTATTTGATGTTCATTTAATTACATTTATATATTGTTTTCAAAATCGACATGTTTATGTGTTGAACTCTATGCTCCCCGTTGCAAGGTACTTTTAATAAAATAGATGTTCAGTCATGTAGGAAGTTGCCTACAAGGATGAGTTTCCCACTAATCTCTGCACACCTGCTTTCAATTATGGAGTGGAGAAACTTAAAAATCTGGTTGCTGCAATCCTTATTCTTGTCCAAATTTCGTCACCGCTACCTTTGGTTGGTTGGGAATCTTGGCCTATTTCTCCAGCTGAAGCTGTGCTCTATTCTCCAGACACCAAAGTCCCAAGAACTGGGGAACTTGCTTTAAGAAGGGCTATCCCGGCAAACACAAACATGAAAACCATACAGGTTGGTTTAAGGAGTTGATTTTCTTACATCTCTTTTTTAGACTAAAAAGTAATCAATTTGCGGACCATCTTGATTTTTGCATGTAGAGTTCTCTGGAAGATATCTCATATTTGCTGAGGATTCCTCAGAGAAAGCCCTTCGGAACCATGGAGGGAAATGTGAAGAAAGCACTAAAGGTACATGCCATATCTGTCTGGTACACAAGTGCTAAAATGTAGAGGCATGTTCATTTCTATCTAGCTTCATCTTTTATGCAAGCTGATGTACTTGAAATTCCTTGCAAGTAGTAGTTGTGCCGATTTACACAATAGCTAAATATGACGACTTCCGTTTCTACTCCTCTCATGATTTCAGACAGCAGTTGATGAAAAAGACTCCATTTTGGCAAGTTTGCCTGCAGATTTGAAGGAACAGGGATCTGCTTTGTATGCCTCCTTAATTGATGGGAAGGTAAGGAATCATGCAAATGTGTTATCTTCATTGAGAATTATCTAAGAAACAAAGAGCTTCAGAAGTTGATCAAGCCAGTGCAGAATGCAAAATTCAGTTGGTTATATTTCTATGGAGTCACAAGAGTTGCTGGGGCATAGATGAAATAAGCATGCAGTTATAGAAATATAGAAAGTTACTCGTAGATGTTGTTTTTATGCCTTTTAATAGTTTTAGATGGTGTCCTGAGAGATTAGATGGGCAAAAAACTTGAGCAAAGGGCTTTATCTAAGTTACATAGTCTCTTGTACTGATGATATCTTAAAGGTAGATAGTCAGATAATACTGTAGTTTACACGCGTTTGTGGTTGAATTCGGTGGAAGTATTCTAAAAGGCCTTTGGTTTCTAGGGTGGTTTGCAGGAACTCCTTCAACGTATTAAGGACCAGGACCCAGATAAAATTTCCGTTGGCCTTGCATCTGCTTTAGATACAGTTGCAGAGCTTGAGTTGCTGCAGGTAAGCATAACTCCCTGTAATATGGGTTGACTGTTTCTATGAAAATGCATTATAAAAGGATGTTGAACCGCCAAAAGAACTGGCAAATATTCTAAAACTGAAATTATTGCCATGACACTGGAAACCATGATGTTTGCTGAACAATGCAGTTATATGAGACCAACAATCTTACCATGACTATTTGGAAATGATAGAATGCTCAACTGAATATATATTTTTGCAACAGGCTCCTGGCTTGTCGTTTCTGTTGCCTGAGCAATTCTTGAAATATCCAAGGTGTGCACTCAAGAAATATGCATTTCGTTATGATTTACCATTTTAACTAATATTTCTTTCATCCATAATATGTGAATAGATATGCCTGCCATCCTGAGTACGATTCAGAACACTAATATATGAAGGCAATGTAAATTATGGTGTATGTAAAAGTAAATTTCATGAACAGCTGCTTCTTATCGATTAGATTTGATTACTTGATTGGCAGTATCTGTTGTACACTGCAGTAATTGTGTAGATACAATCAGTTTGAGTTTGTAATTTACAAATGCGTCTCTCTTTTTCACATTGGTCTTTTCTGACTTTTGAAGTTACAACCTTTGCATCTCAGTTCTCCATGATGTATGGATCAATCAACTAGGCATATAATATGATGCATCTTAGTCCAACAAAGACACTTGCAATTTGTTTTTCTCTCTCGTTTTCATGTTGAGTGACTATGTGAAGATTTGGACATTTTGCATTGGTCTTTGAGATAGTTAAGTCATCCAATAATTTTGTCTCTACTGTTTCGCAAAACTAACTGGGGACCTTTATAATACAGCTGATAACCAGACTTCTACGTGTTGTGCATATGTCTAACCTGGATTATCTGACATTCTATTTTGTGCATGAAAAACAGGCTTGAATTTGAATTATATTTTACTTGCTTTATAGGCTAACAGGCAGAGGAATTGTTGAATTTACAATTGAGAAGGAAGATGGTTCATCATTTTCCCCAGAAGCTGGGGGTGAATCGAGAAAGACTGCCAAGATTCAGGTGTGATATATTTATAAGTGTAAACAATGGGGCAAACTTTCTATATCTAATTTTGTTACTTTTGTTCAATAAAAGGTACTATTGCTGTTCATAAACTTGTTTTTTTATCATCCCGTGCAACACATTTTCGTATAATGAATTCTTGCCTTTGCAGTATGATTGAGAAGATCTAATGTCATTTAAGAGCCAAGCATGACTTATGATTAATTGTTGAAATGTTGTTCAATCATTCCACCTTACTGCAATGAAAAAAGGGGTAGTTATTCATTTGTGGAATTATTAGTTAATGTAACTGTTAATAGGTCATGTTCCTCATTTGGTTCATTAAGCAATATCAAGGGCAATAAACAGTCTTATAAAGTCCCTGTCACCCCCTCCTTAGATATCTATTCACATGTTCACACCTATTGTTACACAATAATTCTTGGCTTGGTGCTAGTTGAGCTATCTGGTGGGAGGCTATGTCAGGGGTATCAGGCCAAGATGATCTCTGTTTCGTTTTAATCGCTTGTTTAGATGAATAACCCTACGATCTATCATTTAGCCTTTTTGTGCTATTCTCTTTGCAATTTCATGATCTGTTAAGGTTTATTTATGTCACCATTTTTCATTGATGTTAATCCCTACATGCAATGCGTATCAACATTGGTAACAAATAGATGGTGTTTCTTCAAGTTTATGTAGGAAAATGGATACTGATTGCGTTTATTTCTGTGGCTCAGATTTATTATTTTCCCATGGCTTTCAGGTTGTCATAGATGGATATTCAGCACCTCTAACAGCGGGGAATTTTGCAAAACTGGTAAGGTAGTTGAACCTCACCTCACTCCAAGGAAATTTGGGTATTCAGCTTCCGCTACTTTTTAACTTAAAACGTTCAAGATTGAATCACATGAATTTAATTCTTCTAATGAGACTATCAAGAGTTATTAGACTGTTTGTTCCAGCTTAACTAACATTCTTGTTTAGGTAGTTGATGGGGCATACAATGGAACAAAACTCAACAGCACCGACCAAGCAGTCCTTACAGAAAATGGGCTTGATAAGAACATCGGCTACAGTGTTCCCTTAGAAATAATGCCATCAGAACAATTTGAGCCTTTGTACCGAACAAAATTAAGTATCCAGGTATAAAGTTCACCTTTCTAATTTATGTATCTTGCTGCTGTCCCTACCCAAAGATAGCTTCCTTAATACAACTGATGATCATTCAACTTTTTCTGATAACCATATGGGAAGGATGGGGAATTGCCAGTTCTTCCGCTATCAGTTTATGGAGCAGTTGCTATGGCACACAGTGAGGTTTCTGAGGAGTACTCAGCACCATATCAGTTTTTCTTCTATCTCTACGATAAAAGAAATGTAAGTGAGCCCCAAAAAGAGAGACAACATTTATGAAATCCAGTTCCTCCATTGTAGAGTTTCTTCTTATTGATGATTATTGCCTCGTTTCTCCCTGTCTTATAGGCTGGCTTAGGAGGGTTGTCCTTCGATGAAGGGCAGTTTTCAGTTTTTGGGTATGTTTGATGGTTTTCTCCAGACTTCATTTTCTTTATGCATTTTGTTTTGTCAAAAGGCACATTTCACATTGTATTTTATTTGATACCTAATAATACTCTTTCACTGGCTGGCTCGAACCCTTGAGTTCGAGGCATGGGGCATGTGCACTTACTGTTAGACCACAAAGGCTTTGTGTGAATACTAATTTTTCTTCAGTACATAATTTCATTGTGCAGATATACAACGACTGGAAGAGACATTCTTTCACAGATAAAGTCTGGAGATATAATTCAATCGGCGAAGCTTGTGGAAGGCCAAGACCGCCTCGTGTTGCCAACTGAAAGTTGATGCATAACATCAGCTGCAGCAATAGCAGTACAACCATTCAATTCATTATTGGTAAAATTTTCCATATCGGATCGGCCTGATTTTCTTGGTGGAGGCTCTGGTGTATGTCTTTGAATGTCTGCTAATTGTCTCACCTTCACATAACAAAGTAAATTGCAGTAATGCAGAAGTTTCCCGCACAAAGAGCCTAGCGCTCGTAAGACAGACATCCTATTACATTATGAGAAAGCCGAAAAGCAACTATATAGTTTTTGATATGTTTACTCCTGATCAGAAGCAACTTTTCTACTTGCTAGTTTGAAGTTCACTTAGCAGTAGCATCCGGCCCAGGAGAGGACCAGTTTCAAGACATGACTCCTCTGTAGTTTCCATAATGGGCCAGGATTTTATTTGCAAGAAAACTAAAAATTATTTAAACTATTTTCAGCAGTATTTAGAAAGGTAAAAAATAACACAGCGAAAAAAAAAATGGTAGGCTATTCAATCTATCAAGTACACTCAAATTTTAATTTCGAATTTGGAGAATATCTTCCTTTCGTCTGATAATGTTTGATGAGATTAGTTTTTTGCTCAGAAGAAGCAAATAGGCAAACCAGAAATGCAAGTAAATCAGTTTGTCTCAAATTGAAACCAAGCTCTCCAAATGTAGAAATGTGTGACGCAAAATCAAAAGAAGAGACACCTTTCGACACAATATATCTTCAAACTCCAAACTTTTGATGTTAATCCTTACTAACACAGCCCCATCATTTCCATTAATCATGGCCACAATCTCATATTCTCCACAAAACGAAAGCGGCGTAAATCCAACACGGTATCCATATCTGTCCACAATTTCTGGTGGAACTGTAAAAAGTTTCTTCCAAGAAGATTTCACACCACACTCCTTCATTATCCAAAAATGATTCTTGGAGGACTGTCCCTTTCCCTACTCTTAGTCTTAGTACACAAACAGAGGAATCCTCCGATCGTACTTACCGTATTAGAAGAATGATCATCCAATTCCGGAAGCAGAAGGATTTTGAATTTTTCTGTAGCCAAATCAAGAACAACAATAAATTATAAATGTTCTTGAAAACAGAAAATCCTGCCAATCGTAACCTGGCCAATGAAGAGCTCCATCCAAAAGAACCCCATGTTCATCGGGTTTAATTCAAAAATTCGTATGCTGAATCTGTCTCCAAACATTTGATTTCCGTTGAAAAACATGCATCTTTCAATCTCTTTTCAGCCGTCGCATATTGCTGCCTACATTTGCTTTCTTTTCATTGGCATAAATAAGAAAGTAGATAACGAATCATGAATATGAGATTTTGCTCTATTTACCTTATAGAAAGTATTATTGAGCTATAAACTGGTTAGTACTGTCTAGATATACCATTAACCATTCACATCTTTCCATTTTTTTCCTTTGATTTTGTAAACATAACAGTGTTTGCACATTTCCTATGTAGCTCTGATTTGCTGATGATCATTCCGGCAGAGATAAGTTCTTTTCTCATTTTATATATCCCTGCAATGCTTCAAGGTTCCATTCTTTATATTAAGTTCTGGACAGAGAGACGAACTTATTGGGGTTTAAACTTTTTGAATCACTCATTTAGCCTACTTTTCTAGTTTCTTAATGATCATTGTTGTCTTGTTCCCATACCTGACCTCACTTATTCCCACACAGATAAAAATGCTCACTTGTTCTCACACCCGACCTCACTCTCTCCCACACCCACGCCATGTTCATAGCCTCGCCATAAAATAACACTCCCGAATTCAATTTCAGGCACGCCTAATCACTCTCATTGACGCTCACTCGATGATTTGGACGAGCGAAGAAACACACAATAGAGTCGCCACCCTATTATTTCTAAAGTTTAGGGAAATCTAAAGTCCTTAAAAAGGAAGAAAATAAGATAACAAAATTAAGGCATAAAAAAAAATGTCTAAACTTGAGAACTATAATTTGGGGTCGATTTATGGACTCGGGATGTTAAACACCCAAGTCTCATCATAAAAAAATTACCAGTTCTAAAAAAAAGGTGTTTAAAAAATCACGTTGAAAATTAAATAATTGGGCCTTTAAGGGGAATCGTCGCTTTAGTTTTTTACTTAGTTTGATTGATTTTATTCTAATTGTTTACTGAGTTGTTAAAAGAAAATAAACATTTTATTCTTCTAAGAAAATAAAAGGGGCGGTTGTGTACCTATTCCAATTAAATTTCGTCAAATTTAAAAATTAATCCGATTACATACAAAATCAATTATGTGGAATTACTACCATTTATTTATCTTGGCTAAAACGACGAACTACTTTCATCATCGGGCAATGCATGATTAATCCTATTAACTAAGTGATCCTAAGCAGGCATAGACTACCAAAATACCATTTTGAATAAATGCGGAAAAATACGTTGAAAAGAAAAAAATCGAGGAGTATGGTCGAAGCCGCGCACGAAACACATTCATCAATATAAGCATAAATTAAAATACATTCATCCACAATCTATCAATTAATCGAAGAGAAAAAAGAGATATACCTGACCTGCAAAATCAACAGTTAGTAGCAACAAATAGTAATAAGAAAAAAAAATTGTTGCAGATAATTATTACAAATTAATTACAAATTTGTAAATAAATAAAACAATCAAATTCCTCGCTCTAGCTCCGCAAGCCAGACTGCCACATCTAACTCCTTGTAATAATTAGTAACAAACGCTACACAAGAGTAATGGAAACAAAAATATCATAAAGATAAAGTCAGTAAGGGAAAAATAATAAAAAGGGTAGAAGCTACAAAATTAATACTGAAATCAGCCGTACCTTCTTTCTCTGATGGGCGGAAACCAACAACAGCCGCCCCAAACCCGCAAACCAAACCAGCAACCCCTTCCTTCTCTGGTGGGCCGACTCAAACCCACAAACCAAACCAGCAGCCATTAACCTGCCAACCCAACTACCTCACCCTATAACATAGCCCATCTTCTTCCTCTTCCAACCCAGCCACCACCGGCAACTACTGTCGTCGTCCCTGCAACTCCGACCATTGCCGGACACCACTGAAACCGACCCAGACCCGTACCAAAATCAATACAAATCAGAATCTAACTACTTTAATACAAACCAGTCCCATACCCGAGACCCAAAACTGAACCCGTACAAACAAACCAAAATCAAACCTAGATATACCTAAATCTACCCCTCAAACCTCATCTCCTTCAAACCCGAACTAACTTGAAAAATCAACACAAAAACAGCAACAGACCGACAACAAACCAAGAAAAGAAAAGAAGAAGGAATCACAACACTTTGAACATTTGAAGAGATGATGATGAATATTCAGGAATGAGGGAGAAATTACCTTGCTTCTGTGCTTGTGTGGTTGCCGAGAGAGAGAGTGACGGTCGACTGTGATGGTGTGGTTACCGAGAGTGACGGTTAACTGTGATGATGAAGAGAGTGAGAGATGGTTGACGGTGGTGACGTCGAGAGAGGTGATGGTGGCGATGGCGGTTTTGGCAGAGATGGGAAGATGGTGATGGGTGGTTATAGTGGTTACGGTTGAGCGGGTGAGAGATGGAGATGATGGTTTTCTGTGTTTGTGTTTTGTTGGTGAGAATGTGAGAGTCAAGAGTGTCTCCGTCCCCTCCTCCTATTTGATGCCGTCTGTTTTTTAATAAGGTGGGGTAGTATGGGTTTGATATTAAGTTCATTCCTTGAAGACACAAAGTGGTGAGTAGAAATGGAAAGGGGCGTGTATCGGAGATGGTGGTGAGGTGTAAGGTGTGTCCGTGAGCATGAGGGAGAGTATGTGTTAGTGAGGGTGAGGAGATAGAGATGGTCGTGAGTAGGGGTGGGCATATTTCGAATTTTTTGACCCGAATTTTTCGAATTTCGGTTCTGATATTTCGGGGTATCGAAATTTCGGGTTCGGGTATTACATACCCGAAATTATTCTTCAATTTTTCGAAAATTTCCGAACTCAATTCAACTTTCTTTCCTTGTTTTCTCTCTTTCCTTAACCCCTCTCTTTTCTTTCCTCTCCCCTCTTTTTCTTTCTTTCCTTTCTTTCTTTTGTTTTGGCCGAAGCCTCTCTCTTTCCTTTCTTTCTTTTTTCTTTCATTCTTTCCTCTCTTCTTTCTTTTTTCTTTCATTCTTTCCTCTCTTCCATAGCACAGGCACGGGGATTTGGGTCGGACATAGAGGTTCGATGGTTGATTTTGGTTTAGATTTTATTTTGGTCGGATTAGAGATATGTTGTGGTGGGTTGTGTTGGCAGATCTGTGGAGGTAGTGGCAGATCTGTGGGCTGTTGTGGTTGGTTGAATGGGTGGTGGTTGGTTGACGAGGGTGACCTCCAATCTGTGGAGGTAAGGTGTTGGGTTGTAGTGGTTGGTCGAGGAAGGTGACGACAGATCGGTGCAATTGCGGCTAATCAAGATCTTCGGGAAAATTCGGGTATATCTCAAATTTCAAAAATTCGGGTTCTAGTACTGGAAAACTTATTTCGGGTTTGGGATTTTTTTTGGGTATTTCGGAATACCGATACCCGAAATAAAAATTTCGGGTATTTTCAAAATACCCAAATGCCCACCCCTAGTTGTGAGCACGAGGGAGTGTGTGTTGGTTAGGGTGATAGGCGTGCGGCAATGGGATGAGTGTTTACTTTTATTATTTTTGGTTTGAATCAACGGTTATAAAATTCTCATTTGAAATCGATAAAAGCTCGAACGAAAAATAAAAATAAAAATATAAAATAAAACAGAAATAGAACGAAATAAAATAGCATGACAGAAACCAAAATGAAATAATAAATAAAAATGAAAATAGGATCGAGATTAAGTAAAAGCTGTAAAGCCGATAATATAATGAATGATGAATGGAAATGAGATAAAACTGCGGATATGCTATTACAAAATGTCAAAATTTGAATAGCAACAATACCAAAATCTTTTTCCTCAATTTTTGACCATTTTGACCCTGGCACCAAACAAAACTATGAGCAAGCTCCTGCTCTGCCAAGCTTATCCGCCGCCCTTCAGCTATGCTCTTCTTGGAATTTATGTAAATTGGGTACAACACCACCTATTTCTTTGTGTTAGGGTCACTTCCAGTTTCATCCATTCTCTCTTCTCTCCTACTCCGATCAAACTCCCAACACAAACCATTCAATCAATTTTATTATCATTAATTTTAAGTGTTGGTCTGAGTGAGTTTTGTATCTCAATTCCCACAGAAGCATCGACAAATTGACAAGTACATAAGACATCAGAAAAAAGAAAAAGAAAAGTAGAGAGATGAAGACAGAAAAGTCGCAAATGGTCGGATCTGTGAAGGAGGATGAAGATGCTCCAGCGCGTGGATGACACGCGCTTCCTTAAATGGTGGTTTCTGGATCGATTTGAGTTAAATGGTGGTTTTTACGAAGATAAGGTGAAGGGAGATTATAGGGCTAAGAATTTTACTTTTAAGAAAGAAGAGAATAAGATTCAAGAGATAAGAAAGAAAAAAGAAAAAGTTAGAGAAAGAAGATGGAAGGTGATGATGATGTCGTTGATAAAGGAGTGAGGAAGAGCAGTGTACTTCCTCTATTCCTTTTTAGTTGCGCTTTTTCATTTTTTATGATAATTAAGACAATCATTAAATTACATTTATTGTATAATTTTTAACTAAACTACCCTTATTAATTATGAATCATTCTCCTTTAAATTTCCTCTAAAAAGTGGTTAATTTAAAATTATTTAAGGTTAATTTTGTCATTGACTACAAAAAATGATCTTGAAAACTGAAATACGACAACTAAATAGGCAAAACTATTTCTTAAATAAATGACAACTAAAAATGAACAAAGGGAGTAGTAAATAAGCGAAAAGCATAGGATCATTATGGTAATCAACACTCACCAATAGTGTTTTCTTAAACTTTGTGCCCGGTCTTCAAATGACATAATTTGAAAACCAAAAGGAGTAGCTTGTATCTCCACCCGTTTAATTATTAGCTTTATTAATTCGCACCATTTGTTCAACACCTTGGACATAACTGGGTCAATGTGACTACTATATTTTATAAGTACAGAACTCTGGCCAGAATTAACGTTGCTCTTCACCACATAGGAGCCATTAACTGTTACAATTATTTTTGTCCTCAGCGAAACAAAATGGCACATAACTTTGTATGTATACCCCTGGATTTGAACAAGGAAGTGTTGCCAGTTTGATCCAAGATGACTCCATACCATATTCCTTCATCACCCATACATGTATGTGGTTACGCCATTTGAACTGGATGCGTTTAGTTGTCAGAATAAGGGTGGAAAGTGACTCGGGAATTTGAGATTTCGAGCTTTATTGCGTTTGGTTGCGATAAGGAATCACTCTCCCCCGGAATGCAACTTTCCTTGACCCTTTTGACTTTCCAAAAAATGGAGTAAAGTGATTCTTTGGCTAGGGGGTGGAGAGAATAATTCCTTGATGCAAGGAAAACTAATTTCTTTCTTAAATTACATATTTGTTCCCTCATACTAGCATTATTTAAAAATAAAAAAAAAACTTGTTCCCCTCTCTTAGTTTTAGTTTCCATTTTTTTATTAAATTTTCTATACACTTTTTTTTATGTGTTATTTTTTTTAGTTTCATATTTTTTTTAATATTTAAATTTTAAATTTTTTCTAAAATTTTCCTTTTTTATGTTTCAGATTCTTTTTTAAAGTTTTGGTATGATATATTTTTTAAGTTGCAGATTATTTTTTAAGTCTTTTTAAAGTTTGATAAAAACATATATCATGAAGGTTGGATAAAAAAGGTTTATAAAGCTAAATTTCTTAATCCACCCATCAACCAACCCCTGCAATAATGAAGAATTTGAAAACTTGATATTTTAATTGTTGAAAAATAGACAGCTAAATAAAACAAAGTCCATGATAAAGTATATAAAAAATAATAATTAGACGCCTAAGAAGATAACAAAAACACAAATATAGAAAATGATATAGTAGTCATTTTTCTTACTTACCTTGAGTATTTCCAAGTACAAAATAAACACAATAATGATCCCAACCAAACACAAAAAACTAACATTCCCCTCAATCATTCTCCCGCGAGAGTGATTATAAGGCGGAAAGTAGCATTTCGTGAATCAAACGTTAGTAAATAGATGTTCTAATAAAACTCCTTAATCCATTCCATATATTTGCATTTCTTTTTCTAGTACTTTATAACTTGTCATGGGCGCATGAATAACTTACTTGAATTTAAGAATTTAGATACTAATATTTGTTGTGGTTAAGTGATAAATGATTTATTCAGTATTAATTAAAATTTCGAATTCGAATTTTAAAAATTTCCTAAATCATATGTTAGGAGAATTAATATTCTTTAAAGATCGATAGAACTCGAATGAGATTAGTCTCCGTTGATAAGATACTCAGAGATTAAAAAAAAAAAAAACTAGCTAGCTAGCTGGCCAGTCCACATAAAATGTAAGAAAATCCTAAGACATTTTACACCCACAATTAAATCGAACTTAGAAACAAGAACATCCATGTCTTTCACGACTCGGTACACGTCCTTAAAAAGATTTTATGTGGTTTACAAATTTTGTTGCAGAAATGTTAGAATTTAGATTTCCAAACATGAGGTATTTCAGAAATGTTAGAATTTAGATTTCCAAACATCCATGGTTGTTGTGAGGTGTGTGGAGTTCGACCCAAATTCAGTGGTCGGCAATTCTACAATCCTGACCGGGCCCCAGCTATTGATGACGTGTAATTTATCTCATCCCCAAATGGATCCAGGTGTACCAAATACTGGCGAATTTGTCAAGCTGTCATCTGACCAATAAACTTGGATTCCTGGAGTACTCAATTAAGAACAAAAACTATTGTTCAAAAATGAAAAAAAGAAGTAAAAACTCAAAAACCATGCATTTGACTCCACAATATAAGAGGATTAAAAAGATGAATTCACTGAAATTTAATAAATGTAATTAATTATTTTTTATAAATTGTGAACACATTTTTAAAAAAGGTTAATATAATATAACCACTTTTTAAGATTTACAATTTCTAACTACATAAAAAAAAACGTCTATAGCATTTAACTAATGATATAGTAGCGGGGTAATAGTACCTCTTGTATGTAAAGACGAGTTAGATCTCGAGTTTGAGTTTGCCAACTTACAATTTCTACTTACGCTAAAAAAAAACATCAAATAACACCACCTTTTACTAACGTGCAATTTCAAATACTTAAAAATTACTAAGTATTTATGTTTCAAATATTAAAGATTTAGTACACAAACTAATAAATTATAAAGTAACATAAATTTTATATAGATAATTTACCAAAAATACTTATTTCTCACTTTTTAATGATATACTTAATTAAATCTGGTAAAATTCAGTTAATTACCAATTTATCTGATGAATGAAAATGAGATAAAACTGCGGATATGCTATGACAAAATGTTAAAATTTGAATAGCAACAGTACCAAAACATTTTTCCTGAGTTTTTGACCATTTTGACCCTGTCACTAAACAAAACTGTAAGCAAGCTCCTGCTCTACCAAGCTTATCCGCCCTTCTTCAGCTATGCTCTTCTTGGAATTTATATAAATTGGGTACAATGCTGATCGCGCGTCGAACACGTCAAATATAAGTATAGAATGTATATGAAAATGGGGTAGAAATACAACTTATCACTGTCCACAAGAGTTTGTAGATTATGTGGTAAGAGGATCGTCCACAGAGACCTCTGGGGGGATGTAGTTTCTTGGTTGACTTTCTCGTCACTGAGTTTGATTGGGTGTATCTGAAAATTAAGACAAGAACAAAAATAGTAAAACAATTCAAAGTAATCTTGGTCAGAGGGTTGGCCAAGATAGGGGGTCAAGATTGGTAAATCTAATAAAATGGAATTCCAGGTAAGGGTGATATGAGAGTTTCCGTTCTTATGACTCGATCACTGATTCAAGGATGTTCATCTCTGAATCCATAGTACTGCTATAGAGTGGAGGTGCTCCTGTTCACTCCTGACTTTCCTCCTCTGCAAATTACCCGGCGGGTGCTCCCTTTCCTGATAATCCTAGCCAAGGGACACCTTGCTGGTTAAAGGATTTATCCGTTTGGCTGCTGTCTTGAATGGCTGTTCGCTTCCTCAATAGTTTAGGGGAAGACAGTACCTAGGCCAAGTTGTCTCCCTATGGAAACCCTAGGTTGTCAATCTGGTCTTTGCCTAGATCACTTATTTCTTCTAGTCTGGCGTGAGACTAGGTACCTACTTTGCCTATCCGGTGGGTGCTCCCACTCCTTCAAGGCTGACTACAACTCTTCTCTACTAGAGTCCAAGAATGATCAAATCTTGTCTCTAGCAAGTTAGCGATTTGATTAAGATCAAGAAACAAGTGAATACGAATAAAGAGATTATTAAAGACGGTTTTGATCTCACGAGTATATAAGAACGAAGCTCATCAACCCTTACCAAGAATAGGTGATAAGATTCAATGTCGGTCTTGTAAGATTCGGAGTCGTGCCTGATCGGAACGGTGGCGGTCGGTGTCGGACGTACCTACAAAGCGCCGGAGGGGGGGCTCCGGCGTAGACACTCCGATGCTTAAGTCAGTTCGGGTTTTAAAAATAACAGAGGTTCGTCTGAGTGATCTCCATCTTACCTTCAGATTGGAAAAGTAGGGGTATTTATAGGCCTGTTCGGCGATACCTGGCGATAACAATCCAGGCGATGTCTGATGGTGACGTCACAAGCGATACCAAGGGGTGACGTCATGAGCGATATCTGAAGGGGCTGCCGGGAACGATAACCTCGTGGGCCCCTAGGATGGGATGGTGCCGTGCGTATAGAGTCGCGTGAGTCCCCCCCCCCCCCCCCCCCCCCCGCTGATGTCGACCATCCTAGGAATCCTTCACTGATTCTCGGGCGATATAAAGATATCTTACGGGTCTTATGGGAAATCGTCCCGGCGGGAGCCGCAAGTGTGATAGCACCGTTAGGGCTGTCTTGATTGTTATCATAAGCCCAACTGAAAACGAGCCCGAGTGTTTACCAAGGGTTGTCCATGTCTGATATCTTAGATGAAAACTTGTTCTTTCGTGGGGCGGTATGTCTGCAGGATCTCCGAGTTTCTCTGACTGCTCGTCGTTAACCGTGTTAAGTGATGAGCTGGAACTTAGTTCTGAAGCTTTCCAGCGAACAAGCGGATTCCGTCCTTCATTCTTATCTAGAGACCTATTTTTCTGAGGCGTTAAGAGGTCCACGAGAGACGCTGCTATTACGCTCGTGATCATGAGGGCATTGCTTTTGCCCGGCTATATTAGCCTATTTGACCTCTTGGCAAGGCTTACGGAGTCTCAACTTTATTCATGCCATAGAAAGGGCTGTTGATGGTCACTTGTGATACCGCCAAGGACTGCAACCATGTCATGTCGTGGCTTTGCATTCATTCCGGGTCCATCATCCTTTCAAGTGTACTGAAAACATACGGAGGAGATAGGTGTTTATAGAGAAGTTAGTAAACTTTTGTACTTACAGGGGTTTTGAGGTCACGCGGGCCCCGTTCTCCTCTTTCGCTTAAGGAAGCAACGATATCATCGCGGTTTTACGCCATCAGCTGCCTATGATTAGCGCGACTTTATACCACCAGATGCCTGCGATGTCGACGAGGTTTTACGCATCTAGGGCCACCTGCGACATCAACGCGACCTTACACTGTGGATACCGGTAACCATATGGCTTTTACGTAATGGCT
Source organism: Viola odorata (assembly GCA_963691705.1). Lineage (NCBI taxonomy): Eukaryota > Viridiplantae > Streptophyta > Magnoliopsida > Malpighiales > Violaceae > Viola > Viola odorata. The sequence goes on along the minus strand of OY829546.1, from coordinate 48,060,759 downwards.
ACCCGTGATATCGTGCCTTTTGGCGTTATTCCACATTTTATCTTGCATCCTTTCGAACATTCATGTCGCGGATGACATACGAGCATCAACCTTTGACTCCGCTTTAGGCTTATCAGTCCTTAGGGGTGACGAGACGACTCGCCTTTTGAGGACCTCTTTGTTCTTTCCAAGGCCTCTCTCTTGGGGCCTATAAATTGGGGAACTTTCTCCACCCACGTTTTCCTCATCTCTGGCAATTTACATCATGGATCATTTGACTAAGAATTTTATCCTTTCCAAGGGCCATTCTCTCAAGAACCTCAATGATGGGGATGTCGGGTTCTTGGAGAACATGTTGGTCAAGACCTCTGAGGACATCCTGTAGCTGTAAGGAATGTTGACCCCTCTTCATTCCAGGCTGGGAGCTACATCTCTGGAGGATTTTAGCCCTCTGGAAAGCGTGTCAAAGCTGGCTGCCTCCATCGCTCGGATTCAAGTGATGATCACCATGCTGCAGCAGCGCAAGGATATGCTGGGGTGCTGTCTGAAGGGGATGAGAGCCACCTCCCATGATCTGATTCTGGTCATGGATTCTCTGAGGGACCTTCCCGAAGTGCCTGAGGATGCTGGCTCTGATGCCTGATAGCGATGGCTCCCTTTGGGCCTTTTCTCTTTTCTTCCTGGCATGTAAATGTACTTTCCGGCCCCTAGGCCATAATAAATAAACTGGTTTTAGTACGCCATTTTGTAACTGTTCTTCTTCTTTAATGCGCCCTTTGTCTTTCTTGGAGATATTCTTAGCCCAACTGAAAACGGTTCAACCACTGGGTGGTTTTCTGATTGGTTGTTCAACATTAAATCTACGCCGCGGTTGTCCTGGCAACTGATTGGGCGATTTTGCGGTTTTCCTTGATCAGGGAAAAATCTCAATAGGCGTGACTGTAAATCCATATCTGCACTTCAGGCTGTACACGTGTCTTCTTTCAAGAGTCGGGTTAGAAGATCGATGATCCTTTCTTCCCAATTTTCTGGCTATTTAAGGGATCTTCTCCCCTTCGTTATTCTTCGTCCCCTTGTTGCTTTTTCCTTTATTAATATTCTGTGATCTCATGGCTGATTCTCATTTTTTAGATACGTTCGCCCGAGATTCTCCACCAACTCCTCCGACTTCTCCTGATTCGGATAATCCTCCTCCGTCGCCTCCCTGGAGGCCACCTGTTCGCCGACGGTGCCGCAAGAGGCGGAGGAAAGATGCTGCGAAGGCATCTAAGTCATTCTTCGATTCTCTTGCTTCTTTCTCTTCGAAGGGGAGAGAAACATCTTTCCCTCCTGACGAGTCACCGCCAAGGGCTCCTTCCGCCTGTTCAGCTGTTAAAGCGGTGTCGCCGTCTATCAAGGAGGAGTCGGATCGATCATCCACTCGCGTGGGAGAGAGGGTTGAGGAACCTTTCCCTTTCGCTGGCGAAGATCCATCACTTTTAGGTGAGGACGATGATGACGTGGTCTACTGCTATGGCATCTCCTGGTCTGATGGTGAATAGTTGGGCATACCATGCCTCTTTGTAGATGTCGTATGGCTTTCCCAAATAATAAAATGACGTTTTTATTTCTTTTCGCTCTTCTGCTGCTTTTCTTTCTTTATGTTTCCAGGATTATCGCGGGAGTAGGCCTTTCGCTTGACTTAACCGCTTTTCGATTTTCAGTCAGTAACTGTCTTCTCCCAAAAGACATTGATGACTGTCCACGCGTCCTTTTCCCTTCTGCACGAGTTTTGTTTTCACAAGCTGTTCCTTTTTTAGGTTTAACCTTTATAAGGAGTTTACTCTTCTCTTTTAGTATTTTCTGCTAATATTTCGAAATTCTTCGTATTTCCTTTCTTCTGTGCTTCTTTCTTCTCGAGGGATTTTATTGCAATTGCTTCGCCGGTGCCGACGGCCGATTTACTGGTTCTCTGCTCCAGGTATTTTGTTTCTCTATTGCCATAGCTTTACTTTCTCTTCCATTATGTCTTGCGCTAGGCCTTCTGCAATTATCGAAAATCCTCTAGATCCCGAAGTCAGGAGAGCTCGTAGTGTTTTTGATTGTAATGAGGTTTTGAGGGCTGAGTTAGAGGAGAACGGTATCACTTTTCCCACGGGATATCGCCCCTTTGTCCCATTGAAGGATACTCGGCTTACTGATGCCATGTGGGGGACGTTCCGGTTGGTTTATTTCAAGATGTTTACCTACGGGTTTCGTCTTCCGCTTCATACTTCTCTGTTGAAACTGCTAGACCACTACGATTTCAATCCTGTTCAAATAACTCCGCCTTCCTGGTGTGGGCTTTACGCCTTTCTTCGCTCGTGTGAGATGAAGCATATTTTCGCTCCATCGCTCGATCTGTTCCGCACATTTTTCACCTTGAGGTGCCATAACTCCTTAGTGGATATTACCCCAAGATGGAATGGTGCTCTTGTTCGGTTTTTCTGGATGAATTTTCAAGGTTTCGAAGAGAACGTGGACAACTGGAAAAATGGCTTCTTCACCCTTCGCTTTCCCTCTCGGTATTGGCGCGGTGGTTTCAACCGAAAGATTACTAGTGCCGCTTGGCGAGAACCAGATGTGCTGTCTAGTATGGATGTATCCAATGTTAACGCCTTATTAGAAATAGAAGGGCCTTTCCGCATTCGGGAATTTGCTCGGTTCAGGCCTTTGCCAGAGTGTGTCGTAGGTGAGTCTTTTCTTTTATTGCCTTATCGCTTCAACTTACTTGTCATATTAAAATATTTTATTGGCAGGTAACGCTGAGGGTCGATCCTTTGAGGAAAGTGACACTCCTCTGAACGTGGTGCCGCTTCAGACATTACCTCCTTCTCCTCCACCCGAAGGCTCTAGTCGTCCGTCTATTCCGCCGCGAGGAAGGAGAAACAAAACCGTCGCGACACGCAACACATCTGCCCGACCTTCTCGTTTCCTTGAGAATTGGCTACCATCTCGCGGTAAGGGAGTGGCCCCGAGTAATCCCGTGATTGAAGAGGTTGATAGTGATAGCGGAAGCATGGATACTGGTTCCGAGTTGCGTCATGCCACCCTTGCCCAACGAATGAAACTTAGGTCCAGAAAAGGTGATCCTGTAGCAGAGTCAACCGAGGACGATAGCGAAGAGATCGCTACCGAAACGGAGCGTCTCGTAAAGAGAGTTCGCAAAGAGAAATCTGACCCACTAGTTCCTTCCGAGGAGGAAATCAATGGGGTTCCTTCCGAGGAGGTTAACGCCTCACACGTTACGGGTCCCTTGCCAGTGACGGAAGTTACCAAGGTGCCCTCTGCCGTTCCTCCCAAGGTTAACGAGGCTTCGGCAGCGGTGGGCTCTCCCTTGGTGTCTGGCGGTCCTAGCTCCCCTATTCGCTCCTTTATTCCAGATGTGAGCTTACCAACTCCGAAACCCATCTCTCCTTCCCCATGGAAGCCTCAGCCCTTGTTTCTTTCTTCGATTTCGGGCATTGGTGATTCTGTAAAAAATTGCTCTCCTCCTTATATCGCCAACCTTTCCCCTCAAGGTCTTCAAGGCCCCATTGCTTATCAGCTGGACTTGTCTTCCCTTGGTACCGATGGTCTCCGTGCTTTAGGGGTATCGGATCCGTCATCACGAGAGGAACCAGTGGGCCCGATAGTGGGGCAAATGTTTACTTCTTCGAAGGACAAAGAAGAGTTCTTGCGGCGTCCTCCCGACGTACGCCATTCACGTCTTCTAACTGACATGCTGGCCTGCTTCCGCGAGTTAAACTACTTTTTCGAGGATCGTCGTGACAAGGTTCAACCTTCTCTTGATTTAAAGAGAGAACTAGATGCTGCTTTAGGGAAGGTAACGGAGCTATCGCAGCTTCAAGAGCGGACCCAGGCGGAGTTGGACGACTGTCGCGCTGAGCTTGCTCGAGAAAGATCAAAAGGGAAGGCTAAGATAGACCTTCTGGAGGCGGAATTGGTGGTAGCTGACAGAAAGAATATCTTCCTTCGCGAAGAGATAGCATCTCGTGATGCGGATTTGGCCAAAGTGTTTTCAAAGATAGCCTGGTGGAAGAACAAGACCATGGATATTTGTATCGCTGAATTTATGAGTCTCTATCGCCAGGGAACTGTTGACTCGTCAGTGCTGGCCAATTACGCTTCCAAGAGACTAAAGGATTTGGGCGAAGGTGAGAGAGATCTTCCTTCTTCTGGAGAAAAGTGGAGGGATGGTGATCGCGATGCTCGCGAGGGCCCATGATTAATCGAGGTTGCTCTATTTAGGAGATTTTCCGCTTATTTGTTTCTTTGTCTTGTAATAACGCCTCGTTGTGCGATAATACTTGTAGTTCATTGCTATTTGATTTTCATTTCGCCTTTTCGCGCTGACCCAACGCTATTCTTTTAATCAACGCCATCTTGCACTATCTCCTTTCTTACGATACCGCTCTTGTTTTCCCCAAGAGATAGTACCTTCTCTTCAGAGCATTTAATGCTTGCTATCCTTTCCTTAGAAAAGTCGTGATTGTGCAGGCACACGTGTCTATTTCTTCCAGCGCCACGGGCTAGCGTGCTTGAGAACTTTGCCTAAATCGAGGCGTTGTAGCGCTTTTCTAGGATTGCACTCATTACCTGAGTCTGTTCCTTATGCCGCTTCCACGCAACGACTGTGGCATTCGTCGTTTCGTTTGATCATTAGGGTTATAAAACTCAATATCTATTCTTTTCACTTTTCTTTTATCATCCCGCTTTCTCATATTTTCTTTTAGCCGTCTTATTTTCTGCCCACTATTCAAGGCTCTTTGAAGTGCTTTTCTCTGAAGGTATTTCCTTTCTCCTCCATCGTCTTCTTCATCTTTTAATTCTTTAAATTCTGCCATGGCTAAGACTCGCCGTACTGAGTCGAAATCTTCCGATGAGAAAAGGATGGATATTACGTCTAGTGTTATCACATCTAAGGCCGCTCTCCGCGAGCATTTGGCCGCCCATAATGCTGATATTTCTGATGATTATAAAACCACTGTTGCCCCTGAGTCACTATGTCTGAACAACGTTTTGACGGGCAATCGTAGGGTCATGTATGCGCAAATGTTCCGTTATGGCTTTCGGCTTCCCATTGACTCTTTTGTCAAAGAATTGCTTGTTGCCGGCGATCTAACTCCGGCCCAACTATCCCCAAATGTATATTGTTGTGTTTATACTTTTCTGGAACTTTGCAAATACAAAGGGATTACTTCCCCTTCCCTTCTACTGCTTAAGTCTTTTTTTAAGCTGATGAAATGCCGGGGGGTGATAACGATATCGCCCCATTTTGACGATGACTCTCTGAAGTCTTTTACTTGGAAACTCCTCCATATCGAGTCTTCCGTTGATGGCTGGAAAAAGGAGTTTTTTGTGATAGATCTTCCTGGAGATCTTGGTTCCTGGTGGCGATCTGGTTTTAATCAAAACGTGGATGACAACGTCTGGAGCCGACCAGGGACCCTTCTGAAACGTGAGCAAGACTGGTTAAACACATTGCTCAAACTGGAAATCAGCGTTCACATCCGTCAAGTGGCTTATAGAATGGACATTCAATCTTGTGTTAAACGTGAGTGTCGTGTTACTCCTTTCTTTGTTATCGCTGATACTAATGCTGACGCTATTTTGTGCTTTCGCAGCGACGGATCCCAACTATAAACCTGAGAGCGTAAGGAGACGCTTGAAAAGGGCTCAAGAGCGAGAAGAAAAGGAGAGAGCTACTTCCACGGAAGCGACTGACAATCCTACCGATCTTCCGGCTACTTCCGCTACTCTTGTTCAAGTTTCCTCTTCTTCGGTCGGTGTGAGGGATTCTGACATCCCTTCAGTCGTTCCCCTTGTGACCATCGCTGCTCCTCCTGCCCAGCCTTCTTCTTCTTCTAAGGCTCCTAAGGCCGTTGCCAAAGGAAAAAAGAAGAGAAAAACGAGAAGCGTTGCCGCTCTTACACCTTCTCCAAACGTGGCAGGCTCTTCAGAAGCACCTTGATTGATGGTTTATTATGGATGTTTTATCTTCTCTTTTATTATTAATTGAGATGGTAATTATGCTACTTTAAGTCCTTTTGCTTCCTTTCTTAATAAACAGCCTTTGGAGCATCAATCTGAAGGAAAGGAGCAGAAAGCTTGAAGATTAGAGCTTAAATCAATCATTTGGTGATGGAGTCCCGTTTTCAGCTTTGCTGCCTTGAATTTGGTCCATTCGTCCCTAGGCCTCGACAAGAAGCAACCTTCCGGAATCCCAGCTGGACTTGCACTGACCATGTTTTTCCGTGCTTCAATTAATTATTCTCTAGTGCATTTCCTGTCTTCTTGGGACTCATTTTTATCAGACACAAGACTTCTTGGGCCACTCCTTGTTATTCTCTTGAGCTTACAACTCCTTGGAAGAATGCAACAAACATTCTTCTTGATTTGGAGAGAATTTCCCCACTAGTGTACAAGCATTTTGAAGACAAGATTTTGGGAGCTTGTGAGCTAGTGTTGACTGACTTGGGAGAGGAGCGTGCAGGCAGAGGGAAGGACGATTTAAGGTAGCAATTTCGGACTGAAAAGAGAACAACAACGATCAAGGACAGTAGGAGGAAAGTAGAGAGAAAATCAGCATTTCTCCCATTTTCCAGATTTTCCAGCTTTTTGTATTTTCGGATTTCCACTTCTTGTATCATTTTCCATTATGTTTTGTAACTAAAAACCTCCATTCCTGGTAGGGATCTTGTGGTTGATGATTCCAGTAGGTTGTGAGACTCTTTGATCTTCAATAAAAACGTTTTTCATATTTCTCTCCTTCTTGTTTTAACTCCAATTTATTCATGTTTAAGTTTGAGTTTGGCCAACTTGGATTTTGATTTGAATGATTACAGTCAGTTCTCTTGTGATTAAATCACTCTTAGAGAACAGTTGTAGACAAATCAGCAGGGCATGAGGGGTATTTGCTTGGTCTAAGCTGATAGAAGGAATTGAATTAGGCGGTCATCCCATCCCGAGGCCTTGAGAAGGGCCGACCTAGGTGACAGCTGGGTCAAGTGCCAGACTAGACCAGACTCGTGGATGATGAAAGTATTCCCTTGTCTAGAAGAGGGACCTCACTGTCTTTAATCAATCTCTCAAGTGCTTCCATAAGTATTCTGATTCCTTTGTAGAAGGCTCTGCATAGCCAAGGCAAAGTGGCGGATTAGAATCTTAGGATGAACTTAGGAAGATTAGGGTATTTAAAATGAAGTGATTCTTTTAAATACTTTTGTAGCAGGTTGGGAATCTAGTGTGAGCTGGTTCCACAACTTCTTCTATGAAAACCATTTCGAAAATGTATTTTGTCAATGATCAACAAGCATGGAATTGTCACCACATAAGGATCTCTACTAGGGATTTTCTTTCTCTTTTGTATTTCTTTATTTCTCTACTGTTTTCTTTCATGCAATCTCATTTTCGTTCTTTTTGTTTCTCAACCCATCATACTCTCACCTCTTTGCTGATTATTGTCATTTGCAGGAGCAATAAAGATTGGACCGATTTGTCCCTGTGTTCGAACCTCTTGCCGCTATCTACATTCATTTGTAGTTTAGTGACCAGTTGTAATATTTTTATTTATGCAGGGACCGCGACACCCTCGTCATAAATTGGCGCCGTTGCCGGGGACAATGGTGTACTGATTTTCATTTTTCTTGTTTGTGACAATTTTCAGTTTTCTTTTTTTTATGAGCAATTTCAATTATTTTTCTCAATCAGCCCCTATTCCTCAAAGTTTTGGTGTAGGAGATGTGTCCAGCCATGAAGGATGTTTTGGTCCGCCACAGTGGGGATATGAGCCAAATTATAATCCATACATATCTACTCCTTATCCCACTTGGTGGAACCAACAAAGTTCTGATTATGGAGTGCAATCAGTTCCTAATTATCAATATTTCCAGCCTCCGCAACCTAGCCAAGTACCCAATGTTTCTGAAATTTTAATGAAAATCTTAGTTCCATTTATGCAGGAAACAGAGGAGAATTTAGCAAGGTTAGCGAAGCAAATGAGAGAACTTGCACTTGAGAAGGAAAGAGAGAGATACATACCTTCAAACTTCCAACCAAACGTGGAATCTGATGCCAGCACTGCCTCTTTTGTGAGCAACAAAAATCTGCCCGAGCAGGTCGCTTCATCTCAAGGCCTTGAGATGAACGACCCAGAACCAGAAACAAGCCCAGAAAATTCAGCAGAAGTTGCCACTCAGTCAAAGCAGTCCAATCAGACCCAAACTCATTCCAGCATGTCACTGGAGCAGGAGACGAAGTTTGTGGACACTTGTTGTAGCATCGAGCTAGAGGAGGATGCGAGGAGGATTGAGGAAGAAATCAAAGTGGTTGAGAATCCACAAACGGTTGTGTTTAAAAGGGAAGTTCTGAATTTCCTTGATTATATTGATCCATTTATTGAATTACCCTCCATTCACAACCAATATTATCTTTTTATTATGCATGCACCCGAACCAGAATTTGAATCATTTTATGGTTGCATGCAGATTTCTTTGGTAGGAGACCATGCACGAAATGAGATTATTCTCATCAAACTTCGTGCATTCAAAGCATTATGTAGGATTGGTTGACAAAGTGACGCTCAATGTCTAGTCCAAGACTATAAAGAGGGACGCTGCATGGGAGGCAACCCATGTTCATTTCGTTGTTGTTTTTTTTTTATTTTCGTTTTTATTTCTAGTTAATCTTTTTTATTTCTGCATAATAATGGATTTTTGGAATTTTTTTCAGTGCTGCCCTTCCGGCTCTCCTCTAGGCCTCGAGACGAGCTGACCGAAGCCTTCAGCTCCTCCCCTACCATGATCACTGCCCCGGGATTTATCATTTCTTTCCCTCTCTTTTTCATTTTCTGTTCTGTTTTGTTTGTTTGTTTGCTTGTTTGTTGTGTGGTTTTTCTTTCACATTGAGGACAATGTGTCCTTTAAGTGTGGGGGAGAGACACTTTCGTGTTTGTTTGTGTTTTTTTTTTTTGTGTTTTTGTGCATGTTTGTTTTTCTGTTTTTATGCATGTTTTTCTGCTGTTTATTTTTGGCGCATGTTTATTTCAATTATTTTTGCATGCGCTTCTGTTTGTTTTCATTTATGCATGAATCATTTTTCTTTTCTTGTTGTGTTTCACCCTTTTTTGTATAGAAATGACATCCCAAAACTGAACTCATGTAAATACTTGACTTATCAACTCTGTCTTACAATGCTAAATACTTCTGACCTTATAATTTGTACATTTATTCACATGGTTGTATGATGAGTATTGTTGTCCTAGGAAATATTTTGCTAGGATTGTACTGTCTTCTCTTCTCAAGACCTTGGGATGAAGCTCCCGTCCATAATATTGCTGCAAGTTTTTAATTTTTGTTTTTGTACGGCTAACTTTTTAAATTCTTTGCATGACTGCATGTTTGTGTTTTCTGGGATTGTGGAAAGGTATAAGAACCTGGAAAGGAAGGAAAGGAAAAAAAAATAAAAAATGAGGAGGAGAAGAAGAAGAAGAAGAAGAAAAAACAAAAAATAAATAAATAAGGGGGTATAAGAGGCCGAAGGCCTAGGGGAGAAGAAGAAGAAAAAATAAATAGGAGGTATAAGAGGCCGAAGGCCTAAAACAAAAAGGGGGTATAAGAGGCCGAAGGCCTAAAAGAAAGAAAATGTGCAAAAGGGAAAGAGGAAAGATTGGTGGTGTTCTTTAATTTTGTTGCTTGTATATTTATAATTGTTGCATGACTGCTTGTGTATTTTTGTGTGTGTGGCAGCTGCGTTTGGATTGTGTCTTGGGCAGAGAAGACAGTAGTTCTAGGGCTTTATTTCCTGGTTGAATAGCATGCTATCTTACCACTTTTTGAATATTTGCACATTTGTGATGTTTGGTGTGTTTGAGCATTGCTTGAAAGAGTTGGTTTTTGAAGTGTTCATATGAGTTCAGTCCAGGGGTTGATTTTCTATATTGGGGTGTATTTTGTTTTTAGTTCATGCTTGAGGGCAAGCATGGTTTAAGTGTGGGGGTATATGATTGATGGTTTATTATGGATGTTTTATCTTCTCTTTTATTATTAATTGAGATGGTAATTATGCTACTTTAAGTCCTTTTGCTTCCTTTCTTAATAAACAGCCTTTGGAGCATCAATCTGAAGGAAAGGAGCAGAAAGCTTGAAGATTAGAGCTTAAATCAATCATTTGGTGATGGAGTCCCGTTTTCAGCTTTGCTGCCTTGAATTTGGTCCATTCGTCCCTAGGCCTCGACAAGAAGCAACCTTCCGGAATCCCAGCTGGACTTGCACTGACCATGTTTTTCCGTGCTTCAATTAATTATTCTCTAGTGCATTTCCTGTCTTCTTGGGACTCATTTTTATCAGACACAAGACTTCTTGGGCCACTCCTTGTTATTCTCTTGAGCTTACAACTCCTTGGAAGAATGCAACAAACATTCTTCTTGATTTGGAGAGAATTTCCCCACTAGTGTACAAGCATTTTGAAGACAAGATTTTGGGAGCTTGTGAGCTAGTGTTGACTGACTTGGGAGAGGAGCGTGCAGGCAGAGGGAAGGACGATTTAAGGTAGCAATTTCGGACTGAAAAGAGAACAACAACGATCAAGGACAGTAGGAGGAAAGTAGAGAGAAAATCAGCATTTCTCCCATTTTCCAGATTTTCCAGCTTTTTGTATTTTCGGATTTCCACTTCTTGTATCATTTTCCATTATGTTTTGTAACTAAAAACCTCCATTCCTGGTAGGGATCTTGTGGTTGATGATTCCAGTAGGTTGTGAGACTCTTTGATCTTCAATAAAAACGTTTTTCATATTTCTCTCCTTCTTGTTTTAACTCCAATTTATTCATGTTTAAGTTTGAGTTTGGCCAACTTGGATTTTGATTTGAATGATTACAGTCAGTTCTCTTGTGATTAAATCACTCTTAGAGAACAGTTGTAGACAAATCAGCAGGGCATGAGGGGTATTTGCTTGGTCTAAGCTGATAGAAGGAATTGAATTAGGCGGTCATCCCATCCCGAGGCCTTGAGAAGGGCCGACCTAGGTGACAGCTGGGTCAAGTGCCAGACTAGACCAGACTCGTGGATGATGAAAGTATTCCCTTGTCTAGAAGAGGGACCTCACTGTCTTTAATCAATCTCTCAAGTGCTTCCATAAGTATTCTGATTCCTTTGTAGAAGGCTCTGCATAGCCAAGGCAAAGTGGCGGATTAGAATCTTAGGATGAACTTAGGAAGATTAGGGTATTTAAAATGAAGTGATTCTTTTAAATACTTTTGTAGCAGGTTGGGAATCTAGTGTGAGCTGGTTCCACAACTTCTTCTATGAAAACCATTTCGAAAATGTATTTTGTCAATGATCAACAAGCATGGAATTGTCACCACATAAGGATCTCTACTAGGGATTTTCTTTCTCTTTTGTATTTCTTTATTTCTCTACTGTTTTCTTTCATGCAATCTCATTTTCGTTCTTTTTGTTTCTCAACCCATCATACTCTCACCTCTTTGCTGATTATTGTCATTTGCAGGAGCAATAAAGATTGGACCGATTTGTCCCTGTGTTCGAACCTCTTGCCGCTATCTACATTCATTTGTAGTTTAGTGACCAGTTGTAATATTTTTATTTATGCAGGGACCGCGACACCCTCGTCACACCTCTTCCCCACACTGATACAGTAAGGGTGCCTTTTAGCCATGATATGCTATATTTCGACGTCTGTCGTCGTTTGATTTCTCTTTTCTATATTTCATATTGCGTTCTTGGCAGGACACTACCGTTGTCGCTACCTCCGTTCCTCCCTCAGGCGATATGAATATAGGATACGTGCTGACTGGTTCCAAGAAGAGACAGCGGCCGGAAGATGAGGGCATAAATCCATCTTCTTCTACCACCGGGATGGGGAACAGGCCTGCGGACGGGTTTGACTCTACGGCTGTTCCCCAGGGAGGGAATCAGTCAGAATTTTTGGAGAACTTGGGCACAGGCGATACCTTTGGGGTTTCGCCCAATTCTTTCGGCGGTCCCGCTCACGCATATTCCTCTAATCCGGGGTATCAAGAGGTCTTGCAGGATTTTTCAGGCTATCAGCCTCATGGCGCTTATCTTGCTCCAGGGGGTTCGTCCACCCAGGTTCACCTTCCTTCTCCTCTGGCGTTTGCTCCTTCGAGCATTCCTCTACGGGATCGTTATGGCGAAGGAGGTACCACCTTCAACTTTGTGGCGGATCTTAGTCCAATAGGTGGGGTTAGCTCTGTAACCCATCAAGTTGGACTGTATGATTTCCGTAACACCGGTTTGGTGGCATTGGGGGGTGATGGCTCGGATGAAGTTTCAGCTTTATTGGCTTCCCAGGTATTGGCGTCTGCGGCAGAACGTGACGCTTTTCTTTCTAAAGCCGAGTTTGATAGGGAGAACTCCTTGCGCACCAACCTTTTCACTAATTTGATGAAATTCCATTACTGGGTAGAGGAGGCGCGACGTCAGGCTGCCTCTCTTTCCTCTGCTTTGGAAGAATTAGCGCGAGTGCAGAATGAGAAGAAAAAGTTGCTGGAGGAGCGTACAAACTTATTACTGGCTCATCAGAAGCAGAAAGAAGAACAATCTGTCGCCTTGGCAGTGGAGAGGGCTAAAGTTACTGCCTTGGAGAATGAGAAGTCATCCCTGGCCAAGGAGAAAGCTGCCCTGGAGGAAGAGTCGGCTGATAGGAGCCTGTGGCATGTCGAGCAGACTGCCTCTATTTTGGTCGCTTGCTTTGAGGAAGTCCATGGGGTCGACGCATACAAACCTGATGAGGTCACTGCCGCCTTCGAACGAAGATCTGGCCACCTTAATGAGGAGGGCTTTCGCCAAGCTAAGGCGGCAGGCTGGAAACGGAGGCACCCCGAAGGTTGACATGCTTCGAGGATTTATAGCTCTTTCCTTAGTGATCACGCGTCACTAAATTTTTGTTTATTATTTTGACCACCGAAGTTTGTACTTTGTAGCCCCCTTTAAACATTTCGATATGTTCAAGCCACTTTTATTGCTGACTTTCCTTTATTTGGTTGCCTCCTCGCAAACCCTTTTGGCGTTATCTTCGCCATGTTTTCCCAATGCGCTTACTTATCCGAACAGATCCTTAGTGCTCCCACCAAAATTACAGAATTTGGTATTGGGTTAACTTTCTCGATAAGACTAGCGATACCTCAGCTTACGAGATCCTCACTCCTTCCACTGCCCGAAAAGTATTCTGCGAATTCTCAACTGTAAATCATCAGTAACAAAAACACGTTACGAGGGATAGTAATTACCCGTAGGAGCCTTTTCGCTGCCATCATAGGGCGTTACCCTGGAACCCGCGGGAATCGCTTTCACTATCAGCTCTACACTTCACCAGGGATTACTCATCTGGTTACTAGCCGGGATTTCACGATTCTCCGCGTTTCCCTAATTTCACGATCGGCCCTTAAAGTGCCTCGTCTTAGTGAGCTGTCGGATCGGGACGGCTATCACAAGGCTAGGGAATTTTCACTTTTGGGCGTTGCCCTCGCGTCTAGAACCGTGTCCTTACTTAATGGCTTAGCCATAGTAGCCCAGTCGTTAAGATATGATTCTTGTTTCTAGAACGGAGTTTCTATTTCTTTGGGGCGTGCCTCATCTTGTTGGGCCGTCTCCACGAGAACGGTCAGTACAAGAAAAGGACTTTTCACTCCCAAAGATACCGGGTGGTGCCCTCACTTAATGAGCCATCTGATCAAGATCGGTCATCACAAGGATAAGACTTTTCACCCCCGGGGGCGTCCAGGATCTTTCAATCCGACGCTAATTCAAGGTATGGTGGGTAGTGCCCTCACTTAATGGGCCATCTGATCAAGACCGGCCATCACAAGGATAGGACTTTTCACTTCCCCAAAATACCCCCTTTTTTATCTGCACAAAGACAACCATAACCTTCCACGAAAGCTCTCTCATCGAGCGTTAGTCATGGTTAGGGTTGACATAAATCAAAGGTGCAGATAAAATCAAATTCTAGAGTAATATAACTTCAAGCGAGCGATATTCCAAGAGTTGGATAAGGGTGTACCATCGAGAGTCTCTAGATGATAGGCTCCTTTCCCGACAACGTGGGTGACGCGATATGGTCCATCCCAGTTTGGACTGAGTTTTCCCATGTGTTGCCCTGCCGCTCGCTTGTCTCTGAGCACCAAGTCACCGGGTTTCAGCAACCGTTCTTTGACGCGCCTGTTATGATAACGGGCCATCTTTCGTTTGTAATGCTGCGTTTTCAGAAGGATTTCCTCTCGGACTTCTGGTAACGCGTCCAGGTTAGCTCGTAATCTTTCCTCATTTAGTTCCTCCCGAAAGTGAGCTACCCGCAGGCTCATGGTTCCAATTTCTACCGGTGTAACGGCTTCGGTCCCAAAGGCCAACGCGAAAGGTGTTTCTCCGGTGGTAGTCTTAACGGTCATGCGATATGCCCACATCACGTATGGTAGCTCATCAGCCCATTTATTTTTAGACCCTTCTAGGTTTTTCTTGATGTCACTAAGGATGCTCCGATTGGTTACTTCCGCCTGTCCATTAGTTTGCGGATGAGCCACGGAGGAAAAGCGTTGCTCGATTCCAAATTCTGAGCACTGGTCTTTGAAGAACTGGCTGGTGAACTGCGTCCCATTATCGCTGACAAGAATACGAGGTACGCCAAACCTCATGATAACTTGATACTTGAGGAAACACCAAGTTTTTTCTGCCGTGATTGTGGCGACCGCTTCAGCTTCCGCCCACTTAGTGAAATAGTCTACCGCCACTATCACGAATTTCAGTTGAGACCTTGCCTTTGGGAATGGGCCTAGGATATCGATCCCCCATTTAGCAAAAGGACAAGGGGCGATAATTTCAGATATTTCAGTGGCAGGCCGCTGAGGAATCTTGGCAAACTCCTGGCACTTAGGGTAGGTTTGCACATAGTTGTGGCAATCTCTTCGGATGGTGGGTCAGTAGAATCCGGATCGAAAGACCTGTGCTTCCAGGGTACCGCCTGACACGTGCATACCACATACCTCTTCATGGATTTCGTGCGAGGTGTGAAGACCCTCTTGCTCAGTTATGCATTTGGCGGCAGGGTGAGAAAAACACCTTCGGATTAGATCCCCGTCATAGTACGTATAACGAGCTGCCTGTCTCAGTACCTTCTTCTTTTCAGCGGTATCCTCAGGCAGTTCCTCGTGTTTCAAGTATTTGATTACGGGGATTCGCCAATCGCTCTCACACTCCTCCACACATAAAGATGCTTGCTCTTCCATGAAGGATGGTACCGATAGCTCACGATAATATACGCCTTTAGGTATGGATGCTTCCGGATTCGCGGCCATTTTGGCTAGATTGTCAGCTTCAGTGTTTTCCTCCCTGGGGATATGCTCGAAGCTGACCTGCATGCCTTCTTTCTTTATTTCCAACAATTCTCGCTTTACTTTGGCGAGATATTGAATCATAATGGGTTCCCGGGCCTGAGAGTGCCCCAAGACCTGGTCAATTATCAACTTGGAATCACCACAGATTTTTAGACGCAGGTCTCCTGTTCTTCCAGTATCGTGCCTCCCTTTAGAGGAAAGTCCTTTCCCTATTCTGAGTCCGGCTAGTAACGCCTCATATTCTGCCGCGTTATTAGATAACGGCTGTAGGATTCGAATGGCGTATCGCATTTGCATATCGTGAGGCCCATTTATAAAAATTCCAGCCCCTGCCAGCTCTTGGTTTTTAGCTCCATCCACATGGACAATCCAGAGGTCCGTGTAGGTTTCCGGGAACGGGAGATCCATATCGCCCCATTCCGCTTCAGGTACGTCGTCCAAAGGATCCTCTGTAAAGGTACATTCCGCTATGAAATCAGCTAGGATCTGAGCTTTTACGGACGGTCGGGACTGATACCTCAATCCATACTGTTCTAGTTCAAGCGCCCAAATCAACATTCTTCCGGAAGATTCAGGCTTTCGAAATATTCTTTTCAGAGGTTGGTCTGTGAGTACGATGACAGAATAAGACTGAAAATATCGATCCATTTTGCGGGTGGCTTGTATAAGGGCGAACGCTATCTTTTCAATTCGGGCGTATCGCAACTCCGCATCCTTCAGGACGTGGCTCACAAAATAGACCGGGCGATGAGAGTGGTTATCGTCGCGAACGAGGACGACACTGACCACTTCATCCGCGGCGCCAAGATACAAATACAAAGTATCGCCTACTTCAGGTCTCGTCAATAATAAGTCAGATGATAGGTAATCTTTTAGGCCGATAAATGCTTCCTCACATTCCAGGGTCCACCCGAACGAGTCTTTCTTGCGTATGATTTTGAAAAAAGGGAGACACTTTTCTCCTTGCTTGGAAATGAATCGCCCAAGGGCAATGACTCGCCCTGTTACCCTTTGCACCTCTTTGATGGTTCTTGGCGATATCATATCTTGTATGGCCTTAACCTTTGAGGGGTTAGGCAGGATGCCTTTTTGGCTGACCACGTAGCCCAAGAATTTTCCTGTTTGAAATGCAAACATGCATTTTCGGGGATTTAACTTCATGCGATACCTTTTCATCACGTCAAAGACTTCCTTTAAGTCTCGTAGGTGATCTTGAAAGCTTGCGCTCTTCACCAAAATATCGTCAACGTATGCTTCCACATTCCTCCCTATTTTCTCTTCGAATATCTTATTGGCCATACGTTGGAACGTAGCCCCGGCGTTCTTCAGCCCGAACAGCATCGCCATATAACAGTAGGTGGCCTTTGGAGTGAGAAACGCAGTCTTTTCTTCATCTTCCCGGGCCATGGGGATTTGATGGTATCCAGAGTTGGTGTCTAATGAGCTTAGATAAGCATATCCAGCGGTCTGATCAACTAACTGATCTATTCGAGGAAGCGGGTAGCAATCCTTAGGGCAGGCATCATTTAAATATGTGAAGTCGATGCACATGCGCCAATCCCCATTGGGCTTAGGAACAAGGACAGGGTTCGCTAGCCAGGTGGGATATTGAACTTCGCGGATAAACCCTGCGTCAAGGAGCTTTGCTACTTCCATATCTACAGCTAACGCCTTTTCATTAGAGAACACACGTCGCTTTTGCTGTACCGGCCTGGCATCTGGGTCTACATTGAGCCGATGTTCGGCTATTTCCCGCGATATACCTGGCATGTCAGAGGGTTTCCACGCGAAATCTCCTTGGCATTTGTTCAGCAGCCGGGCCAGTTGAAGGTTTTCCGCTGGGCTGAGTTTTTCACTGATCAGGAAACTTGCTTCCTCTATACCAATTGCCGGAATGGGTATCATTTTGTCTAGAGGTTGAGCACGCTTCTCCTCACTCGGCTCATAGGGATCCGCTGCTATACATACGTACCTATCGCAGCTTCTTTGAGTCATGAGCGAGTAGCATTCCGCCGCCGGCTTTTGATCGCCTTTTACGGATACTACCCCATCCCAGGAGGGGTATTTCATCTTTAAATGCTTCTGTGATATCACCGCTCCAAAGCGGTTGAGGAAAGGTCGTCCGAGCACGACATTGTAAGGCAAATTCAGATCTACAACAAGGAACAACAGGTTCTCTGATCGCTTGTAGGTGTTTTCTCGGAAATATATGGGCAAAGTAATTACCCCCGTGACAGGGATTGGAACCCCATCAACGCCGACTATAGGCCGTTTGCTCGGTGTTAACTCGTTATCAGGTCGTTTCATGAGATTGTAAGCTTCCAGCGAAAAGAGGTTCACCGCGCTCCCATTATCAATAAGAGTCCTTCTGATTCCATGACTGGCAATGATGGGCGTAACCACCAAAGCATCATTGTGCGGATAGACGACGCCTTTCTCATCCTCTTCGGAAAAGGATAATACCATTCGATCCAATATGCCTATCGCATCTCCTTTTTTTGTCACGCCATCACGTGTGCGCTTGCCTCCTTTCGCAGCTGTCAGAGGCTCGGATTCGTCCATATAAGGGGTTCCTCCCGTGATAATGTTAATCATAGGGATATATTCGTCGTCAATCGCAAGAGTTTCCCTATCTTTATCTCTGAGAGCATCATCCTTTTGCGGAACGCGAGGAGGAACTGGTGGTTCGTCTGCTGTCCTTTTCATGAGATTATTTTTGGCATCTTCTCTTATTTGGGTAGCAAATTCTCCTAAATACCCTTCTTCTACCAAACGTTCTATCGCCGATCTTAACTCCCTGCACGCTTCTGTGGAATGGCCCCTAGCTTTGTGGAATTTACAATAAGCATTTTCCTTTCTCCCTAGAAGCACTCCTGGTTTCGTAGGCGCAGGGTAACAGATGGGAAGATTTTGTTGTTCCGCTATCGCTAAAATCTCTGCCCTTGGTACGTTAAGAGAAGGAAAATCTGGGTCGTACGTCCGGTTCTTGTAAGAATCGCCGTGACGTCGAGAGGGGGAACCACCGGTTTTTCCCTTCAAAAAATGACCCTTCTGTTTGTTGGAGGCCTTGGGGATATGGTCTTTCCTCCTAGCGTAATCGTCGATAAAATGGTCGTCAGGTAGTAGCTTCGCGGGAGCAGTAGTAATTTG
Source organism: Viola odorata (assembly GCA_963691705.1). Lineage (NCBI taxonomy): Eukaryota > Viridiplantae > Streptophyta > Magnoliopsida > Malpighiales > Violaceae > Viola > Viola odorata. Next base: position 48,042,242 of record OY829546.1, on the reverse strand, counting down.
AGATGTCCCATGCGGTGCGTTATACGTCTTATCTCTATCTTCTTCCTCTTCCATTTTTTCGTAATTGTGGGCTTTAAGTCTCAACGTATCTAAAGTCACTGGAGGATCCACCATAAGTGCGTCTTTCAGCTTTCCATAGCGGCAGTTCCTTTTCAGAGCTTCTATAGGAAAATCAATAGTAACGCCCGGCGTTAAGGACATTTCCAAATCGAAGCGACTAAGAAATTCCTTTAAGGTTTCTTGAGGCCTTCGTTGTATGTCAAATAACGCGGCGGTAGATTTCCTGATTGGAATTGCCGTGCTAAATCTGCTCCGGAATTTAGATTCTAATTGTGGGAAATTATTAATGGATCCACCAGAGAGACCCTCAAACCAAAGACGCGCCACACCCGATAATGTCATAACAAATATTTGGCATAACGCCGCATCACTGCGGGTCTGAAACTGGACAAAATCCTTCACTTTATTAATGTGCGAGATGGGATCCTTGGTGGCATCATAAACATCAGTGGGAAGCTTCACGCGCCGACTGACCCTGTGACGCCTTATACGACGGCTAAATGGGTGGCCCGATGTATCATAAAAAATTTCACGCGCCTGACGCGGAGGAGACATTTCGGCCTGGTGCCCCCTATTTCGTGGTTCTGGCGTAAGATGTCGTCTAGGAGATCGACTGCGGCTCCTGTGCGAACGACTTCGATACCTTCGACTACTGGATCTTTCACTGTACTCGGGAGACAAACTTCTGTTGGCTCCTTCCCTCCGTCCGTCCCACCGGTTCCTAACCCCCTCAAACTGCCTGTCTCCTTGCAGGAGGAGACCTTGCGGCATTTGCGGTACGTAAGCCTCTACTCTTCCTTGAGTAAACTGCTCAACACTAATCGGGGGATTTCCCGCGGATAAAGGCATCTGGAGGTTTTCTGGAAACAACGGTGATAAAGGTCGATCAGCGACAATAGATGGTGTGAACATGACGCGGGGAGGGAGACTAGATCCAGAAGCACCAGGCGTGGCTCTTGCAGCCATTTCCGTCAAATATTCCAGCCGAGAACGAAGGGCCGCTATTTCCATTGCAAAAGGATGTTCACGATTAAGCACAGATCCCCCCGAAAGTGGAGTGGAGAAATCAGATCCCGCTATCTGAGATGACAAGATGTCCGTCTGCGAGGAGGCCAGTCCCCCAGCAATTCCAACCGAGAGGTCCAGAGATCCCAAAATAATTGGTTGTGTAGTCATAGAGAGATCAGCAGTAGCAAAAGGGAATAACTGTCTGCGGATTAAGAAAGGGATATTAGAGGATGATGATCGGATTGGCTCCGATCCCGTGATCATGACCGTTCCAATCTTCCGACTAGACGGAGCTTGGCTATTAAGGACGCTCACTTAATATACCAAAGCTCTCAATGAAAGCACCATTTGATAAGATTCAATGTCGGTCTTGTAAGATTCGGAGTCGTGCCTGATCGGAACGGTGGCGGTCGGTGCCGGACGTACCTGCAAAGCGCCGGAGGGGGGGCTCCGGCGTAGACACTCCGATGCTTAAGTCAGTTCGGGTTTTAAAAATAACAGAGGTTCGTCTGAGTGATCTCCATCTTACCTTCAGATTGGAAAAGTAGGGGTATTTATAGGCCTGTTAGGCGATACCTGGCGATAACAATCCAGGCGATGTCTGATGGTGACGTCACAAGCGATACCAAGGGGTGACGTCATGAGCGATATCTGAAGGGGCTGCCGGGAACGATAACCTCGTGGGTCCCTAGGATGGGATGGTGTCGTGCGTATAGAGTCGCGTGAGTCCCCCCCCACTGATGTCGACCATCCTAGGAATCCTTCACCGATTCTCGGCCGATATGAAGATATCTTACGGGTCTTATGGGAAATCGTCCCGGCGGGAGCCGCAAGTGTGATAGCACCGTTAGGGCTGTCTTGATTGTTATCAATAGGTGTTTAGCTACTCATACTCATAGATTGAGAATAAAAATACTTGATCGCATAAAAATACTTGATCCGTGAATTTCACAAAACTAAGAAAATTCCGGAGCAAAGAAATTTGTTCAAATGTCGAAGAAGAGAGAGTGAAAAGAGAGAGGGAGAGCTCAACTATATAGAGCTGAAATTCCCTCGTCTTTTTCTAATTCAAACTCCTCAAAATTCTAAAGAAATAATAACAATTGTGTTTGTTACAAGATTCAAAAGAGAGGGAGATCCTATCTAGGACTCTTAAATTAATATCTTCCTGACCCCTCTGACCTGGCTTGAAAGGTGCGCTTGCCAGCCCTCGAAGACCAAGTCAAAAAGGCGGCCCAAAAGGTAGTTGATGGTTGCCGAAACCGTCAAAATAAAATAATACAATCTACCAATGCACATGTAGTTTTATAACAGTAGCAAGTGGTAAAAGGTTCTTCCTTAGGGATTCAGTGGCAATTAATATTCTTTATAAATGACAAGATGAGTAACAGGTGGTAAATACCAATATTGATTGTTGTGTTGCAATTGCTTAAGAAACAGAAATAGCATAAAACAGTAAAGAAAGTGTGTTATGTGTGTGTTCAAATGTGATAAAATTCCCAGTAAGGATTCGACTAAGCACATGTATTAAATTAATTGATCATTGATTCAAGTATTTTCAATACCGAACTTATAGGTGGCTATAGAGATCGGGTGTTCACCTAAATCTCCTACCCTCCTCCTAAACAAGACGACTAAAGAGACACTCTATTAGAAGCCCCTAACCAGTTTGACAATCCTAAGAGACACTCTATAGGATTTAATCAAACGATTGATAATTCACAGGGAGAGACCGATCCCAAGTCTGGGATAAAAATCCTATAAACCTGACTCTATTTGTTTTCTATTCCGATCCGTCAATCAGATAGTTGCCTTCGCATCTCTCTTTACAATGTAGACTCCAAAGTATCAAGAGAAGACTGTAATTAATCAAATCCTATTTGTAGATGATCAGGCTTCAATAGGAATAAGATTAACTTGACATTTAATCAAAACAAACAGAGATATAAGTTGGAATTTAATGGCTGCAATTAGATCTCCCAATCAATTAATCATGGCAACGAATCGTTACAAGGAAAATAGAATTTAGCCAAGCATCATCATAATAAATAAATAAAAGAGATTGAAAGCATAAAAAGGAATTTAATTAATTAAAAAGGGGAAGAGTTAAGCAACAACTTTTCCAAGCTATGGCTGCTGTTCTATCCGAGAAGAAGAAGAAATATATTGTGTCAAAGATGAAGTATATTAGAGACGCAACTCTCTGTTCCCTTAAATAATAATCCCTAAAATAATAAAAGGATAATATCTAATATAATTAATTGTTCAAAATCCTAACAGAAACGTTGGAGACGTTTTGTGGCAGCAGGACTCCTTGCTGGAATAGAAGATCAGCAGAATGAGGTCTTTTAGAAGAACAAGACAGCTGGTCCACGCTGGAATTTCGGGTCTCCCTTACCCCAGGTCTGGGGTAAGGACACTTCTGGTGCAAAACAGCTCTAACTTGGCGATTTCAGCTCCTAATGAACGCTATGCTTCTCAGCAACATGATCTGCAAAAAGGAGTGGAGAACCCAAGAATTAGCAGTTTCATCGTCCTAAAAAGGGAGGAAAGGACGATGAAAATAAGACATTTTGGCGCTCAAACAGTAGTCAACGCTGATGCTCGAGACTGTCTTTGGCAAATGGATCTTGGCCAAGCTCTAGGCCAAGATGCTTCTAAGATCGATATGCTGGCGCGCTAACGGATCTTGGCCAAGCTCTAGGCCAAGATGCTCTGAAATCAATGATGTGCTCATGAAGTTGCCTTTTTCCCAGAACCAGAATAAAAGCTCTAACTGCAAAAGCATGGGAAATTCATAGGAAATCAATAGCTTTTCTGTTCAAATAATAAGTAAATGGACAGTAAAAATATGATGAAATAGAATGCAATCAAACGCCACCTATTTCTTTGTGTTAAGGTCACTTCCAGTTTCATCCATTCTCTCTTCTCTCATACTCCTATCAAACTCCCAACACAAACCATTCAATCAATTGTATTATCATTAATTTTAAGTGCTCACCTGGCGATTTTTGTATCCCAATTCCGACAGAAGCATCGACAAATTGACAAGTACATAAGACATTAGAAAAAAGAAAAAGGAAAGTTGAGAGATGAAGACAGAAAAGTCGCAAATGGCCGGATCTGTGATGGAGGATGAAGATGCTTCAGTGCGTGGACGACACGCGCTTCCGTAAATGGTAGTTTGATAGAGCATTTTATGTCCATAATTCCGCCCTCTTTTGTATGCCTTTTTAGATCATGATGCTACTTATGTTGCTGTGTTTACTCACTTTTTACAGATCTGGGCGAATTGAGAGGAAAATAAGAAAAGGATATTTTTCTATCACTTTCTGGAAGTAATAGAGCAGTTAGGCCGAGCAGCTGGACGTTCGTGAAGGGCAGCAGTGTCTTAGCAAGGAAAGGAAACCAGCGCATCAAAGGAAAATATCTGATTAATACTCCAGAAGTCCCAATCGCAGCAGAAGTCCTATGGGGAGTTGAATTCAAATCGGAATAGGAATTTAATTTGTAATTTTTCTATAAACACTTTTAGTAATTAGGTTTTAGGGAGGATCTTCTCTTCTTCTCCCCCGCTGAACCTTTGGCGTCACCACTGCCTTCGGCATCTTTGTTTTTCTCCCCAATAAACCGGAGCAGTTGCTCCGACCGGTAACTAATAAGATTTCTTCTTCTCCATCTCTTCTATTTTAATTATGCAACTTAATTATTTATTTGTTTTTATTATCAATATGTGCGGCTAAGTCTTTTTGTTCTTGGTAAGAGTAGATTGAAGGTTGCTATGGAAGTCGTGAGGTCAAATCGTACTTCATAAATTCTGTGTTAGTATCTTTCTTGTTCGATGATTAATTGTCAATTTACCTAGGTTAATTATTAGCTTGATCACCTAGTAATTAAACTAGAGTATTATAATTGTCCTTGTAGTTATACCTAACGCGAAGCTATAGGGTAAAGCAGATAACCATACTGGTCCTGACTGGAAACCTGGTACCCCCAGTTGGATTGAACAAGTCGTTAGGGCAGAGCCTCGAGCGTACTGAGTGTCTCGCCCTAGACACATCTTACCTCTTCTTCATGGGCATCCGAGTGTTGCCTCCATAAGCGTACCTTGGAGGACGACGGACTGTCAAGGTTACTCTATAAGCGTACCTTGGGGTAGCTTCTATTACGAAGGTAAGCAGGGGACCTAAGCGTACCTGGTCCCCATAGTGCGTCTATCAGCTCCGGGTAGACAATACTTGCACCAATGACCGGCTGACCATAATTGCAACCGGATTCGGACTCTTACTGGGAACTCTTGTCTCTTCTGATTACCTAATACTTTTATCTCTTCTTTTACTACTGTTTGTTATTTACTCTCGTAGTTAGTAATTAGATTAATTAAACAACTATTCAAAACCCCCCCTTTTGGTTACTTGTTGCTTGGATTACTTAGTTTGTCAGACTGAATTGAGTATTGATCCCTTAATCCCTGTGTTCGACCCTGCTACCATTATACACAATTTATTGTGCACGTTGACTGCAGGTTTTATTATTATTTTTTACGGGTTCGACAACCGATCAAATTTTGGCGCCGTTGCCGGGGATTAATGCAATTGACGCTATTTTCTTTTTGTATGACCAGGTCTTCCAATGCGACCTTACTACCTTTCGATCCAGAAATCCGGAGAACAGAACGATTAGCTCGCAAACTTGTTAAGCAGCATCAATCTGCAGCTCCTACATCGAATCTACCTGAACCCCCCTGATTCTTTGGAATAATCTGCCTACATCGATCAGCTAGATTGAGACGTTGAAGACAACCTAAACCCCGAACATCCCGCTATGTCTAACAACGGTGAAGTTGGGGATGGCGAAGTTGTCGTCAATCCCTGCATTTCGGAACTGAATTCTACCGCCGAGACCACTGCTGGGTGCATCGCATGGCCTACTGTTGCTCATGACTGGATTATCAAATCCTCCGTCCTACACTACTTGCCCAAGTTCCATGGCATCCCTAGAGAAAGTGCCCTTCGACATCTCCAGCAGCTCCATACCGTTTGTGAAGCTCTAAAACCCCCAGAAGTGGACATCAATCATGCTAAGCTTAGAGCGTTCATGTGGTCGCTTGAAGATGACGCTCGCAACTGGTTCTATGATCTGCCCGCCCTATCCATTACTAGCTGGGCCGACATGTTCAAGACATTCACTGAAAAATACTACCCCACTTTTATGGCCAATATAACCAAGAAACAGCTAGTCTCCATTACGCAGAAAGAGAATGAGAACATTGGACAGTACTATGAGCGGTTCAAAAAGATGCAGACTCTTTGTCCCTCGCACAACATTCCTGACCACGTTCTCCTTGGGTATTTCCACGACGGATTGCGAGGGCGAAGCAAAGAATTGATTGATATTGCCAGCAACAGTGATATGCTTGCCCTAACTCCGAAAAACGCAAAAACACTTTTAGAGCGTATGGCTAAGAACGCTGTACCATTGGACCAGCTAACTCCTACCACTCATGACGCTCGATCTGTTGCTATAGAGAACCAACTCTCCACCCTTACGGGAATGATCCAGAATATGGCCAGCGGCCAGCCCGTGCAGATCAAAGCCTGTGGCATCTGTAACTTTACTGACCACCCCACGGACGCCTGTCCACATATTCCGGATGAAGTGGATGTGAACGCTATTGGGAACTATAATGGAGCCCCCAGGAAACAGGATTCGTATACTCAGAATTACCTCAATGGTTGGCGCCACCCGAACTTGAGTTATGGCAACAATAATCAGCAGCAACCTATGCCGAACCAGATGCAGCCACAAAATCCATTCCAAAATCGACAGCAGCCGCCCTTCAACCTCCAGAATTTCAAACCTCGGTCCAATTACAATAACAATCAGCAGCAGCAATACCAAGCTCCACAGGGGCAGATGGGATCCCCTCCCCCAGCTGCTGAGGAGCCTAGTTTACGACATCTTGTTATTGATATACAAAAACAATTGGTTGCCTTATCTTCCGAGGTGAAGGAGCTGAAGAATGGAGGATGATTACCACCACAACCGGAAGCTAATCCGAAGCATGAAGCTTGCGCCATAAATCTTCGCAGTGGTACGCAGTTACCTGACCGTCAGCCGCTTGCCAGAGAAGCTGAGCTCCCTGACTCCACCCCTGTGGTTGAGGATGTTGAAGTCACTTCTGAAAAATAAAAGAAGGTTTACACTTCTAGGAAACCAGGTACGCCAATTAAGCATGACGAGAATTCTGAATTCTCTGACAAATTCATCATCAAGGTTCTCGAGCCTCTGTTTCCACACAGGTTAGTCAAAAAGAAAAAGGATGAAGAAGAAAAAGAAATTTTTGACTTATTCAGTAAAGTCCAAATTAACATTCCACTTATGCAGGCTATTAAGAATATTCCACGTTATGGAGCTTCACAAACGGTATGGAGTTGCTGGAGATCCTTGTGCACTAACAAAAGTAAATTGGCTAGCGTGAATAAAATTAGCGTGGGTGTTAATGTTTCTGCTGTTATCCAAAGAAAAATCCCTCCAAAGTGTGCAGATCCAGGAATGTTTACAATTCCCTGCAAGCTCGGAGGTACTGATATTGGTAAAGCTATGTGTGACTTAGGTGCAGGTATCAACGTCTTGCCCTTGATGATATACACCCAGCTGGAGCTCGGACCACTGAAGCTAACCAGAGTCGTCATCCAGTTGGCAGATCGATCAATAATCTATCCAGAAGGGATCATTGAAGACGTCCTAATCCAAGTTGGCAACCTACTCTTTTCGGCCGACTTTTATGTGATCAGCATGGAGAACGAACAAGGCACCAAATCCTCTGATGTTCTGCTGGGCCGACCTTTCCTCAGAACTGCACGTGCGAAGATAGACGTCTATGATGCATCGATTACACTCGAGTTCGATGGACAGATTATCCGATTTAGCATGACTGATTCCATGCGTTTCCCTTCTGAGTTTTCTAGCCTCAATTTTATTGATATTATTAACCCGGATGTTGAGGAAATCGCTGACTTATTTTCTATGGATCCTCTGCAGCTTGCCTTAGCCAACAGTGTCAACTTTGCGGAGATGCAAAATCTGGAATCCAAATTTGTCACCCCTCCAGCTCTGCGAGAGATCGTTTCTGTCTTGGAAACCACTCCTCATTCTCCCTTTAAGATGGTATTAACTCCTTTGCCCTCTGAATACACTAAGCTCCCTCCTTCCATTGTGCAGGCACCGAATCTGGAACTCAAGGTCTTGCCCAAGCACCTGAAGTATGCTTACCTTAGTGCCAACGAATCCCTACCCGTGATCATTTCCAGCAAACTTGACACTGAAGAAGCGACCGCTCTAGTTGCCCTACTGAAGGAATACAAGAGGGCTATTGGATGGACTATTTCAGATATCAAGGGACTGTCTCCAGCCTTGTGCACACATCGGATACACCTAGACGATGCTTGTAAGTCAGTTCGTCAACCACAGCGCCGTCTTAACCCACCAATGATGGAGGTCGTTAAGAAGGAAATATTGAAGCTCCTCGATGCTGGTGTGATCTACCCCATCTCGGATAGTACTTGGGTCAGCCCGATTCAAGTAGTTCCGAAGAAGACCGGTATCACTATCACCACGGGATAGAATGGTGAACAGATTCCCACGCGCGTTCAGAATGGATGGCGCGTTTGCATCGATTACCGTCGGTTAAACGCTGCCACGAGGAAGGACCACTTCCCCCTGCCGTTCATTGACCAGATGCTCGAACGCTTGGCTGGAAAGACGCACTACTACTGCCTAGATGGCTACTCAGGATTTCATCAGATACCGGTTTCCCTAGACGATCAAGACAAGACTACCATCACCTGCCCCTTCGGTACATTCGCTTACAGAAGGATGCCCTTTGGTCTTTGCAACGCACCTGCCACATTCCAGCGCTGTATGATCAGTATCTTCTCCGAGCTCGTCGAACATGGAATTGAGGTATTTATGGATGATTTCACAGTCTACGGTAATTCTTTTCCTGAATGTTTACTCACTCTATGAAAAGTTTTACAGAGATGTGTTGAAACTAACCTCGTTCTTAATTATGAGAAATGTCACTTTATGGTAGATCAGGGACTGATATTAGGACACATCGTGTCTCGCAAGGGAATCGAGGTGGACAAAGCAAAAATCGAGGTAATTGAGTCTTTACCGTATCCTACTTGTGTATGTGAGGTACGTTCGTTTCTTGGTCATGTAGGTTTTTACAGGAGATTCATCAAGGACTTTTCCAAGATCACGCAGCCGATGTGCCAGCTGCTTGGTCGAGACGCTGAATTCATCTTCGACGAGAACTGTAAAGCCGCGTTCTACCTCGTCAAGTAGAAGCTGATCTCAGCCCCCATTATTCGCGCACCAGACTGGACTCTTCCGTTCGAAATTATGTGTGATGCGAGCAATAATGCCTTGGGAGCTGTATTAGGACAAAAGAAAGACCGAGAGTTTTATGTCATCTACTATGCCTCAAAACTCATGGATGCTGCCCAACGAAATTACACAACTACAGAGAAGGAGCTCCTCGCCGTGGTCTTTGCCTTAGACAAATTCCGGCAGTACCTTTTGGGAACGAAAGTGACTGTCTTTTCTGACCATACCGCACTCTACTGCCTCTTGACCAAGCTGGATGCCAAACCTCACCTTATCTGGTGGATACTTCTACTTCAGGAGTTCAACCTCGAGATCAAAGACAAGAAAGGCACTGAGAACTCCGTAGCTGACCACCTGAGTCGCCTGTCTGCCCAGACAGACGACTCGCTTATTCCTATTCGGGACACTTTCCCTGATGAACAACTTTGTCTTGCCCAAGCCATCGAGTACCCCTGGTTTACTGATATTGCTAATTTCGTTGCCACAGGTCATTTTCCGGCAGATTCCTCCCCTTCTGAACAGAATCGTATCAGGAGACAATCCAGGTCCTACATATGGGATAGTCCCTACCTTTGGAAGTTCTGCTCGGACCAAATCATTCGAAGATACGTCACCACCGATGAGATCTCTTCCATTCTCAGGTTCTGTCACTCTTCAACAGAGGGCGGCCACTTTGCGGCAAAGAAGACAACCCTGAAATTTCTGGAGGCAGGACTCTACTGGCCTTCAATTTTTAAAGACAGCTACATGTTCTGTGCGGCTTGCCCGCGCTGTCAGTGTACAGGTAACATTGGCGCTCGAAATCAGATGTCGTTCACAGGTATTATCGCTTGTGAAATATTCAATATTTGGGGTATTGATTTTATGGGTCCCTTCCCTAACTTATATGGAAACGTATATATCCTCTTAGCGGTTGACTACGTTTCTAAATGGGTTGAGGCTAAGGCGACTAGGACTGATGATTCCAAAGTGGTTGCTGCTTTCCTTTGCTCTCGTATTTTCAGCAGGTTTGGAGCCCCACAAGCCCTCATTAGTGACCGGGGAACCCACTTCTGCAACAGGGTCATCAGCAACTTGCTCAAGCAGTATGGAGTCACGCATCGAGTCTCCACAGCTTACCACCCGCAGACCAATGGTCAAGCTGAGGTATCAAACCGTGAGATCAAGTCAATTTTAGAAAAGACGGTCAACCAATCCCGTAAGGATTGGAGTTTAAAGCTTAACGACGCTCTTTGGGCGTATCGAACAGCATTCAAGACTCCTATCGGCATGACCCCCTATCGGCTTGTCTTCGGCAAACCTTGCCACCTACCCATTGAGATCGAGCATAAAGCCTTCTGGGCTATCCGGAGAGCCAATTTCAACCTTGACGAGGCTGGACAACATCGCAGATTGCAAATCCATGAGTTAGAAGAGCTTCGTGATGATGCCTACGAGAATGCTCTCATCTACAAGGGTAAGACGAAGGCCTACCATGACAAACTTTTATCTCATAAATCTTTTGATGTCGGACAGAAGGTCTTGCTATATAACTCTCGTTTGAGATTGTTTTCAGGGAAATTGAAGTCCAAGTGGATAGGCCCTTATGTTGTCACAACCGTTCATGACCATGGCGCCGTTGAAATTCGAAGTTTGGATACTGGAGTCACATTCAAGGTCAATGGACACCGTCTCAAGGCATTCTATGAGGGGTTCAAGCCATTCGTCGCTGAGGAGATGAATTTTGCTGAACCACCTGACCAACCTTGATTCCAGTCGCTAGCGTCTAGGCCGAGACGTTAACCACGACGCTCCGTGGGAGGCAGCCCACATTTCTTACCTTTTTCTATTTTATTTTTTATTTATTTATTTTATTTCATTCTCATTTTTTTCTTTTCTTTTTTTATTTATTTTATTCCATTTCCCTTCTTGATTTCCATCCCGTGATTTTCTCCATTCCGATTCCCTTCCCATTTTATTTCTATTTATTTCCTTTAATTTTCTCTTTTTATTTATTTATTTTCCCTTTTTATCTTAGGCAATTCCCTTTTGAATTTTAAACTCTTAATTTGGATGGTGACAGGAGTGTGACAGTTGGAGTCTTGCAGTTGGGATTTGATGGACCCCAATCACCAGCCGCCACATCCGCACGTGAGCAACGGCTAGCAGCTGCCAGCCATAAAGGGAGACCCTTTTTTCCCTTTTCTCTTCACTTTCCCACTTTTCTTCCATCTCCTTCCTTGCTCTCGACCACCCTACTCCTACACAAACTCTCCATCTTCTCCCATGGCTCGCTCAAAGAAATCCGCCGCCCGCCTCAGCGCTACCCCTAGCTGGCAACCGCAGGACACTCCGTCCACCGTCGTCGCTGCCACTCCTTTTGCCACTACCGTCCTTGCCACCACTGGTACTCCACCATCAGCCTCCACAAAATCCAAAACACCCAAAACACGTTCCACCCCTCTCTCCTCGCTAAAGCAACCGCAGCCGACCACCACCGTCGCTACTACTACCCCAGCTGCTCCGACGACCACCACCTCTGTCGTACCCACCGTCTCCCCTGCCAAACAGACACCACCAACCCCAACGGTCGTCAAGACACCAATGGCCAGACCACTCATCACCTCCCAAACCCTCGCCTCCAAAACAAACTACTCCTAAAACCACCGTCACTCCCCCAAAAGCCCCTCTAGCCGATGATGAGTCTTCGTCCGGTGAGTATGAAACTGGTTCCGAGGAATCAGCGGACTCCATCGAAACTGCCACCACCGACCAGCCCGCTCCCTCGACCACAGTGTCGTCGAGTGCCTCCGGTACGGCGACCGTTGACGCTTCCACTGCCGCAGCTGAGTCTGGCTATTCCTCGGGTGAGGAGGAATCCGGGGAGAAGGATGAGGAATCTGGTGAAGATTCCGGTGAAGAAGTAGGATCCGAAGAAGACTCAGAGGAGGCTGCCGATGATACTCCTAAGGACCAACCCAAGACGACGGCCGCCCAGAGCAAAACCACCACTCCAACGTCCGATGTCCAGATCACTGGATCTGTCCCAGGTCCCAGCGGCTTGCCCATGGGCCGTAGCATGACCTCCCGTGGCCGCTTGATCGAGCCGGTCTGCTACGCCGAGGGCAAACAAAAGACAGTGCAACTTCAGGTCCCTCTCGAATCCGAAGACGACTCCGAGGATGAGCCCTTTGTCCCTCCGACCGCTGAGATGACCGAGGATACCTCTATGGACATTGAGGAACCATTGCCCGTTCGCCCAAAGTGAAAGGGCCCTGCCACGCCAACTGCTTCTTCTCAGCACAGAAAATCAGCTCGCATCACCAACAGCTAGGCCAAGGTGCAGATGCCCACTCCTGCCGCCCATTCTGCACACGCTAGAGCAGGCGCAGCCGCGCCCCTTGCCCAGGTAACACCTGACCTTGCTCATTTGCATGGATGGCTGAACTTCCCTGATAAGCCCAGCAATGATAGGTTGTTAGCCTTGCACGGTATGCTCGTTTCTCCTTGCGCTAAAATTGATTCTGAATTTTGTGAGAGAATGGGCATAGCTGTTAGGATGAATGTGTTGATTGATAATATTGGCTGGCGCCCCTTGTTTGGTCTTGTGCACCCCACTTTCCTTGAATTAAGCCATGAATTCTTTACTTCTTTTTGGTTTGATACTGCCACACTTAAACGAAAGGGAAAGGGTAGCTTGCATTTAAGGGCAGATAGGGTAGTTAATTTTCCTTTGATGGATATTTGGGAGCACCTTTCTGTTGATAAATTTAATGTCATGCTCGGCTTTGTCAAGCAATCCGATTTGGGTGCCCCTTGGTATTTTGGTGCATTTGCTGCATACCCTCCTGAATTCGATGTCACCAGTGCCTTTAAATAGCTTACCAGCAATCCCAATGCCAAGTACACTTCCCGTAAGTCTAAAGGCTATGAGCTGCGTGACCCAGTCCTTCGTGTACTTCACCGTTTCCTTGCTCTCACCTTCACGGGCAAGATGCAGTCCTCGGGTGACACCCTTTCTGTCCAGGAATTATTCTTTTTGTGGTGCATGCATAACGGCTATAAGGCCAACCTAGGATACTGGATTGCACATGAATTAAATGCTATTATTACTTGCAACCAAAATCCTATTCTTGGTTCCCTTATTACTCGTTTGGCTGTTGAGAATCGTGGTCTTGATGTATCCAATTGTGACCTGTATGTGCCTGTTGATTTTAAATTATTTGATGCCCGTACCCTTGATGGTATGGGCCATTTGCGCTTGAAATGTCGTGTTTTGTGTTTCAGTAAGGGATACACTGGCGACGCGAAGAGAGTCTGGAGTGCCCAGAACGGAGGAGTTTACGAGTGGCCTGACCTGTCTGCAGATTCACCTCTTCCCTCCCCTGTTCAGTCTCCACCTCACGATGAGCGTCCCAGGCAAGCTGTTCCTGACAATGCCGATGCCTCGCCTACTGCTGCTGCCATCGCCGAGACGAATGCCTTACTCCGGACGGTAACCTCCCTTCTCCAGAACCTTCCCGATGAGCTGGCTTCGAGGTTGCATCCTCCAGCTAGTCCATGACCCTCTCCCCCAAACTCTTCTATCTCTTTGCCTTCGGGCTCATTTTGTACTTTAATTTCTCGGTGAACAATTTCCTTTCCCCCTTTCTCTATTTTCTTTGAACTCCATTTGTTTGATTCCTTTCTCCACACCGAGGACGGTGTTTTGCTTTAGTGTGGGGATAGGTTTCATACTTTTATGATATGTTTTGTGTGCATTTTAGCATATTTTTGCATGACTGTTTGATTATTATCGTATTGCATGACTGTTTGCCCTGCATATGCATGTTTTTGCCCTGATTTGAATTTCCCTCAAAAGATTTTCAACTGTTTACACTACCCCCGCTTTTAAACTCACATTTGATGGAATGCACAGAGTAGGCCCACTTCACACAGAATCTTCACCCACTGCACCAAAACCACTTGCACACCATACTGCCTGTTAACTCTTATGACTGCGTCTTGCCCTAGCTGCTTGCAATCAATGAATTTTTCTCCTGTGAGTGTTTGAGCTTTCATGCCGTACTTTATTTCTGAGTGGATGCATGATTTATGTGCGGGCCGAATTTGCATGAGACCCCTAGGGTATAGACATGATTAGACATGGGAATGCGATGATACAATTAGGAACTTTGCACTTTTCTTTGTTATCTTTTTTTCTTGCTTTTTATCTCCTTACCCGTACTGCTCACACCTTTCTTTCACTACCCTTCTAACTGCTTGAGCCATCCCTTTCTTTTCTTAGCAGGTGAGAGATGCCTCCGGTAGTGGTAAGGTGAGATAGAGGAAATTAACATCTTCAATGTGGGGGTATTGAGCTGCTTGACCCAGACACTGAGAGTAGACCAAGAAGCTGAAAACAGAAAAGTTGCAGAGATTTGAGCTATGAAGGTTTAAACTGCTACATCGAGATGCTGGAAGCAGTTAAATGGCAACTACCACAGAGCGCATCAGATAGACAAAAGCTCTAGTGTGGGGATTCTTGGCGACTCGGCTTGGATATTCAAAAAACAAATCAAAGCACTCCAGTAAGCAATATGGAGATCAACTGCTAGGCCGAGCCGTTTGCATCATGTACGTACTAAAGATCAGACGCCCGAGGAAAATTTTGCTGCTCCAAGTTCAACAATCCCGAGTATCATACATGTCTCCTCTCTGCTTAAAATCAAATTCTTCTTCCCCAAAAAATAATAAAAAAAAATTAATAATAAAGCGTTTGAGCAGAAGGGAGTACAACCTAGAACTGGAGCAGAGCACTTCAAAGATCAGAAGACCGACGACACTTTCCACATAAGATACCCCCACTCTCCTTCAGCGTTCTCTATCTTGCCTTTGTCACTGCCATCAGGAGGTCTTTCTCACCGACTTGTCTTTTTCCAGCTAAGAAACGTCTATCCTTCCTTCTCTACTTTGAACCCTCTTCTTCAACATCTCATTTTTGCTTTACCCTTGCAAGATCCCTATGATCATATGATTGCCCATGCGTGTGTCCTTTGTACTCGAGTCGCTATTGCAAATTTAGTTTTGTGCATGATCATTCGCATTGATGAGTTATAAACACCTAACTCTGTTTTTGAGCGTGAGTGACAAACACCATATCTTGTAAGGATTGCTTGCAACAGCCTGATGTAGGAAAGCTATTCTTCTGGTTTCGTTATTCCTTTAGAATAGTGCAGAGTTCATCTAGGCTGGAGGGTGGTGTACTGCTTGGTCGAGACATAAGTGGTGGTGTAAGTAACTCTGTGTGTCGTGGATTGAGGCTGAGTGTTCCTGACGAGGTGATGCTTTCTAATTTTAATGCTCGAGGGCGAGCATCGGGGTAGTGTGGGGATGTTTGATAGAGCGTTTTATGTCCATAATTCCGCCCTCTTTTGTATGCCTTTTTAGATCATGATGCTACTTATGTTGCTGTGTTTACTCACTTTTTACAGATCTGGGCGAATTGAGAGGAAAATACAAAAATGACGTTTTTCTATCACTTTCTGGAAGTAATAGAGCAACTAGGCCGAGCAGCTGGACGTTCACGAAGGGCAGCAGTGTCTTAGCGAGGAAAGGAAACCAGCGCATCAAAGGAAAATATCGGATTAATACTCCAGAAGTCCCAATCGCAGCAGAAGTCCTATGGGGAGTTGAATTCAAATCGGAATAGGAATTTAATTTTTAATTTTTCTATAAATACTTTTTGTAATTAGGTTTTAGGGAGGATCTTCTCTTCTTCTCCCCCGCTGAACCTTTGGCGTCACCACTGCCTTCGGCATCTTTGTTTTTCTCCCCAATAAACCGGAGCAGTTGCTCCGGCCGGTAACTAATAAGATTTCTTCTTCTCCATCTCTTCTATTTTAATTATGCAACTTAATTATTTATTTGTTTTTATTATCAATATGTGCGGCTAAGTCTTTTTGTTCTTGATAAGAGTCGATTGAAGGTTGTAAGGGAAGTCGTGAGGTCAAATCGTACTTTATAAATTCTGTGTTGGTATCTTTATTGTTCGATGATTAATTGTCAATTTACCTAGGTTAATTATTAGCTTGATCACCCAGTAATTGAACTAGAGTATTATAATCGTCCTTGTAGTTATACCTAACGCGAAGCTGCAGGGTAAAGCAGATAACCATACTGGTCCTGACTGGAAACCTAGTACCCCCAGTTGGATTGAACAAGTCGTTAGGGCAGAGCCTCGAGCGTACTGAGTGTCTCACCCTAGACGCATCTTACCTCTTCTTCATAGGCATCCGAGTGTTGCCTCTATAAGCGTACCTTGGAGGACGACGGACTATCAAGGTTACTCCATAAGCGTACCTTGGGGTAGCTTCTATTACGAAGGTAAGCAGGGGACCTAAGCGTACCTGGTCCCCATAGTGCGTCTATCAGCTCCGGGTAGACAATACTTGCACCAATGACCGACTGACCATAATTGCAACCGGATTCAGACTCTTACTGGGAACTCTTGTCTCTTCTGATTACCTAATACTTTTATCTCTTCTTTTACTACTGTTTGTTATTTACTCTCGTAGTTAGTAATTAGATTAATTAAACAACTATTCAAAACCCCCCCTTTTGGTTACTTGTTGCTTGGATTACTTAGTTTGTCAGACTGAATTGAGTGTTGATCCCTTAATCCCTGTGTTTGACCCTGCTACCATTATACACAATTTATTGTGCACGTTGACTGCAGGTTTTATTATTATTTTTGACGGGTTCGACAACCGATCATGGTTTCTGGATCGATGAGTTAAATGGTGGTTTTGATGAAGATGAGGTGAAGGGAGATTAGAGGGTTAAGAATTTTATATTTAAGAAAGAAGAGAATAAGATTCAAGAGATAAGAGAAAAAAGAAAAAGTTAGAGAAAGAAGATGGAAGGTGATGATGATGTCATTGATAAAGGAGTGAGGAAGAGCATTGTACTTCCTCTCTTCCTTTTTAGTTATCGCTTTTTCATTTTTTATGATAATTAAGATAATCATTAAATTATATTTATTGTATAATTTTTAACTAAACTATCCTTATTAATTATGAATCATTCTCCTTTAAATTTTCTCCAAAAAGTGGTTAATTTAAAATTGTTTAAGGTTAATTTTGTCATTGACTATAAAAAATGATCTTGAAAATTGAAATACGACAACTAAATAGGCAAAACCATTTCTTAAAAAAATAACAACAAAAAATGAACAGAGGGAGTAGTAAATAAGCGAAAAGCATAAGGACATTATGGTAATCAACACTCACCAATAGTGTTTTCTTAAACTTTGTGCCCGGTCTCCAAATGGCATAATTTGAAAACCAGAGAGAGTAGTTTGTATCTCCACCCGTTTAATTATTAGTTTTATTAATTCGCACCATTTCAACACCTTTGACATAACTGGGTCAATGTGACTACTATGTTTTATAAGTACATAACTCTGGCCAGAATTAACATTGCTCTTCACCACATAGGAGCCATTAACTGTTACAATTATTTTTGTCCTCAGCGAAACAAAGTGGCACATAAATTTGTATGTATACCCCTGGATTTGAACAAGGAAGTGTCGCCAGTTTGATCCAAGGTGACTCCACACCATATTCCTTTATCACCCATACATGTATGTGGTTACGCCATTTGAACTGGGTGCATTTGGTTGTTTCCAAAAAATAGAGGAAAGTGATTCTTTAGCTAAAGGGTGGAGAGGATGATTCCTTGATGCAAGGAAAACTAATTTCTTTCTTAAATTACATATTTGTTCCCTCATACTAGCATTATTCTAAAAAAAAAAACTTTTTCCCTTCTCTCTTAGTTTTAGTTTCCATTTTTTTATTAATTTTTTATACACTTTTTTTATGTGTTATTTTTTTTAGTTTCATATTTTTTTTATTATTTAATTTTTAATTTTTTTCTAAAATTTCCCTTTTTATGTTTCAGATTCTTTTTTAAAGTTTTGGTACATTTTTTAATTTAAAAAAAAAATTATGATATATTTTTTAAGTTGCAGATTAACTTTTAAATCTTTTTTAAGTTTGATTAAAACATATATTATGAAGGTTGGATAAAGAAGGTTTATAAAACTAAATTTCTTAATCCACCCATCAACCAACCCCTTGCAATAATGAAGAATTTGAAAACTCAATTGATATTTGAATTGTTGAAAAATAGACTGTTAAATAAAGACAAAGTCCATGATAAAGTATATAAAAAAGAATAATTCGACGCCTAACAAGATAACAAAGACACAAATATAGAAAATGATATAGTAGTCATTTTTGTTAGTTACCTTGAGGATTTTTAAGTAAAAAATAAACCCAATAATGATCCCAACCAAACACAAAAAACTAACATTCCCCTCAATCATTCTCCCAAGAGAGTGATTTTAAGACGGAAAATAACATTTCGTGAATTAAACGCTAGTAAATAGAAGTTCTCCTAAAACTCCTTAATCCATTCCATATATATGCATTTCTTTTTCTAGTATTTTATAACTTGTCATGTGCGCATGAATAACTTACTTGAATTTAAGAGTTTAGATACTAACATTTGTTATGGTTAAGTGATAAATGATTTATTCAGCATTAATTAAAATTTTGGATTCGAGTTTTAAAAATTTCCTAAATCATGCTAGGAGAATTAATATTCTTTAGAGATCGATAGAACTCGAATGAAATTAGTTTCCGTTAATAGGATACTCAGAGATTAAAAAAAAAAAAAACTAGCTAGCTAGCTAGTCCACATAAAATGTAAGGAAATCCTAAGACATTTTACACCCACAATTAAATCGAACTTAGAGACAAGAACATCCATGTCTTTCACGACCCGGTACACGTCCTTAAAAAGATTTTATGTGGTTTACAGATTTTGTTGCAGAAATGTTAGAATTTAGATTCCCAAACATGAGGTATTTCAGAAATGTAGCTTTCATATACACATGGTTGTTGGGAGGTGTGTGGAGTTCGACCCAAATTCAGTGGTCGGCAATTCTACAATCCTGACCGGGCCCCAGCTATTGATGACGTGTAATTTATCTCATCCCCAAATGGATCCAGGTGGACCAGATACTGGCGAATTTGTCAAGCTGTCATCTGACCAATAAACTTGGATTCCTGGAGTACTTAATTAAGAACAAGAACTATTGTTCAAAAATGAAAAAAAAGAAGTAAAAACTCAAAAACCATGCATTTGACTCCACAATATAAGAGGATTAAAAAAATGAATTCACTGAAATTTAATAAATGTAATTAATTATTTTTTATAAATTGTGGACACATTTTTAAAATTTACAATTTCTAACTACGAAAAAAAAAAAACGTCTATAACATTTAACTAATGAGATAGTAGCTGCGTAATAATACCTCTTGCATGTAAAAATGCATGTAAAAACGAGTTAGATCTTGAGTTTGACTTTGACTTTGAGTTTGCTAACTTACAATTTCTACTTACACTAAAAAAAAACATCGATTACTAAGTAGTTATGTTTCAAATGTAATAAATTATTAAATAACATAAATTTTATATAGATAATTTACCAAAAATACTTACTTCTCACTTTTTAAAGAAATACTTTATTAAATCTGGTAAAATTCAGTTAATTACCAATTTATCTGATGAACAACCGGTCAATTACCACAAATCCCGCCCAAGAGCGTGTAGAGATTCCTGTGGGAAATAATGAGTCAGCGTGCCCCAATTAGCAACTCACTGTACACGTTGTTTGTGGACTGCATTCATCCTCTAAGAAAGTACCCAAAAGGGATCCTCTGCTCCGCATCTCACCACTTTCTGACCGGTCACAACCAATCCAAATCCAGGAAAAACATCAATTGCAAAAGTAAAAAAAGAAAATAAAAATTTAGACAATGATGCACGCATCTTCAACACCCAATAGGCCACAGCTACACACCATAACAACGTGCACCAAAACACACTGAATTACGAACCTAACAATATAACTCGACTTCTTAACACACTCAAATATGGAGAGAGAACAGTTATTGACAACACGGTCAACTTAACTCAGTTCCTCCCATCCTCAACTCAGTAGCCATACCATCTATGGCTGCTCTCCACACCATTTCTTCTCATGGCCTCCTTCATCTCCCTAAACCCCAAAAATCCACTCCAAAAACGCCGCCAATTTCTCATTTTCTCACCTCAAAACCCCTAAAGAACCAAGCTTTCTCGAGAAACAAACAGAAAACTGAGACATGGGTTTTGAACTCTGTTGTGCGGGAAGAGTTAGATGTTATTCCGGTGCAGAGTGGGGACAGTACGGACCAGCAAGATGGGATGATGGTGATTGGAGTGGAGAGTGAAGGGAACGAGTTGGGAACTCAGGTGAGTGGGTTTGGGCTTGGAGGGAGCGAAGGGCAGCTTTCTTTTGAAGGTTTCTCTTCTGCTTCGAGTTCTGGGATCGATGGAGGGAGAACGGAGAGCGAATTGGAAACGGAGAGGATGATTCATAGGAGTATCAACGCAATGATTGTTCTTGCTGCTGGCACTTTTGCTATAACCAAATTAGTCACCATTAAACATGATTATTGGCAAGTAAGTATATATATATATATATATATATATATATATATATATATGTAAATGTTTCTTATGTTTCTTATGCTATGCTCTCATGGGTTATTGAATTTTTCTTATGTTTCTATGATGTCTAAATATTAAGATTGTTCTTGCTACTATTGTACGAATATTCATTGCAAACTTCTACATTATTGTTGTTCTGGAGTTTATGAATTGAGCACTTTTTGGTGGAAAGATGAATGATAACTAGA
The DNA here is from genome assembly GCA_963691705.1 of Viola odorata. Lineage (NCBI taxonomy): Eukaryota > Viridiplantae > Streptophyta > Magnoliopsida > Malpighiales > Violaceae > Viola > Viola odorata. The sequence continues at coordinate 48,021,012 of OY829546.1, read as the reverse complement.
GATTTGACTTGCAATTGCTCCTTTTAGTTCTTATTTCCATGATCATTGCTGAATAAACCCACTGTTTTGCCTTACTAAAAGGTGGATTGCCAGAATTCTGTAGTTAATCGATTTGATTTCCTATAACTCCTTTTTTGCTTCACCTTTAGGGATGGACCATTTATGAGATTATAAGATATGCGCCTCAACACAACTGGTCTGCTTATGAGGAAGCATTGAAGGCAAACCCTGTTCTAGCAAAAATGATGATCAGTGGAGTAGTCTATTCCATAGGCGATTGGATTGCGCAGGTTAGTGATATTGTGAAAGAAATATTATTTATTCCTTCTTAATTATTTAGGCTGTCTATTAATTTTGTTTTTTCTCTGCAGTGCTATGAAGGTAAGCCACTCTTTGAGTTTGACCGAGCACGAATGTTCAGATCAGGCCTTGTTGGCTTTACATTACATGGCTCTCTTTCACATTATTATTACCAGTTCTGTGAGGTGACAAATTTGTACAAATTTTGCTTCTTATTAATGGTTAGTTTGATTAAGTAAGTTAATTCAGTGGTTAACTTGAGCAATTTCTTCTGCGTTCCAGGCACTCTTTCCATTCAAGGACTGGTGGGTGGTTCCAGCTAAAGTGGTCTTCGACCAAACTGCATGGTCAGCAGTTTGGAACAGCATTTATTATATTGTTTTAGGATTCCTACGTTTGGAATCCCCTGCCAGCATTTTTGGTGAACTAAAGGCTACATTCTGGCCGATGCTGACGGTAAGTGGATCTTATAAATTCTATTTGTACCTTCTGTTCCACAATGCACAGGGCCAAATTTTTCTCTTGAAATTTCTGGCCTAGTTCTCTCCTGACCATGATGTTGGATTAAGAAGGATCATCTGTTTGTGCAAGTATAGGGGGAAAGTTTCCTGTCTTTTCTTATTTGAGTATGCTTTAGATCATAAGTTTTATCTCTTGAGTTATTTGGGCATAGCAATAAAATTTAGCTGTTAATTTTTTTATTCTTTTTGTTCAACAGTTAAGAGCTGTTAATTTTCTTGTTCACCCTCCCGCTGACTTTTGCTATTCAACTGATTTACCTTGCAGGCAGGCTGGAAGCTTTGGCCATTTGCTCATCTTATTACATATGGCGTAGTCCCAGTAGAACAGAGACTTCTTTGGGTCGACTGTGTAGAACTCATTTGGGTGACAATTCTCTCAACGTAAGTATTGATCTTGATTACCAAACGGTTCTGAATTTCTATGTACTGATTCCTGAAGGTCAGATAAGGTGGTTGAGTCTTTTTGAAGAAAATTCCATCCACTTAGATGATAGCGCATTCTCTAAGCATACTTTTAACGCTGTCCTTGTTTCTGTAGTATTCATATGTTCATACTTTGCGCTAATACGTGGTAATTAGTGACAACTCGTATGTGTTTTGTGTACTAGGGTCAAATTTCTTACCAAAATATAATTGTGGTTTGGAAGATTTATCTTGTATGAATGCATTCATTTGTGGTCCCACTCTTGATGCGGCAGGAAATGACTTAGAATCTTCAATTTCACTGGTTTATTAGTGGTTCATGTGATGTCCATGTATGTGGATAGAATTTCTAGAAACTTTTATGGTCCTAATTTGTGATAAGAGAACAAAAATCATACTGTGCTGTATCTTTTTGTTTTTGTTTCCTTTGTTTGTTTTATATAGGAGATACTCCACAGTCGTAATTCTATGTATTGTTTAGGAATCTAAAACCATAAAGGGCAAGTCCCTTCTGGGACATCGGATAAAGATTTCTCACATCCTTTTCTTGTAAATATGTTTTTGTGGTGTGATAGTGAATGTTCTAGTCTAATGACAGTTTCACTTCCCTCATAGTTCTAATCCTTGTGATTTCGTCCTTCTGTAGTTATTCAAATGAAAAGTCAGAAGCGAGAATATCTGAACTACCTGCAGAAGTTTCATCCAGTTCTGAATCCACTGTCCATACCGAGGTATATGGGGAAAACCTTTTACTGCGGACATAAGGATCCCTATAAGTTCCTTACATAGAAGTTCTAATATGCATTTTATTTACCTTACAGGAGTAGATAAAGAATGAACAAGGGGTAGCCGCAGAGAACACATTCTGGGTTTGGTCGAAGAGTTGAAAGTTGGCTCCACCACCGGCGTGAGCCGCGTGACGGTGGAGTGGGGTGGCTAGTATCGTACATGCATCCTGCATATAATTATGTGCATGCATTTCTGTGAAGATTCTTCTACTCATCATCTTGTTACCTACTGATGTAAAAATACATGTCAATATAGGAAAGTTTCTATAAAATATAGAAAATTCCCATCAGGTCGTCCATATATCTAGTCTTTCGATCACCGTAATTTTCACAGCTTTTAAATAAATGACCAAATTCAATTGATCCAGATCATTACATTCTGGTCGTTTGTTTCAGTTTAGTGAGCGAAGTAAGACGAAGAACAGACTTATGTGTCATTAAATTATTCGTTAGCATGAGTGAAGGATCATACCATGCTCAAAAGCTTTTGTTATTAATTTCTTTGTATACAAGGAACCCATTCAACAGTCAACTAGAGTGGTGGAGGGTATTTGGAACTGGCTACCTAATTTCTAATAACCACCCAATTCAAACTTGACCATGATAATCAGCCGATAATCAACCTCCTCGGCATGAAGATTGCCAGTACTAATTAAACGAGATTAGTTTCATATTCGGGTGTTAATCGGTAATCTCGTGGAATCATGTTGATTATTTGACAAGAAAAATACTCAGAAATTAATGAAGCAAAAGGGGAGGAAATGGTTATTTACACAAACAAAATTGGGAAAAAGGAAAAAGAAACTGGTATAGATTGTAAATTAAGAACAACAATACCGAATATACAATCACAAGAAAACTGGAGAAGCAGGAACAAAATTAAGATCTAATTTTAAGCTGATGACATGTTAGAGAGACGACTAGGCGTTGGCCGGAAATTAAACCACCTGAGGCTCATCTTCCGATTGGGCGGCATCAACGCTCTCCTTAAAACCTCCCGATTCGCATTAGGTCTCCTCAACCTCTCACCACTAGGCACAGCGTATCCGTGCAACCGACACCTGGCAGACCCTGGCCGGTTTCCGCAGGTACAGGAGGAGCTACCCGGCCGTGGTCTAGGAGACGCCGCCGACGATGATGATGCCACATGACTACTTCTCCGGCCGACTGAAACTTGTTGTAGCATACCTCTGGTCTCTCTTTGAAAAATGGATTGCATAATTATAACTATTGATGAATGATGAGAGATTAAAATTGAGTTGATGCTTTGAATTGGGTTGTTGTTTAGTTTGATGATGATATATAACAAATGGAGAGGGATTTGGTGGTATGAAGATATGAGTGCGGGTATGGGTTTGACTTGGTGATTTTGATTTTCTTTGATTTTTTCCCGTCGCTTTTGTGCTTTGTGGAACTTGACCGAGTTAACCACGTTGCAATATCATTTTTTGACCAGTGCACTAGAGTAGAACCACTTTTCATACATATATACCAATACCATTCATGGTTTTACTTGGTGGCTGTGTTGTTTTCATGACTTCTTTCTCCAGCTATGCTTATGGAAGTTTCTCTTTTTATTTTATTTTTCTCTCGATTTTGTATTTCTTTTTCTTAAAATAAAAATTAGTTATAAACATTACTAATCATTACAATACGAGATATCGAACTCATACCTTACATTGGAAAAAACTTAGATAGATCATGCATCATGATCTAGAATGATGACACGTGCCCTCAAATAGTATTACAATACCACTATTCTTGACACTTTTGGATACGTGTCATCATCTTACATCATGATCTACTCAAGTTTTACTCCTTTACGTCATAATAACTGCCGTGACAAATGGCGAGAATAGAAAGTCTATTGCAATTTTCCAATTGACAACAGCTGGCAAGTTATAATTTTAATTCTTGAGCAGATGATGATGAGGTCTATAAATTTTGGTTTTTCCATAAAGAAAATAGCGATATATACCAAATAATAATTTTATTATAATTAAATTTTACATAATTGGAGGACCCTTTATTGACAGTATTTTATTAATTCATAAGCTAATCTTGTCAAGCAAGGAATGCATCCACACTACTTTTATCAATTTTGTGTTTTAGCCGCATCAAAATGACATATTCAAATTCCAGTCAGCTAATGATTCATCACTCACTATTAAATGACCAATAACTTGTTGGCAACAAGTACAACAAACTACAGTTAGTAGTACGTGGTCACCTTCAATGTTTATCTACTTTTTTTCGAACAAGAAATTAGTCTCGAGCATAGTTTTAAAAACCGACCCAGAGCGACCTATTAGACTGGGTTCAACTGGAGTTCGACCGAATTGACCCGTTGTATCGTTCCGGGTCACTCATACATCGAACCGTTTAATCTTAGATAATTGAACCAAATTAAACCGGCTGGTTTTCTGTCTAATGGATGTAGCATTTTATAATACATCAAAATAAAATATCAAGTAGATCAAAAGTTAAAAATAAGGAATCAATCCAATATTCAAATGAAATGATATTCAAAATTCAAACACACTTAAATATCCAAATTACAAAATAAAGAAGCAATCTAACATTCAAATGAAATGATATTCAAAGTTCAAACACACGTAACCTTAATACAAATCGCCTTACACGCCAAATATTTTCTTCTTCATCCACTTGAATAAAAAAAAGACACCTAAAAATCATTTACCATAACTTATTGCCATGTAATGTTATACATTGCCACCTTGTTTACTAATTTTCATATACTCCTTTATTATATTTTATTATTGTTATATTAACTTATTTTGCTATTTTAAGAATCAATTTATTTTGTTTTAGTTAGTGATAACTATTGATACCTCTGAAGCGGCATCTCCCCTACCCCGCTGGGTGACCCGGCCATCATACTGTACCTGTTGCGGGAGACGAGGCCCTGTTCATGCCGCCCTTAGCCTGGCGACCGGCCCTGGGATGGTCGACTTCAACGGGGGGGCTCTCATGCGACGTTCGCACGGCGGCATCCCATCTCAGGTCATCCGTGAGTCACTCCGCGTGACGTCACCCATGTGACATCACTCAAGGCCACTCTAGCGGCATATACCACACCCGCGACACCTACCAGGGACTATTCCTACCCCTGTCGGTACACTCTTCCCTTTGTCTATAAATACCCTCACCTTTTCAGACAAGAGGGTAAGCTTAAGATAGCGTACTGAACCCCTGCCACTTTTACTACTCACACTGACTTTGGCATCGGAGTGTTTACGCCGAAGACCCCCTCCGGCGCTTTGCAGGTGACTAAGGCCCCCAGTACAGTGTTTCTGACCGCCCCGGATCAAGCCAATCCTGCTCTGTACCACCCAGACTCATATCAAATGGTGCTTTCATTGAGAGCTTTGGTTGATTAAGTGAGTTTTCCTTAGTAACCAAGCTCTGTTTTTCTTTCTGAGAGTCGAAGGATCATGGCTTCGGATTCAGAATCCACGCCCCCTCACACTCGTGGCGGTCACGCGCGTAGGACACTTTTTTCCACGTCTTCGTCCAGTACGTACGTCACATCACCTGAAACCTCCTCTGCACAGACAGACTTTCTTTTCGGACTAACAGCTGGCACATCGTTTTCTCAACCGGGTACCCCATTTTCTGAAACGAGTACTCCATTTCTGCAAATGGGTTCCCTTGCCTCCTCAATGGGCGCCCCATTTTCTCACGTGGGCGGATCCAGTCGCTTCGTCCCTCCGTTTACAAGCTTTGGGATGGGTAGCCTCGCTACTCCCTCGGTAAGCTCGATGTTAGCTCTTCGTGCCCACTTGGATTATTTGATTGGGATGGCCGCAGGCCCCACTTCTTGTACGGCGGCATCAGGTGTGCCTCATCGAGTTATTTTTACTCCGTCTATCGTCACTGATCAACCAGTCTCGCCTCGACGCCAGATGAGTGTCCCTTTGACCTCACCTGCGATAAGCACGCCATTCGGCTTCGCGCAACTGGCAGGCGGACAGGAGGAGCACTACATACCGCGGATTCCTGTCTCTCAAGTAGAGCGGCCGCTAGAGGAATACGGAGCGCGTTGGGACGGCAGAAGAGATGGAGTCGGTAGAGAGGTATCTATGGAGCGGAGTGAGAGATCAGGCAGTAGGAGGCGTCGATCCCGTTCGCCCAGGAGTCGCAGCCGGTCTCTCCGGCAGCATCACCCCCCGGAGCCTCGAGGGCACAGGCGACACCTGGACGCGTCTCCTCCCCGTCATGATCGTGAGATCCTAGATGACACCGCTGGTCATCCTTTCACCCACCGTATAAGGCACCACAGGGTCGGCCGACGTGTCAAGCTCCCCACAGAGTCGTACGACGGCACCAGAGACCCCATTTCACATCTCAACAAGGTGAAGGACTTCGTTCAGTTTCAGACGCACAGCGACGCGGCGCTGTGTCAGATATTCGTTATGACATTGTCAGGAGTGGCTCGCCTCTGGTTTGAAGGGCTTCCCGCTCGATCAATTGACAATTTCCAGCAACTAGAGGCCAAGTTTAAGAGCCACTTCAGCACAGCTATCCCTATTCGGAAATCCTCGGCAGCCTTGTTTGATATATGTAGAAAGCCAGAGGAGTCTTTGAATAGCTATCTGGGTCGCTTTGATACGGAAATGTCGTTGACCCCCGGTATCACTATTGATTTTGCTATAGAAGCTTTGAAGCGGAATTGTGGATATGGGAAGCTGAGGGATACGTTGATGGTGGACCCCCCAACGACCTTAGATGCGTTAAGGTTGAAGGCCCACAATTATGCGAGAATGGAAGAGGAGGAGTATAGAATCAGGATGCGGGATACACCCCAGAGCGCCCCTCCTGCTCCTGCGGCTCAAGCCAGTGTGACCCACGATACCCGTCCAAGTGATGAATACACCCAGCGGAAAGATTACATTCCCAAGGTGTCGAGCCGCCAGAAGAGCAATTTCTCTAGAGGAAGGGGTGGCGGCCAGAATGTTCAGCGACAGGCGGATCCCCCCAAGGGTCGAGTATACGATCCCGACCTCCCACCCCTTACACTCCCGCGAGCGGAAATCTTAGCCATTATTCAGCAGCGGAACCTGTCGATTCGCTATCCCACCCCTGTGAAGCCAGGGGTGGTCATGGGAGGAAGGGAAAACGTTTTTTGTAAATTCCATAAGGTTAAGGGGCAACCTACAGAGGCATGCAGGGAGTTAAAATTGGCAATAAAGCGAGTGTTGGAAGAAGGCTACCTTGGAGAGTTTGCCACTCGAATGAGAGAAGAAACCAGGAGTGACCCCCCGCGCAGAGCACTAGGCGACCATCAATTGCCTCCTCCCCCTAGGAGTAGCGGGACTTCTGGCGCAAGGGGGAAAGAGTTGTTAACAATGTATGACGAGGATGTCCCCATCATCAACATTATTGCTGGCGGCGCGTCGTTCCTAGATGAGATTACCCCAACAACGCCCTTGACAGGAGAGAAGCGAAAACGGGAAGGTCAGCCGGCAAAAAAAGGAGCGATCGATGAGCTTGACAGGATGGTAATATCTTTCTCAGAAGAGGATGAGAAGGGCGTCGTCTTCCCTCATAATGATGCGTGATAACAATCAAGATAGTCCTAACGGTCCTACTGCACAAACGGTTCTTATCGGAACGGATCCCCCTGAGCTCCATAAGGATATCCCTGTATCGCCTAAGGATCAGCGAAGGATTCCTAGGATGGTCGACTTCAGCGGGGGGGGACTCACGCAATTCTATACGCACGGCGTCATCCCATTCTAGGGACCCACAAGGTTATCGCTCCCGGCAGCCCCATCAGACATCGCCCGTGACGTCATCCACTGATATCGCCTGTGACGTCATCATCAAACGGCACCCTCTTTGATATCGCCAGATATCGCTGTCCAGATCTATAAATACCCCACCATTTTTCACAATCAGGGTAAGGTCAAGCTCACATAGAGAAACCTCTACTACTCTTAAAACCCGAACTAACTTAAGCATCGGAGTGTCTACGCCGGAGCTCCCCCTCCGGCGCCTTGCAGGTACACTCGCCGCCATTCACCACCATTCCGATCACACACGACGCAGAATCTCACAAGATTGATATTGAATCTTATCAAATGGTGCTTTCATTGAGAGCTTTGGTATATTAAGTGAGCGTCCTTAATAGCCAAGCTCCGTTTAGTCGGAAGATTGGAACGGTCATGATTACAGGATCGGAGTCGATCCGATCATCATCCTCTAATATCCCTTTCCAAATCCACAGGCGGCTTTTTCCCTTTGCTACTGCTGATCTCTCTATGGCGACACAACCAATTATTTCAGGACCCCTGGACGATTCGGCTGGAATTGCTGGAGGAGTGGTCTCCTCGCAAACAGACATTCTGTCATCTCAGATGGCGGGATCCGACTTCTCCACTCCTCTTTCGAGAGAATATACACTCAACCGTGAACATCCTTTTGCAATGGAAATAGCGACCCTTCGTTCTCGGCTGGAATATTTGACTGAAATGGCCACAAGAGGCACTCCCGGTGCTTCTAGATCTGGTCTCCCTCCTCGCATCATGTTTACTCCATCTATTGTCGCTGATCGACCTTTGTCACCATTGTTTTCAGAAAACCTCCAGATGCCTTTACCTGCTGGAAATCCTCTGAGTAGCGCTGGGCAGCTTGCTCAAGGAAGAGTAGAGGCTTATGTACCGCAAATGCCGCAAGGTCTCCTCCTACAAGGAGACAGGCAACTTGAGGGGGTTAAGAACCGGTGGGATGAACGGAGGGAAGGAGTCCACAGAAGTTTGTCTCCTGAATACAGTGACAGGTCCAGTAGCCGAAGGTATCAAAGTCGTTCGCACAGGAGTCGCAGTCGATCTCCTAGGCGACATCTTACTCCAGAACCGCGAGATAGAGGGCGTCAAGCTGACATGTCTCCCCCGCGTCAAGCGCGTGAAATTCTTGATGATACATCGGGCCACCCATTTAGCCGTCGCATAAGGCGTCACCGAGTCAGTCGACGTGTAAAGCTTCCCACTGACACTTATGATGATTTAGCACCGCAATTCCAATCAGAAAATCTGCCGCCGCGTTATTTGACATACAGCGAATGCCTCAAGAATCCTTGAAGGATTTTCTCAGCCGCTTCGATCTGGAAATGTCCTTAACGCCGGACGTTACTATCGATTTTGCTATAGAAGCTCTGAAAAGAAATTGCCGTTATGGGAAGCTGAAAGACGCACTTATGGTGGACCCCCCATTGACTTTAGACGCGTTGAGACTTAAAGCCCACAATTACGTGAAAATGGAAGAAGAAGAAAACAGAGATCGAACGTACAGTGTGCCGCAGGGGGCATCTCAAATCACTGCTGCTCCTGCGAAGCCTCTACCCGATGACCATGTTATTGATGATTACGCTAGGCGGAAGGACCATATCGTGTCACCCACATTGTCGGGAAAGGAGCCTATCGCCTGGAGACACTCGATGGTACACCCCTATCCAACTCTTGGAATATCGCTCGCTTGAAGCTATATTATGCTAGAATTTAATTTTATCTGCACCTTTGATTTATGCCGACCCTAACCATGACTAACGCTCGATGAGAGAGCTTTCGTGGGTTTTTGTGGTTGCTCTTGTGCAGATAAAAAGGGGGTATCTTGGGGAAGTGAAAAGTCCTATCCTTGTGATGGCCGGTCCTGATCAGATGGCCCACTAAGTGAGGGCACTACCCAACATACCTTGAATAGCGTCGGATTGAAAGATCCTAGACGCCCCCGGGGGTGAAAAGTCCTACCCTTGTGATGACCGATCTTGATCAGACGGCTCATTAAGTGAGGGCACCACCCGGTATCTTTGGGAGTGAAAAATCTTTTCCTTGTACGGACCGTTCTCGTGGAGACGGCCTATAAAAATAGAAACTCCGTCTAGAAACAAGACTCCTATCTTAACGGCTGGGCTGATGCAGCCAGGCCATTAAGGAAGGACACGGTTCTAGACGCGAGGGCAACGCCCAAAAGTGAAAATTCCCTAGCCTTGTGATAGCCGTCCAGATCCAACAGCTTAGTTGCGTCCATGGAAGCGTCTCTCTCTTTTTCCTCTCTCCCTTGAGCCCTCCTCAAACGTCTCCTTACGCTCTCGAGTTTATAGTTGGGATCCGTCGCTGCGAAAGCACAAAATAACGTCAGCGTTAGTAACAGTAACAGCAAAGAAAGGAGTAACGCAGCACTCACGTTTAACACAACCACGAATGTCCATTCGACAAGCCACTTGGCGAATGTGAACGCTGATTTCCAGTTCGAGTAATTTGTTTAACCAGCCTTGTTCACGCTGCGGAAGGGTCTCTGGCTGGCTCCAAGCGGTGTCATCCACGTTTTGGTTAAACCCAGATCGCCACCAGGAACAAAGATCTTCAGGAATATCTACCACAAAAAACTCCTTTTTCCAGCCATCAATGGAAGACTCGATATGGAGGAGTTTCCAAGTAAAGGACTTAAGAGAGTCATCGTCAAAGCGGGGCGATATCGTTATCACTCCCCGGCATTTCATCAGCTTAAAAACAGATTTAAGCAGCAGAAGGGAAGGGGAGGTAATCTTTTTGTATTTACAGAGCTCCAAAAAAGCATAAACACAACAATATGCATTTGGGGACAATTGGGCCGGAGACAGATCGCCGGCAACAAGCAATTCCAGGACAAAAGGGTCAATGGGAAGGCGAAAACCATAACGGAACATCTGCGCATACATGACCCTACGAGTGCCCGTCAAAACGCTGTTCAAACGTAGAGACTCGGGGGCAATACTGGCCTTATAATTATCAGGGATGATAGCATTATGGGCGGCCAAATGCTCACGAAGAGCGGCCTCAGAGGTGATAACACTGGCCGTAATATCCATCCTTTTTTATCGGCAGATTTCGACTCAGAACGGCGAGTCTTAGCCGTGGCAGAATTAAAAAGCTAAAAGACGAAGAAGACGATGGAGGAGAAAGAAAATACCTTCAGAGAAAAGCACTTCGAAGAGCCCTGGATAGTGGGGAGAAAATGAGACGGCTGAAAGAAAATATGGGAAAAAAGGATGGTAAAAGAAAACGAAAAGAATAAATATTGGGTTTTATAACCCTAATAATTAAACGAAACGACGGATGCCACAGTCGTTGCGTGGAAGTGGCACAAGGAATAGACTCAGGTAATGAGTACAATCCTAGAAAAGCGCTACAACGCCTCGATCTAGGCAAAGTTTTCAAGCACGCTAGCTCGTAGCGCCAGAAGAAATGGACACGTGTGTCTGTACAATCGCGAATTTTCTTATGAAAGGAGGGCCAGCATTAAATGCTCTGAAAAGCGGGCACCGTCTCTTGGAAAAAACAAGCATGATATCGCGAGAAAAGAGATAGCGCAAGAAGACATTAATTAAAAGGGCAGCATTGAATCAACGCGGAAGGGGGAATGAAGTTCAAAAAAAAGCAATAAAATGCAAATGTATCGCCGCATAACAGGGCGTTATTACAAGACAAAAGAAATGAATAAACAGAAAGTCGTCTAAATGAAACAATCCCGATCAATCATGGGTCCTTGCAAGCATCGCGGTCATCATCCCTTCGTCCTCCCACAGAAGAAGAAAGATTTCCCTCACTTTCCCTCAAATCCTTCAATCTCTTGGAAGCATTATCGGCCAACACTGACGGGTTAACGGTTCCCTGGCGATAGAGATTCATAAACTCGGAGAGGCAGATATCCATGGTCTTGTTTATCTTCGAGGGTACTTTGGCCAAATCTGCATCGCGAGACGCTATCTCTTCGCGGAGGAAGACATTCTTCCTATCAGCCACCACCAATTCCGCCTCTAGAAGGTTTATCTTAGCCTTCCCCTTTGATTTTTCTCGAGCAAGCTCAGCACGATAGTCGTCCAATTCCGCCCGGGTTCGCTCTTGAAGCTGCGATAGCTCCGTCACCTTCATCAAGGCGGCATCCAGTTCCCCTTTTAAATCAAAAGAAGGGGGAACCTTATCCCGCTGATCATCGAAAAAGTAATTCAGCTCACGAAAGCAGGCCAACATGTCGGTCAGAAGACGTGAATGTCGTACGTCAGGAGAATGCCGCAAGAACTCTTCCTTGTCTTTTGAAGAAGCGAACATTTGTCCCACTATCGGGCCCACTGGCTCTTCTCTTGAGGATGGATCCGATATCCCTAAAGCACGAAGACCGTCGGTGCCAAGGGAAGACAAGTTCAACTGATATGCGGCTGGGCCTTGAAAGCCTTGAGGGGACAGATTGGCGATATAAGGGGGACAACAATTTTTCACGGAATTACCAACGCCCGAAATCGAAGAAAGATACAAAAACTCAGGCTTCTGCGGGGGATGGGTAGGAGGAGCAATCGGATTTGGAACTGGTAAACTCACATTCGGAATAAAGGAGCGAATTGGAGAAGTAGAACCGCCAGACGCCAGAGATGGCCCCATCGCTGCTGAAGCCTCATGAACTTTGGGAGGAATGGCAGAGGACACCTCGGTAACTTCCGTTGTCGGCAAAGGACCCGTAACACTCGGAGCGTTAACCTCCTCGGTGGGAACCCCGTTGACTTCCTCCGCGGAAGGAATCGGCGGGTCAGACTTCTCTTTGCGAACTCTCTTCACGAGACGCTCGGTTTCGGCAGCGATCTCGTCGCTATCATCCTCGGCTGACTCCGCCGCAGGACCATTTTTTCTTGACCTAAGCCTCCTCCGCTGGGCAAGAGTAGCATGACGCAGCTCGGGACCGGCATCCATGCTTCCGCTATCGTTGTCGACCTCTTCAACCACAGGGTTATTCGGGGCCGCTCCCTTACCGCGAGGCGGCAGCCAATTCTCCAAAAAATGAGAAGATCGGGTGGAGGCGCTGCGTGTCACGACAGTCTTGTTTCTCCTTCCTCGCGGTGGAATAGGCGGACGACTGAAGCCTTCCGGGGGAGGAGAAAGAGGTAACGTCTGAAGCGGCACTACGTTCAAAGGTGCTTCATTTTCTCCAAAGGAGCGTCCCTCAGCGTTACTTGCCGATAAAATGTTTTAAATATAACAAGAAAGTCAGGGCGATAAGGCGATAAAAGAAAAAACTCACCAACGGCACACTCTGACAGAGGCCTGAACCGAGCAAATTCTCGAATACGGAAAGGCCCTTCTATCTCTATTAGAGCGTTAACATTAGATACATCCATACTGGACAACACATCTGGTTTTTGCCAAGCGGCACCAGTGATCACTCGGTTGAACCCACCGCGCCAATACCGAGAGGGTAAGCGAAGGGTGAAGAAGCCATTTTTCCAGTTGGCCACGTTCTCTTCGAAGCCTTGAAAGTTCCACCAGAAGAACCGAATGACATCCTCATCCCATCTAGGGGTAATATCTATCAAGCAGCCGCGGCACCTTAAGATAAAAAATGTATGAAACAGATCGAGCGATGGAGCGAAAATACGCTTCATCTCACACGAACAAAGAAAGACGTAAAGCCCACACCAGGAGGGGGGAGTTATTTGAACGGGATTAAGATCATGATGATTGAGCAGCTTCATCAGAGATGTATGAAGTGGAAGACGAAACCCGTAGGTAAACATCTTGAAATAAACCAGCCGGAACGTCCCCCACATGGCATCCGTAAGCCGGGTATCCTTCAGAGAGATAAAGGGGCGATATCCCGTAGGAAAAGTGATACCATGTTCCTCTAACTCAGCCCGCAAAACTTCATTACAATCAAAGATACTACGAGCTTTCCTAACCTCGGGATCTAAGGGATTCTCGGTGGTTGCAGAGGATGTAGTATAAGACATAATGGACTGGAAAAGTAAAATTACGGCGATAGAAGAACAAAATACCTGGAGCAGAGAACCAGTGAATCGGCCGTCGGCACCGGCAAGCAATTGCAGAAAATCTCTCGGGAAGAAAGAAGCACAGAAGAAAGGAAATATGAAGAAGTTCGAAATATCAGCAGAAAAGTGTTAAAATAGAAGAGCGAATCCCTTTTAAAGGAAAAACCTAAAAAAGGAACAGCCTGTGAAAGCAAAACACGTGCAAAGTGAAAAAGGACGCGTGGACAGTCATCAATGCCTTTTGGAAGAAGACAGTTGCTGACCGAAAACCGAAAAGCGGTTGCGCCCCAGCGAAAGGCTTACTCCCGCGATAATCCTAGAAACACAAAAAAGGAAAGCGGCGGAAGAACGAAAGAAAATAAAAGCTTTATTATTTTAAGAAGCCATGCGGCATCTACAAAAAACACACGCTACGCCCATCTATTCCTCATCAGACCAGGAGATGCCGTAGCAGTAGACCACATCATCCTCATCCTCACCAGCGAAAGGAAAAGGTTCTTCAACCTTCTCCCCCACGAGAGCCGATGACTGATCTGACTTCTCCTCAACAGGCGGCGGCATCGTCCCCACAGGATCTAGCAGGCAGAAGGAGCCTCTTACGGCGACTCGCGAGGAGGACAGGATGTTTCCTTCCCCTTCGAAGAAAAAGTGGCCAGAGCGTCATAGAATGATTTAGAAGCCTTCGCAACCTCCTTCCTCCTCTTCTTGCGGCACCGTCGGCGAACGGGCGGCCTCCAGGGGGGCGATGGAGGAGGAGCATCCGAATCAGGAGAGGTCGGGGGAGTTGGTGGAGAATCCCGTGCAAACGTATCTAAGAAATGAGAATCGGCCATGAGATTAACACTGGTGGGAAAGAAAAATGACGAGAAGATAAATGATAATGAAGGAAGGAAGATCCCCTTTTAAATAGCCAGGAAATGGAGGAAAAAGGATCTTTTAATCTTCCAACCCGACTCTTGAGAAAAGACACGTGTACATCCTGAAGTACAAAGGTGGATTTGCAGTCACGACTGTTGAGATTTTCCCCTGATCGAGGAAAACCGCAAATTTTCCCAATCAGTTGCCAGGGCAACAGCGGCTTGGATTTAATGCAGAGTAGCCAAATAATAAGAACCCAGTGGCTGAACCGTTTTCAGTTGGGCTGAGAATATCTTCATTGGAAAATGACAAAGAGAGCAATAAAGAAGAAGAAGAAGAACAGTCGCAAGACGACATGATAAGAACTGTTTATTCATTATGGCCTAATGGCCGGAAGGTACATGAATAAGAGGGAAAAGAAAAGGGTACAAAGGGAGTCACCGCTATCAGGCATCAGAGCCAGCGTCCTCAGGCACTTCGGGAAGGTCCCTCAAGGAATCCATGACCAGGATCAGATCATGGGAAGTGGCTCTCATTCCCTTCAGGCAGCACCCCAGCATATCTTTGCGCTGCTGCAGCATGGCGATCACCACTTGGATCCGAGCGATGGAGGCAGCCAGTTTCGATACGCTCTCCAAAAGGCTGAAATCCTCCAGAGAGGTGGCCCCCAGCCTAGAGTGAAGTGGGGTCAGCATCCCTTGTAACTCCAGGATGTCCTTAGAAGTCTTGACCAGCATGTTCTCCAAGAATCCGACGTCACCATCATTAAGGTTCTTGAGAGAATGGCCCTTGGAAAGGAGGAAATTCTTAGTCAGATGATCCATGATGCGTGTTGGAAAAGATGAGGAGAACGTGGGTGGAAAAAACTCCCTGATTTATAGGCTCCAAGAGGAAGGTTTCGGAGGAAAGAACAATGGGGTCCTCAAAAGACGAGCTGACCCGATAACCGCAAGGGCTGATGAGCCCAAAGTGGAAGGAAAGGGCAATGTTAGTATACTGTCCGCAATACAGATATCGGCAGGAATGCAAGACAAGGTCTGGAAAAACGCCGAAAGACACGATATCACGGGTGGCCATCACGTAAAGGCCATATGGCTACCGGTATCCACAGTGTAAGGCCGCGTTGATGTCGCAGGTAGCCCTAGATGCGTAAAACCGCGCTGGCATCGCAGGCATCTGGTGGTATAAAGTCGCGCTAATCATAGGCAGTTGATGGCGTAAAGCCGCGTTGATACCGCTGTTTCCTTGAGCGTAAAAGAAAGATTGGGCTCGTATTGACCTCAAACCTCTGTAAGTACAAAAATTTACTAACCTTTATATACGAATCTATCTCCTTCCTATGTTTGCAGAACACTTGGAAGGACACTAGACCTGGAATATGTGCCAGTCCCCGGTATGACTTGGTCGAATATCCTGGACAATATTATCGGTGACCCGACAGCAGCTCTTTCACAAATCGAATAAGCTGAGGCTTCTTAAGCCCCCCCGAGGGGCCAATCAGAGTAATACCGCCAGGCGGAGAGTAATGACCTCGCAACTGCAAAGGTGATAGGGGCATCCCTCCAGGACGAATCTTTAGATAAGAACGAAAGTCGGAGTCAGCTTGCCCAGTAGCCTCAGCCTCAATCTCCAGCTCATCACTTGAGTCTTATCGACGTTGAATAACCAAGAAGCTCGGAGACCCTGCGAACGTATCACCTCGCGACAAAAACCTTCATTCAAGATGACAGACATGGACAACCCTTGGTAAACACTCGGGCTCGTTTTCAGTTGGGCTTATGATAACAATCGAGATAGTCCTAACGGTCCTACTGCACAAACGGTTCTTATCGGAACGGATCCCCCTGAGCTCCATAAGGATATCCCTGTATCGCCTAAGGATCAGCGAAGGATTCCTAGGATGGTCGACTTCAGCGCGGGGGGGGGGGGGGGGGGGGGGGGACACACGCAATTCTATACGCACGGCGTCATCCCATCCTAGGGACCCACAAGGTTATCGCTCCCGGCAGCCCCACCAGACATCGCCCGTGACGTCATCCACTGATATCACCTGTGACGTCATCATCAAACGACACCCTCTTTGATATCGCCAGGTATCGCTGTCCAGATCTATAAATACCCCACCATTTTTCACAATCAGGGTAAGGTCAAGCTCACCTAGAGAAACCTCTACTACTCTTAAAACCCGAACTAACTTAAGCATCGGAGTGTCTACGCCGGAGCTCCCCCTCCGGCGCCTTGCAGGTACACTCGCCGCCATTCACCACCGTTCCGATCGCACACCACGCAGAATCTCACAAGATTGATATTGAATCTTATCAATGCGTTAGTAGTCACACCGGTTATCGGGAGCCATGGGGTGCGAAGGACCCTCATTGATAACGGCAGTGCGGTAAACCTATTCTCGTTGGAAGCATATAATCTCATGAAACGCCCTGCCAGTGAACTGGCGCCCTGCAAGAAACCAATTATTGGAGTGGACAGCATCCCTATACCTGTAATTGGAATCACAACGTTGCCTGTTGATAACAATTCACCTAAAAGAAAGGGTATTTTCGTCCATCACCCGGTGGGATGAGGCCAAGCTACTGTTTCGTACCACCGCGGTAGGGACAAGATCGCTACCTTCCCTAAAGGCTAACGCTACAAGGGCTAACGGGTCCCTATCGGCTCCTCTCACGGACCTCACGGATGGCTCAAGGAGTTATCTTACCCCCAGAGGAAACCACGCGTCAGGAGTATCGCTCCGGCCGTTATCCTACCGTGGTAATATCTACCTGCATACCTACCGCTAAGGTAGCGTATCGTGATAAGGGCGAACCTCAGACCCTAACGCGAGCGATAGCTCCGTACCCGTTTACTCGGGCGGGAACGCCCCTTTTCTTCTATAAATACCTCCCCCACAAAGGAGGCAGGTAAGCATACTCAACTGGCCAAAACTCTGCTAATTTCAGTACACATACTAACTTAAGCATCGGAGTGTTTCCGCCGAAGACCCCCTCCGGCGCATTGCAGGTACTGTGGACCGTCGCGTACACTGATCTGAGAAGAACCGCTCCGCCATACATCCTTCGGCAGAAGACAAATAATTATCAAATTGGTGCTTTCATTGAGAGCTTTGGTTCTATTAAGTGAGCATCCTTAATAACCAAGCTCCTCCTCCCCGAATCTAGAAGGATTATGGCCTCAGAGTCAGATCCGGCGCTGTCCCGAACTTCCAACACCCGCAGACGCCTGTTTCCCTTCGCTACCTCTGATGTCCCCACCCCAGGGCAGGACGTCACTGCAGGAGACTTGGACCCTCTTCCTGGGTCAAGTTCGGAAGAAGTTAACTTCCAGATTTGCTCTCCCTTCTCCCACATAGCAGGAACCAGCCATCCTACCCCCAGGTGGGAAGATCTATGATAGGAGAGGCGGACAACCCTTTAATGAATTCAATAGCTGCTCTCCAAGCTCAACTGGATCAGCTGACAGAGATGGCTGCTGGATTTACTCCTCACGCCTCAAGACCTGGTGTGTCCTCCCATGTGGTTTTCACTCCAACCATTGTCACCGAACGACCCTTATCACCCCAACAGTCTAGGGCGCTCCCGTCCTCATTACCTTTCCCCTTGGCCCCATAAACGTTCCCCCATTCACACGCGGACCTGCTGATCATTCTGGACAATACAGGGGAGGAATATCTATCCCCGAAGCAGTCCGCCAGCGTGATGAATATAGAGAGCCCTGGGATGAGCGACGGGGGGATATAGTGGGAGATCCATCTCCTAGATACAGTGAGAGATCTAGCAGCAGAAGTCGACGAGCTCGGACTTCGAGGAGCCGTAGTCGTTCTCCTAGGAGACACCAGGAATATGACCCTCAAAATCCCAGATACGACGCTGAAATTCCACATCAGCGTCAGCCTTGTAGGATCCCCGATGCTAACGTGGGTCATCCGTTCAGCTACCGTGTCAGGCACCACAGAGTCCATCGACATGTGAAACTCCCAGCAGAATCATATGATGGCACAAAAGATCCCATTTCTCACCTCAATAAGGTGAAGGATTTCGTGCAATTCCAAACGCGCAGTGACGCAGCATTGTGTCAAATTTTCGTAATGACGCTGTCAGGAGTGGCACGTCTATGGTTCGAAGGGCTCCCCGCCGGGTCTATCGATAATTTCTCTCAGCTGGAAGAAAAATTCAAAAGCCGGTTTAGCACGGCTATTCCTATCAGAAAGTCAGCAGCTGCGCTGTTCGATATCCATCGAAAACCACAGGAATCGTTGAACGACTTCTTAGGTCGCTTTGATCTCGAAATGTCCCTAACGCTAGGGGTCACTATCGATTTTGCAATTGAAGCCCTGAAACGCAATTGTCGATACGGCAAATTGAAAGATACGCTAACGGTGGACCCACCAACGACCCTGGATGCGTTGAGGCTGAAAGCGCATAACTATGCGAGAATGGAAGAGGAAGAAAATAGAGAATGGATCTGAGGCATGCCGGCGGACCCATATGTGGCCCCTAACATCTTGAACAGCAATGCCCCTGACGCTAAACCCACCGAGGATCTCGGGCAGCGGAAAGAAAATAACACTAAGACCTCTAACCGGCAGAGAGGCAATTTCTCAAAGGGGAGACCTGGAGGATCCCCCACTCGGAAGCAAACGGACCCGCCGAAAGGTCGAATATACGATCCTGACCTCCCTTCTCTCATACTCCCAAGGGCTGAGATCTTAGCAATAGTCCAACAGAGAAATTTACCTATCCGCTACCCAGCTCCCGTGAAACCAGGAGTAATCATGGGAGGAAGAGAAAATGCATACTGCAAATTCCATAAGGTCAAGGGACACTCAACAGATGTATGCAGAGAGTTAAAATCGGCTATAGAGAGATTAGTCGAAGAGGGCTACCTTGGAGAATTCGCCACAAAGGCAAGGGAGGAAGCCAGAAATAATCCAACTGGAAATACAACCGAGCAGAGGCAAACGCCCTCGCACGCTACAGGGGCTAACGCAGTTCCCCTCGGGCCAAACAGAGAAGCGCTCGCTATCGATAGCGACCAAATGCCCATGATAAATATCATCGCGGGAGGGGGCACCCTATTGCGAGGAAATTATGCCACAAACGCCCAATCCTGGAGAGAAGCGCAAACGGGAGAGCGTTCAAACAAAAATCGAGCCAATAAGTGCCTTAGACAGAATGATATTGTCTTTCTCAGAGGAAGACGAAAAAGGCATCGTTTTCCCGCATAATGATGCGATGGTTGTAACGCCTGTCATTGGAAGTCATGGGGTAAGAAGGACCCTTGTCGATAACGGGAGTGCAGTGAATCTATTCTCGTTGGAAGCATACAACTTGATGAAACGACCTGACGGTGAGCTATCGTCCTGCACGAGGCCAATTATTGGGATTGATGGAGTACCGATTCCGGTAGCAGGAATAACATCCCTGCCGGTGTACTTCCGGGAGGACACATCCAAACGCTCCGAAGAGCTACTATTTCTGGTCGTAGACCTAACGTTACCATATAACGCCATTTTGGGGCGACCCTTCCTTAATCGTTTTGGAGTGGCCATATCTCAAAAACACCTGCGGATGAAATATCCCTCATGGGACGGCGTGGTCTCAATCAAAGGGGACCAAAAGCTGGCAGCCGAATGCTACTTACTCATGACTCAAAGGAGCTGTAACCGCTACGTTTGCGTGGCGGATGACCCTTTCGATGACAAAGAAGAAAAACGCACTCAGCCGCTAGATCAGATGATATCACTCCCTATCGGTAAAGATAGTGAAATGAATCTCTTAGCCAGTGAGAAACTAAGCCTGGAAGAGAACGCGCAGTTAATCCGGCTGTTGAGGAAATGCAAGGGAGAGTTTGCGTGGAAGCCAGCAGACATGCCCGGAATCTCTCGGGAGGTTGCGGAACACCGGCTAAACGTTAGTCCTGAGGCCAAACCTGTCCAACAAAGGCGACATGCTTTTTCGTCGGAAAAGATAGCCGCCATCGAAAAAGAATTGCTAAAACTCACAGAGGCGGGTTTCATTCGAGAAGTCCAATACCCGACCTGGCTAGCCAATCCTGTGTTAGTCCCAAAGCCTAATGGGGACTGGCGCATGTGTATAGACTTTACTGACCTAAATAATGCCTGTCCCAAGGACTGCTATCCCCTTCCGCGAATAGATCAGTTAGTCGATCAAACCGCTGGGTATGCTTATCTAAGCTCCCTAGATGCGAATTCCGGATATCACCAAATCCCTATGGCTGTAGAGGACGAAGAAAAAACTGCCTTCATTACTCCCAGGGCTACATACTGCTATAACGCAATGCCGTTTGGGCTAAAGAATGCCGGTGCAACGTTTCAGCGTATGGCAAACAAAGTTTTTGAAAATAAAATCGGGAAAAATGTAGAGGCCTACGTAGACGACATCTTGATTAAAAGTTAGAGTTTCAGAGAACACCTCGCTGACTTGGAAGAGGTTTTCAATGTGATGAGAAAGCACAAGATGAAGTTAAACCCGCGGAAGTGCATGTTTGCATTCCAAACGGGAAAATTCTTGGGCTATGTGGTCAGCCGGAAGGGCATCCAACCTAACCCGTCAAAGATAAAAGCCATCCAGGATATGATATCCCCGCGAACTGTCAAAGAAATACAGAAGTTAACCGGGCGCATCATTGCGTTGGGACGATTCATATCTAAGCAAGGCGAGAGATGTTTGCCTTTCTTCAAAGTCATCCGCAACAAGGCTCCCTTCGGATGGACAGAGGAATGCGAGAAAGCGTTTGCAGGACTAAAAGCTTACCTATCATCAGATTTAGTGCTAACGAGACCCGAGCCCGGTGATGAGCTATATCTATACTTGGGAATAGTCGACGAGGTAGTCAGCGCCGTCCTCGCGCGATGTGAAGGGCACGTGCATCATCCTGTATTCTTCGTGAGTTATATATTGAAAGATGCCGAATTGCGATACGATCCTATCGAGAAGATAGCACTCGCTCTAGTACAGGCCACGCGAAAGATGGATCGATACTTCCAAGCCCACACCGTCATCGTACTTACGAATCAGCCGTTGAGAAGAATCTTCAGAAAACCTGAGTCTTCAGGAAGAATGTTAATTTGGGCTATCGAACTTGAACAATACGGGCTGCAATACAAAGCTAGACCGGTCGTTAAAGCCCAAGCGTTAGCTGACTTCATAGCTGAGTGCACATTCGTAAAGGACACAAAGATAGACCTGTTGAAGGAAGAAGCGAAAAATTCATGCCTACCGTCACCAGAGACATACAGATACGTGGGTCATCCACGTGGATGGAGCAAAAAATCAAGAATTAGCAGGCGTAGGAGTTTTCTTAGCTGGACCAAACGGCCTGGAGATGCGATACGCCATCAGAATCCTACAGCCATTGTCCAACAATGCGGCTGAATACAAAGCGATGCTGGCGGGACTTAGAATCGGAA
Organism: Viola odorata; assembly: GCA_963691705.1. NCBI lineage: Eukaryota > Viridiplantae > Streptophyta > Magnoliopsida > Malpighiales > Violaceae > Viola > Viola odorata. The sequence continues at coordinate 47,998,863 of OY829546.1, read as the reverse complement.
ACAGTTTCTCCATCGAAGCCACCCCCGGTATGGAGAAGGAAGACAGAACACGCTTAAGGATCTGAGGAGATTCCAAGTTAATAATGGATCAGGTCCTAGGGAATTCCCAAACCAGAGAACCCATCATGGCCCAATACTTAGCCAAAGTGAAACATGAGCTGTCAGAGATACAGGAAAAAGGCACCCTGGTTACCTTCGAGCGCATTCCTAGAGAAAACAATGGAGAGGCCGATAGCCTCGCCAAAATGGCAGCCAATCCGGAAGCCTCAATACCCAGAGACGTGCGCTATGGAGAACTGTCTACACCCTCTTTCATGGAAGAGCAGGCATCGCTCTGTATGGAAGAAATGGAAAATGATTGGAGGATCCCAGTGATAGAATATCTGAAGCATGATAAGCTACCGGGAGACCAGACAGAGAAGAAGAAAGTCCTAAAACGGGCAGCACGATGCACATATTATAACAGAGAGTTAATACGAAGATGCTTCTCCCATCCGGCCGCTAAATGCATAACGGAACAAGAAGGCTTGCATGTGTTACGAGAAATTCACGAAGGGATATGCGGCATGCACATCGCCAGCGGCACTCTGGCAGCCCAAGTCTTTCGGTCGGGATTTTACTGGCCCACCATTCGACGAGATTGTCATAACTTCGTGAAAACCTGTCAGAAATGCCAGGAATATGCTAAGATTCCTCGAAAACCTGCTGTGCCAATCTCAAAAATAGTGGCTCCGTGCCCGTTTGCAAAATGGGGGATTGACATCCTGGGCCCGTTTCCAAAGGCCAGATCTCAGTTAAAATTCGTGGTCGTAGCGGTAGACTACTTCACAAAGTGGGCCGAAGCCGAGGCGTTAGCTACCATTACCACCGAAAAAATTTGGCGTTTCTTCAAACACCAAGTCATCATGAGATTTGGAGTACCGCGCGTGCTAGTCAACGACAACGGGACACAATTTACAAGCCAGTTCTTCAGGGATCAGTGTGTGGAGTTTCAGATAGAGCAAAGATTCTCCTCTGTGGCACATCCCCAAACCAACGGCCAAGCGGAAGTAACTAACCGCAGCATCCTTAGTGGCATCAAAAGAAACTTGGAAGGGTCCAAGAAGAAATGGCCAGACGAATTGCCATATGTGCTATGGGCCTATCGCATGACTGTCAAGGCCAGCACGGGAGAAACCCCGTTCGCGTTAGCATTCGGAACTGAGGCTGTCACACCAGTCGAGATTGGCATGATGAGCCTCCGGGTGGCTCACTTCAAAGAAGAAAACAACGAAGAAAGGTTACGAGCTAACCTCGATACTCTACCAGAAATACACGAGGAAACCCTCCTGAAAACTCTGCACTACAAGAGAAAAATGGCACAATATCACAACCGGCAAGTGAGGGAGCGATTGCTCAAAACCGGAGATTTAGTGCTCAGAGACAAGCGGGCGGTAGGACAACGTATGGGAAAACTCAGTCCAAATTGGGATGGACCGTATCGTGTCACCCGCATTGTGGGAAAAGGAGCATACCACCTGGAAACGCTCGAGGGAACGCCCCTGCAGAACTCCTGGAACATCGCTCGGCTGAGGCTATACCACGCCAGGAGCTAATCGGGTAACGTCAAAGTTATTCTAATAAATGAATATTGAGATATTCACCGTGCGTTTGCTACTGGTAATATGCAGGTAGCGAAGAATGCCAGGGGTGAAAATCCTATCCTTGTGATGGCTGGTCTTGATCAGACAGCTCATTAAGACGAGGCACGCCCTGGCATAACAAGGCGTTTGGGAGTGAAAATCCTATCCTTGTGGTAATCGTGCTCACATAGACGGCCCATTAAGACGAGGCACGACCCCAAACGGCTCCCCGGAGTAAAAATCCTATCCTTGCGGCAACCGTGCTCACATAGACGGCCCGTTAAGATGAGGCACGCCCCGGAATCCTTAGGAGTGAAATCCTATTCTTATGGTAACCCCATAAGGAGAGGCACACCCCGAGGAGAGACCAACTCCGTCCTGGAAGTGAAAATCCTATCCTTGTGGTAACCGTGCTCACATAGACGGCCCATAAAGACGAGGCACGATTCCACGGACGCGAGGTACAACGCTTGGGGGTGAAAAGTCCTATCCTTGTGATGGCTGGTCCTGATCAGACAGCTCACTAAGACGAGGCACTCCCCAAAGCCTATCTGTGGCGGAAAGAAACAAGGACATCCCAACTAGTAGCCGCGCGGTTGATACCCGGCGAAGAAACGTGGGAGCCTATCTGTGGCGAAAAGGAATAAAGAAATCCTAACTAGTAGCCGCGCAGTCGATACCCGGTGAAAAGATGAATGGAGAAATGACCATACTGCAACAACAATGTTGAAACAGACGGAAAGCCCCCTCTGACAGCGAGGGACGGTAGGAATATGAGTGCAGCAGATGCGGAAGCAACGCTGATTTACTCTCAAAAATGCTATCGGAGGATATAATGGTAATGCTACTCGAACGCAGCTGATGAAAAGCAAACGGGATACAACTCGAAATTATGTGTCTATGGAGACCTAACGCCAAACGTCCCAGGCGGACAAGTGATTAAATGGCATTATGAAGAAAAACAAATAAAGAACTTCTGTCCAAAAAGAGTGGATTAGCCGAGTCAAGGCCGACATCGTTTAAAATTACAAAATAAGGATAGGCCCGTCAGCCACAAAATGTAAAACATCTAAATAACAAAAAGCCTAAAGATTGGGCGGCGCGTTGACCCCTCCTTGCTGAGCAGCCTTCCACTGGTAGAAACTACTATCATTAATGGCTGAGGCTCTCTTGTCGAAATACGCAGAAAGATCCTCAATACGGAGCTCCTCAACTCCATAATGATGCATCACGGCTTCTGACATAACTCCCCCACCCTGCTCAAAGTACCAACGGTTCTTCTCAGCGTTAAGGGAGGAATCGGCAGATAGCTCGGCGTTTTTCTGTCTCTCCTAGCGTAGGTTATTCTCCTCCTGAGAGAGGCGTAGGGCCAAATCAGCACGTTGTCTCTTCTCTTCCTCCAAAGCCAACTTAGCGGCCTCCAACTCTTGTTTCACCGTGGTAACTTCTCCCCGAGCAGTCTCCATACCTTCGTTGGCAGCAGCAAGGGCATTTTCAAGACGCTGTCGCTCCTCCAACAGACTGTTTATCTCTCCCCGCCCGTTAGCTGCAGCCCTGGCATTCTCCTCATCCATATAGTGAAGATGGAAAAGCATAGAAAACGCCTGAGAGCGAAGGAGATTGATGCGCCCCTGATCGCCCCGAGCCACAAAGGCATCTCTCTCTCTTGGAAGAGACAAAATCTCTGCTACCAGATAAGCGGTAGAGGAAAGCACGGTCTCAGGATCGGCATCGGCAGGAAACTGCAGAATACTGTCCCTAAAGGAGCGCAAGCTGACGTGATGAGTCGGCATGAGAGGAGGATTGTAGGAAGAAATACCGGCCATTAAGGCAGGAGCGGGCCCACCCCTCACGATAGGTGGATGAGGCATCGGAACAAAGAACAACGCACCAGGAGAAGCTGGCCGGCTAGAGAGGCCTTCCGCGTTAGGCATCGAGACCTCATTGCCTCCGGGCACCTCAGGATTAAGGGCATCAGAATCATAGCCTGTTGGGGTGTGCGCAGAATGAATCGGGGAGCCAGAAGGCACATGGGGTTCACCGCCAAAATCAACGGGTTCCGGTTGATCAGCAGACATACCCCCGCCCCCAAGAACACTTGAACTATGATGGGCAGCCGAAGAAGAAGGGCTAGTCTGAAGATCATAGCGAGCCTTCTTCTGACGCTCGCGAAGGACATCTGCGATACCCATATCTCCCTCGGAGGTAGAGGGGGCAGAAGCAGCAACGACTTCCTAAATAAGGCAGAACATGATAAGGAAATCATGTACAAAGAAAGACAAAGTCCCAAAAGTAAGAAAAATGCTCACCTGAGCGGTGGAGGACGCAAGAGGAATCCCAATAGGAATCGGACCAACCGTAGCCTCTGAAGAAACAACAGTCTGGGACGAAACGGATGGGGCAGCACGAGCTCTCCTAGGCCTTTTCTGTCTCACAACTCGAGTACCCGTAACGCTAGCGGTGGCCTCCCCTTCCTCAGCGTTAGCGGCAGCAGCAGCCCTAGCTTCAGCGATAGCTTTCTTCTTCGCCTCCTGTTTCCTCTTCCTTCGGAAATACTCGGGCTCCCAACCAGGCGGAGGCACTGCACAATCACAAAACGTTAGCGTTAGTACTTCTTGACAAACGCAAAAGAAAAAGGTTAAACACTCACCCTTCTTGCACTGTTCAACGGGCAACCCGTTAGCCACTTTTCGGGCATCAACGCTAAAATCAAATTGAAGCAACGTCTTCAACCAACCATCCTCCGGGTCGGAAAGGGGTTTTCGATGACCCCAAGCCCCATCTTTAATTGTCTCGTTGAAGCCAGCCCTCCACAACGGCTCCGGCAGATCAACAATAAAAAATTCCTCTTTCCAGTGAGGAATAGATGACTCAATACCCATAAGTTTCCAGGTAAAGGGCTTCAAAGAACCGTCTTCGTAGCAAGGCGATATCGAGATCACCCCTTTACGGGAATATAACTGAAAAATGTCATGGAGCAACGCTAAAGTGGGAGATTCTATCCCCTTGAAACGGCACAGTGCGGCAAAGGCACTAACAACACAAATCGCGTTAGGACTTAACTGAGCCGGAGCCAGATCAGAATCAACCAACAATAATTTTATGAGCGGGTCAAGAGGGAGACGAAACCCATGATCGAAAAGCTTAGCGTACAACATTCTACTATTTCCGGGCAAAATGTTGTTCAGTCGAAGCGACTCAGAAGCAGGATGCACGGGATATTCCTTGGGAAATTGTGCAGAAAACCCAGCAAGCCTACGGTTAATTAAGGGCAACGTGTACAAAGAAGTGGGAGTAGTATCAATTACTTCTTCCCCGGAGGACCGTTGGGGGTCTCCTTCTTCAGAGGATTTCTTAGTCCTAGCCATGGCCAACAAAGAAGAAACAAGGAGAAAAGAAAAAGACGTGTACCTTGTACCTTCGTGAAAGAGAACGCGAGGAGTCTTGAACCAGAAAGAGAGAGCGGCGCAAAAGTATTTATCCAAAGGCAACAGCGTATAAGGAAAAGATAGAAAAAGAAAAAGAGGGTAGAAGAAACAATAAGTATAACCCTGAAAGGACACGACCAGTCAGCGGCAGACACGTGGCGAAGTAGCGCGTCATAAAATAAGGCACGCGCCAGAAGGTGCAAATTTGAAACTAGGACGAAACGCTTCTGCATTCGCAACTCCCTAGGAGATGATTGCTCCAAACGCCTCTCTATAGAAGGACACGTGTCTTCTTTCATCATTACCCTTCAAGTCGCATTAAATGAGGGACAGGGGGATTGATTAAAAAACATAAAAAGCAGCGCTGGCCTCGCCAAACGACGCGATGGTACGAAGAAGATAAAGAAGGAATAACGGTAATGTCACGACGAACCATCCAGGACGACAAAGGATACAAGGCGTTAGCATTATTACAAGAGAAACAATGTTCGAATGGGTTTTCAAGAAATAATAAAAGAAGAGACGACAACAAGAAAAGCAAGGAAAGGCTCAGGCACCATCGCTAACGTTAGGCTTTCTCCCTCGAAGGGTCAGAAGAACCGCTGCCACCTTTGCTAATCTCACCCATCACGAGAGAGATGTAATCAGCTACCTGGGCTGGATCCAAAGGGCCACCTTTGAAACGGTACGCAAACCCAGAAACGAAGGCCTCCAGAACCCTTTTCCTCCATAACTCTTCCTCTAATGGCGCCCTAGCAGCCCCCTCATCTCGAGCGAGCATCTCTTCACGGAGAATGAGAATCTTCTTCTTTTCTAGCGCCAATTCCGCCTCCAGAACTTCTATCTTGGCTCTCCCGATAGACTTTTCCCTGTCCAATTCTGTTTGGGATGATTCACAGAGGCGCGTCAGCAACCTAGAATGCTCCACCGCCTTCTCAAGCTGCACCTTCACAGCACACAACGCGCTGGAAAAATTGCGGGACTCGCGATCGTGAATTTCGAATTGATAATTCAGATGGCGGAAGAAGTCCAGAGAATCATTCAGAACGTGGCGAAAGCGTGCCGAGGGAGGAAGTTGAAGAAATTCCTCTTTCTCTTTTTTCGAACTCAGCATCTCTCCTACCAAGGGTGCAGTAAACTCATCTCGAGAAAAAGGTTGGGGAACCCCGATAGCGCGAAGGGCATCAAAGCAAAACCCTGCAAGATTCATACGGTAGACCGGGGCTCCGTTAGGGCCAAGATTGATCGAGGAAGGCGGAGAAGAGCCCTGAGGAAAAGTACTCTTGAGAGGAGTAAAAAACAGCTGCGGAGTAACCACAGGCGGTAGCTCAGCAGTCGAATCCGCCACGGGAGGTGTGACCACTACGTCAGGAATGCAGTGAGCAATCGGAGAGTCGGGAGCCTCAGCCATGGGTGGAGGACATTCCATTGGCGGGGCCTCTCCCTCAGAAGAACAAGTTTTCTCCAATGCCTCAACGGCTCCCGTTGGCAGAGAGGCGCCCGCCTCAGGCGAAACAGCAGGCGTAGAAACAGTTGCCACATATACAGGAGATATCCCGGTAGCTTGTCCACTAGAGGCCACTCGAATTTTTTTCCGACGCTGGGAAGCAGCAAGGGAAGAAGCATGGCAAAGGTCTGACTTGGCATCCGCATCCTCATCATCGCTAGTAATTACCGTCGTTGCGACAGGCCTGGAGTCCGTCCCCGTGCGACGCTCCGGTAGCCAATTTTCCACAAAGCGAGAAGTTCGAACAGAGCTAACGGGCCTTCGCCGTCCCCGGGCAACGGTTTTAGTTCTCTTCCTCGAAGGAGGAGCGTCACCCCGACTTGAGCCCTCGGCCGAAGGCGAGGCTGGCAAAGTTTGAAGCGGTGTTACGTTCAGAGGTGCACCAGGGTCACCTGGGAATCAACCGTTAGCCTCCTATAACAAACAAAGCGTGCGAGAACTAAAGAAAAGAAAACATGGAAAGAAATAGGCTCACCCATAACGCACTCTTCCAGAGGCTTGAACAGAGCGAAGGCACGAATACGGTAGTGGGTATTCTCGTCTAACAAAGCGTTAGCCTGGTCCAGCTCAGTTCTGGACAAAATCGCGGGATTTATCCAAACGGGACCTGCCAGTTCTTGATTGAAATTGATACGAACGTGACGGTAGCTCCAGAACAAAGAAGCTGCTCTTCCAATCAGCTACACCCCTCTTGAAGCCGTGAAAACGTTGCCAAAACGACTGCACGAGCGCATCATCCCACCGGGGAGTAATCTCGATTAAACAATTGTAGCAAATCATGCTAAAGAATTTGCGAAACAAAGTGATAGATGGGGTAAAAATGTTCTTCAACTCGCAAGCGCGAAGAAAAGCATACACCGCACACCAAGAGGAAGGAGTTATCTGGGCAGGATTAAGGCTATACTCCCGCAGCAGAGTTAGTATCGACTCATGAACGGGGAAACGGAAACCATAAAGGAACATTTTAAAATAAAGAAGCCTACTGTGGCCCCACCCTGGATTATGAAGCCTCATATCACTACCGGGAATAGAAGGCTCATGCCCAGGAGGAAAGGTAATACCATGTTCCTCCAATTCGGCTTTCAGAACCACATCGCAGGTAAAAATACTCGGTGATTGGGCGACCTCGGGATCCATGGGCCTAGAGATAATCTGGCGAGGTCTATTCCTAGCCATAGCAAACCAACAAAAAGGAAATCTGAGAAGGGACGGATTGATACCTTAAAGGAGAAGAATCCCAGAGAAATCGGCGGACAGTGGCGAGCGGCCAAAAAGATATTCGGGGAAGAAGGCGAAGGAAGACAAAAAGGAAAATTCGAAGCGAGGGCAAAAGTTTTGAGAAATTGGAGAATAGCCCTTCTTAAAGGATAAAAATGCCACCGCATTAATTGAGTTACCAATCGGGCGAAGACGCGTGTAAAAGAAGTTGGCCACGTGAAAGCGCATTAAAGAAATTTGGAAAAGAGAAGTTATTCGTCGAAACTCCCCAAAAGGGCGAGACAGTATTGACACGGTCAAAGTAACCGCGAAGCGATTGCCTCAGTCAGGACAACCGCTTACGTTAGCTATCCCCAAGAATCAGCAGGCTAACGGAAATAATGACAAAATTGAAAAAGCAGAAAACATCAGTTTATTCATAAAACGCCAATAGGCGGGTACAAGGCAAAACGGCTAATCCTCATCAGACCAATAAATGCCGTGGTGATAGACCCCGTCATCATCAAGGAATGGCATCTTCCCGTTAGCATTCGGGATAGGTTGGTCTGCCTCCTTTTCGGGGCAGGACCCTGACGGGCATGATTTTCCTTTGGCACTCGAATCTCCCAACCCCGCATCAGCACTGATGGGAAAATCCTCGTTCAGCGAGCAATTCGGGGAAGAAAAACGTTTGCCACCCTCTTGAACAGCAGAACCAGAAGGAGCCAAAGTTGTAAAGGGCGTCTGGGAAGTCCGTTTCCCCTGCTTCTTACGACCCTTTCGGCGGACCGGAGGCCTCCATGGTGGCGAAGGAGGGGGATGATCCGAGTCCGGCGAAGTCGGAGGAGTCGGTAAGGAATCGCGATCCATGAAACTCATGAAGTAAAAATCTTCCATGTGACCTGCAAAAGCAAAAAAGAAGGAAAGGATGAAGATGAACAGGAAAGGAAAACCAAACTCCCTTATATAGCCGAAGGAGCACTCCGATCCCTGAAAAATCAATTAAGACGCTTGGGAAGATAACTGCAAGTGCAGAATCCGATCCGTCGCAGGCACCTCTGCTCGTTAAACGCACCAATCAAAGGGCACCAAAGAACCACCTAACCACCTACCACTGAAAAGACGGCCCTGTAACAGTCAAGACAGAGCATTCATTGCTAAATCCCGGAACCCGACCACTGCAGTACAATGTCCCGAGGAAGACCCATTTTCGGTTGGGCTCATGACAAATATTTCCAACCAATAAAGCAAGCAACCAAGCAAGAAAAAGAGAAGACTTGGGAAGAAGCAAAGACAAGTTATTTATTTATGGCCAGGTGGCCTTAACGTTCGAATATGTACAAGAAGCATAAGAAAAACAGTGAGAAGTGAAACCAGCGGTCAGACATTGGACCCCGCATCATCGTCCCCTGGCGCAATAGGAACCTCCTTTAAAGCGTCAGCGATGGAGGTCAGTTCGGAAGAATAAGCTCTCATGCCCTTTAGGCAGCAGGCCAGCAGATCTTTCCTCTGCTGCAGCATCGAAGCCACCACGTCAAGGTGAGCGCTGGTAGTGGCCAGTTTCGCCAAGCTCTCTAGGGGGTTGAAATCCTCTAGAGTGATTCCTAGCTGTCTAGACAGAATAGGGGTTAACACCCCCTGCAACTCCAGGACATCCTCGGAGGTCTTGGTGATCATCCTCTCCAGGAAGCCGATATCACCCTCAGTAAGATTCTTCAGGGTCAGAGTTTTGGAGATCAGGAAATTACGAGTCAGTTCATCCATGGCGGAATATGGAAAGAAAGAGCGTGAAAATGCGAAGAAATTGGCGCAGAAAAACCTCTGATTTATAGATTCTGACAAAAACCGTCAGGGCCATCTGACGAGGCAAACCTCCACGGTACTTAGAAGAACTCTCCGTCAGAGAAGGAACGATAGCCCTTGGTAAACTCTCGGGCTCATTTTCAGTTGGGCTTATGATAACAATTCACCTAAAAGAAAGGGTATTTTCGTCCATCACCCGGTGGGATGAGGCCAAGCTACTGTTTCGTACCACCGCGGTAGGGACAAGATCGCTACCTTCCCCAAAGGCTAACGCTACAAGGGCTAACGGGTCCCTATCGGCTCCTCTCACGGACCTCACGGATGGCTCAAGGAGTTATCTTACCCCCAGAGGAAACCACGCGTCAGGAGTATCGCTCCGGCCGTTATCCTACCGTGGCAATATCTACCTGCATACCTACCGCCAAGGTAGCGTATCGTGATAAGGGCGAACCTCAGACCCTAACGCGAGCGATAGCTCCGTACCCGTTTACTCGAGCGGGAACGCCCCTTTTCTTCTATAAATACCTCCCCCACAAAGGAGGCAGGTAAGCATACTCAACTGGCCAAAACTCTGCTAATTTCAGTACACATACTGACTTAAGCATCGGAGTGTTTCCGCCGGAGACCCCCTCTGGCGCATTGCAGGTACTGTGGACCGTCGCGTACACTGATCTGAGAAGAACCGCTCCGCCATACATCCTTCGGCAGAAGACAAATAATTATCACCTGTGTATTTCAGAGAAGATGCATCGAAGCGATCAAAAGAATTGATGTTCTTGGTCGTTGATCTCATCCTACCGTATAATGCCATTCTAGGGCGGTCATTCCTCAATCGTTTCGGGGCGACGGTATCTCAGAAACATCTCAGGATGAAATACCCCTCGTGGGAAGGGGTAGTATCGATCAAGGGCGACCAAAAGCTAGCCGTCGAGTGTTATTCGCTCATGATCCAAAAAAGTTGTGATCAATATGTATGTGTGACAGCGGACCCCTACGAGCAAAGGGATGAAAGGCAAACCCAACCAGTAGATGCGATGGTACCCATTCCTGTCCAAGGCAATGATAAGGCGAGCTTCCTGGCTAGCGACAAGCTGACCCCTGAGGAGAGAGCACAATTGGCTCGGCTGTTGAACAAGTGCAAAGGAGAGTTCGCGTGGAAACCAGCGGACATGCCTGGCGTGTCCAGGGAGGTGGCTGAGCATCGACTCAATGTCGACCCATACGCCACGCCAGTTCAACAGAAGCGGCGAGCATTCTCCGCGGAAAAGGCAGTGGTGATTGATAAGGAGATAGCGAAATTGTCAGATGCGGGATTCATCCGAGAAGTTCAATATCCCACTTGGCTGGCCAACCCCGTCTTGGTCCGCAAGCCCAACGGAGACTGGCGTATGTGCATTGATTTCACCAACTTGAACGACGCTTGCCCTAAGGACTGATATCCGCTCCCTCGGATTGATCAGTTGGTCGATCAAGCGTAGGGTACGCATATTTGAGCTCCCTGGACGCCAATTCTGGATACCATCAAATTCCTATGGCCAAGGAGGATGAGGAAAAGACGGCATTTATAACCTCGAAGGCCACTTATTGCTACACGGCAATGCCGTTCGGCTTAAAGAACGCAGGGGCGACCTTCCAGCGTATGGCCAACAAAGTGTTTGAAAAGCAAATCGGGAGAAATGTAGAGGCATACGTAGACGATGTACTGGTCAAAAGCAGAAGTTTCAGTGACCATCTGGCCAATTTGCAGGAAGTGTTTGATACGTTAAGGAAGTACCAGATAAAGCTGAACCCCCGCAAGTGCGCGTTCGTATTTCAGACGGGAAAATTTCTCGGGTATGTGGTAAGCCAAAAGGGCATCCAACCGAACCCGTCAAAGATTAAGGCTATCCATGATATGGTATCCCCGCGAACCCTTCAGGAGGTTCGGAGGTTGACAGGACGCATCATTGCTCTAGGGCGGTTCATCTCTAAGCAGGGCGAGAAGTGCCTGCCGTTCTTCAAAGTTATACGCAAGAAAGCTCCTTTTGGGTGGACACAAGAATGCGAAGAGGCGTTCATGAGTTTGAAAGCTTACTTGTCGTCCAACTTGGTGCTAACATGACCAGAGCCGGGCGACACGTTATTTTTGTACCTTGGCGTCGCGGACGAAGTGGTCAGTGTTGTTTTGGTCCGGGAGGACAATTACGCCCACCGACCTATTTTCTTCATCAGTCATGTGTTAAAAGATGCCGAGGTGCGGTACACCCACCTTGAGAAGGTGGCGTTCGCCCTGATACAGTCCACACGAAAGATGGACAGATATTTTCAAGCCCATCCGGTCATCGTGCTCATGGACCAGCCTTTGAGAAGGATTTTCAGGAAACCAGAATCCTCGGGGAGGATGTTGATCTGGTCAATTGAGCTAGAACAATATGGACTACAATACAAAGCTCGGCCGTTTGTAAAAGCTCAGGTTTTGGCGGATTTCATAGCCGAGTGCACATTTACTGGGGACAAGGCGGTAGAGCCGCTTGAGAGGAAAGATAGTGATGCAAAGGTCCCACCCTCAGAAGCCCCCGCAGATACATAGGTCATCTACGTGGATGGCGCCAAAAATCAGGAACTGGCGGGAGCCGGAATATACATGGTCAGGCCACACGATGTGCAGGTGCGGCACGCCATCAGAATCCTACAACCGCTGTCCAACAACGCAGCAGAGTATGAAGCGTTATTGGCAGGGCTTAGAGTAGGAAGGAATCTCTTCGCCAAAGCTGAGAACGACCTGGTAGCTGGGGCCCCACGGTTGATAATGCGAGGGGACTCCAAGTTGATAATTGATCAAGTCTTGGGACATTCCCAAGCTAGAGAACCGATCATGGCGCAATACCTCTCGAAAGTGAAAAGGGAGTTGGCAGAAATGGAACAAAGCGGTGTATGTGTCACTTTCGAACACATCCCGTGGGAGGATAATACCGAGGCGGATAGTCTTGCCAAGACGGCAGCCAATCAGGAGGCCGCTATTCCAGAGGACGTGTACTATGAAGAAAGGTCATTGCCGTCCTTCATGGAGGAACAGTTGTCGCTATGTGTAGAGGAGATCGAAAAGGATTGGAGGATCCCTGTGATAAAATTTTTGAAGCATGACGAGCTCCCAAGCGACAGTGTAGAAAAGAAAAAAGTATTGAAGCAAGCGGCGAGGTGCACTTATTATGATGGGGCGCTAATTCGGAGATGTTTCTCGCACCCAGCCGCAAAATGCATAACGGAACAAGAAAGCCTCCATACCCTGCGAGAGATCCATGAGGGCATCTGCGGGATGCATGTGTCGGGTGGTACCATGGCCGCGCAAGTATTTCGGTCAGGATTCTATTGGCCCACTATTCGCAGGGATTGTAACAACTTTGTGCAGTCGTGCCATAGATGTCAAGAATTTGCCAAAATCCCTAGACGACCTGCCACTGAAATATCTCAGATCGTGGCACCTTGTCCTTTTGCTAAGTGGGGAATCGATATTTTAGGCCATTTTCCTAAGGCAAGGTCCCAATTGAAATTTGTAATTGTGGCAGTGGATTATTTTACAAAATGGACGGAAGCAGAAGCGGTAGCCTCTATTACAACGGAAAAGGTATGACACTTCTTTAAGCACCAAGTGATCATGCGCTTCGGGGTGCCTCGCGTGCTAGTTAGTGATAACGGGGCGCAATTTACCAGCCGCTTCTTCAAGGAGCAATGCGAAGAATTTCAGATTGAACAGAGGTTCTCCTCTGTGGCGCATCCCCAGACTAATGGCCAGGCGGAGGTGACCAACCGAAGCATTCTGAGCGGCATCAAGAAAAATCTTGAAGGGTCGAAAAAGAAGTGGCCAGATGAGTTACCCTATGTAATGTGGGCTTATCGCATGACCGTCAAAACAAGTACGGGTGAGACGCCCTTTGCGATGGCTTTTGGTACCGAAGCGGTAACACCTGTCGAAATTGGCACCCTAAGTTTGAGGGTGGAATATTTCAAGGAGGAATTAAATGAGGAGAGGTTACGAGTTAACCTTGACATGCTCCCTGAGGCGCGCGAGGAAGCTCTCTTGAAAATAATGCACTACAAAAGAAGAATGGCGCGGTATCACAACAGACATGTTAAGGAGCGGCTGCTCAAAGCGGGAGACCTCGTGCTCAGGGATAAATGAGCGGCGGGCCAACGAATGTGGAAGCTCAGCTCAAACTGGGAAGGCCCATACCGCGTCACTCGTGTTATCAAAAAGGGGGCGTATCACCTCGAAACGGTTGACGGTACTCCCTTACCTAACTCTTGGAATATTGCTAGATTAAAATTATATCATGCTAGAATTTAACATGCCGTTGAGCATGGTTTTGAAATTTTTTGAAATTTGTGAAATATAACATGCCGTTGAGCATGGTTTTGAAATTTGTGAAATATAACATGCCCAACTTTTGAAGTTGAAATTTTGTGTCGTGGGCATGGTCTAACAATTGTTGTGGAAATATTTTTTGTTCCTTGTTGGTTGTCTGTGTAATATGCAGATAACAAGGAAAGGAGGATGTCGGGGGTGAAAAGTCCTAGCCTTGGGAGCAGAATGGGCTAATGCAGACGGATCGTCAAGAGGAGGCACGCCCCGGCGATCCTAATATATGGTGCTGGAAGTGAAAAATTCTGGCCTTGGGAGGCCGGCCCTGATCAGGCGGCTCGCCAAGAGGAGACACTTTCCAGCACTGTCGGGAGTGAAAAATCCTATCCTGGGGAAACCCAGAGAGGGCACGCCCCGACTCCCCTGGGGGTGTAAAGTCCTATCCTTGTGACAGCCCGTGCTCATATAGACGGATGATCATTAAGCGAGGCACGACCTCAGGGAAGATAAAAACTCCACCTCGCAAGTGAAAATACTATCCTTACGATGGTAGCGCTAACATAGGCACCTCGTTAAGCGAGGGCACGTTCCGAGGTGTGAGGGCAACGCTGAGGAAGTGAAAAGTCTTGTCCTCGTGATGGCCAGCCTTGATCAAGCGGCGCACTGAGTGAGGGCACTTCCCCGCCGATTGAAGAAATAATAAAGGTCACCGTACCACAGCTAGTAGCCGAAAGGGACAAACCCGATGAAGTTTGGCTGGAAGAGTACGGGACACGAGCGACATCGGGGGAGATCGCGCGGAAATGCCCCAAGGTAATTAAGATTTTTGATAATATGTCGCTATTAACAAAGTGATAAGTGAAAATGTGCAGAAAATTCGGAACAAGCGACATATTTGGGGGATCGTGCTAAATAAGAAAGGAATACGCGCGGCAATGCCCCAAGGTAATTAAGATTATTCGATAATATGTTGCTATTAACAAGTGATAAGTGAAAGTGTGCAGGAAATTTGGCACAAGCGATATCTCTAGGGGATCGCGCTAAATAAGCAAGGAATACGCGCGACAATGCCCCAAGGTAATTAGAATTTTGGAGAATATGTCGCTACTAACAAAGTAATAAGTGAAAATGTGCAGAAAATTGTGCAAACTGTTTACACACGAAGGGATGCTTGCTCAAACAAAAGGCCCTAAAAAACACAAAAAGGGGCAAAGAAGTCAGAGCACCCGATGGACAAAAGAGAAATGACATTCACGGCCCGGGCATGCTGTTGTTCCCCTCGTCAGGCCGTGGCCTTTTCGCCTGGCGGTAGCCCTCTTCCGTGAGGAACCCGAACTTTTGCTTGAAGAGGCGGATGATGGCGTCAGCATCAAAGAAATGACGACCGTGATGCTCAATGAAGCAATCGGCCATGAGACCTGCCGCTTGTTCCGAAAACCACTTGCACCTATCCGCCGTTTCCTCCTTAAGCGCAGCATTCTTGCTCTGCTCAGCTTGAAGGGCGGCATCCCTAGCGGCCCGGAGTCGTTTGGCCTCTTCCAACTCTTTCCTCGCAACTCCCAAACTGTTTTCTACACATTGTCACTCCTCAACACTCTTCCGCAGCTCCTCTTGAGCTTCATGAAGCTCCCTTTGGTACTTGCTGATTTCTTCCGAGAGATGATGGTTAGTGTTGCGCCATTCCTGGGAGGAGGATTGGAGAGAGCTCATTCGTCTCATCATATTTGTAGACCAGTAATGGAAACCTTGAAAGCTAGAGAACAGATGAGTCCTTATCTGCTGCAATTGTTCACCATCGGCAACGGAGAGGAAGCCTCGCTCTTCCTCCTCAACTGATAACAGATGTCCTGCTAGTAAGGCGGATGTCGCTAGAGAGTTGTCGCCTCCTAACGCTGGGAACCCGCGCTGGCGAATGTTGCTCAAATCAACTTGATGGGTGGCGGCTCCGCTGGAGAGTATAGTGCTTAACTCAGCCACCATGCGTGGGGTTTCTATTGGGGGAAGAAAGGGAAAGATTGTCTGAGCCGCAGTGGGAACGAAGAAGAGATCCGGAGGGGACGAAGGGGAACGATTGGACGGCCCAACGTCAATATTGAAGCCGCTGACCGGTAAGTTTGGAAAGCGCTCTTCTTCAAGAACCTCCAGAAAGTCCAAGGGATTGCTTGGAGGAGGAGATGATGCGACAAAAGAGGAATGAAGCGGCGCAGAGGTAACCTCGTTCCCTGCCGGGCCAGAACCTTGGTCGCCTGTCAAGGGACCGGTATTGGCAATGCCGTCCTGCCTATCCTGATCAGCGATAGTGGTGTCCGCTGAAGGGACGTCTTCATTCAGACGCGGTCGTTTGGGACCAAGAATACCCGACAAATCCATGTCGTAGCGTGAAGGAGTGGCAGAAGAGGCAACAATAGCGGTATCCTACGCGCAAAAGACAAAGGGGGATTAAGAAACAAATAAAAATACATGGGTGGAAATTTTTTTATGAAAACCACCTGAGCAGGAGGACGTGTAGGAGCGATAACGCGAAGGCGGAGAGTCCTTTTCTTTTTCCTAGCAAGAGGAGGATGAGAGGGCGACGCTTGTGTATGAGCAACGCCGGGGGAAGAAGGTGGAACAGTACTCGACGTGGCAGTAGCCTCCGTTCGGGGAAGAGAAGAAGACTCAGGCACAGAAGCGGACGCGTGCGTGGTATCGGTAGCGGCGCCGGCCGAGGTGGCGGAAAGAGCCCTTTTTCTCTCTTCTGCTGAGCCCTCTTCTCCCTTTTCTTGATACAATCAGGCTTCCACCCTGCGGGAGGATCTGTAGAAATAAGAAAAGAATGTTAGAGTTAGTATTGACGTGGAACAGCGATCAGAGATGTGAGGCTCACTTTGAATGCAATCCTGGATGTTGCCTCCGCATGCGAGTTCGCGAGTGCGAATACCAGGGATCTCAGGCAGATTAAGTAGCTTGTTCAGCCAGTCTTGGTCAGCTGGCCCTAACTCTGGCCTACCGCCCCAGGCGGCATCTCTGATGGCAAGATTAAAATCAGTCCGCCACAAAGGCTGGGGCAGATTGATGATGAAGAATCCCTTTTTCCAAGCATCAATGGAAGACTCAAGGAATAACAGCTTCCAGGTAAAAGGGTTTAAAGCTTCAACATCATAGCGGGGCGATATCGCTATGATGCCGTTATTATGGTGGTACAATTGAAAGAGGGAGCGGAGCAAGAACAAGGAAGGAGATTCATTCCCTATATGTCTACAGAGGGCTATAAAGGCATAAATGCCACAGTAGGCGTTTGGACTCAGTTGGGCAGCGTTTAAATCAAATTCAAAGAGTAATTTAGCAACCAAAGGATCTAGAGGCAGCCAAAAACCATAATGGAATATTTTGGCATAAAGAACCGGCATATGATAAAAGAGCGACATCGTCAAGAAACACACATTATTCGGTCAAGATTGTAAGGTATGACAATTATTACAAGCAAAGAGGCGATGACAAAGTCCAAATGAAAAAATAATACAACAAGGGCGTAAGTAGAGAAGCGATGCCACCAATCAAGCGGCATCGAATAGGCTTCCTCCAGGCGCGGACTTGTCACTCCTCTTCGGAGGAGAGGAAACCCTCTTGGCTCTCATCAATCTCTTTCATCCTCGCGGAGGCGTACCTGGCGACCTCAGCAGGATCAGCGGCCCTACTGCGGTGCTGATCTGTCACCCCGGCGACAAAGGCCTGTTCAGTCTTCTTCTTCCACCATGCCACTTTCTTGAAAGCTTTCGACAGGTCGGCATCGCGGGATGATACCTCCTCAAGAAGGAATGAGTTCTTCTTTCTCTCAGCCACCAGCTCAGCCTCCAAAGCTTTGACCTGGGCTTTTCCTTTAGATCTTTCCCGAGTAAGGTCAGCACGACACTCGCGCAGTTCAGCCTGAGCGCGCTTGTGGAGTCGCGACAGCTCCTCTACCTTGGCTAGCGCACCAATGTTTTGATAGTGTGTACCACGAGCCTTGATGAAGTAATGAAGTTGTCGAAAGGCAGCAAGGCAGTTGTTCATGACGCGCATGTACTGAACTTCGGGAGGAAGTTGCAGCAGTCTACTCTCCTCCTCGGAGGCGCGAAACATTTCACAAGCCAAGATAGCCGTGGGCTGATCTTGCGATAAGGGGTCTGATATGCCCAGGGCGCGGAACCCCTCAGTCCCAAACTTTGACAGATTTAATCGGTGAGAAGGGGCCCCTTGAGGCCCGTCACGGGAAAGATCAGCAACAAAGGAAGGGGCGGAGATACCGCCAGAGCCCCCAACGTCTCGAATGGAAGTAATGAACAACGGACAAGGGGACTTGGGAGGAGAATGAGAAGAGCCAGGTCCACTGGGGACAGAGGGAGGCACATCAGGAATGCAGCGGCCAATGGGCGAGTGTGGAGGCTCCATGACAGGAGTGGAGTCTGTAGTGGACGAGGGCATCGTCGCGGCAGTAGAGGTTTTATTGGGAGCGACCAATCCCGGAGGCGAGGAAGCGCCACCCAGAGAAGTCGCGCTCTCCTTTGTCGCGCCAGGAGAAATGGTAGTCTCAGAAGCGACGGCATTTGCGGTATTGGCAGGGGGAGATTGAGTCGCCACCCTTGTTACCTGAGCTTCGCTTGCTTCCCTTAGCTTCTTCCGTTGAGCTGAGGAAGTCGGGCGAAGGCTCAACTCTGTGTCCATGTCCTCCATGTCCTCAACTCCGTAGGAGAAAATCTTTGTCTCAGTCACTGGCAAACCAGATCCGGACCTCTTCTTCCGGCTGGGTAACCAGTTCTCTACGAAGCGGGAAGTGCGGAGAGAGGAACCGCTTTCCCTTGAAAGAATTTCGTCTAAAGCTCTTTTCTTTATGGGCATACGGTGATCAGTTCGAGCCCCAGCGGAAGTAGAGGGAGCAGTTGTTGAAGGGGCGACAACCTTGTGAGGAGCGTCACCCTCAGAGAGCGGACGAGCGATAGTTTCCCCTGCGAAAAAGTAATGTTAGTAAGCAAGGCAGCGGCGAAGCTCAAAAGCTCACCTATGGCACACTCAGTTAAAGGCCTGTACAAGGCAAAGTTTCGGAGCTGGAAGGAGGACTCCATCTCCAGTAAGGCGTTGGCCTGATCCAACTCTTCCCTAGACAGAGGCGCTGGCTTTGCCCAATCAACCACCTCCAGGTTGAAATCAGGACGCCACAGACGAGAGGGTAACTCGACGACAAAGAAGTCGCTCTTCCAGTTATCGACGCTCCCCTCAAATCCTTGAAATTTCTACCAAAAAGGCCTCACTAGAGCGTCATCCCATCTTGGAATAATGTTAATGAAGCCGTCGCGAAAAACCAGAGTCAAGAACTTGCGGAATAAAGTGACAGAGGGAGCAAGAATATCTTTTAATTCGCAGGCACGAAGGAAGGCGTAGATGCAGCTCCATGAGGGAGGGGTAATCTGCGCAGGGTTAAGCCCGTGCTCGCGCAGCACACGCTCTAGAGTGTCATGAACTGGGAGGCGGAACCCGTATTGAAACATCTTAAAATAAAGAATCCTATGAGTTTTCCAGAGCCGGCTATGAAGCCTCATAGTGTCAGAAGGAATAATGGGGCGATAGCCGCAGGGGAAGGTAATATTATTGCCTTCCAGTTCAAGACGTAAGACAGTGGGGCAAGTAAAGATGCTAGGAGTATTTTCAAGCTCGGGATATCGAGAAATTGGCCTAGGGGTAGCTAAAGAACTAGATTAAGATCTCGTGCGAGGCATCATAGATAAAGCAGCAAAGGAAAATCAAAAGCAAGATCGAGCAGAATACCTTGAGAGAGAGAAGGCTGAAATTGATAAGTGAATCGCCTGGATGCGAACGAGAGAATTTCCTCGGAGCGAGCGAAAAATGAAGAAAATTATGAAGTATAAAAAGGAGCAAAAAGGTACAAGGAAGAAACGTGTTTCCTTTTAAAAGAGACGGTGGAAGAGTCAGACAGAAGGGCAACCTATTACAGTAAGACACGTATGAGGCAAGCGGGACACGTGGGAAGATCCTGACAGAAACTTAAAGTCAAGCGCTCGCCTCAAATTTCGCAAAAGAAAGGCCCTCTAATTACAAGAAACCCCAGAAAAGGATCCTATGAAGCGGTAATCGGCTTGTCCAGCGGCGATTAACCCATAAGAGCGACATTATACTAAAAGCAAAAAAGAAAAAAGGCAAGCGGCATTTTACTTCACAACATATTTATTTATTAAAAAGAAAGTCGGCGGCATCTACAACAAGTGTGGCGTTGTCAATCTTCGTCCATCCAGTCAACCTCAAAAACATAATCATAGTCCTCCGGAGGCGATGGCGACTCATTATTATAGAAAGGGAAGGGCTCGTCCATCCTGAAAGGCCCTTTACCAAGCCTAGTCACAGGACATGTCGTGGGAGCAGTGTCTTCCTTCGAAGCGGCATGGGAGCCTTCTCCCGGGGTCGGGGCGACCAGTTCCGGAGCGACATCTAGCACAGAAATTTTATCCTTGGGAAAATGACAAGGAACGGACGGAGATGCTTCATCTTTTTGCTGCAGTGAGAGATAGTGAGCCTCAAAGTTGGCAAAGAAGGATTCAAAGGATCGCTTCTTTGTTTTCTTCGATCTCTTGCGACCCCGGCGCTTCACAAGACGTTTGGCAGGCCTCCAGGGAGGCGTGAGCGTAGGATTGTCGGAATCGGGAGAAGTTGGAGGGGTCGAAGGAGAGTCGCAAGCAGCAGTGTACAAAAAGCGGGAGTCAGCCATGGAAATATCAGTAACAATAAGAAGAAAGGAGAAAAAAGATGAACAGAAAAGGAAGGGAAGAACCCTTTATATAGCCGAGGGGAGGAAGCGTGCCTGCCTCTCCGCGTATTATCGAGGACATTTAATGCTATCAAGGGTAGCGTCTGTTGGGAGGAAAGATCTGACTCCGCAACTGTTAAAAATCTGCACCAACCAGGAGGCGCCGAAACCGTTGCCCAATCCGTTAACACGGAAAAGATGGCACAAAGATATATTCTGAACAGACGTGGCTTGAAAGAGTCATCATTATGAGCCAGATAGGCAAATAATGTGGCGAGATCCCAAAGGACGTCAAGTTCAAAATTAATGAGAACTGAAGTCGCTTTTCAAAAAGAGCGGCATAAGAAAGAAGAAAACATCAACGGCGCGGCAAGCGAATAAGGGAAAGCATATTCATTTATTTAAAAGGGCTTAACAACCCAAGAGTACAAAAAGGCCTGATGGCCCAGAGTTACAAAAGATGGCCCCAGAGGAGCACAGAGAGACGCGCCAAGAGGACCCCTATCGTTGGTCAGGTGTTTGACCCAGCGTCATCATCGTCCCATTCCAGGAAAGGAATTTCCCTAAGGGCGTCCGCCAGGGCCTTCAGTTCAGAAGAGTAGGCCCTCATGCTCTTCAGGCAGCATCCCAGCAAGTCCTTCCTATGCTGCAGTGTTGTCATCAGTAGCTGAATCTGAGAAACAGCCACCGACAGCTTCACCGCTTTCTCCACGGGACTGAAGTCCTCCATGGTAACGGCAGCCTGCCTAGCCTGCAGGGGAGTCAGCATCCCTTGAAGCTCCAGTATGTCCTCCGAGGTCTTCACGCTCAGCGACCCCAAGAAATCGGTGTCTGCCTGAGTCATGTTCCTCAAGGCATGGGTTTTGGAGAGTAGGAAGTTTTTGGTGACTTCGTCCATGAAAAGAAGAGAGATGAGGAAATTCAAAGAGAGAGGTGAAAAAGCTGTGAGAATTATGAAGCAAGTGCAAAATGAAAGGCCTATTTATAGACTTCGGAAAAAGGCATTTCGAAGATATACCTTCATTGATTGTCGAGCCCACATTGGGGAAGAAACCTCTAAAAGGGCAGGACCGGAGACGCAGCAATAACCCTTGGTAAACACTCGGGCTAGTTTTCGTTTGGGCATATGATAACTATTGATACCTCTGAAGCGGCATCTCCCCTACCCCGTCGGGTGACCCGGCCATCATACTGTACCTGTCGCGGGAGACGAGGCCCTGTTCATGCCGCCCTTAGCCTGGCGACCAGCCCTGGGATGGTCGACTTCAGCGGGGGGCTCTCATGTGACGTTCGCACGGCGGCATCCCATCCCAGGTCATCCGTGACGTCACTCCGCGTGACGTCACCCATGTGACATCACTTAAGGCCACTCTAGCGGCATATACCACACCCACGACACCTACCAGGGACTATTCCTACCCCTGTCGGTACACTCTTCCCTTTGTCTATAAATACCCTCACCTTTTCAGACAAGAGGGTAAGCTTAAGATAGCGTACTGAACCCCTGCCACTTTTACTACTCACACTGACTTTGGCATCGGAGTGTTTACGCCGGAGACCCCCTCCGGCGCTTTGCAGGTGACGAAGGCCCCTAGTACAGTGTTCCTGACCGCCCCGGATCAAGTCAATCCTGCTCTATACCACCCAAACTCTTATCAGTTAGGGTAGTTAGAGTATTTTACATTTGTTTAACCATTTATTGAGTTTTATTAGTACATTTCTAGTAAATACTTAAATAATTTATTTTAAATTATATGTAAATTAATTTAGCACAAAAATGTAATGCCTTAGCCAAAACCCAAAATAATATAACATCAATTTTTTTCTTAATATTATACAAACAAATAAATTATATAAAATTTGACTGGTATATTTTAATTCACTCTATAACCCGACAACTTAAAATAATAAAAATACCACACACTAATTTACTGCATCAAATATTTTATAGAAATTTTATAAATTTTTTGAATATGTAAAGTATTTTTCTTTTAATATAAATACCAAAAAATTATATAATATATTTAACACGAAATACATTTGAGCCCAGCTAAAATTTCATTGACCATTAAAATGTGTTACATTTTGAGGCCCATCCACAAGTACAAAGTTACTCAATTAGGGTTTTTACTTTTTACATTACACCTCTGACCCACTCCAATTCTTCCCCACCTCCTCTACCTCCTCCACCACCACTTTCTCCACCTTCTTCTTCTTTTTCTTCTTCCTTTTCTCGCTGGCATCGGGTTCGGGTTTCAACTTCGGGTTGGTATTTGAATTGGAATTACGAGTTGAATTCTACTCTTTCACCTCCTCCGCCAGTTCAGCCACCACCACTTTCTCCACCTTCTTCTTTTTCTTCTTCCTTTTCTCGCTGGCATCGGGTTCGAGTTTCAACTTCGGGTTGGTATTTGAATTGGAATTCCGAGTTGAATTCTTCTGTTTCTCCTTCTCCTGTTTCCCGTTGTTGTTGTTGCTGCTGCTCAATCGAGGAGAGATCTGGGATTCTAGAACATATAAACAATCAGAAAATACCACAAAATGACGTCGTATCGTCGCTGGCATTGACCCAGTTGGTTTGATAGCGGGTCGGCTGGGTCACCGGTTGTGTAAAAACCCGGCCGGTTTTTTCCGGGCAGAGTGCACATTCGGTCAGATTGCTAAACCGAACCGAAATCCTCTTCAGGTTGCCGGTTCACTGGTCCGACCACTAGTCCGGTTCAGTTTTTAAAACTATGGTCTCGAGTTTGACATTATTATACTCTAAAGAGGACGACTCTCACCACATGAATGTTTTCATTCTCAGTACTATAATTCAA
The DNA here is from genome assembly GCA_963691705.1 of Viola odorata. Taxonomy (NCBI): domain Eukaryota; kingdom Viridiplantae; phylum Streptophyta; class Magnoliopsida; order Malpighiales; family Violaceae; genus Viola; species Viola odorata. Next base: position 47,975,373 of record OY829546.1, on the reverse strand, counting down.
AATCTAGATTAATAATGATCAAACTTTTTATAGTTAGTGATAACCTTGTGAATAAGATAAGGATAAATTCGTCAAAGTTTATTGTCTGTGCGATGGTGTGCACGATGTTGCTCTACGTCTAGATACCTTCTAATACGCCGGAGGGGGTCTTCGACATAGAAATTTCGACGATCAAATCAGTAAAATAATACAGAGAAGCTATCGGGCAAGGTAACAGATGACAGTGACAACTAACGGTGTGATGGAGCTCAGTTAAGAAGGGGCAGTAATTACTTTTGTGTAGTGTTTGGTCTAAATGTTTAATGTATGTCTGTGAAATAAATGAAGGGGGGTATTTATACTCCCCTATAGATGGGAGCAGATGGTCACACTTGAGTACAATTCTGATTGATATGTCAATCAGATGGTGTTAGGTGGTTGGTGGAAACTTTAGTAACTCGAGGCAGGTCAGGTGCAATTAATGTTGATTGGGGGTTGTCGGGTTAAAGTACAGGTCATGCTATTAATGATGATTGATGTTCCGTCGGAAGCAAGTGGCATTTTTGTCTTAGTCTGTTACATTACCTGATATGTACCTATAAAAGTGAGAGCAAAATGGTACCTAATGTTACTGGTAGCTTCGTCTCAAATACTTGATCGTCTTATGCCCCTTTTAGTTTATCAGCATCCGATTGGATCCCACATGTTAAGGTATATTGTCCTTTGATATGTAAGGAAATTCTCATAAATGTCTATGTGGTATTTATTTGGAATATGATTTAGATCATAATGAAACACTAAGGGGTTGTTTCATAACGGAATTAATTCTATTTGGAGTCATTTCTGTTTTCCAAAAAATTTCATCTAGAGTTATTTCCGGAATTATTTCTATTTTCTAAAATTCTGTTTCACAGCTACAGTACATTTTCTGTTTTCCAACCTTAGAAAACTCGAAATCGTATTCACTTAACAACTATTTCTTACTTTTTTGGAAAAAAAATACTACTATTGTTAAATCAATTTTATTTTAATTAAAAAATAATGCTAATGTTATTTTTTTGTTAAGATTAATAAACTAAATAGTAGCACATTTTAAGTTTATTAAAGATCAAATATCAGTATGGTAAACATATTCATGTTTAAATTCAAAAGCACAAGCCATTTAAGGGTTGTTTAATTTTTGGAAAATTTTCCAAAATCTATTTCACAGCAACATTTTCCCAAATAGAAAATTTTCCAATTCTCCAATTACTATTCAGTTTTGGAAATAATTCCAAAATGAACACTACAAACACTCCAACTTTTGGAAACACCATATTTAATGTTTTCCAATTTTTCCTTCACTTTTTTTCCAAGGTGGGGTCTATAGGTCAACTTTACTCTCTCTCATTTTTTTTAATTTTTCTTTCATACAAAAACTCAACCTTCTTATGTAATGTTTTAAACAAAATAAATTAAAAGTTACAAAAAAATAATCTTCATCTCAAGATTAGTAATTATATATCAACTTTTCTTATTTTTCTTAATATTTTATATATCCGCCTAAAACACTCCCTTCAAACTAATATTTAAAAAATGGGTCTTGTGACGTGGCGGGATGGGATTGGTTTTCCAAATGGAAAATTTTGGAATTAATTTCATTTGGAGAAAAATATTGTTGTGCAACAGATTTTGGAAAATTTTCAGTTTTGGAAAATTTTCAGAAAATTCTCCGTAAGTAAACTCAGAATGGAATTTTCAGAAAATTCTCCGTAATTAAAAAATAATGAAAAAAAACTACTACTATTGTTAATTCAATTTTATTGTCAACTCATTTAATTGATTTTTTAAAATTAAAAGTAAATTCATATTTATTAATTTGCAAAATCAAAATGAGAAAAGTGACCGAACATTAGTTAGTTAAATCATAATTAATTAAGCCATTGGTGCGCCATGTGCCATGAAATTTCTTATAACACGGTTGGTTATTGAATTTTACTCGTATGATTTTAATTAGGAGTATTAGTTAGTTCAATATCAATTATGAAGTATTTTTATTACAATTTGTATCAATCTACATATTAATTATCAAAATTACGAGGTAGACATGTCGAAAATAACAAAAAAAAATTTAGATTAACAATATGAATTTATTGAACTAAAGTAATAAAAAAAAAAATTTGGAAAATGTTTTCCAAATGGAAATATTTTCGAAAATACTACAAATATCAACATTCAAAACATACTTAATTTAAATTGTTACTTCTTCATATTCTAACAATTGTTATAATTAGCCGATAATTGATTTGCAATATCTTCTCTAACTGTATTCATTAGTTGTTGTTGGGACATATCCACTTGAATACCTTCTTGCGTCACACTAGCTTCGTTTTCGTCTAAATTTTGCTGACCTTCTATATCATATTCTGTGAATAGTTGATCAGCTCTATCTTCCATTCGAATAAAGTTGTGTAGTGTACAACAAGCTAGAGGTATTTGCCTCTGACGACGAAGAGGATAATTTGGAATGGACTTTAAGATTCAAATATGTATGCAATAATTCAATTGCTCTACTCTTTCATGACAATAAAGTAGACTTTCAATTATTTGATATTAGGAGTGAGTGAGTCCTATGTGTAAGTATTAATTTTATTTTTTTTAAATGAGAAATTATTAAATATATTCATTACATATAAGTGTAACTTTAATATGAGCTCATTTAATTAATTTTTTAAAATTAAAAGTGAATTCATATTTATTAATTTGCAAAATCAAAATGAGAAAAGTGACCAAACATTAGTTAGTTAAATCATAATTAATTAAACCATTGGTGTGCCACGTACCATGAAATTTCTTATAACATGGTTGGTTATTGAATTTTACTCGAATGATTTTAATTAGGAGTATTAGCTAGTTAAATATCAAATATGAAGTATTTTTATTACAATTTGTATCAATCTACATATTAATTATCAAAATTACGAAGGTAGACATGTCTAAAATAACATTATTTGTTTTTGGATTAACAATATGAATTTATTAAACTAAAGTAATAAAAAAAATTGAAAAATTGAAAAATGTTTTCCAAATGGAAATATTTCCAAAAAAATTTCAAAATGGAAAATTTTCTTTATGAAATAGATTTTAAAAATAATTCTATTTTTGGAAAATTTTCCGTAACTAAACAACCCCGTGCTTTTAGTTTACCAAAACAAAATAAAGTGCAGTGCTGAAAGTGATGCGGTTGTCAACTGGACCTTTGCATGTTTGTAAGAGTTTGGAGGCCTTGACCTTGACGAGCGGCTCACGTCATCAATATTCAAGACCAACAACCGCAAAGCCCAACTAAGTAAGGGGATCTAACACTGGCCCAAAGAGTCCATTGGGTTCAGTAACAGAAAGCCCATAAAAGAGTACTTTCTATTAGTATCATTCATCCGATTTTCTAACAAGATTATTCATTTGGTTATGTATGAGACCCAAATCCTTATTTATTTTCTTAAAACATGGATTATTTGTGCTCTTAGAGTATTAACTCATATATGGTGTCCATCACCTCATAAATATCTTATACTATAACTATAGTTATATATGGTGTTATATAATATGATTAGCGGCTACAGTGTAACGTGAGTTAATGTTCTAAGAATACTCGATTATTTTTTTATCATTAATTAGGTGATCTAGTTGATTAGACTAATCATTTTTCTCTGTGGGGTATATATCCGTAAATCAGCAATTATGAGCACACTAATCGCCAATTCATGTCCCTAACAAAATACCATAACAAGGATCGTGGGGCAACTCTGGCACTTGCCAATCACTAATCACCAAATGAATAGTCCAATTGTACGTATTTTTGTGCCTAGAACAGCTCATGAACCCATCTGTCGAGTTGTGTGGGTCGGACCCTAAATTAACTTGATCCTAATCACTCTTGGCTAATCCCCAAATAATTCAACATTGGGCCTACGTATGAATTGTGTTGTATAGAATATTAATCGGCGGGAAATGGCCTCATCAATATTAGGGGCTGATTTATAGTCCCTTAACGTTTAACTTTCTAAGATCGGTTTTAATTTTTTAGATATTATTTTGAAGCGTACATCCTCTATAGATTATAATTCTCAATAATATATCTTTCAATTTATCGAAAAAAAAAAAAAATTCAATGGAAATGTACCCATCTTTTTGGTAGGTCACATCGATGAAAATGAAACTACATTCTTGACCATATCACGTTTACATAAGTTTGATCTTTTAGTAGATAGAGACCTGGATAATACGAGCATTTATTCATTAACCAGTCTCGATCTCCATACCCATATACTAAATTCCAACAACCGGATCTCTCTAGCTTTCTGCTGAAAAATTAACCATTCCCATCAACATTCAACTTTTAAAATTTTGTCGTTTTTTCTTTTTTCAAAGGATAGTTTTATTACTTTGAAGAAAGTATAACTGAGTTAATTAATTATAATAATATTAATTTGCGTCTATTTATGGATGTGAGTACATGTATCTTCCATTATAAATTTATGTATACTTGAATGAACGGTTAAAAGTGATAATGACCTTTTGAGATACGTATTTTGCTTGTATTTTTAATTTGCGTAGTATATCAATATTATCTTTAGGTAAGATTCTACGAATATGCTTGTGTGAACATATTAAAAAGGATGGTAACTTTTTGATGGGTGTATTTTGGTTCTTTTTATCATTTTGTTGAAAGTATAACTGAGTTAATTCGTCATCTTATGATAATTTTAATTTGCATGTAGTAGTGTATATGAATGTTATCTATAGGTATTGATTCTATGAATGCTTGTGTGAACATAACTTTTTAATGGGTATGTATTTTGGTTGTATTGATTTACGATTATCGCTCTATGTATAGCTTATGTCAAAAGAAGACGAAGATGAATTAATTGTGCAATTAGACACCTAAATATTATAGGCAAAAAAAGCTATGAAGGCCTATTATGAAATTGAAAGCATCCTCTATTAAAGTCACATAATATGATATTATCAAATATCAATTTCGAATTTCCAAAATTAAGCACTAATGAAATAAATTTTTGGTAAAGTTGGTTTGTACGCTTTGCTAGGAATGGAATGGCAATTAAAGGAGATTTTAATTTGTGTGGTTTTAAGATAATGATTCCTTTTGATGATAGTGAGATGGTCCCGTAGTCAGCATAGAGAAAAAAAGCCAAATGTGAGGTAGCCTCTTGTTGTCAATATGTGACCCTCTTGGGTCCTCGAGTATACTTACCTACATCTTAATCAATCAACACTTAAGAAAATGACACCCACCCCTCCCTCAAATATCTACTCCCCTTTTAATTTCCACCCAATTTAAAGAAATCTAGCCTGAAGGCCGGTATAAATACGTACCTCGTAAATTTTACAACGATTGCTATTCCCAAACTCAATTACGAGACATTGAAGTGCCGGTAAAAGGTGTAAACCGACTCTGTTGCGTCCTTTTTAATTAAATCAAAGTCGGTATACTTTTTTTTCTTTTTATTTATCTATTTATTTATTTGGGTATATATATATATATATAAGAGGGAGTGTAGAAAGAAGCAAAAGAAAAATCCACTTTGAGCTCCATCCTAATTATATGGCTACTTTCTCTAGAAGCATATAAATAAGTATATGTATATAGGTAGGCTTTTCATGTGCCTCATCTTTAACTTTCCAATCAAACCCTCACCAAAATAAACTAACTAATTAATTTATACTTTCATAGTTAGTTACTACAATTTAATTATTCAATCCCTCCTCCTCTTCATCTCAAGTTTAATTAGATTAGTTATCTTGATCGTTATAGTAAAATTGTGCGTATAGTGGTGAAAAGATCGCGAGAGATTAAAATTAGCTTACAGAAAAACAACCGAAGAGACTAATTGTAATTAAAAAGTGAGAAAAACGAAGTTAATATCTAATTAATTTACAGACAAGAAATGCAGAAAAAGGGGAGGGGAGGTAAGTAAACTTCATTTTCCAATAAAAACTATTTCCCTCTCGTGAGATAAACCATCTCTCTCACGTGAAGTATGTGCCCCAATTTTGTCAAAAGTTTGAAAAGCTTATACATGAATTAAAACATACCTGATCCACCATCATTTTATATTTGGAATCATGTACCATAAACCTTTTCTCTTTTCTTTTGATTTTTTATATATTTTAGAACCATTAGCATTTAAACTCGGGTGGGTCAATTAATCTCATCTACTAAGCGATCAACAAGAATAATTAATAAAAATAAAAACCTAAATATGGATAAAAAATAAAAATAAAATAACTATATATTTTGATTAATTCTGAAAATTATTCAAATTAGATTTTTCAATTTTTCTCTTTCTGCCCTTTCGGCTTGAGACTGTCTAATTTTAGACAAATATGGTTAAAATAAAGAAACTAACATGTATATCTAGTACTATAATTTAATTTCTCACTAGTTAATAAAAGATGCGAATATATAAATTATGTCGTAATCATCTGATTGAAGAAAGAAAACCGAAATATATATTAATTAACTAGTTAATTATGCTGTCTTACCCTCTATAGTTTATGCCGTCGATCGGATGTAAGCCTCCATCTATAACTAATGAAATGCACTAAATAGACCAAAACCTGCCAACCATTAGATTCAAGCTATAGTGCACAAAATCTAGAATCAATACTATAGACTATAGCAAAATTAGTTGACAACACAGACAGCCAATTATTATGTGGTTAATTAATTATCAATCATACATGTATCCTAATCCAAAATACATATAATATATCATTATTAATTTTTCTATATATATGAATTTCTCCCTTAATTTGCATCACAAATAATTTACAATATTAATTATATATGTATATATATATATGTATCTATAATCAAATACGTATACATATCAAACTATAGTGTATCTTATAATCATCTAAGAAATACCTAGCTAAGACCTCACCTGGAAATTTGCAGCTAGCTACATTCTGTTACACTCCCGGAGAGCTCGAGGCGCTATCGAAATCGAAATCGAAACGATGATGACAATGACCCTCGAATAAATCTTTTTTTTTCTAGATGACAACCAAAATCTCAACACCCCCAATCGGTGGTATAGTCTGATTCTCCAATTTTTGCATCTTGATGATGATGATTCTTGATTTTAGCCTTAATAGCTATATAGATATATGCAGCTTTTATCATCGCAATTAATTCTCACCAACCTGAAGAATTACGTAAGTGAATCAGGATTCAATTAAGTGTACCAATTCATGCCTGGAAGTTGGTAGTTATGTGGCCTGAAAATCCCATCTCCTAATGATCCAAGGATTGATTGTTGGTGCAATGGAGGCGTTTGAGGCATCTGGCTGAACAGAGTTGCCATGGAACTATTCCCATTATGATCTTGATGTTGTTCATCTCCTTCAAATCTCTTGCTTGATGATGAGGGCCCCACCCCACCGTCGGCGCCGTCGGTCCAGTACAGAGAAGGCAGTGTTCTTTTGAGAGGAAGCATAGGCAGCTGCTGCTCTGATTTATTGGAGGATGAGGAAACTAAATGGGAGAATGAGTTAGTACTGCTTCTAATCCCATGATGATGATGATGATGATGATGCTCACCAGCAGCACTGTTCAACATTCCTTCAAATAGATTCTGCTCATTCTCAAGCAATGCCCCAAAGTTAATCCTTGGTCCTAGCGGCAATCCTCCATGTTGTTGGGTCGATCCAACCGAAATCGAAGACGGTATCGATTCGAGCATATCCTCCATGGAATCATCCTTATCATGATCCATTGGTCTATGTGTGTTGTGCTTCTTGTATATTCGACATAACACCCAATCATCAAGCTACAGAACAAAATGGATTAATTAATAAGCAATTAGCAAAAGAAATTAAAACACAGTGCGCTTCATCACGATTGGTCTGAACTTCCAAACACTTAAAAAGAAAAAAGTATAGAAAAGGGGAAAGATATCATTAAACAAGTCCACAATCACAACAAAAAGCTATGAGAAAGTGATTTGTTTATTACCCTTAACGAGTTTTTCTTGTTACCCAAGTCACATCCGGGGGGCTTGTTACTGACTTTACTGTCAGCTAACCGATACTCGTGCATAATCCAATTGGTTTTGATCCCTTTTGGTGGCTTTCCTCGATAGAAAACCAGTGCTTTCTTAACACCAACTTTTTGCGTCCTGTCGGTTAACACCGGCTTATCAGTTCCGGTAGCCTTCCAGTACCCTGAAGTTGCTGCTCTATTTGGCCGCGCCCCGTTCGGATACTTCCTGTCCCTAGGACTGAAGAAGTACCATTCTTGGTCGCCAAACGTGGCCTTAGCTATAATTCACAAAAATAAAAATAAAAACCAATGAGTTCAAAACTTTAGTACCAAAATCATGAAAATCAATTTAATTAATTTAGAATATGTACCTGGTAATTCCCATGGATCAAACTTGTAAAGATCGACCTCGGCTATGATTGCAACAGGGAGAGGGGCAGAGGAGGCTTTTCTTTTGAGGTAGTGAACCACTAGCTCTTCATCGGTCGGGTGGAACCGGAAACCGGGTGGAAGGTTCGGTTGCTGTGAACCGGTTGACGAGTCGGTGCTCTCCATTGTTTGGCTCAAGGAATTAGCTTTGATGAATCTGGTGATGAATTGAGAGGTGGGATGAATTAGAAGGTTTTTGAGAGAACATGCTACAATTTTGAAGAAGTGGTTAAAAATGTTGCATAGAAGTGGCATGACCTTTGTTTTTAAATGGACATGGAGAGGAATACTATTACTAATTAATGTGTGGAAGGATTGTCTACAATTGGACTAGAATATGAACCTTTTGTTGAGCCACTCAAAATTGAGGATGGAAGAGAAGTGAGGGTTAATGGCATGGGGAGTAGGAATGGTTAGTGAAGTAATGAGATTGAGAGGTGATGGGTAGGTGATAATGATGATGATGCAAACTAGGAGATGAGGCCATTGATGGGTAGACACGTGTGATTCTAAAGGGGGGATGTTTGACACGTGTGGGAGGACCTGTGGGGAGTTTGTGGGGCCCACAGCCCTCGCACAAGGCAACAAAAAGATGAAGGACAAAAAAAAAAGAGAAAAAAAAGACGGATAAGTGTGGAGGGTGGGGACAAAGCTTTTACGCTTCAAATGTCATGCTTTTGTTATGCAAATCCCACCGATCTATACGGACTCCATTCCCTCCCCGGGGCCACCCCTACACCTTCGTTCCTAATAAGTCCAAGGCTTTTGCCTCCTCCTAAGTTTTAAAAATTATGTAGGAATTCAATTTCGTAGACATGTCTAATTAGATTATTCAATTAAGAAGGTGATTATACATTAATTATTGGTTCTATTATACTCCCTCCGTCCCATATTAATAGTCATTTGTCACTATTTTAATTGCCTTGTAAAACGGTCGGAATAGTAACTATATGATTTCGAAAAAGTTCGAATTTTTTTTACAACGTATATTAATTCTTTATGTACGTTGAAAAAAAAATTCGGAATTTTTCGAGATCATATAGTTACTATTCCGGTCACTTTGAATGCATGCTGGAATAGTAAAATGACAGTTATTGGAGTCCAGAGGGAGTAACAGTTAGAGAATATTTTGACTTAATATTATTGATTCCAAGTGATTACTACATGCAGGGACGGATCCAGGAATAATTTTTTTTTGGAGTATTTTAAAGGGAAAGCAAACGAGCCGAACAAAAAATTAGAAAAATGCTTAAAAGTATTTGTATCCGTCACTAAATAACATTTGATGATATCGATGGTACTTCACTTCGACTTTTTTGACTTTTTCGCAAGTCGTTCTTCACTTTCATTTGAACCAACATTTGATGATATCGATGGTGCTTGAGTAGATAGTTTAATCAAATATTTGTCCATATAAAAAAAAAATTAATACAGTTAGCATATTAATTTAATGAATTTAGTTTCCTATAAATCTCTGCTTCCCTCTTGCTACTGTTTTGCATCTACTTCACAAATTCATTCCAAAAAAAACTAAAATGATCCAAAATAATCTCTATAAACTAATTATTACCAAATATGTCCAACATTAAATGCAATGAATAAAGATTGCATAATCTCTACGAGTTTAAAGATCATGGTCATGATTCATGAAGAGAGGGATTTGGGCTGGGCTGCATACTAAAAACATTTGTTCCATTAGCCCAGGGTGGGCATCAGCCTACCCTGGCCCCCCCTAGATCCGTGCCTGACTACATGGAATGATAAGATTCGTTTTATGTCTGAACCGTCATAATTTTTCTAAAAGATTTCATTCTAGCTAGTAGGAGATCAACTCCTCTTATATTTATTTATTTTTATTTCACTTATCTTTTTTATCTAATATTTTAATTCGGACGTCCCGTTATCCCACCAATAATAACAAATTTCATGTCTAGGTAGAACATATGGACCATTATATAATTACTCTAATTTTGATAAATTCCTCCACTTCCATGGTACAACATATGGACCATTATATAATTTGGCATTTTTTCTGTTCGGAGAACAATAGTATTAATGGATAAATAATGAGAGGATGAGACCAAACCTATACCAACAACAACATTTTCACAGGTAATATTATTAATTATCATTATAATACCACAAATCGATCACATAACGTAAGTTATGAAAATGGCATATAATATTTCACTTATTTAAATTAAAATTTTAAACAATGAATGTCCAAGCTTATCGATTTGGACCTTCCGCTACTTACATATACATAGGCCTTGCTAAATATTCAATTTAAACCTCACAATAAGCTGAGGCGGAAGGCCGAGCCCAGGGCCTAAAAAGCCACCCTATTTTATGAATTTGGTGTTATAAAAATTAGGATTTCCATGCAATTATTTTGTAATTCATTTTGTATCATAGTATAATTTCTTCCTCTATCTTAGCCGTGCACATAGGCATCCATTGCCAAACTAGCTAGCTAAAGTTCTCTTGTTTTTCTCTACTTTTTACTTTTGTTTTAGGTTGTGTACGTTGATTGAGGGTGAATTCATTATTTACAACGAAGTTACTCTTTACCAATATAATTTTTTTCATTTTCTGAACCTAAACTCGATTGAGAATGGACAAATGCATACATGATTTGAATATATAAATGATCAGCCATTTAATCATCTCAAGTGTCATTTTCTGTAGCTAGGTAGAATCGAGATTGGCCACCAAATTAAAGAATCACGACAAAAGCACAAAAAGGATGAAACCAATCGATCAGGCGAGGGAAAGGGTGAGAGGCTGAGATTTAATGAAGCCCCGATCGAATTCACAAAGATTGACTGCGTGTCATTCCATGTTTAAATGTCTAGCAACCATAAGCAGACCTTAAGACAGGTAAAGGAGAACAGAATCCCTTTTGTTTCGGCTAAGAATATTTTACCCTCACAAAAGTGTAAATCAGGAAAAACAGAGTAGCATGATCATGATGTCTGAAGAGGAGCAAGAGGGAAAGAAGCCAATTCCTTTGTCTGGTTTGACCACCAAATGAGGAACCATGCACAGGAGAAATTGGAGTTTTGTTACTAAAGAAAAGACTACAAGAATAACAGTTTGTGTCTCAATTTCAACGCGTTAAGGTTTCGAGTTTTAAATTTTGGAAACGAAACAAATCATGTTGAGGAAGTAATTCTTTTTAAATGACCGACGGTGCTCAAATAATATTAGTTTCAATAAAAAAGACACCTAATGAAACATAAAGGGAAAATATATATTAATATCTAACATGTTATATCAAAATTTTCTTAAATGGTAATTAGTTATTAATTTTTATAATCTATTGTTTAATTTAAACGATTCATTTAAACACGTTGAGATAATATTCATATCCTATAGGAGGCCGGAGAACCACTGAGCACCATTGAGCGTGGCAAAAGAACAAAAATGTTCATGGGAGATGGGGTCCAGTGCTGCTTGCAAGATCGACCAAGGGGACCAAGTCACTTGTTTGTAGCCCATTCATTATGAGCAGCAGCAAAGAACCCCACATTTCCCAATCCCATCCCTCTCACGTCATAAATCCTACACCTCTACTTCTCCTACTCTTGCTAGTTTTGCTAATTGCTGCTACATTGGTCCGAATAGACTTGACCATGGGTGGGGTTAAGGATAGGGTCATGGTCGGGTCTAGAGTAATGGAAAGTAAGCTCAAGTCTAATTTAAGCCCGTTGGCTGGAGTTAAATTTGAATCAGAACCGGATTGGTCCGTAATTTTTTTTATAAAAATAATAAATTTATTCACGACACAAATCAATACCACGAATAGCTTTATTCATAACTCTAAAATTAGATATTCCTAAAAGTTGTATTTAGTAACTAAAAATATACTCCCTCCATCCCACAAAGAATGTCGTTTTAACTTTTACTTTTACTGTTTCGGCACGTATCTTAAAACGGCCGGTAGATTCACTATTTGAGACAATTTTGCCCCTAATTTTTTCTGGGAAGTACATTAAGGATTAACTTACGTTCAAAAAAAAATTCGGATTTTTTTGGATCAAATAGTGCCTCATCCGGCCTCCTCGATATGCATTCCCTACTGAATATTGGGATGCGAGGAAGTCATCCTTTATGGGATGGAGGGAGTAGTTTGTACGTGCAAACGTTTTTATAATAGGCAAATTCTATTTATAAAAAAGAAAAAATATATAATTTTTTTTTCTTGGAGTTTTTTTAAGTCGCAAGTCTCAACTAGTAGTTTGTCTTCAATAAAACATTTAACATATAAAAATACTAATGGTTAATGATATGGTTAATGATATTTGGCTTATTAAATTCCTCTTGCTCGAATTCCTCATGAATCTCGACAGGTGATTAATGATACTCGGCTCACTTGGAAGTAAAATACTCTTTATAGGTTATTTTTTTTACACAATAGTCGAGTTTACTATCTCTTATTTAAAGGATGCTAAAAGCTCATTGGTCTTTTTTAATGAAGTAGTATTGTGTTCTTTTTAGATCAATGACCTCACGATTTTTCCAAAATATCTCATTTTATTAAAAAAATTATTTAATTTTTATTTCTCGTTTATGTGAGACTGAGCTATGATTCACACACCCCAATAGTATTTTCCATATGTATAATTTTTAATGTAATTTTACCCTAATTTTAAATACTCTATAAGTATAAGCTAAAACAAAATTAATGGCCAAAAAGAAGAAAAGCAACTAAATCAACATGGGCCCTCAAGGTACACCATGACAGAAACAATGTTAATACATTTTCCTTCTACAGAAAAGAGAGGCATTGCTAGTATCTCGAATCACAGACCATATAACGAGTCACAGACCACGACCATGACCATGACCATGAGTTGAATCCACCTTGGCCATTAGTGGTCACTTCCATTGATATAACGTTTTGTAATTTCTAGCCACCTGTGCGCATGCAATTTATAAATATATTTATTTATTTATTTATTAAGAACAAACTTAAGCATGTACAGTCTTTTGTAATTTCACTCTAAATAATTTTCTTTTAACTAAATATTTTACTATAACTTGTATATACAAGTTGGTTTAAATTACTCTCAATTAATTAATTTTCTACTTTTATATATTTTTTTAAAAAGTTGGTAATATTAAGACAATATATGGACTAACCAGTTGAACTACAACTTTATATACAATTGTACGACCTTATTTTTATGTGTTTTTCTTGGAAATTTGGAATAAATTTGAAAATAGTATATAGTAGAGATGTACTTACACTAAAAAAATATACAGTTAACGACTATTTTTTTTCATTTTGATCCTTACAGTTTTAAAATTTACAGTATGAAATCATAAATTTTCATAAAATTGCAACTTTGACCTTTCTTCTCGTGAATTTTTTCACATTTTTTACTACTTTCATGGTATAATTCATATTAAATTAACAACAATATTTTATCTTAATTTCCCGAACAAGCCACACATGCGCAACATACCATATAGGCTATAAAAGAATGCATAAATAGACATGGGACGGTAGCACATAGACACCCTAGGTTAGGTTTTTGTTATTTTGTAAACCTTTTTTAGGGTAGATTTTTTTTATTTCTTTACACCTTTTTTCAAAATAAAACGACTATTATTACGAATTAATTAGAACTAATTTTATTTACACCGTAAGTTATTAAATTGATCCTCTTATACATAATTTAGAAAAATTACTCGGGGCAAGGTTAGACCATTTCTTAAATGTTAGGTTTGTATGTGACTCGATATTCTTTTTACATAAATTAGGTATATATTCTAAAATAAATGTCTTGGTGCGTCTTTCGTAATATATAATTATATATATTATGAGATTTACAAGAGGTATCATGGGATTGTTCAAAATATTGATGTGGATTTTTATTTTATTTTTTTGTTCAAAAAATTGATGTGGATGAGTAAAGTCTAAATGCTTGTTTAGTCACTTTTGGTACTCTATTTCTTCTTTATTTGTACGTCGGCCGTGAACAATGTTGAAAGTGGGGTTGCTTGCAAAGATTGATGTTTGCAATGAATGGCCCAACCTTTTTGTTTTATGTAAAATTTTAAAAAAATCTTCAACTTCAGTCCCTATAACTTTTAAAGTTTTTTAATATCAACCCTATAATTTTTTGAAAATTTTAATTAGCTGGCCAATTTTGAAAGAAGAAAAACAATAATGTTTGATCGGTAGGGATGACTACTAACTCCCATTAGTAGATAAAGACATATGCTTGCTGCTATATCGTCTTTGCATCTTTTCTTGATGTTTTTTTTGTTTTTTTTAATTATTATATTACTTTCCATGTGCACTACATCAAATTTAATTTCTTATCCAAGAACCATCATCCTTATGTTGCATATACTGGAAGATAAAAATTAAAAAAAATATTCATTGTTAATAAATTAATTAGTCAATCAAATTATACATTCAATGAAAATAAGTCTTTAAAATGTTACTTTTATAGTTAATTACCTCATTATTTATTTTATTTAATGTCACATTTATATACTTTTAAATTATTCATTTTAATTTATAATAAAAAATTACTTTCATACTAAGTATGGAGAGAGAATGAAATTTACATGCGCTTGTTATGTCTTTTTTGTCACAAAAGAAAATCAATATAGTTAATACCAAGGTTTTAAAAGTCAGACCAGACCAGTTGATAAAATCGATTTTGGGTTAAACTAATGATCCGATTGGTTTTAATCTTAAAATCGATTTTGAATTGAACCGGTCAAAAATTATTGATCTGACCGGTTCAACCGGATAAACCAGCCCAATTCTATACTTCAACTGATTGTTTTTTTTTCTTTTGCTACAAACTTCAAATAAGCATAATTTGTGATTTAACCATTGATCAATCTCAAATGTTGTTAAAATATTTCTGACATAATTGAGCAAACATCAACAGTTCGGATAAGGTAAACACTTCTTCAAATAGCCTAAAACGTAGGTCTCCATTTTTATATGTATTTTTTGCTAATTATTTTTTTGATTTTGAGGTTACAAATTGTGTTATTAGGTTTATGAAATGTCAAATTCATTTTTAAATCTTTAAATAAACAACACTTAAATTAATAATTTCCTACTAAATTAAATAAAAATTACATTTTTTTTTTCTGAAAAATATGAGTTTATATATATATAAAAGTATATCATATCATGAATTAAGGTTGAATCTCCCAGTCCATAATGAGAACTCCGTGATCCATTCCCAAGAAACTACAATGAGGCATATCTCCGAGAATTTCGCCACAAAAAAAGGATCCTTCCTTCAACTGATTTATAGCAAAGCTGCAGATGCATGACAATTCTGAAAACCTTGCTTGCCTGTTTATGAAATGCGTGCGAGTAATCAATTAGGGACAAAACCATTGGAGAAAAAATAATAACAATTAAGTCCAAATATTATTTCAACTGAAGCCATGCATGAAGTCCAAATTCAAGACTTTGAGACTGACTATTGAAATAAATTGTGCGTAACAGCACACAAGTACTCAAGCTTATTGGAAAACTGACCAAAACTGACCTCCGCCAATATCACATATTAGTTACACCATGAGCTTTTCGGACCATGCTAGCACTCAAGCTTATTGGAAAATTTTTGGGCTTGACTCATAAGTCATTACTTGCTTTTGTGTGTGGTATTCTTGACATATTAGTAAAACCTCTGTGATTGTCAAACGATTAGGAATTTGAATTAATTCGTCATATTTAATTAAAATTAGTACAAAATATGGTAGGCTTAAGTAAGTAAGCTTTATTTGATGGATGCATTGAGATAAATAATAAATCTGAGACCTTTGCGTGTCCTCCGTAAAAAATGAAGTGGTAGCCAGTGTTAATAAGCAAATTTTAAGTCTCGCTTATACAAAAATAAAATAAAATTATGACCTAATTAAGTCCCATAGTCTTCTTTTTTTTTTCAAAAAGGAAAAGAAAAAAGAGAAGAAGAAAATCTTTGCATATATATATGCCCACTAATTTACTTTACATATATCATCATCGATCACTAGCACATTGTAATCAAAATCCAGGCAATAGGTTGCGTTTCTTGGATGGAACTTCTAGAAAAACGGATAGGGGGCTTGAACATCAACATTTTGAAGCCATCTGCATCGTATGCCCAATTATGGAAAATCTTCCTCTAACTTTTTTTTAATCTTCCATCTTTTTTCATCTGCTCACCAACTGAGCATATTACACAATTATAAAACAAAGAAAACAAAAAACAATTTTAAATTCGTTCTCCAGATCATTGAGTGTGTAAACAATATTGATTCTAGATGCCCAATGGCAATGGGAATGATTCCATTCATTACTCTACTTAACTTGTTGAAAACGAGATGGAAAAAAATAGCATCCATGCCTAAAATAAACATTAATGACATACTTGCCTAAACACCCATTTTCTGGTTCGCAATGAGAATGTGCTCACCTAAACACCCATGAATCACATACTTCCCTAAACACTCATTCAAAATCAGCATTAATTCATGCGTAATCAATTGGTGATAATGGACCTGCCTATTTTTAACCAATATCTCTAGTTCGAATTTTAGGAATGCAACAAATCATACTTTGGAAAGTCATTCCCTTTGAGGAGGCTGATAGTGCTCGGACATTTATAAATCTCCTACACGAAAGGGGTTGAGAGGACATCCGGAAAGAACGAAAAATAAAAATAAAGTTCGAGGATTACTTACTTTCATGACTTTGGTGACACAAATTTTATTTTACCATTTATCATTATTGATTACTTGTGATCATGCCTATGTAATGATCGATCTATTTACATATGTAAAGAGGTCAAAGTTGGAGATCTCAATGATGCAAAAAATATTTTGGAGACTTGTTCTTGAGGATATGCTTGGATAAGAAAAACTTAGCTGTGTTTTAAAGCACGTTGTTTTTGGGGCCGTTACACAGCCACAAACTCACTCTTCCACACTAGATCACATGTTATCAAATCACAACTCCATCCACGTCGTTTTTTCTAAATGTGAAATAACACTCGAAAAAAATTGAGGGAAATTAAACTTGAGAGGGGTTAGGAAAAAAAGAGAGAAAAAATAGACAACTTAATTATCCCGTAAAGAGGGAAAATTAGAAGATCTACATCCCTTGATTCAATCCTTGGAAAGCAATTTGTTCTTGTCGTTTTGTGTGGTATAAGGAAAAGAGATGTTCAAATGCATGTACAAAGTATCGATTGGTTTAGATTAATGTCATATGTAAGTAAGATTAATCTGCTGAAATTAATGTCCAGGAATACATACAAGGATTTCATGGTTTTGAAAATTTTCTGTATTTGGTATCTAAGAAGACAGAAGTACATGCACATGGCGCAGTTTTCTTGATAATTGAGGATTAGGAATTGCACAAAAATGGAAAACGATTCACGCATTTTGCCCACAAAATACAAAATCCTGTGCCAGAAAAGGAGAGTATCCTATATATGCTTGTGATGACTTGACTCTTCTGATCGATCAGCTCTTATGTATCTTCTGCAACAAAATTCAAACAGGAGGAGTAGAAAAACAGTAAATAGCCACTGAAAAAGACAAAACATTTTAATTTTTGGATTTCTCCTATAAAAATATAAGTGGTTCATGAGAAGTTTTATCCGTACCAGACAAGTATTGTGATTATAGTATGACCCAGCTGATCGGTACTGATCAGTTTCTGCTGCCTTCTCCACAACTCTGGTGGAGGAAGCTGAAAATTAATTAATACCAGGCATAAGAAGAATCGTTTCCCCCTAATTATGTTGATTGTTATGTTTCTGTTTTCCGGTCGTTCGAGATTTGTAAAACTCTCAAAGGATGGTGATTCTCCGGGTATTATTTTTTTTTCATTTTCGAAATATGTCACTTATTATTTACAAATATTGAAATATAAATTTAAAAAAAATATACGTCATCATCTTTTTTAGTTGTATTCATATGCCGTCATCCCATGATGATTCTTCCACACAAGTTGTGGTTGTAATTAAGCTTTCAGCATCTTGACTAGCGATGCTGTATCCATCTAGAAAAGGTACGCTACCCAGAGCGTGAAGCCAGCCAGGAGCTACAAAATACTGATGTGATAGCTATTATTTCTTTTTTTTTGATGTGAGATTCGAACTCGAGTCCTTATTAGTATTTTATCGTAGAGAATCAATGAGCTGATAGGAAATATACAAATCAGAGATAATTAATTAATTATGGTGATTTGCAACTCATATGAGTAGAGATCGAGCTTAATAAATCGAAACAAGCATGTGCTAGTGGCCAGGTTATGCAATACCTTAATATAGTGATAATGTGCATTATTTTTATGGTATAGATTAGGTGTTGCTTTCTTCGCATATATGTTAGCTATTTCTAGATGACTAAATGCTTTTTTAATATAATTTTCTTCATTCTTAACATTTAATCTCCAGACTTTGGTTAAGCCGTCTTTAATCTTTTTATTTTTCTTTATTATTATTTTTTATTTCAAAAAAAAAGAAACTGAAGCGGAAAGTAGATCATAGTTTGGGCCTGCATCCCTAAATAGCCCAAACGAACCGGCCTATATTGGTTAAAAGTACAAAGAAAGCCCGAGAGTAGTTCTGATGGGCCAATGGTTCAAGGAAATTACCTTTCGTTTATACATAAATCAAGGCGTTATAAACCAGTTTGTTTCTTTCCTATCATAGAAAAGGGAATATAAAATTAAACATCATCTTAAGCTTGCAAAGAGCTTCCGTTGTACAAAAGATTAGTGACAGTAAAAATTGCGAGGGAGTGTTTTTTAATATACACATTGTTTATGGTCCAAAAATTTAGGAAATGTGGTGAAATTAAGGAAAATATTTCACGTACTAATAAATTTTAAAAAAAATTATATTAATTGATATGTCAAAATATATTTTAAATGATAGGACCCGTAATTGACATTTTCAAACAAAAAAATATATATGTAACATGTTTAAAATATGGAAAAACAAAAACCTTGCATGCAATTGATGCACAAATTTTGTTTCAATAAAAATGGTGGTCCCCGATGAGTTTCTTGGAACTACAAATGTAAAAGGGATCAAAAGTAACGTTTTTTAACAAAAGTTAGGGACGGTTGTTCTACATAAAATGGTCCCCAAAGTTACTGCCACATGCATATTGTTGAATTGAAAAAGGGGGGAAATAAAAAGCATCCCTATTAATTTCGTGTTCATACTTTTTTGATTTTTTTTATAATTATTTTAAATATTAATCACTATTTAAATTTAAATTTTGGAATTTTGTTTGTTTTATCGAATGTATTTTATTTAAAAATAAATATTTTATTTTAAAAAATAAAATAGAATAAAAAATATGATCAAAATAAATCTATTAGGTTTTTTAGAAGTTGAAAGAGCGACTCTCGGGTGAGGATAAAAAACTCAGAGGAAGAAGAGCCATATTCACCCTCAATTCTCTATTCTACCCTTGGAATTCGAGCTAACAGTCGATTAGAGCAAACTAGCGACTGAGAAAGCCTGAGTTCAAAAAGTCCGTTCCTAAGCTGCCCTTGAAGAAAGGAGCGAACCCGATGAATGAAAAGGAAGGGGAATAGTAAATTTAACGGAGGGGCCTTTTTGTAAAAAAAAAATAGTTAATAGAGCTGAATTCAAAAAAAATATTGAAATTGTTGGTGATGGTACTAATGAAGAGAAAAAATCCGAATCATGTGATTGATTGTGAACCCAAAACCTAATTAAGGATTAATTTGATTATTATTCAATCATGAATCACCCATAATTTAATGAATAATAGCCGTGCAAGAAAAGAAATCAAAATCAAACTCAAAATAAGAGAGAAAGGAGTTTGTGCATATCTTTGATGAAGAGTGGAAAGATTTATTTGAAGTTTCGATTTTGGAATTTTTTTTTGTTGTTGATAAAAATGAATTTCGAAATCGTTTACGTTGGCAAAAGGAGGCAAATAATTTATCAGTTGCTATTACGCTATCACAAATGTCGACATTTTAGAATATACTCTTGCGGGCTAAAACCTAGTACTACCATTCAACACTTACTGTCGGCTGCCGGCTGTTCTACGGTGCCTATCCTGTATAGTTCCCTTCTATGCTTTTGCCATTTTTGGCTCTTTGCTCGAATACACTTCTGCCCCATCGTCGACATGGAGCAATATATGATAAAATTAATTATTTGATGTTGAATTTTAATTTATCCTTAATTGGGAACGTCGGATAATCATTTGAGGTAAATAAATAGTAAACACATGTTGCTAATCATTTGAGGTAAATTAATTATCTATAATCATCTTATCATTTTAGGTGTTCTCTCAACTGAGATTAATTTCAAATTTTATCTATTCTCAAAAAATAATAGTGGTTCTCCTAGTATGATTCTACGGTAAACATAAAGTCGTTATCGAAGAAAGCTCATCTAAACATTTAATAAATTAAAAGCAGCTACCAAAGATTTAAGTGGCGTTTATGTTAATTAAGGTTGGTCCTTATCCGCTAATGCTTACAACGTAATCTTTCCAGTAAATCAAAAACTCCTCGAAACAATGGCTCTCATATTGTTTTTTTTCTTTTAAAAAATTGGCATTTTAACATTTTTAATACATTAAGAGATCATTAATATTAATTGGAAGTATTTAATAGAACAATTAAAATTAATTAATTAAAAATACAATAAAAATTAATAATCAATTATTTTTTTATTTACCATACTTAAGATTTAAGTTCCTTTTTCTTGAAATATATTCCCTCCGTCCGGTATTAAGTGGCGAAAACTTACGGAAAGTTACTGTACATTTTACTTGACTTTTTAGTGTAAAACCTACTGAAAGTTACTATGCTAAAAAGACAGTTAATACCAGACGGAGGGAGTATTTTATAATTATAAAAATGCTCAATGGTAATCATCCCTTATCACTTCAGGGTGTCGTCTTCTCGATGGACCGATACAGAACGAGTGGCATGCAACTACCACCACATGGTACACTCCTTTAAATGGAAGGGAAAAAAATGAAAAGTGTGCTAAAATCTCAAATTGATTATTGAAATATTACGATTTGAAAAATCTTTACTCTGATAAAATCACTAGAATTGTAAAAATTGATAAGGCTTCATTTTATATTCCACCAGAAATGCATATATATACAAAGTGTATATTCAAGAGATAGGAGCATTGCCAAGGAAAATAAAATAGCCAGTAATGAATCTTTTTGTCGTGGGACAACTTGTCCAGTCAGCATCACAGTAGCCTTTAACCTGAAAATCATTAACAACTGGAAAAAAAAATGATTTGACCAGGACATGCTTTGAGATAATGCAGAACATGCATACAAGCATCAAGGTGTAGCGGGTGGGGAGCTTGCATAAATTGGCTGAGAATTTGGACAACATATGCAATGTCTGGTTGACTGATAGAGAGATAAATGAGGCGACCGACGAGTCGACGATATTGACCAGAATCTGCCAAATATCACCACAATCAGTAGAGAGATGGTGTTGCTGTGGAATAGGGAAAGACGCGGGATTGCAGGCGAGCATTCCAGTTTCTTCCAAAATATCAAGAGCATACTTGCATTGGCACAGGAAAATGCCCTGAGGAGAATGAGCAACTTCCAAGCCAAGAAAGTACTTGAGTGGACCAAGTTCTTTGATGCGGAAGTGATCGTGGAGATAACACTTGAATTATTTGATTATGGACCCATCATTTCCAGCAATGACCACATCATCAACATAAACCAAAAGAGAAATGAAGGATGATCCTTGTGTTTTAGTGAATAAGGAGTGATACAACTTTAGACTGGATATAACCAAATTGTTGTAAAGAGTTTGAAAACTTTTTAAACCACTGCCGAGAATCTTGTTTTCAACCATACAAGGATTTTTGAAGTCGACAAATACGAGTATCACCTGGTTGGACAAATCCTAGAGGGGGAGACATGTAGACTTCCTCTTGCAAGTCTCCATGAAGAAAGGCATTGTTAACATCTAATTGGTGGAGTTCTCAATTCTTAGCTGCAGCAACTGCCAATAAACAACGTACGGTAGTTAACTTGCTAATTGGTGCAAAGGTTTCAGTGTAATCAAGACCTTCAATTTGAGTGTATCCTTTAGCTACAAGTCGCGATTTATATTGCTCAATAGAACTATCAGCTTTATACTTGACTTTAAATACCCATTTCGAACCAATAGGCTTCTTTCTCGGTGGTAAAGGTTCTAACCGCCAAGTCTGATTTTGTTCTAAAGCAGAAATCTCTTGAGCCATTGCTTCATGCTATTTTGGGTCTTTAACATCCTCTGAAAAAGACTTGGGTTCATTGTGACCAGAGATAGCTACAAGGAAGGTTTTATGAGTTGGAACAAAACGCGTATAAGATAATCCATAAGAAATAGGATAAGGTTTACCTGAAGAAACTGAATTGGAAATAGGCGGTGATGGCTCAACTACTCTAGGAGGAGTGTAAACATAGTCTTGTAAGTAAGATGGAGGTCTTCTTTCTCGTTGGGGACGTGAATCAAGGACAAGATTTGATTGATCATGAACATTGGATGATGAGCTGACAACGCCAAGTACATTGTTGGGTGATTGATTTTGTGAGTGGGATGATTGTGTAATGGGTTTATCCCGCAAGATATAATTATATGTGTCCGCAACAGGCAAGGGTATAACAGTGGGAGAAGATGTGGATGTGGATGTATCGATCAATTTGAATGGGAAGTGGTTCTCGTAGAAAATGACGTCTCTAGAAACAGACATTTCATGCAGCTCTAAATCATAAACTTTATAACTTTTTTTGTCCACGTGGATAACCAAGAAATATACATGGTTTTTAACGAGGTGTAAATTTATCTGTGGAGTTGGATTTCTCATGGACATAGCAAAGACACCCAAAAACACACAAATGTGAGTAAAATGGAGATTTTGAAAACAATACTTCATATGGACTTTTCTTTGACCAGTTTGGTGTGGGAATGTAATTAATTAAATAAGTTGTTGTTAATACACACTCCCCTCAAGATTTAATTGGTAAACCAGCTTGAAAGCGAAGAGCGCGAGCCACCTCTAATAGGTGATGATGTTTGCGCTCCACGATGCCATTTTGTTGTGGAGTGTTCGTGCAAGAGGTCTGATGAAGGATACCATTTTGTTGGAAGAATTCAGACATTAACCCACCTTTAAACTCTTGACCATTATCACTCCTAACTTGCTTAATGGCACATTTAAACTGATTTTTAACCATGGCATGGAAGATAATAAAGTGTTTGAATGCATCAGATTTGTGTTTAAGGAGAAAAACCCAAGTACATCGTGAGAAATCGTCAACAATAGTAAGAAAGTATCGTGCACCAGAAATAGATGGAGTCCTATACCCCAAAGATCACAATGTACTAAATCAAGGTTTTTTAGATTTATGAAAACTTAAAAGAAAGACATTTCGGGTTTGCTTGGCATGATGACAGATATCACAACAATTATTTGAATTTCTAAGAGATGAACTAGACAGATGAGGGATTAGAGACATACGATCAAAGGATGAGTGACCTAAACGCTCATGCCAAAGGTTGGAAGTTGAAACAGAAGAAGCTGCAGCAACAAACAGAATTTGGAGCTTCTTGAAGTAAATATAGGTCATCACGCAATTCACCCAATCCAGTCAGTTTCTTCGTGACTAGGTCCTGTAAGATGCAAAAGGTGGGAAAGAAAGTCACAGAACAATTCAAATCTTTGGTCAGCTTACTTACTGAGAATAGGTTGCATGTAAAAGAGGGGATACACAAGACATTATTTAGCTTGATACTGGAAGAAAGTGAGGCTTGACTATAGGAATGTACGCTCAAAGTGGAATTGTCAGGCACTCTAACAGGTAAGAGATTCTGTGCAGATTTTTTGTTAACCAAGGATGATTCTTGAGGAGTTAAATGATCTGAAGCACAACTGTCTATAATCCAATCAGAAAATTCATGGGAAGAGTGACTAATCTTACCAACAAAATTAGCGACACTATTGTGTGAGAGAAAAGACACAAATTGATCATACTATTCTTAAACTATTCTTGGGTAAGAATAAGACTACCAGGAGGAGGAGCTGAAGGTGGAGTTGGCTGAGTTGATTGGTCCACTTGGGTAATATTAGCTGAAATAGGATTAAGTTGATCCTTTGAAGGTGGATAATTCTCTCCCTTGAGGAGACGTGACACAAAAACAGTCTCTGAATTGTCAGATAAACTCAAGGTATAAAAGAAAGAAGCCAAAATTTTAGAGGAAGAGAAGGTATAAAAGAAAGAAGCCAAAATTTTAGAGGAAGAGTTTTCTATCATGGTGACTAGAAAAACGAAAAAAAACAGCTAAGTTTAATGACCTACTTCGCTATGTAAGGCTTAATTTTCTATTCCACCATAAATGCCCTAGAATTAATTCCATATCTAATTAATTCATGTATATACCTAATTGAATACCTAATAATCTAATTAATTCCAACAAGAATCATGATATCTTATATCTGTTAAAAAATTATAGTATTAAATTAAACACACTGAATGTAATTTATAACTCCTCTTCGAACCTACGTCATGATTGCCATGC
This sequence comes from Viola odorata, assembly GCA_963691705.1. NCBI lineage: Eukaryota > Viridiplantae > Streptophyta > Magnoliopsida > Malpighiales > Violaceae > Viola > Viola odorata. The sequence goes on along the minus strand of OY829546.1, from coordinate 47,950,336 downwards.
CGAGGGTCATGCACTTGATAACAGGATAGGGTGCTGATTCACTGATTTCTAAATATGGCAATAATGTACCATCCACCACATACAAATTGTACACTATACTTGTTTTTTTCGTCCATTGAGAACACGAATCTATTCCCATCTACGCTCTAGCAGGCCATGGGAAAAAACAATTTTAGGAAACGTGGTCGTATTAGGCCCATACTCCCTTTTGAATCTAAACCCAAAAGTTAGCCCCAAAAAATCCCACATATTTACAGAAATGCACTTGCTTCTTTTTCTACTCTATGCACTTCCCCTAAGTATCTCCCTGCATATTGCCTAACTTGTTCCTCATTGTCTAAACCCGAACCCGTTCCCATGTTGAGTCTGGTACCTAAACCCGAACGGGTCCTCCACAGAGCTAGAGAAACCCTGTGCGAACCCGCCCGAGTTCTGTTGATAAAACCCCGAGTTGTTATTGACGCGCTGAGTCCTCACCCCACTCTGCACCTCCTCCTCCACCGAGTTACTCATCTTATCATCCACGTGGCAAAGTTGTGGTATTGAAGGGACATACATGTCATTACCATTAGAGTAACCCATCACTCCACCTTGCTGAGTTTGCCCGCTCGGAACGAGTTCCGGCACCGAGTTGAGCCCAGCAAAACTGGCCCAATCGAAACTCCCTGGCCCACTGAGATTGAGCAAGTTTATGTTCGTCTTATGATCCTCTTGCTGCTGGGCCGTTTTGAGGCAGTTTGCCCGGGGAAGTCCAAACAACCGGTCATCAATCTCGGGCAAGGAATCTAACACGTCATCAAGATGAGAAGAGCAAGAAGATGAGGACCCATTGTTGCTGTATTCTCTGCTCGTAACACTTGTCGACATGGGCTTTTGTGCACTCGAATTTTTTTTGTAAATCCTACACAGTACCCAATCATCCAACTGGACAACCAAACATTATAACGAAATATTAGTAACCACAAAGAAGAAATTAAACCAATAATCTCGTTTCAGTATAATTAGATTAACGATATTTACCTTTGTGCTACCACTTTTTCGAGACGAGTCTAGGAGGCGATACTCGTGCATAATCCAATTCGTCTTTGTCCCTTTTGGGGCTTTTCCGATATAAAAGACGAGAGCTTTCTTGATGCCAACTTTACGCCCTTCCGTTGTGATTATTTTGTCCGTACCCGTGGCTTTCCAGTACCCGGATCCGGCTACTCTATTGGGTCGGGATCCGTTTGGATATTTCCGGTCTCTAGGACTGAAAAAATACCACTCTTTCTCACCAAATATCGCTTTGCCTAACAAAAGAGGAAAAAAACCATTAAGCCCATCAATTCATTCCTAGCTAATCAAAAGAAAATTAATTAATTGAGATTGGGGAAATTTAATTACTTGGGAGCTGCCATGGGTCAAACTTGTACAAATCAATTTCGCCAATAATTTCCAAAGAGAAGTGATGTCCGGCGACTTTCTTACACAAATATTGGACCAAAAGCTCCTCGTCGGTCGGGTAGAACCGGAAACCCGGCGGCAAGCTCAATTGGGAAAGCGGGTCTATTTCTCGGACTCCCATTTTGTTTCAATTTCCGGCGGTGTATAGAGAGAAATTGGTGCTGGAATTTTCCTTGTTTTTTTCTTTCTCTATTCTCTCTTTTTTTTTCTTTTTCAGAGTGAGAATGTGGGCTATTTATATAAAAGATAAGTACGGTCGTCCTTGTCTTGGTGTTGAGGTAGTGGCGCCCACTTCATACTTATCACCGTTTATAACGTGACACGTGCTCCCATCATCGTGTGGCCGACCTTATCCAAGTAACTTAGAGAGCTCGCTCGGTCTACTCGCTTCTCTTGGGTGCATGAACCGTCACGAAACAACCGAAATGAGTCACCTGTAAAAGGGACACGTGTAAATATTCTAGAAAGCTTAAAACGGCAGGACCATATAGAGCCTGTTGTGTTGTGTCAGAATAAAAATGTAGAAAAAGGCAAAAACTTTTAGAGAAAAGAAAAAGAGGGGTGACAAATATGCAAAGAGGTGTCAAGCAATTTTCACGTGAGGACACGTTAGTGTAGTTAGGCTGGAAATTTGTCAAAAGAGCAGCCAGTGATTAAAAAAAAAAGGGAAAAAAATAATATTTTGACACGTTTTAATATTAATTGTCTTTATCTCGTACACCCTCTAAATTTTTTTAGTTTTCATTTTTCTAATAGTTTTTTCACGAATTAAAAAAATTATTAATCGTCAATTATGAAGTAATATCAAAAATATGTTAGCAGTATATTTTAAAATTTTCAACGTTTTTATATAGTAATTAAGAGTATTTATGGATAATTATGTAAATAATTATTTTTCAATTTAAATTCAATGGATCTATATATTTGACAATTAAATGAAGTTGAGTTTTCTTTTATCACATGTATCACATTAATTGAATGTGGAGAATAAGGACCGAAACTAAGTTCTTCAACGAAAAACACTCTTGCGTATTAAAATTCTATCTAATTATTAAAATATTTATTTTTATATATAAATTAATCCTTAAATATTGATTATATATGGTCGATAATAGAAGATTATCTATATACCTTTTAACTCATTTGAGTATATAAAATTAAAAGTCATCTCTTTAATTAGGTCTACCTGATGATCATACTCGAAGAAGAGAAATCTAATGATGGTGAGTTGGGATTTCTTTCACTCAAAATCCCCTTTGGCTACCGAGGGAGCAACTATTCGGCATGCACACACAAACTCAAAAAGGTCAAAGGTCGCAAGTCTGATTAATTTAATAATAATAAATGAGGTGTTGACTTATATATATAAATCAACTATTGTTTTTCCTTAATTAGAAATCTCAATTTTGAATCATAAGTATACAGATGTATTAAAATTTCTAAATAAATTTTTTACTGTTTTTTAGAATGTTATTCGGTTCAAATCTAAAATAGTCGACACTTAATGATATTTTTTTTTTTTACCAACAAATGGATTATTGGAGAAAAAGATGGCCGATGATATATGGGCACGTCAAAGTCTGATAAAAGAAAGCAAGAAGAAGAAGAAGAAAGAAGAGCAGGGCCTGGATTGTTCTTATAATTTGATTATTATTGTTTATTAGATTATGTCATGATGGGTTGCTTTAGAATTTTGTGGACGTGGAGTGGTTTATCGTAGAGAGAAAACAGCATAATCCATGGAATTGTTTGAACAGCTTGGTGAGTCAACGGCGGATTTGGTCCTTTAACTTGGTGACACGTAGTGGTTAACTCTTTTTTCGAAGATTCAAACCTGAGCAAGTAATGTACAAACTCTTTGCACGAGCTGGAGGAAAAAGACAGTTCAAAAAAGAGCTGGAGGAAAAAGAAGATACCTTGGATAAGAAGTAATAATAGTCATGAGACTCATGACTCATGAGAGAAAAGAGAAGAAGATAAATGATCCAAGAAAAAGAATAATCAATCTTCGAGTTAAATTTTATTATTTTATAAATAAAAATAACCCTCAAGTTTAAATTTCTACGTTACGTTTAATAAAGACACAAATTTAAGCTAAATGATCACTAGTTTTTACGCATAAATCGATGGATAATATTATTATTTGTCTCACAATTATATTTCATTGACTGTGTTTTAACACAAATTAAAAAACTAATCTTAATAGTCAAATGATGGCTAGCACTCTATTTTTTTTTACTATTTTGATCAATGCGTACGTGTGATCTTTGTCTGAATATTGTCTAACGCTAAGAGGTAGCAGCGAATAAAAAATATTAAAACCTAAAAGGGGTAGAATGTTAGAATATTATTATATTATTATATTTGTTATATATGTGCCACGTGCAAGTTGCATATAAAATAATTATAAACAATGTTGTGTTAGTTGACAGTTGGGCAGCAGATGGACGGCGGTTATGAGATAAGGTCGACGCAATGCATGATGAAAGTGTGAGGACTATTTAGGACTTCCAAGATATTATGTGACGAATTATACACAAAGAGTTTTGAAGATATATGTATTTATATTAAAAATTATGAAAGAGAATTTTATTATTATTTTTAAAATCGTACTTATTCGAGTCCACTGTACTGATCGGATTACTCAAATATCTTCAAAAAATTAAATATATGCCTTACAACACACTAATCTGGCGTTACAACATGCGTTATCTTGTCATGTAATTAATGGGTGGTTAAGTATGATTTGGTTTTCATTAACTACTACTTAATTAAGCAAATAGTTTCTCTACTGTTGAAAATGAGTGAAAAGTGAAAACTAACACGATGAAGATCCTTTAGCGACCAACGGACACAGCCCTAGATGGGCTATCAATGTCTGGCCCAATTGAAATAAGTGTAGTAAAAGTTTGGCCCAATACTACATAAAAAATCTTATAAGTGTATAAAATATTTCATTTAATTTCATGTAGTCAATAAAATTGCAGTATAAATCTTATAATTTTTTTAAAATTACAATTTTAACATTTCTAATGGTTTAAAATTTTAAAATAAATTATAAAATAATTCAAAAAATTTGCAAGTTTAAGAGAAAATTTAATAAATATGAGAAAGTTCACTTCACTATTTTTTTAAAAATATATTAAAAAAACAAATCATAAAGAAAAATTATTTTATTATTTATTTTTTAAATCCTACCATATTAGTTACATTTATTTTGTCTAATTTTTTTTCATTTTTAATTTTTTTTAAAGTATTTAAAAGGTTAAAATTGCAATATAAAATTTAAAACACACGTTTTTAAACTAAAAGAGGATTAAATAGAACATTTTGTAATATATATTTTAGAAATGATATAACTTAAAGTTATAATTATTTATTTAAATAAAAATAATATACTATTGATCAAATGAATTACTAGCAATAGTGGTTAAAAAGTTAAGAGACTCACTAAATTTTAATATTTTAATTAATTATTTCCTAAACTATTATTTATTTAATGATCTCTTTTGATGTATTTATTTTATTTAATTATCCGTCGTTAAAAATAAGTTACGTACTTCATGAAAAAAAAATTGTGCGCGAAAAGCTAAATTTTCCCCCCTCCCATCTTATCTCTTGACGACATCATCAAAACCAACAAGAAATCCAGCTCCGGAGGCAGACCTCCTCGCTCCTCCTCCAGCCCCGCCCGCCGCCTCCTGAACCGCGCCGCCAACCGCTCGGCACCGTATTCCAAAGTCAGGTGCTGAACACACACGTTTCATTCTTCTTTGCTTCTCTTGCTACTAGAAACACTCCTCTATTCAATCTGATCTGATCTAATTGTAAACCGGATCTTTGATACAGCGCGCCCAAGCTCCAGATGCTCCATGGCAGCACGTCATGTTCGCCGATTCAGCGCCGGCTTACCCTGCTCGAGCTGGACTATCTCCGTCGATTGGGACCGAGGGGGAGGAGATAAGATTGGGAGGAAAGAAAGTGATGGTGCCTACCTCGTTTTTCTCTCTCACTTTTCACGAGTGCACGAATCGATGTGACAATTTTTTACTAACATAACAACTTTTTTTCCATGATATATAAATATAATTAAATAAAATTATGAGATTATTAAATAAATAATTAGTTGAAAGGATTGATTAATTAAAATATTAAAATTTAAATAGATATTTTTTTAACTTTTACTCGTTTTAGAATTATTTTAAAAATTATTACTATTATTTTATTTTAAAAATATTCAAGTTAGTTCCTTAGTAAAAATTTGAACAATGTAGCAAGTCAACATCAAAAAATGATAGAAACAAGATCCCATTAAGTTATTCACTTGGAAAATTTGGAATAACTATGTTTTTTTTCTGTAAAAATGAAGATTCAACATGCTCTCTCTCATGAGATTCAACTTTGAATTATTTTTTGTTTTTCAAATGAAGCCTTTTCCCCTAAAGATCGCAAGTCGTACTAGGATTACGGTGCACAGTAGTTATGGAATGATAGCCAATTTGACTTTGAATTTGCAAACACCAATCACGTTATCGTTTTCTTTCACTCACTCTTATAAATAATGGATTCTTATTGGGTCGTTGAAAATTCTTCCAGTAGTGTGAAGTGTGAACTCTGGTTTTACTTTCCAGCATAGACCATTGATTAGTGTCTCCCATCACATTAATTATTACATTTATGTCGGCATCTGAATATTGTGCTGTTCAGCAGACAGACCAGCGAACATTAATTAAGTCATTGACATTAATGTTCAACGATATCATCAATGGTCTCCCGATTGGGAGCTGTACATGACCTTTCCTTTTTGGCAACTCATGTCCCCACACCTGTGTACAACACTAACGAACAGCAAGTAATGCGACTCGGCAGAGTGCGGCTGTTTGTTTTCTGCTTCTTCTCTGTTCTCCACCTCCATAACCATTCCTCACTTGCTCAAAGTTCTAATCCAGAAGACCAATACGATGTGAAACGAGCTCAATTCCCAGATGGGTTTCTGTTTGGAGCTGCCAGTTCCTCCTATCAGGCACGCACGCACGAACATCTACTTGTTTAGTGAAGAGTCCAGCTCATATGGAAGTGAGAAAGTGGACAAGGGAAAGTAGGACTTGCCTGTCCGGAGAAGAAAAGAGAGGAAATCCAAGTTTGGATTTCTCGTGTGAAGTGGTGGCAGCTGAATTAATTGAATTAATTCATGTGAACAATGAAAAGTGAATTGAAAGGGTGGGCTTTTGATTTGTTGACCTTTGAAAGATTGACCGTGTGATTTGTTGACTTATGGATTGATGAGTTTAATTTGGTGCATGTGATGTGAATAATGGAAAGGAAAAAATGGAAGGAAGGAGCACGTTTTTCTGAAAGGAAATCCAAGTTGAATTTCACATGGTCAAATGATCACATGGTGTGTGATCATGTTGATCTTCACTTTTTCATTTGTTGACATTGCCTATATTAAGGCATGCGTAGGAATGGTATCATTGGTATCAATTGAGAGCAATTGCAGCCGAGAGAGCAATTGAAAGAATTGAGAGAGAGGCTACTGTTGAGTATCCTTCGAGAGAAAAATATGCAGTATTTTTCTGTTTGTGATTGAGAGAAAAATAAATCAGTGAGAGTATTTATTTTTCTAGATTGTATCTCCTCGATCTAGATGTGAGATTGAGTTGAGAGTGATTGTAAAGCTACTAATTTATTATTAGTGGAAGATTGTTCGGAGTTGGTCCCGTGGTTTTTTCCTCGTTTGAGGTTTTCCACGTAAATCCTCGGTGTTGTGTTGTTTGCTTGTTTGCTGTTTTGATTGTTTGATCCTGGGCGGGAGATTTTTTCCCAACAACTGGTAGCGGAGCTTAAGGTTTGAAAGATGACAGACAGCGCAAAGATTGAGCCTTTTGATGGACAGAATGATTTCGCAGTGTGGCAGACAACTGTGATGGATTTGCTGACTATGAAGGATCTCGACGTCGCTCTTGATGATGAGAAGCCAGAAGGAATGAAAGATGGTGATTGGGCAACTGTCCTGAAGAAAGCGACCAGTCAGATCAGGCTAGCACTAGCTCCATCAATAAAGTATGCTGTGATGGGGGAGCAGACACCAAAAGTGATGTGGGAGAAGCTAGAAAGTATTTATGCTTCTAAGTCTGTGACAAACAAACTTAGTCTGAAGTTAGACTTGTATTCGTTGAAGATGGATGACAGCATGAGCATTCATAGGCACCTGTCAGATTTCAATCGGTTGCTGACGAAAGTGCTTAATACGGGGGAGAAAGTAGAAGATGAGGAGCAAGCGATACTTCTTCTTTCTTCATTACCTGTATCATACAAGTCATTGGTGCAGTCCCTTACAGCAGGGAAGACGAGTTTGAAGAAGGAGGATGTGACTACTTTCCTAATAGATAATGAGAAGCTATTAGGAGTGGAGAGCAAGAATAGTGGTGGCAGACTGTTAGCTACAGAAGGGTCATCGAGTGGACGGGATCAACGCGGTAGAAGCAGAGGAAGAGGTGCTTCTTCGAGTTATGGAAGAAACAAATCCAGCTCAAGACCAAGAGCAAACTACAGTGAGAAAGAGTGCTACTATTGTCACCAGAAGGGTCACATTAGAGTACATTGTCAGAAGATGATGACTGATCTGAAAGAACTGCAGAAGGGTAAAGAAAAGATTGATGATGCTGCAACTATTCAGGATGATGATGCTGAATTATTGGCAGTGCAGAAAAGTGAGAATCCGGTAAAAGATTCCTGGATTTTAGATTCTGCATGTTCTTTTCATATTTGTGCTAACAAAGATTTGTTTAGTACATTTGGTGATTGTGATGATAAATCTGTCACATTGGTCAATAATGAAAAACTGGAGGTTGAAGGTATTGGCAATGTGAAGATTAAGATGCATGATGGATTGGTGAGAACTCTCGGCAATGTGAGATATGTGCCGAAGTTGAAAAGAAATTTAATTTCTCTTGGAAGATTGGATTCTTGCGGGTACAGATACTCAGCGAGAGATAGATTGATGAGGGTAAGTAGAGGAGCAGCAGTAATCATGAAGGGGGAGCTTGCTTCTAATAATGTTTACCGATTGATTGGAACCGCGGTTAAGAGTACAATACAAGGTACTCATAAAAGATTGAATGATTGTGATGGCCAGGTAGAGTTGCCTAGGAAAAGAGTTAGCTTTGCAGAGTCGACCGGTGAGAAAGCGAACTCGACCTCTACCCGGAAAGTATGAAGATTGGTGATTCCCCGTGATATGAGCTGGAGGGGGAGAATGAAGAGTCCAGCTCATATGGAAGTGAGAAAGTGGACAAGGGAAAGTAGGACTTGCCTGTCCGGAGAAGAAAAGAGAGGAAATCCAAGTTTGGATTTCTCGTGTGAAGTGGTGGCAGCTGAATTAATTGAATTAATTCATGTGAACAATGAAAAGTGAATTGAAAGGGTGGGCTTTTGATTTGTTGACCTTTGAAAGATTGACCGTGTGATTTGTTGACTTATGGATTGATGAGTTTAATTTGGTGCATGTGATGTGAATAATGGAAAGGAAAAAATGGAAGGAAGGAGCACGTTTTTCTGAAAGGAAATCCAAGTTGAATTTCACATGGTCAAATGATCACATGGTGTGTGATCATGTTGATCTTCACTTTTTCATTTGTTGACATTGCCTATATTAAGGCATGCGTAGGAATGGTATCATTGGTATCAATTGAGAGCAATTGCAGCCGAGAGAGCAATTGAAAGAATTGAGAGAGAGGCTACTGTTGAGTATCCTTCGAGAGAAAAATATGCAGTATTTTTCTGTTTGTGATTGAGAGAAAAATAAATCAGTGAGAGTATTTATTTTTCTAGATTGTATCTCCTCGATCTAGATGTGAGATTGAGTTGAGAGTGATTGTAAAGCTACTAATTTATTATTAGTGGAAGATTGTTCGGAGTTGGTCCCGTGGTTTTTTCCTCGTTTGAGGTTTTCCACGTAAATCCTCGGTGTTGTGTTGTTTGCTTGTTTGCTGTTTTGATTGTTTGATCCTGGGCGGGAGATTTTTTCCCAACATTTAGTTCCCCTCTTTTAACTCTGCTTAAACTCTCAGATTCTGGGTTTCCAATACTTGGTCGTCTTTGTTACAGATTGAAGGAGCGTACCTTGAAGATGGAAAAGGTCTTAACAGCTGGGATGTTTTCACCCATATCCTTGGTTGTTAACCATCATTTTACTCATGTTTGTACTTATGTGATTATTTAACATTATCTATCTACTAGTTTATTCAGTTTCTGGCGAATAAATCTTTCAGGGAAGATACAAAAATAATGGCAATGGAGATATTGCGAACGATCATTATCATCGCTTCTTGGTATTAATTCTTGCTCCGGTTGTTATTTTCATGCATAACTCCAAAGTTGTAAAAAATCTAAGTCAATTGACCCAATGTACTCTTTTGAAATTTGTGCAATAAGGGTGAAATGCTCTAACTTAGAAATAATTTCACTTTCATTTTTGAAAAAATTAAAATTTTCCAGTTTGTTCTTGTCCCAGAAAAGCTCAATGGGATTGAATTGCAGAAATTTATCAAACATTTGAGGCCGGGCTGTTCCTTAAGATGACTACTTTAAACTGATAATGAACTGAAATTTTCATATTGCTTTCAGTTGCTGTGCTGTCTGCCCAGGAAGATGTTGAGTTGATGCATTCTCTTGGGGTAAACGCATATAGGTTCTCGATCTCGTGGGCTAGAATCCTGGCTAGTGTGTGTTGGATTTATAGTATATTATATAAGTGTTTGTGTGTTGTAATGGGTATTGGAAAGGCAATTGAAAAGTGTGAGGAAATATAAATAGATACAACTGTTGGTGTAGACGCAACTGTTGGAACGGACACAACGGTTGGTGTAGATACAACTGTTGGAATGGACACAACGGTTGGTGCAGATACAACGGTTGGAACGGACACAACGGTTGGTGCAGACACAACTGTTGGAACAGACACAATAATTGGAATAGACACAACTGTTGGAACAGACACAACAGACCGAAGAGTTATAACTCTTCTTTTCAGACCTTTTCGTAATCTATATATAGAACGCAAAATCAGTAAATTGATTCATTCGAATCATTCGAGAAATTCAGAATTCATTGGTTTTGTTATATCCTGGGAGGCAATTTGCTAGGAACCTATTAGCAAACTCGATATGAGCGGGGGCAAATATTGTCTTAAGGAAAGCGATATTTCTCGTGACTCAAAACCAGATTATCATTCTTTCCATTTAACCCAATATTCCCAACAATGCTAAGACAATATTAGACAATGGCAGGAACAACCGCTTTCAACTTCATGAATCAAGACTTCGTGAAACTGGACAGGTTCGATGGAACAAATTTCACTCGTTGGCAGGATAAGATGAAGTTCTTCCTGACTACTCTCAAGATTTTCTATGTTCTGGAAGAAGACCCACTGCCGGAACCGGGTGAGAATGATACTGATGCACAAAAGGCAACGAAGAAAAAACGTGATGATGACGAACTGGTTTGTAGGGGACACATTCTGAACACTCTGTCTGATCGGTTGTATGATCTGTTTACCGCTACAAAGTCACCGCGTGAAATCTTGAATGCTTTAGAGGCAAAGTACAAAACCGAGAAAAAAAGGTACGAACAAATTCATCATTCTGAAATACATGGAATTTAAAATAGTTGATAATTTGTCTGTTCTGGACCAAATGCATGAAATTTCAATTCTGGTCAATCAACTTCGTGATCTCAACATTAATGTTCCTGAATCATTCCAAATTGGTGCAATTATTGCAAAACTGCCACCAAGTTGGAATAATTATAGGAAGAAGTGTATATGGAACAACCCCAGGGATTTGTTCTACCTGGACAAGAGAGAAAAGTGTGCAAGTTGGTTAAGTCTTTATATGGCTTGAAACAAGCCCCAAAACAATGGCATGAAAAATTTGACTCTGTTATACTATCTAACGGATTTAAGCACAATGGTGCCGACAAATGCATATACTCTAAATTCACGAGTGAATATGGAGTCATTGTTTGTCTTTATGTGGATGACATGCTGATTTTTGGGACTAATATGAAAGGTGTGAATGAAACCAAAAGGTACTTAACTTCGGTATTTAAAATGAAAGACCTTAACAAGGTTGATACTATTTTGGGAATAAAAGTAAAGAGGCAAGGCGATGGCTTTGCATTGTGTCAGTCTCATTATATTGAGAAAGTGCTTCAAAGATTTAATCACTTAGAGATTAAAGAAGCAAACACACCTTATGATCCTAGTGTTAAACTTGCAAATAAGTCTGGAAGAGCGATAACACAACTTGAGTATGTCAGTGCTATCGGAAGCATGATGTATGCCATGCATTGTACAAGACCAGACATAGCGTTTGCTGTGTGCAAACTTTCTCGTTCCACTAGTAATCCTGGTATAGAACATTGGAAAGCAATTGGAAGAGTCCTTGGATATTTAAAGAAAACAATTAATCTTGGACTTTCCTATTCTAAGTTTCCGGCTGTACTTGAAGGGTACACGGATGCTAGTTGGATTACTAGTGCAAGTGATAACTTGTCCACATTTGGTTGGGTCTTTACTCTTGGTGGAGGAGCCATATCTTGGTCCTCTAAGAAATAGACCGTTATTTCACATTCCACGATGGAATCTGAATTCATAGCGCTAAATGAGGCATGCAAGGAAGCAGAATGACTGAGAAACATGCTATTGGATATAGAGTTGTGGCCACAACCGATGGGAGCCATTTCCTTGTATTGTGATAGTGAAGCCACTATGTTAAGAGCTTACAATAAAATCTATAATGGAAAGTCTAGACACATCAGCCTTAGGCATGACTACGTTAGACAACTAATAGTTGATGGAGTCATAACTATTGTCTACGTTCGGTCAAGCAGAAACTTGGCAGATCCTTTTACCAAGGGTTTATCTAGAGACTTGGTAAGAACAACATCCATAGGGATGGGACTAAAACCCTTTTAAGAGAATCACTAGTAATGGGAACCCAACCTTGCTTTAGATTGCATCTACTGACCAAGGTTTAAAGGGTAATAACAAGTTACTAATACGTGGTTAGGAAAAGCACTATTTGAAATAAAGTCCCATCCAGAATGGATTAGTGCTGACAGTTACTATTGAGAAGGATGAGCTATACTCTTAATGAAGTTCAAAACAAATCAGGTGATATGTCTTGGTAACGGGGACATTAATGGAACTTCACCTATATGAACATAAAAGTGGTGCCGCTTTAACATAAGTTTGGGTTTACTTATGTAAATGTTCATGAAACCGGGACGAAAGCACATGGCCATAGCAGTGCTAAAAAGTGTGTGAATTTCTCGAAAATTCAGATACCTCTATGTGTGGCTTGTCTCCGGTCTTAGGACAAAGAATTTTGGTTTAAGCTTAGGCCACCTTTAATTCTCTTAAGACTTTGAGATAAGTTCACTAAGGGGTGGTTTAAGTCGAAAAATACCTTCTTTTATGCACAGTGATATCAAAAGTGATCTGGTTTGCAGTGACATTACAACCTAGTGGGGGAATGTTATATATATACATATAAATCAGTAGGTTGTAATGGAACTATTACAACCTAGTGGGGGATTGTTGGATTTATAGTATATTATATAAGTGTTTGTGTGTTGTAATGGGTATTGGAAAGGCAATTGAAAAGTGTGAGGAAATATAAATAGATACAACTGTTGGTGCAGACGCAACTGTTGGAACGGACACAACAGTTGGTGCAGATACAACTGTTGGAATGGACACAACGGTTGGAACGGACACAACTGTTGGTGCAGATACAACTGTTGGAACGGACACAACGGTTGGTGCAGACACAATTGTTGGAACAGACACAATAATTGGAATAGACACAACTGTTGGAACGGACACAACAGATCGAAGAGTTATAACTCTTCTTTTCAGACCTTTTCGTAATCTATATATAGAACGCAAAATCAGTAAATTGATTCATTCGAATCATTTGAGAAATTCAGAATTCTTCAGAATTGCTATCTGCAGAATTCATTGGTTTTGTTATATCCTGGGAGCCAATTTGCTAGGAACCTATTAGCAAACTCGATACGAGTGGGGGCAAATATTGTCTTAAGGAAAACGATATTTCTCGTGACTCAAAACCAGATTATCATTCTTTCCATTTAACCCAATATTCCCAATAGTGTGTTCTCAAACCATAATTTGTCATTTACATGCGGGGTTTTTTATTTGCTAATGATTTGGTTGATGAGGTTCAGTTGTAACAGGAGGGAAGTTTGGTGAAGTTAATCCAAGAGGAATCCTGTTCTATAATTATCTTATAGACTATCTGCTACTGAAGGGTATGTTCCCCACTTTTCGTTAGTGTCGCATTCGAAAGACTAGTTACCAAACCAAACGTCACTGGTTGATATTTTTGAAATTAGTACAATAAAATTGCAGGAATTCAATTCATCATCATGATTTCCCACAAGAGCAGCTGGAGAGATATGGGGGATGGCACAATCCTCTTATGAGTAACTACTTCGTCATTTGGACATTTCCCATTTGTTCAGATCGAAACCTACGTTGTTGAAATTATAGCATTACATTTTTTTCAGGGAAGAGCTTGTATATCTTGCTGAAATTTGTTTCAAGAGCTTTGGGGATAGAGTTAAATACTGGACAACAATCAATGAACCAAACTTACTAGTAGATTTCACTTATATACGAGGATTGTATCCACCAGCTCACTGTTCCCCTCCTTTCGGAAACTGTTCTGCTGGCAATTCTGATGTTGAACCTGCCATTGCTCTGCACAACATTATATTGGCACATGCCAAGGCTGTTAGGCTATATCGACAATAGTTTCAGGTAACAAGAACTCTACAATTACTGTTTTCATTTTGAAGAGCTTAAAGCTACAATAATATCCTTGTTGCAGAAAAAACAGGGTGGTTCTATTGGGATTATTGCAAGTGTAAAAATGTTTGAACCTTTAAGAGATGATGAATTGGATCGCCAAGCTGTGAGTAGAGGCCTGGCCTTTGACGCGGCCTGGTGAGTTCTTAACTTAATCTTATTGCTTATTTTGTATCTAGTCAATGCAGAACACTTAAATACACAAATGCTAGAAAACACTAGAGGTGGCAAGTTTAGTAATTCCTGATGATGACTGATAAATGCACCACCACCCTTTCCTATTTCCTTGCTTAGATGTCTGATAGTGAGAAGTCATTGGCATTCAAGTTTATTTTATATCTCCTGTCTCTTCCATAATTACAACAGGGAGCTTCCAAAGAAGAAATTATAGAGTTTCTTGCTTATGTAGGCTTCTTGATCCACTAGTTTATGGAGATTATCCTGCGGAAATTCTTCATTATCTTGGATGTGCGTTACCAATGTTTTAGCCTCAAGAAGTAGATTATGTGAAAGGGAGTTTAGATTTCATTGGCATTAATCATTATGTAATATTGTATGCCAAGGATTGCATTCATTCTGCTTGCCCCTCAGGCTGGGACCATGCCATCCGCGGCTTTGTTTACACAACTGGGGGAACGGGATGGTGTTCCCATTGGAGAACCGGTAATGATTTCACTATTTGTAACATTTAATTTCAAATTAATTCTTTGGCTTTTCTGTTTCCTACAGACTGGATTTGAAAGGTTCTTCGTTGTACCAAAAGGACTGGATGAGGCTATTAATTATATCAGTGAAAGATACAACAACTTGCCAATCTACATTACTGAAAATGGTATGTAAGGTGGTTATTTAATCTTGTATTACAATCAATATGAGGTTGGTTTGAGTGCTTTGACACTCTTACTGTTTAAGCAAAAGGTCCCTGGTTCGATCATCGTATATGGAGCCATTACATTCTATGAGAACTCAGTGGGCCGACCCATGGGAACATAATTAGTCTTGGCTAAGTAGGTTTAGGGATACATATGGTTTAGAGCTAATTAAACAGAGAAATATATGCACCAATAGGCTTGTAGCTCAGTGGTACTTCCTGCAAAGTAGGCCGGGCAAGGTTTCAGTTTCGAGTCTCCTTGTCAACATTCCTATCTATGTCAAAAAGGTCTGAAAACAGAGAAATATGTGCCACAAAACAGATGGGACTATTCATCTTGGAGAGTTTACTTTGAACTAATCACACTACTTGAATTTTGCATTATCAATGAAGTCCTACCTTTCTGCTTTAGCAAGAGCAGTAAGGTGAACAAACCATCCTCTTATTTCTTTCCTGTCTTGCTAGTTGAAGCGACATTCCTACATTACAAAACGGACATCAGCTCCATTCCTATAAACCAATCCCAAGAATGTGACAACAGTTTGACAAACCAGCTGCTAAAAATAGATTACAGTTGTGTGGAGCTTGATGGATAGTTTTGAATGGATAGAAGGCTACAGCAAGCGCTTTGGACTCTATTATGTTGATCACAGAACACTTGAGCGTGTACCGAAGCTTTCTGCTAAGTGGTATAAAAGTTTCCTTCAATACAACGGTACGCACCCGTCACATGGCAGCGAGTATTTTCCTACAAGATCATTAAGAAACAAAAGTATTACAATCTCTGCACCTAAAGCTACAGCAGCGGCAGAAATGTAGCTGATGACTATACTACCTATAGGTCACATTCTTTGTAATGAAAGTACTATTGGATTCGAGGTGTTTGACATTATTGTGATCTGATATTCCAAAACCTATAGCTACTACTTATTCATCAAAAATGAAAAATACAATTTGACAAAAGAAAGATCCAAGAAGAGAGAGAGAGGTGATCATAGTAGGTTACGGAAAGTTTTCCCGTTGATAGATTGATCTTAGTCTCATTCCTTTGACCAACGTAATTCTCGTGTAGCTGCTAGCCCTAATAAATAAAATATAGTAATAATAAGTAATTAATATGAGCTTGTTAGGAGGAGGAGATGTAGTTGTGTCGGCAGCAGTGGTGGGGTTGTGGTCATTATTTTTGCGTCCAATGATAATGAGATATGCTGCTGAGATGATTGAAGTGTTGGCTTAGCTAGCTTTCCATGGGGTTTCGAGAGGTAACCCTTCCCTTTCCTTCTCTACTTTATCTTCCTTACTCTCCTTATTTCCTTTATTAATTAATGGAGAGAAAAATAAGTTAATGGAGAAAAAAATAAGATAATGTCTCGAGTTTGAATCGTATGATTTTTATTTATGTTAAAAAAAATAAAAGAGAAAAATCGAATGTGCGCGGTTGGCCAAGCACCACTTGCTAGCTAGCTACTTGAGTCGAGTCTATGGAAGAAGGGCGGCTGTACTCATGGAAAAATAAATATTGGAAAGTGTATCACCCTTTCCTTTCGCCCTAACTTACTATGAAAAGTTGTTCGTTTGGTTCTACGAAACAACCAAATATACAAGTAATTAGCATTTGTGGTGAAACTTTATGTTCTATATATGCGTTAGATTCATATTGTTTATATAGTTTGCCCCAATGCATCTAAATAATATTTTTCGTCCCTCTATCGATTAGCATTTGTTCTTATCTAATGTAAATTTTAGAGTAAAAAATGCTAGGGTCACTAAAGTATATCTAATTTATTGAATGTGTCACTAATCTTTCAATTAGATCATTAAACTTTTTTTAATTGGATAATTTCAACACTTCAATTATGAGTTCCGCTAATTTTCATTGGAATTATTAAGCACCCATACGTGGACATCAGATCTATTAAATTTCAACGCGAAATTAGGTATATTTGATAACTTAGTATGCATCTTTTACTTATATCTCTTCGATTCAAATGTGTTAATTTAGATAGATTTCCCTTGTTGTTGTGGCAAGTTAATTTTTTTACTACGTGCTTACATTTATTTCGATATTAAAGATTGAAATAAACAAATATGTACGATGAATAATGATGAAATTTGTGTAAATGTTAAAAAGTTGGGGAATGAAAAAACTTTTGTGCACCACAAACGTCAACATTCATTTATATTTGGATAAGATCCTAAAATAGCTTTTAGAAAATTTCATTTTTCCAACTCATCCGATAAAATATTAGTCTCGTGATTGGTATATTTTCAGAGAGAAAACAATCCTTAGGATCGGCTACAATCATTTTATTGGCATGGTAGAAAATGAGAAATGAGAAATAACCAATACATAATCGCTAAGAGATGTGGAGAAGTTACAAGCTCCAACCTTATCGATCAACTACAATATTTATCATTAAAGACTTAATTATTTGTGTAATTTTATAATAATGTACAGTTTTCAACTGTTGTTATTACAAAGAATTAACATATGTAACCATTGGGAAAAATACAAGTTGATTTTTTACATAAATAAACAGAAACAATTAAGTGATTTTTATGAACCAAAAAAAAAAGAAATTTAATGTGATATTGCAAGATTATTCCATGACCGCGACTTGAAATTAGTCAAAGCAGTCTTATCGTCAGAGGGCGGGGATTAAAACTTTTCCACGCTTCATATGCTTCTCGTTCTTAATCTCAATCATGGTTCTGATGACAATGTCCGATGCATTTGTAACAACTTCCGACCAGTTCCTTAAATAGAAAAAAAAATGTTAGTAACAAGTCTATATAAATAAAAAGTATAAACGGTAACACTTAGCTACGAGTTCGTTATCATGATCAATTTAATTAACAGATAAAGTGATTGATTCTTACCCTTGTAAGGAATCAAATGATAACCCGACATTGTACTTAGCCTCCTCGAGAGCCCAGTTAAACTTCCTGATCTTCTCCGATGGACATTTCCCAGATGGACATTTCCCATTTTTCGGAACACGAAGTTGCGAAGGCTTGATGTCGCAAAAGATGGGAATAACTTTCTTATTTGATTCCATCATAAGGGCGAGTTCATGGAGGCAGAAATACGATTCACAATAACGGGGCGAAAAAACCGCCACTCCAACCTTACATTCTCGTATGGCCTTGTCGATGTTTTCGAACAATTTGTCGCCAGGTTTCATGTTCTTGTTATCCAAGAAAGGGTTTAGGTTAAGACGGGAAAGATGATCGTATAACAAAGTGACTACCGTGTGTTTTGTGTCAATTCCTCTATGGTTGATGAACACGTCGCAAGGTCTGGTAACCCAATTAGCCATCCGGGCTCGGTTGTGGTATTGGCGGTGGAAGTTCTTTGCAAGTGATGAGCAGTGCATTGTTGTGGGTAAGAAAACTAGAGAAGATAGTTTTTCTCTTCTGTTAGCAAGATATAAAAATGCTTTGCTTTGTTTATTGTTTGTTGTGATGTTTTGGAAATGGTACTTCATTTATATAGGAAGTTACATTAGGAGTCAAGAACGAGTCGTAAAAACTCTTTGATCGAAATATTTTATAGTTAGAAACTTTTATTTTTATTTTTGGAGAATAAGAAATAATATGCTTACATTTGCTTTTATCTTTCTAACCCTTTTACTAATGAGAGTAATCTTATTTGAAAATTGTCGATCGAGTTTTAAATTAAGGACATGAGTATTCTCCTCATATGGACGATTTCTCAATTTTTTTATATTCAAACATGAGATATGAGTTACGAGTAGATAAAATCTTTTATAACTCGTCCGCAACCATATTTCACTCGTTAATAATTAATGGAAGTAAAGCAAACCGTGATTTTGATTGGTCAGGCGTGTGTAGACAAGAACATGATAAGACCATCGACATGCTTTGCAGTAAGAAGAATTTTGCCCTTTGAACCCTTCAAAAACGTTTTCCTGTTTTTCTATGACGTCTAATAAATAGTATTAATTAGTAATTAATTAACAAAATCTTGACGACAAATATTCTTATTCTGCAAATGGAATGCACATGTGAGGAGGACTGCCGATTGCTGCCATCCTTTGATTTCAACGTAAAAATTATAAAATTATAGTAAAAATATCTTAATATATTAAAAAATAAAAAAAAATTACTACGTCATTCTCCCTTTCTTTATTTTTTATTTATTTCCCTTTTCTTTCCTCTTACACACATCAATTTACTGAAATTAAGATTCAATTTCTCTGTGTTTCAAGGATCGTGGGATAGATAAAAAAAAGGCAAAAAAAAGATTAAAAAACCTGGCAAATTAAATTTTATTTGGAGTGGAAATAAAATATTGTGGCTCCCTGTAATTAAAAATAAAAACTAAAAAGAAGTTAGTGGCTACTAAATAATTAATTAGCATCAGCATATGCATCACATCACATGTATAAGGAAAAGTTTGTAGCTCTTCCGCGGTGGGTGCCTATTGTTGACTGTTTGAAATCTATATATATATAGTCACCAAGGAAAACTTCCATGCAACATAACAGAGAACAGGACTGTCAAGACATCACAGAAAAGTAAAAGAAGTTGTTGATTTTCAACTAATATAGATCCATACCATCTTAGCAGGGCGATTAAGAGAGGTGATAGGAAGCGTAGTTAGCGATGTGCAACATGGGTTTATGCAAGGGAAACAGACGCTGGACTGTGTGATGACGACCAACGAAGTAGTTCATTACTTGAAACAAACGAAACAACAAGGGCTGCTATTTAAGCTAGACTTTGAAAAGGCCTATGATTCGGTAGAGTGGGAGTACTTGGAGGACGTTATGGGCCATATGGGGTTTGGGATACGATGGAGGCAGTGGATTAAGGAATGTATTAGCACAAGTAAGGTCTCTGTCCTTATAAATGGGTCACCGACGGAGCAATTTGGGGTAGGGCGTGGCATGTGCCAAGGGTGCTCAATGTCCCCATTTCTATTTAATATCGCAGCAGAGGGATTGCATCGCTTGTTTGTAAGAGCCGAAAATGTTGGAGTGCTCCGAGGAGTGGGAGATCAAACGACAGGATGGAGAGTTAGTCATATGCAATTCGCTGATGATACTTTGGTGTTCGTAAATAGCGATGAGGAGGAGATCCAAGGGGTAAAAGGCACTCTGAGATGGTTTGAGGCATACTCGGGGCTTAAGGTTCATTTCCACAGGAGTACTCTAGTGGGAATTAACTTGAGTGATCAAGTGGGTGGCTGCCTAGCTAGAAGGGCGGGGTGTATGTACGAAACACTCCCCTTCAAGTACTTGGGATTGTATGTTGGATTCAACCCCCAAAGGATCTCGGGATGGTAATTTTTAATCCAACGAATGCGAAGTAAGTTGGCAAGTTGGAAGGGCCATCTCTTGTCGGTTGGAGGTAGAGTCACGTTGATAAAGTCGGTGATTGACGCTAAATTCTATGTATTTTTACCGCTTTAAACTATTTTGTTTATGGTAAAAACAATCTCTTTCACGCCAATTTGCTGTCTTTTGAAGGAAGTCTTGGGCTAGATGAGATTTGGAGGAAACAGATGCCTTGAGCGATAATGCGGCAATCTTGGCTGCAGGCTTGGCGTGCTGATCATGGATTCACGGAGGATGCGCTTGGATTGAGAAGCCAGCTGGCTGATTGCGTCCATTTGAATGATTCTCGGATGTAATCTTTTTGAACAAAGAAACAAATCTGTTTAGATAATTGTTTTATTTTATTTCCCCTTTGGAATTCGAACAATTGGGATTCTTATTGATGGGTGCCGAGACCGTCAAAATAAATCAAGTTACAATTTACCATGCACGTATATAATTTAATTGCAGTATGTGGTAAAAGGATCGTTCCTTAGAGATTCGGTGGATTAAAATCAATTCTTTGTATTAAATAAAGAGGGGTGGTAAATACCAATATGAGTTGTTGGTTGGTTGCAAATAATTTAGATTGGTAGAAATAAACAAAACAGAAGACGCAGTGGATGATTTTAACCAGTTGATAAGGGCTTCCCAGTAAGGACTTCTTATAGCTCATGATTCGATTAGATTGATCGTAGATGCAAGAGTAGTAAACACTAAACTTATAGGAAGGCTATAGAGACCAGGTATTGGTCACCTAGATCTCCTACTTTCCTCCTACACAAGACTTCCAAAGAGACACTCTATTGGAAGTCCCTAATTATCCTAACAATCCTAAGAGACACTCTATAGGATTTAATCAGGGCAATTGATAGACGCAGGGAAAGACCTAATCCCCGGCCTGGGATAGAGAATCGTGTCTATCCTATAAACCAGATCTGATCCTTCTTCTAGCTGTCACCAGCTAGTTGCCTTCGTATTTCTCTTGGCAATGTAGACTCCAAAGCCGTCAGAAAAGACTATAATCGTCCAAACCTTATGTGAAGCTGATCAGACTTTACTAAGAACAAGGACAAGCTGTCATGCAAACAAGAAGGATAAGAATACAAGTATAGAGTGTGTGAAGAGTGATTTGATCTCACAATCTAAGAATCATGGCTTTGAATCCTTACTAAGAAGAAGGCGTTTAGCCTATAATCGACATAACAATAGTAATAATAACGAGACGAACATAAACTGAATCTAAATTATATTGAAAATAAGAGAATAGTTTAAGCTGTAACAATGGTATCAAAATCCAAGCGAGAAGAGATAAACCTCTTCTTCCCAGCGGCAGCTTTAAATAGCAAAAACCTAACTCTGGTTCGAAATTCAAAAGAGGCGAAGAGAAGAAAGATATCTAAACTTACGAGATAGTTTGTTTAAATACAAAAAGGAGAATCGATCATACTAATCGATTAGGGAGTTCTATTCACAGTTGAACTTCTCTCCTCCTGGAAGACTTCTGCTAAGATGGTGATTTCGCTCACGGCCCACTTATAAATCTCGCGGCCCAGCTAGCTCATTAAGTCAGTTGACTCGGGTCAACGCTTCCAAATCCTCGGCTTATCCCAGGCCTGGGATCCTATCTTTCTTTGCTAAGCAAAACAACTCTGATAGAGGCTCGTTTGGCTCCTATTGATAATTTCTGCTTCTCAGCAGTGTCTCTGTAGAAAAGGAGTGAAAGACCAACAATTAGCAGTATCATCATCCCAAAACAGAGGTAAAAGGATGATGAAAAGATGACTTTTTAGCGTTCTATCAAATCCCCCATACTATCTTATGCTTGCCCCTAAGCATTTCTAACCTAACACAAGACTCAACAAAACAAAACACAAATAAACAAAGATCAATCAGTATCTACTTCAGAGCACCCAGTTCATCACATAAGATCCACAGATACTTAAGCACATAGCTCCATCCAATATTACCAAGGCTTGACCAAGACTCGAAACTCACCTGATCTTATATAGTCTCATAATCGAGTGCTTAGCGATCAAACTCTGCAATTGAAAACACACAGAACAATTCCCATTTCCTTCTACCACCCCTTTCACATTGACTGGATTGATTTTCAGCCTACCCCCTAGGCATTTCCTAATTCTTTTCTTAAATTTGATCAGCTGAAGTTTCTTAGTTACCCCCGCTTAAATTAGGCCTGGGTACCAAGACATGCAAATTTTCCTTTTTTAGAGCTGATTGTAGTTCCTTGGATATTCTTGCTTATTTGAGGCATGAATACCAAAGCAGCAACATAACATTTTTATTCATAATTTTTTTTTTCATAGCTGCTAACTTCTAAAAATGATTTCAGGGGTAGGCCTATAGAGATAGTCAATGTGTCAAAGGCAGCAGGGTAAAGAATGCCAGTTCTACATGTTTTCTCTCGCAAAATTCAATCAGAAAGCCCAAGTATCATGACCCTATGTAGATTAAGTGAGTTTCACAAGTATTGGAAAAATTATACCTTGGTAATAAAACATGGACTTATGAACTCAAGCATCTTTTGTTTCCTATATGATGAAATGTATACTCTGAACCTGATTTTCATGATCTTTGTTCGGACACACAAAATTTATCTACAAACATGCAATAAAATCAAAATAAAGCATGCTCAAGACAGACAGACACGACTCTAAAGTGATAATTTGAAAAACAGACTCTTTATACTGACTCTAACAAACAATCAAAACAGATCATCAACACAAAAAGTCTCCCCCACACTAGATGATACTTTGTCCTCGAAGTGTGAGAGAGAAAAAGACTCAACGTTTAACTAAAATAAAAGAAATAACAAGGAAAAGAGATACCCGGGGCAATCAAGGGTTGGGTGGGAAGGTGCTTTGCATGAATTTCTCCAGGAGCTGCTGTTGAATAGCATTTGAATGCTTTTGGTCCTCAATCAGCTTCTGGACCTGGGATCCTAGCTGATCAACAGTCTTTTGCAAAAGCTCCTAGTTAGCCATCAATCTGGTCATCATGGCTGCTATGTTTTGCGTCTCAATCCCAGCTCTGGGATTCTGGTTTTGTGGTGGCTGCGATCCCTGGTCTGAAGTAGAGGCTTGTTTCTGTGCTGGGTTGGTTCCTCCTGCCACAAAATCTTTTTCAAAAATGAAGATCCCTTGGTTCTTCTTAGAATAGACGTGGTCTTCAGTGGGAGTGAAACCTGTGTTACTGCGTAGCACACGATTCTCATCCAGGTGAAAGTAACCCATAGCATCCAAGGATTTTAAATCTAAAATGCACAAGTCAGCTGATTTAAACAAATCGCAAGCAGACACATCTAGACCCCTATGCTGGACAGCAAAGGCAGTGATTAAGGATCCTAATGGCATCTTATTCTTAACAGACTTGAATTGTTTACAAAGCCAGAATCCTAAATTCACTTTATGCTCATTAACCATACACCAAAGGAAGAACAACTCTTGCTTTGAAATCACACCAGTTATACCAGATTTTCCAGAGAAATTAATGGCTAAAATCCTATGAATGATCCTAAGAGATAAATCTGGAATAGCATGTGCCTTGGCATGGCTATCATCAAAACGTGCAGCAAGATCCTTAGTAATTTGTTTCCATGCCTCTTGCTTATCAAATAGTGGAAATTCAGGATAATCAGTCAAGCAATTAACATACCAGTCAGCAGTCAATTCTTCCTTAGGCACAAAACCAATAAACTCATTAAATTCATCCATGGTATAGTGGGCATATTTGTTCATTAATCTGAAGTTAACCTCTTTAACACCTACTTTCTTCTTAGAGTTCATCCAAAAAGAAGCATAAAATTCTAGTGTGAGTTCTAGGAAAGCAGGTTGTTCAAGGAAAAACAAAGGCTCCCAACCTATATTCTGGATATATTTGGTGAGAGGATCAATAAGGTCAAGGTCAGACAGCAATTGATAATCACATCGTGCGCATGCAATCACATCATCCTTATATCTAATAGCTAATCGTTCCATAGACTCAAAATCATCAAAATTAAGCCAACCCTTGAGATTCTCAAGGGCTGGTACCTGCTTTGAAGTTCTGCCTCCTTTTGATCTGGACTTGATTATGACGTGTCCCTTCTGTTCCATCTGGGCTGGCTGTTGAGAAGGCATCCCTGGTATTTGTACCTTGTTGAGAGGCAAATGGGGGTTTTTCTGCTCAGGCCTGGTGTTGGCTGCATTGGCCTTGGTTTTTGTCCTCTTTTGTTTGGCTTGGCTGCCACTGGCTTCATCATCAGGCCTGATGGAAGCTTTTGTTTTTGGGACACCTGGTGCTTTTCTTTCAGGCTCTTTTCTCTTTTCCCCCACACTGGCTTTTACTGGAGGCAATTGATGCTGCTTTCCCTTTCTCAGGGGAGACAAGGGAATCTCCTCCGAATCCTCACCGCTGTCATCTACGGTCTCCGCCGGCTTGATTTTGTAGGTGGGATCGGAAGCGGTCTCTTCACCAGAGCTAGTGGACTTATGCTCTGGTGATTCAACCGCTTGATCAACGGTCGTCTCAGCCCGTTCTGCTCCCTCTTGAACCGAATCTTCGACCTAACCTGATGGTTCTGGTAGAAGAATCTCAGGAACCTGCTCTGGTATTTGCTCTTGTGGTGTCTCGTCGACCACTGGAGTGCGTGGTGGTGGCGACTGTTCTTGAGGACCAGGCGAGGCAATAGGCGTGGGGTTTTTGGGTTGTGGCGGCGGGGTTGCATCTCTGGCCGGAGGAGGAGAGGGCGGTGCGGCTGGAGGAGGTGAAATCTGGGTTTCACCCACCACTGGTCCGCCTGAACTTTCGATCAGTGGTGAAGGTAGATGAGTGTTTATAATCACGGCCTTTGGCTTGCTTTTGGGTTTTGATTTGGCTGCTTGCTTGGTAGTCTTTCTTGAATTGGGTTTGGAATCTTTACCAGCTCTGGTGAGAACCATGGTGAGATTTTGGATTTTAGGTCTGGGATTGATGAAGAAGTAGAGAAGAAAAAGAAAGATGATGGTGGATCTGTTTGATTAGGGTTTTGCTTTATGGAAAAATTAGGGAGGAGTTTTAGTTTAGTTGGGAATAATGATCGGATTTAGGATAGAGGAAGAGTTTTGGTTTGGGTGGACAACGGTCATATTAATTAAATAATATTACTGGGTGAAAAATAATGATGGGATATTTTTCTCTTTCTTGGTCTGCTTTTTACTTTATTTTGCGAATTCCCAGACTTATTTTTCTAGGGCTCTTCTCCCAGCCCTGGGATAAGAGTACTTCTACCCACTCAAATTCTGCTTCCTAAAAATCTCTTATCCCCGACCTGGGATAAGATCAACTTCAGCCGCAACTGCCTCCTGATTTTCCTGATAAAAGAAATCAAACGAAATTCCATCAGGCCCTTTTTCTTAATCTTTTATTCAAACTAAATAAATGATAAGTTTTAAAATAGTGCAAAAGCATGGGTTGCCTCCCATGTAGCGTCCTTCTTTTATGTCTTGGACTAGACATGGTATTCCTCATTTATCCATTCTTGGGTGGACTTGTACTTGCTCCACCGTGTGACTCTGAAATCCTTCATGGTAAGGTTTTAGCCTCTGTCCATTAACCTTGAACGTCATTCCTTTCTTTGTATCCTGTATATCAATAGCACCATAAGGGTAAATGTTAATAACAACATATGGACCCATCCATCTAGATTTTAATTTCCCTGAAAAGAGTCTAAATCTAGAATTAAATAGCAACACTTTCTGGCCCACATGAAAGGTTTTATCCTTAATGATACTGTCATGGTATTTCTTGGTTTTAGCTTTTACGAGTTGGGAGTTCTCATATGCATCTCTGCGCATCTCTTCCAATTCTTGGAGTTGTAGTTTTCTTGCTGCTGCATCTCTTTTTAGCTCCAGGTTACACTGCTTTATCGCCCAAAAGGACTTGTGTTCTAGTTCGACAGGAAGGTGGCAAGATTTTCCATACACTAGGTTGTAAGGAGTTGTGCCGATTGGAGTCTTAAATGCTGTTCTGTACGCCCAAAGAGCGTCGTCTAATCTTTGACTCCAGTCTTTTCTATCTGGATTAACTGTCTTTCCTAGAATAGCCTTCACGTCTCTGTTTGAGACTTCTGCCTGCCCATTGGTCTGGGGGTGGTATGCTGTGGACACCCTATGATTGACCTGATATTTTGCAAGTAAGGCGGTAACTACCTTGTTGCAAAAGTGGGTCCCTCTGTCGCTGATTAACACCTTGGGTACTACAAACCTGTTAAGAATGTGAGACTTCAGAAAAGAAACCACAGTTTTGGCATCATCGGCTGCAGTAGCTTTGGCCTCAACCCACTTAGATAAGTAATCAACAGCAAGTATAATGTACTGGTTTCCCCCAGACATGGGAAAAGGACCCATAAAGTCGATTCCCCAGACGTCAAATACTTCACAAGAAAAGATGGGGTTTAAAGGCATTTCATTCCTAGCAGATATATTGCTAACTTTTTGACAACTAGGGCAATTCTGGCAATATAGATGGCAATCCTTAAAGAGTGTTGGCCAATAAAAACCACATTCAAGGATTTTTAATGCTATTCTTTTAGGTCCATAATGACCTCCACATGCCTCTGTATGGCAGAATCTTAAAATAGATTCAAATTCATTTTGGAGAACACATCTCTTCAAAATTTGATCTTTTCCGATGTTCCACATGTAGGGTTCATCCCATACATAAAACTTGGAATCTCTTCTTACCTTTTCCCTCTCTCTGTATGTCATGTCCTGGTCGAACTTACCTGAATGCAGGAAATTGGCTATATCCGCATACCATGGTATTTCCACCAGGGCAAGGATAAGACTTTCATCTGGTCCTTCTCCCAGGGCAAAGAAAAGGGCTTCGTCTGGAAAATCTTCTTTTACTGGTTCAAGGTCTGGTTTCACGAGTAATCTGCTCAAGTGATCAGCTACTAGATTCTCCTTACCGCTTTTATCTTTGATCTCTAGGTGGAACTCCTGGAGCAGTAAAATCCATCTGATCAACCTCGGTTTGGCTTCATTTTTGACTAGCAAATAGCGTAACGCTGCATGATCAGAGTAAACAACAACTTTAGTTCCCAATAAGTATGCACGGAATTTATCTAAAGCAAAAATTATGGCAAATAATTCCTTCTCTGTTGTTGTGTAATTTTTTTGTGCATCGTCAAGCATGCGAGACACATAATAGATAACATGTGGATCACGTCCTTCTTTCTGTCCTAAAACAGCACCAACAGAATTATTAGAAGCATCGCACATAATTTCAAATGGTAAATTCCAGTTCGGAGCTTTAATGATGGGGGCTGTTGTTAACTTTTTCTGCAATGTGTCAAAAGCAGCCTCACAATCAGAGTCAAATTTAAACTCTGTTTCCTTCTGTAGCAACCTGCAAAGTGGGGCAGCAACCTTCGAAAAATCTTTAATAAATCTTCTATAAAAGCCTGCATGACCTAAGAAGGAACGAACTTCACGCACGTTAGTAGGATATGACAAAGAGTCAATAACATCTATTTTAGCTTTATCTACTTCTATTCCTTTCTGAGAGACTATGTGTCCTAAAATCAGACCCTCATTAACCATGAAATGACACTTCTCATAGTTTAAAACAAGGTTTGTTTCTAAGCAGCGTTTTAGAATTTTCTCAAGATTTTCTAGACATTCATCGAAAGAATCGCCATAAACAGTAAAATCATCCATAAAACTTCTATTCCTTTTTCTATGAATTTAGAGAAAATACTCATCATACACCTTTGGAAAGTTGCAGGTGCGTTGCACAATCCAAAGGGTATGCGTTTATACGCGAAAGTTCCAAATGGACATGTAAAAGTAGTTTTATCTTGGTCCTCAGAAGCGACGGGTATTTGGTGAAAACCGGAATACCCGTCAAGGCAACAATAGTGAGACTTACCTGACAGCCGTTCAAGCATTTGATCGATGAAAGGGATAGGAAAATGATCTTTCCTTGTCGCTGAATTGAGTCTCCTATAATCGATGCATACTCGCCTTCCATTTTGTACTCGAGTAGGCACTAATTGTCCTTCAGCATTTTCCACTACTGTCATCCCCGTCTTCTTTGGGACTACCTGTATTGGACTAACCCAAGTGCTATCAGATATGAGATATATCACTCCAGCACTTAAAAGTTTTAATACTTCCTGTTTGACGACGTCCATCATAGGAGGATTAAGTCTCCTTTGCGGCTGTCTCACCGTTTTGCAATCTTCTTCTAGGTGGATCTTGTGTGTGCATATGGCAGGTGAAATCCCTTTTATGTCAGCTATAGTCCATCCTATAGCTTCTCTGTTGTCCTTCAAGACTCTCAGGAGTCTTTCCTCTTCTAACCGAGATAGTTTGTTTGAGACTATCACTGGCAGGCCTTCTCCCTGGCCTAAGAAACAGTACTTCAAGTGACTGGGAAGTGGCTTCAATATCAGGTCTAGGGCCTGTAAAATTGAAGGGACTAAAAAATTATTAGTCACAGGTAAATCTATAACTTTCAGATTAACTTCTATTAACTTGGATGCATCCAGCTCATATACTGCTTCCTCAATCTCTTCCCTGACTTCCACCTTGCTTTCTAGCTCCTCAAGTTTAAAGTAGTCAATGCTTCTTGTGAGAACGTACTCAAGGGGATCTGCATTGTCAATTTCATAAATATCTTCATCATCCAAATCAATGACATTAATAAAATTGAGACAATGTAAATCCTCTGGATATCGCATAGCATCGTACATGTTAAAAGAAATTATTTCTCCCATGAATTCTAGAGTTAAACAGCCACCAAAGACGTCAATTTTAGCTCGAGTAGTCCTTAAGAAAGGTCTGCCCAATAATATCTCAGTAGATTTAGTAGTCTGTTCGTTACCCATGTCAACTATATAGAAATCTGCAGGAAAAACAAAGTCATTGACTTGTACTAACACATCTTCTACAACACCTACAGGGTAAATTATAGATCGATCTGCTAATTGAATAACAAGCCTTGTTTCTTTTAATTCTCCAATGTTCAAGCTGTTAAAAATTGTCAAAGATAACAAATTTATGCCGGCTCCCAAATCACATAAAGCCTTCTCGATCTTCTATTCTCCAATTTGGCAAGGTATCACGAATGTCCCTCCGTCTTTACATTTGTTTGGTAGCTTCTTTTGGAAGACGACTGAAACATTCTCGTTCATGTTTATCCTCTCTACCCCTGCAAGTCTCTTCTTATTAGTACATAGCTCCTTTAAGAATTTTGCATATTTTGGGACCTGTGCTATCATATCTAATAAAGGAACGTTAACTGCTACCTTTCGAAATAGATCCAAAATTGCTTTTTCTTCCTTAACCTTCTTGGTCTTTTCAGACCTGTCAGGGAAAGGAAGGCGAATTACCTGGTCCTTCTTGGTAGCTGCTTCAGGAGTAGGGGTTGTATGTACTGGAGTTTCTAGAATTACCTCAACTTCTGCTTCAATTTGATCTGATATAGGTGTATCAGATTGATTCTTTCCCAGCCCAGGGGTTTCTGTGCCACTTCTCAACGTCATTGCTGAGACGTTGTGCTTTGGGTTATCCACTGTTGATGCTGGTAACCTGGCTCCCTGCTCATTGCTGTTTATATTCAATTGTGTAATCTGTTTCTCTACATTCGAAAGAGATGCTTGGGTTGCTTTCATAAACTGGCTAAGAGTTTCCTTTATTCCATCCACTGTTGTTGCCAGTGGTTGTTGTGGAATGGGGTTTTGGGGAGCATTGGGTCTGGGTACGAAGTTTTGTAAGTTCATGGGAGGAGGAGGCATTTGATTTAGGTAGGATTGGTTCTGGCTATAGTTTGGCTGAACTATGGTGTTGGAATTCGTATTTTCCTCCCAACCTGGGTTGTTATTATATTGATTAGGATTAAATCTTGGCTTGTGAGGCGGGTACCTTCCGTACTGTTGATTGTACTGGTTTGCTGCACTGACTTCTTCGGGTGTTCCAGTAACTAGTAAGCATTGATCCGAAGAATGTCCTTGCTGGCAGCATAAACCGCATGAGAAGGTTTGAATTTGTTGTACCTGAACCTGTTGACCTACTTGGAGATTATCTAAACGGTTAGAAATCTCAGTAAATTTTTGCTCAAAGAAAGATACATTACCTGTACTCGTGCCTCTGTCAGCTGGTCCATTTTGGTAGCAATTTTCTGCCAGTGTCTGGAGTAGATTGTTGGTTTTTGTCAAAGTGCAATCCTGAAGGGCACCTCCTGCTGCTCCATCTAGCATCACCTTATCTCTGTGGATCATACCATCGTAGAAATACTGGATCAGATTTTGGTCGGAGACTCCATGGTTCGGACAAATCTCCTGTAGGTCCTTATACTGTTGGTAATATTCTCCAAAATCTTCGCTTGGATCCTGATGAATTGATACGATTTTCTTTCTGGCATTCCCCGCCTTGGTGGAAGACCAATATTTATTGAGAAACACGGTCAACATTTGGGGCCATGTTGTGATGGAGTTGTGCTGCAAGCTCAGGAACCAATTCCTGGCCTTATCTTCAAGAGTCCAAGGGAAGGCTCTAAGTTTGGCTCTGTTGATATCCACTCTAGGTGGTTTAAGTGTTTCACACTCCCAATGGAGGCTTTGAAGGTGTTTAAATGGATTCTCACTCGGCAGGCCATAGAATTTCTTAAGGTTGTGAATAGTATTAGGTTTCAAATTCCAATCATTTTCAGCTGGTGGGTACTGGATACAGAAATATGTATCAGGTGGTGGTCCATCATTGTGATACTGCCTAAGAGTCTGCTCAGGTGGTGGTGGTGGCGGTGGAACATTGTCCTCTTGATCTGGATTGGGGTTTTCCATTTCTGGTTGGTCTGGGACAGGGTTGTTTCTAGGTGCAAATGATGAACCTTCTCCCTGGTCTGGGATAGGGTTGAACGAGTGCGATTGCTCAGAGCTTACTTCGGGCTCAAACCTCTGTCTCTTGGTGCGCTTCCGATATTGCGTTTCCTCACGTGTAATTTCTGGGTTGTATTGGATTAATGGCTCACCTGAAGACCTGGTCATAAACTAAAAAGAAAATTATTTAATACCGTTGAATCCCCGGCAACGGCGCCAAAATTTGATGGGTGCCGAGACCGTCAAAATAAATCAAGTTACAATTTGCCATGCACGTATATAATTTAATTGCAGTATGTGGTAAAAGGATTGTTCCTCAGAGATTCGGTGGATTAAAATCAATTCTTTGTATTAAATAAAGAGGGGTGGTAAATACCAATATGAGTTGTTGGTTGGTTGCAAATAATTTAGATTGGCAGAAATAAACAAAACAGAAGACGCAGTGGATGATTTTAACCAGTTGATAAGGGCTTCCCAGTAAGGACTTCTTATAGCTCATGATTCGATTAGATTGATCGTAGATGCAAGAGTAGTAAACACTAAACTTATAGGAAGGCTATAGAGACCAGGTATTGGTCACCTAGATCTCCTACTTTCCTCCTACACAAGACTTCCAAAGAGACACTCTATTGGAAGTCCCTAATTATCCTAACAATCCTAAGAGACACTCTATAGGATTTAATCAGGGCAATTGATAGACGTAGGGAAAGACCTAATCCCCGGCCTGGGATAGAGAATCGTGTCTATCCTATAAACCAGATCTGATCCTTCTTCTAGCTGTCACCAGCTAGTTGCCTTCGTATTTCTCTTGGCAATGTAGACTCCAAAGCCGCCAGAAAAGACTATAATCGTCCAAACCTTATGTGAAGCTGATCAGACTTTACTAAGAACAAGGACAAGCTGTCATGCAAACAAGAAGGATAAGAATACAAGTATAGAGTGTGTGAAGAGTGATTTGATCTCACAATCTAAGAATCATGGCTTTGAATCCTTACTAAGAAGAAGGCGTTTAGCCTATAATCGACATAACAATAGTAATAATAACGAGACGAACATAAACTGAATCCGAATTATATTGAAAATAAGAGAATAGTTTAAGCTGTAACAATGGTATCAAAATCCAAGCGAGAAGAGATAAACCTCTTCTTCCCAGCGGCAACTTTAAATAGCAAAAACCTAACTCTGGTTCGAAATTCAAAAGAGGCGAAGAGAAGAAAGATATCTAATCTTACGGGATAGTTTGTTTAAATACAAAAAGGAGAATCGATCATACTAATCGATTAGGGAGTTCTATTCATAGTTGAACTTCTCTCCTCCTGGAAGACTGCTGCTAAGATGGTGATTTCACTCACGGCCCACTTATAAATCTCGCGGCCCAGCTAGCTCATTAAGTCAGTTGGCTCGGGTCAACACTTCCAAATCCTCGACTTATCCCAGGCCTGGGATCCTATCTTTCTTTGCTAAGCAAAACAGCTCTGATAGAGGCTCTTTTGGCTCCTATTGATAATTTCTGCTTCTCAGCAGTGTCTCTGTAGAAAAGGAGTGAAAGACCAACAATTAGCAGTATCATCATCCCAAAACAGAGGTAAAAGGATGATGAAAAGATGACTTTTTAGCGTTCTATCACTTATCCCTATCTTTTTGGTATTTTGAATTTTAGAATTTGGAAAGAAACGTGATTGGTGGGGACGCTAACCTTGTTAAAGGTTAGTGAAGGCTGTCAATCACGACATTCTTCCATCTTCTTTTCTTTTGGTTATTGTAAAAAACTTGCTGTGATAATTCCTTTGGGAATATCGCATTTAATCCCATCTTTTATGTTCATCAATTATTGTAAAAAAACTTGCTGTGATTACTATGTCTAGTAGCTAAACACCAAATTCTTGGTAAGGGTTGAGTGAGCGTTCCTGTGATTCGTGAGACCGATCGTTCTTATTATCCTCTCGTTCATAATCGACTCAAGTTCTGTTTTAACAAACCGGTTCCTGTCTAGGCTAAGACTTGATCGATCTTAGGCAAGACGACGGATTTGTAGCCAGTCAGAAAGGGGACGAGCGAAACCGGAGTGACGAAGTAGGCAACTAACCTCGCGGGGGTTAGTGAACTTGAATTGATATAGGCCTGACCAGATTGACAACCTAGGGCTCCGAGTTGGGAGTAGCTTGGCCTAGACTCTGTCTTTCCCTATGCCATTGAGAAAACGCATATGCCTCAAGCCAGCAGCCAATTGGATAAACCCTTTAACCAGCAAGGTGTCCACTGGCTAGGATCACTTGGAAAGGAGTTCCTCCTAGGTGGTTTCAATAGGAGGAGAGCAGGATTGGAAAGGAGTTCCTCCCAATCTATAGCAGAGTTATGAAAGAGAAGGAGAAAATCTAAGGTCAATGATCGAATAAACAAGTAAAGTGCTCACGAATTCGCCCTTACCAGGAATCTACCTCACATCAGTTCGCAACCCACCTCAATCTGCAATCTTAGCTAAGACCACCTTCTGCTTAAGATTGCCTATTTATTTTATTATTGCTTGTTCTCTTTTATGCTTTCTTTACTTTAATTGCAGGAACAAAACCCCCTCAACTCCAGTGACGAGGAAGTCAAGTCAAGACTACGAAACCCCAACAAGATCTCTATGGATGAACCTCTTATCATGACCTACGAGTCCCTTGTGGACGAGTGATAAGTTGTATTCCTACCCCATTTCTATATCTTTTTTACAACTAAATTTGATGCCCTCGACACGCAATCAAATTTTGGCGCCGTTGCCGGGGATCTTTTGACGGTGTTTCTTGTAGTTTTGTTTTTATTTTTGTCTTTTGCAGTTGATGACCAGGTCCTCAAAGGAAGATTTACTACCTTTGAATCCGAAACTTACAAAAGCTGAAGCACAAAACAGAAAGAAAGCCAAGAGAAAGACTAACGGTGAATTTTCAGGGACACAAACAGAATCTGGTCCCAGCAACAATCTAGGCCAAGATTCAAGCCCAGCTGAAAACCCAATACCAATCATGGAGGAAAACCAACAAGAACAGACGATGAGGGAACAAAACAGAGAGGCAGAATGAGTGACCTACTCCTGTATTAATCTACCCCCGATGGCTAATGATTGGTCTATCAAGACAAACATCATTGCCAACTTAACCAAGTTCCATGGCCACTCAAACGAGAATTCGTATAACCATTTGAGGAACCTTCACCTCCAATGTGATACCCTAAAACCAGTAGGAGTAACAATCGAGAGAGCCAAACTGAAGTCATTTCCTTGGTCTCTCGAAGACTCAGCTAAGAATTGGTTCTATAGCTTACCCCATAACACCATTACAACATGGGGAGACATGTCCGCTGCCTTCCTGAATAAATATTGGAACGCGACTAAGGCAGGGGCAGCAAGAATTTTTTTAGTTTCCGTTCAGCAGAGGGGAGGAGAGAGTTTGAGCGAGTATCATCAAAGGTTTAGAGACCTTCAAGACATTTGCCCTACCCATGGAGTGGCTGACCATCTCCTTATCCAATATTTCTATGACGAAATGTGTGTGAAGGATAAGGAAAGATTAGATACAACCGCTGGAGGAGCACTTCAAGATCTTACACCAACAAGAGCAAAATTACTCCTCCAAACAATGGCTGACAATTGTCAAAACAACGCCTCATCCGAGAGAAACTCTACACCTTCTTCTTTGAATGCTATAAATATGGAAAATAAGCTTGATAAGATTACTAACATTTTGATGAATCTTTCTACAGGTGTCACATCTCAGGTACAAACTACAGTAGCAGCAACAAATCCTATGCCTTCGGTTTGCGGGATTTGCCAATAACTAGATCATCCAACCCATAGTTGTTACATGGTGGAACAACCAGGTGATCCAGCCTCAATCCCAGTAAATGCAGCATATGGCTACAATCAAGGACAATCTAGTGGACAACTTAGATTCCCACATGAGAGTAACTAATACTCATGGAGACAACATCCCAATCTAAGGTGGAGACAAGCTACACCTCAGCCTAGCCAACCAAATCAACAACAATACCAACAACAGCCACAACAATCTCCCATAAATTTCCAACACTTCGTACCCAGACCACCTGGAGCGAATCAAAGCAACGTTGCACTGTTACCTCCTGCACCTCAACCACTTAAGATTACTGGAGTCCCTATAGAAGAGACGTTGCAGAAATTTATGCTTGCGACACAATCCAGTCTCGTTGAGATGCAGAATGATAGAGCGTTTTATGTCCATAATTCCGCCCTCTTTTGTATGCCTTTTTAGATCATGATGCTACTTATGTTGCTGTGTTTCCGCACTTTTTACAGATCTAGGCAAATAAAGAGGAAAATACGAAAAAAGATGTTTTCTATCATTTTTCTGAAGTATTGAGCAGCTAGGCCGTGCAGCTGAACGTTCGCGGAAGCCAGCAGTGTCCTAGCGAGAAAAGGAAACAAGCGCAATTAAGGAAAATATCGGATCTGCTCAATTAATGCTCTAGAAGTCCCAATCGTAGTAGAAGTCCTATGGGGAGTTGAATTCCAATCGGATTAGGAGTTTTACTTGTAATAATTCTATAAATACTTTTAGTAATTAGGTTTAGGGGAGGCTATCTCTTCAGCCTCTTCTTCTCTTCCCCCTCTCCTCTTCTTCTTCATCTTCTCTTCTATTTTATTTATGCAATTTATTTATTTATTTGTTTTTACTTTTAATATGAGCGGCTAGTTTTCTTATTCTTGTTAGGAATCATCAAAGGTTGCTTAGGAAAGCCATGAGGTCGAATTGATATTAATACACCACTGGTTTGTATTTATTTGTTTAACGAATTCTTGTCAAATCTACTAGGGTTGTTTCTAGTTTGGCCAACTAGCTGCTAGACCTAGCCGATTAAAGTCATCTCTGTTGTTATAACTAACGCAAAGCTGCAGGGTAAAGTAGACAACCATACTGGTCCTGACTGGAAGCCTGGTATCCCCCAGTTGGGTTAAACGAGTAATTAGGGTAGTGCCTCGAGCGTACTGAGTGTCTCGCCCTAGACGTGTCTTACCTCCTCTTCATGGGCATCCGAGTATTGTCTCTATAAGCTTACCTAGGAGGATGGCGGACTGTCAAAGTTATCCCATAAGTGTACCTTGGGGTAGCTTTTATTACGAAGGTAAGCAGGGGACCTAAGCGTACCTGGTCCCTATAGCGCGTCTACCAGCCAGGGGTAGAAGATCCTTGCACCGATGATCGGCCAACCATAAATGCAACTGAAGATAGATTCCTACCGAGGACCCTTTCTCTATTGATTTCTTACTTATTTTATTACTGTCTGTTATTACTTTCTTAGTTTATAATTAGATTAATCAACACTCTCAAAACCCCCCTTTGTTACTGTTTCGATCTGTTTGCCCTCGTCACACACGAAAGTCAGCGTCTACCCTTAGTCCCTGTGTTCGACCCTGCTTCCACTATATACAATTTATTGTGCATTTGATAGCAGGTTTTTATTATTGTTTTTGTATGTGCTTCGACAACACATCACAGAAACAGAACGTTGAAATGCAAAAATAAATCAGCCAATTTACCCAACAGACACAGCAACCAGGGATAGTTGGCAAGTTACCTTCCACAACCGAAGATAACCCTAGACACAATATGAGTGTCATTCATCTTAGGAGTGGAAGCATTTTACCTGAACGGAAGGGTGTGAAATCAGATAAGGAGAAGCACAAACATTCATTTGAGGATGAAGACGTCGATGTGGATGAAGAAATCGAAGCAGAATCTCAGCCAGAACCAATCTTGGGTAAGGCTAAAGCTAAGGCTGAAGCTAAGACTGACATCCCAGTCGAAGCCGAAAAAGAAGAACCGATCTTAGCCAAGCCAGTGGCTAAGACTGATGATCAAAGTTTAAAACCTATGGAACCAATGGAGATTCCACCTCTCTATCCTCCCAAGTCTTCCAAACAGAAGAAGTTAGACGAGGCTAAAGAGTTCATGAACATTTTCAGCAAAGTGGCAGTGAACATTCCTATGCTAGATTTAATTTCTAAAATACCTTCTTATGCAAAATTCTTGAAAGAACTCTGTACTAATAAAAGAAAACTTACAGGTATTGAGAGAGTGAATCTTACACAGAATGTTTCTTCAGTGCTCCAAAGCAAACTCCCGGAGAAGTGTGGAGATCAAGGAACTTTCACCATCCCTTGTAAGATTGGGAACGAAATGGTAGAAAAGGCCCTTTGCGACTTAGGAGCTGGAATCAACATAATGTCCTTAAAAGAATATGAGACGTTACAAATGGGACCGATGAAGGACACGCAGGTGGTGATCCAATTGGCTGACCGAACCGTAATTCATCCTAAGGGTTTGGTAGAGAACGTTCTAGTTCAAGTTAATAATTTCATATATCCCGTGGATTTTTATATTGTTGAGATGGATAATGACTTGCCTTCGTGTACCACAGATGTGCTCTTAGGTAGACCTTTCCTTAGGTCTGCTAGAGCAAAGATAGATGTCTACGAAGGTAGTATTATTTTGGAATTCTTTGGGAGTACGATCAAGTTTTACATGAAGGAAGGATTAAAATATCAAAATGAAACGCCTAGTGTTAATTTTATTGATATTTTATATCCTATTGAAGAAGAAACTACAGATTTAAATACTACTGACCCACTTGATTTTGTCTTAAGCAGAAGTATCTTAGCTAAGACATTGGAAGAATTGGAAGACCGAGTGGGAGACCGAGAAGATCTTAGGGAGATCTTAACAGATCTCCATGAGACTGAACCATTGAAGGAAGCACTAACCTGTCCATTACTGAGTGATTCTGATTCTAAACCATTACCATCTATTGTGCAGGCACCTGAGCTTGACCTTAAGAAGTTACCAGAACACCTTAAGTATGCCTATTTAGGCCAAGACGAAACTCTGCCAGTAATAATCTCAGCTAAGCTTTCCAGCGAGGAAGAAGCCAGATTAATAGATGTGTTAAAGGAACATAAGGAAGCTATTGGGTGGACCTTGGCAGACATCAAGGGCATATCTTCAACCATTTGTACCCACAAAATACATGTGGAAGAGGATAAGAAAACTATCCGACAACCCCAAAGGAGGCTAAACCCTCCGATGATGGAAGTTGTCAAGAAAGAAATTATTAAGTTGCTTGATGCTGGTATTATTTACCCAATCTCTGATAGTTCATGGGTTTCCCCTATGCAGGTTGTACCTAAGAAAACAAGGATTACCGTAAATAAAGGAGAAGATGGAGTAAAAAGGACTACAAGAATTCAGAATGGATGGAGAGTCTACCTAAACTACCGCAGACTTAACCAAGTCACGAGGAAGAACCACTTTCCATTACCATTCATTGACCAAATGATAGAAAGACTGACTGGGAAGTCCCATTACTATTTCTTGGATGGTTATTCAGGATTTCATCAAATCCCAGTGGCATTAGAAGACCAAGAGAAGACGACATTCACATATCCCTTCGGAACCTTTACATATAGAAGGATGCCATTCGGATTGTGCAACGCACCGACCACCTTTCAAAGGTGTATGGTTAGTATTTTTTCAGAATATGTGGAAAAAGGTATAGAAGTGTTTATGGATGACTTCACCGTCTACGGTGATAATTTTGATGAATGCTTAACCAATCTAAAAAATGTTTTGAAAAGATGCGCGACAACTAATCTTGTTCTTAACTATGAAAAATGCCATTTCATGGTAAAACAAGGTATTGTCTTAGGCCATATAGTTTCTAAGAAAGGCATAGAGGTTGACCAGGCTAAGATTGATGTTATTAAAAGCTTGCCTTACCCCTCTTGTGTGCATGAGGTTAGGAGTTTTCTTGGCCACACATAATTTTATCGCAGGTTTATCAAAGATTTCTTGAAGATAGCGGAGCCGATGTGCAAACTGTTGCAAAAGGAAATGGACTTCAATTTTGACGAAACTTGCCAAGTGGCGTTTGATAAAATCAAGGAGAAACTTACTACAGCTCCAATCATGCAAGCACCAGCTTGGAACCTTCCATTTTAGTTGATGTGTGATGCTAGTAACTCAGCCGTTGGTGCGGTTCTAGGGCAGAGTAATGATAGAGATCCATACGTGATCTACTACGCCTCTAAGATGCTTGACGATGCGCAAAAGAACTATACCACAACGGAGAAGGAATTGTTCGCAATAATCTTCGCATTGGACAAATTCAGATCGTATTTGTTGGGAACAAAAGTCATAGTCTTTTCTGACCATGCGGCCTTAAGATACCTCTTGACAAAAGTAGAATCTAAGCCAAGACTGATCCGCTGGGTTTTACTTTTGCAGGAACATAATTTGGAGATTAAGGATAAGGCAGGAAAGAAAAACTTAGTGGCAGACCACCTAAGTAGATGCTTTGTGAAGGCTGATTCAGAACCAATCAGAGATGATTTTCCAGACGAACATCTATATGTTGTCCAAGCGGTAAGACCTTGGTTCGCTGATCTTGTCAATTTCTTAGCTACGGGTAAGCATCATGGAGACTTAACGGCTCAAGAAAAAGTAAAAATTAAGCATGACAGTAAGTATTTCGTTTGGGATGACCCTTATCTTTGGAAAATAGGATTTGATCAATTGATTAGGAGGTGTATTCCTGAAAGTGAAATTCCCTCGGTCTTAAGATTTAGTCATTCTTATGCATGTGGTAGACATTTTGGAGCTAAGAGGACAACCTTAAAAGTCCTTGAGTCAGGATTTTATTGCCCATCTCTATTTCATGATAGCTATAGATTTTGTAAGACATGCCCTGAATGCCAAAAGATAGGAAACATAAGTGCAAAAAAAAATCAAATGCCCATGAATGTTATACTAAATTGCGAAATTTTTGATTTATGGGGTATTGATTTTATGGGACCCTTTCCTATGTCTAATGGGAAATAATATATATTGCTTGCTGTGGATTACGTGTCCAAGTGGATAGAAGCGAAAGCAACTAGGACCAATGATGCTAAAACTGTTGTTTCATTTTTTTAAACTAACATTTTGAACAGATTTGGTGTGCCTAGGGGGAATCATTAGTGACCGTGGAACACCTTTTTGCAATAGGATTATTGTTTCAATTTTCAGGAAATATGGTGTGACGCACAAAGTTTCCACTGCCTATCATCCTCAGTCAAATGGCCAAGCGGAGGTGTCAAATAGAGAGGTCAAATCGATCTTAGCTAAGACAGTTGGCCTAGATCGGCGAGACTGGAGCCAAAGGTTGGATGATGCATTGTGGGCATACAGGACCGCCTATAAAACTCCCATAGGAATGACTCCGTACAAATTGGTGTATGGGAAGACATGTCACCTGCCTGTAGGTATGCAGCATAGGGCTTATTGGGCAATCCGGAAATGCAATCTAAGGTACGACCAAGCAGGCGAGGAAAGAAAGCTCAAAATCCATGAGATGGAAGAACTGAGAAATCAAGCATACGACAACCAGCTCTTAGCCAAGATCAGGATGAAAACATATCACGATAAGCGAATTGTTGAGAAAAACCTCCAAATTGGCAGGAAGGTCCTTCTATACAATTCACGATTCAAACTCTTTCCTGGTAAGCTTAAGACTAAATGGGAAGGTTCATATATTATCACTAACATCTGCCCTCATGGTGCAGTGGATATTAAGAATGAAAAAATAGGTATTGAGTTCAAGGTCAATGGACAAAGACTCAAACCGTTCCTGGAGGGATTTCCAACCTACGAAGAAAGTCAGGAGGTTGAAGTCCCACCTGAGATTTAGAAGAAAAAAAATCAGAAGAAAAGTCATGCCTAGGACTAAAACTAGGGCGCTACATGGGAGGCAACCCATGCTTTTTATGTTTTTAATAAAATAAATTGTTTGTTCAAAATAATCCAGAACCACTTACAATTATTTTTTTCTAGCAGGGAATTTCCTGGAGAGTTTGCAAGGAATTAAGTGTGGTGAGGGATCTTGGCTAAGCCTTTTTATCTAGGCTGCGTTTTATTCGGCCAAGAATTGAGGGACACGCGGAGAAAAAGGGGGAGAAGAACAGATTGTGTGTGAGAAGGAGGAGAAAAAGCAGGAGCAACGGTCATATTTCGAATTTCGATTTGGAAATTAATTTTTCAGATTTTAATTAATAGATATTTTTGAAGAGTTAGACTCCTTACCTCCCACTAACACCAAAATCACTCAAATCCCTAAAATCTCGCTCTCACTCGATTATCTCTCAAACCATCCTCACCTAAATCACTCCACTCTCCTACTTTCAATCCATGATCTTTCGGCTTTAAACATGGGGAAATCTTCAAAGAAATCAGCAACACCAAAATCTACCCCGATTAGGCAAGAATCTCTCATGCCTTCGCAATCTCCCTCTCTCTCAAATCCAGAAAAGGAACTCCCAAAAAATCTCAGTGAGGTGCTTAGCATAGCAAGGACAATCATGTCTATGGATGCGACCCCCTCTGGTACACAAAAGCAAGGACTTTTCACTCCTCCTCTAGTTTCTACCACTGAATCCCCTCCAATCTCCCTCCAGGCCAAGAAGAAGATTGATCTCCCCAAAGAGCCGATAACCCAATCTAGGGTTAGCCAACCTGATGATTCAGAGGTAGAAGTAATTTTGGATACTGAATCCGAAGAGAAACCCTCTGTTGCTACCCAAATTTTGACTTACGTCACAACTTTTTCGTTTTTTTATTGCTTGTCACGTTTAAAAGCCCGTTTATGATAAATTTCAGTCGATTCTTTGATCGCGGGCTATTTGTTTAATATTTCACTTCATTTCGCGTTATTTTAATTTTTCACCTTTTTTACTGTTATCGGGTTCCGAACGAACATTTTCGACACTTTGTCAAAATAAATGCGTTTAGAGAGTTGAGCTTAAAATTTTGCTCGCATCATCTTGATTGACATATTTTTCTCATCGACGTAGTACTTTCGTCTAATTTTTTCCGTCAATTTCATCGCAACGAATGGATCGAGCCAGTAAATAATTAAATAAAATCCTCCCTTCCTTTTAATCATGGACCGTTGGATTGGTTGACTAATCTTTAGTCAGCCATCCAACGGCCTTCTAATTAAATCACAAAGCCCATCTCTTTTCTCTTCAAAACGCAAGCATTTTTCTTCTCCAGCAAGCCAAATCTCGAAGCTTCGAGAAACCAGCTTTATCATGCTTCGAGAACAGCCGAGTCACCATGCCCACGTCGCCCTCCCATGTGCAGCCTTCGTTCTCCACCGCACAAAGCCGAAACAGCCTCGTCATCAAACTTGTTCACCACACAAGACCTAGCCTATAAATACGTCGCTATTCACCCCTCTAAACCCTACGGGTTGACGCACCCTCACCCCCTAACCGACCCAAGAAAAGGAAAGCAATCAAGGTGAGTTTTTGAAGCTTTCTCTCTCTAACCTCTCTCTTTGTAATTTTCGTTTATGTATGTATAAACTCAATCAATTGCCTAAACTTGTTTTAAATTCTTTATCTTCGAGTTATATGTTCTGTTATAGCTTCAATTTGAGCGCACGCTGCCTTGTTTAATTATTTGAGTATTTGTTAGTTTAATTACGTGTTTTCGTTTTTGTTTAAATTACCACTGTTTTGGGTTGAAACTTTACTGTTCTTGCGTGAATATATTTCTGCTTGTGTGGGGGGTTTTCTTTTGGGCCATTTCAGGCGGGTTGGTCGTCGGTTTAAGAGTGGGGTCGCCGGCCATGGTGGCCGGCGACGTGAACACGAAGAACAGCATGAGGCTGTTCTACGTGAAGAAGAAGAAGCAAGGACGCGCTTGGCCCGTCCTTTTCCTTAATAAAACGCAGATGGGCCTTGGCTTAAGCCAAGCCCATCTGCTCCCCTTTTCTTTTATTTTGTTTTCTTTGCCATTTTTAAATTAATCAAATGCCATGCTTAATTTATTAGTATTCGTAGGCTTATTTTTTACCACGATTAAATCGTTAAAATGTTCGTATGTTTTTTGTTGTTTTACCATGTTCGTATGCTTTTAATTTAATTCGTATGCCATGCGTAATTAATTAATTATTTATTTGTTTAAAATGCATGTTTATTGTATTGATTTGTTTAAATGATGAAATTAAACATTTATGCCATGTTTTATTTTGTTATTAAAATTTGGGCTTGGCTTAGGCCAAGCCCATTTTTCAATGTCCAAATTTTGAATGTGGGACCTACTTATTTTCGTCAAAATCACATGAAAATATTCGTGCTTTTATTGCATGCTTTAAACGATTTGTTTATGCCATGTTTTTATTTAATTAAATACGTGCATGCGTTTTTATTATTTATTGTTTTCAAGTTATTACTAACACTCTCACTTTGTAGGTTAAACTTTTAGATCTTCGCTCGAAAAGTACGTTTACCTCTCTTTTACTTTTATTCGATATTTTCCGTAAATATTATTTGCATGCATGTGATCCAAAACTAGAAATCCAAATATGGGCCTAGCCCGACCCATTAGATTTGTATGCATTATTTTCGTACATTCACATGTGATAATTAATTGTCAATTATTTTTAACTTTCGCGTATGTGATAACATTTAATTGCCTATTTCACTTGTTGTAATAATTAATTGATTACTTCACTTGTTGTAATAATTAATTAGTTATTTCACTTGTTGTAATAAGTAGTTAGGTTAGTCATTCCGATCTCCAATTTGTAACAATTAGGTAAGTAGTTTTTTAAGAATTGTGGCTTGTAATAATTAGTTAAAAATCATGTATGTTCGTTTATACCTATATTATGTCAATTGTCGTTAATTTCGATTTTGAAGAGACGGATCGATCGGGGTTCATAAAAAAATTAAGCTTATCTTAAAACATTTCCTTGTATGATTATTTGAATGCTAAAATCGAATCGAATGCATGACACCTTAGTAGGCGTTAGAACCACCAAATCGTATGCATGACATATAGAATTGTTAAAACAAATAAAATCAATCTCCCATGAACAACATGTTTATATCACTTGTCATTTATACCATGAAATTAATTGTTTTCTTGTAAATACTACGCATGATGGCTTTAAACCTATATGAAAATCTATGTGCATACATTAATCGGTATCTTGCTAGTTTTTGTCATGATAGATCACGTAGTAATTAAGTCATGCATGGCTCGATGAAAATGGGGGAACGTCCGCTCTAGCATACGAACAAACGGTAACCCCGTCCCTTTGACCCGAACGGAAATAGCAAGTCCCAAATGCTAAGATGTAACGTCACCTTCGAGGGCCCAAATTACATGTTAAAAAATGATTTTCTCCAAAACACCTCGCATACCGGTAACCTTTTTAAAGGATGTGACTTGGGTGCCTAACACCTTCCCAAGTCCATAATACGACCTCGAACCATTGTTCTTTGGTTTAGACCATTTGTGCCTTAGTTTTATTTATTTTTATGCCATGACGATTAGGTTCCCTAAGCCTAGAAAAATA
Organism: Viola odorata; assembly: GCA_963691705.1. Taxonomy (NCBI): domain Eukaryota; kingdom Viridiplantae; phylum Streptophyta; class Magnoliopsida; order Malpighiales; family Violaceae; genus Viola; species Viola odorata. The sequence goes on along the minus strand of OY829546.1, from coordinate 47,905,508 downwards.
GGGTGGCGACTTCATTTTGCATGATGTTAAGACAAGTCCAACGCTTGTCTCGCATTGTGGCCCGTCCCGAACCTTAAACTCGTTTTCAACAAAAAAAAAGGTGCGATACCCTCTGCTAGAGCTAAGAAAGCGGCTCGCAAGCAGGCTGGGAGGAAGGGAGCTGAGACCGAACCGAAGTGTGAAGAAGGTTCAGCGAAGGAGAAGAGAGCAGGGAAGAGGAAGCTAGAAGCGGGCAGTGAATCTGCCCTAGCCAAGAGGACTCGATCTACGGCTGCAAAAGGAAAAAGAAAGGTCGAGGAGGCTGATCAGGAAGATGGCTCAGGCGCTGAAGCGGCTGCAGTCTTGGCCAAGACTGCCAAGGTATTCATCCCCCCTTTAACTCGCTTAATGGATGTTTGATGCCTGATACCCCTGAACTTAGGGTAAGACTGAATGAGAAGCATGCATGCGAGATTACTCAATTTGCTGTTCTTGATTTCTCTTTTCTTGATGCCTTGGGTGTGGGTAATAGAATTAGGCAGTACATAACCAATCTAGGGTGGGATTGTTTTATGTACCTTGATTTGCCTGTCTATGCTGAATTGTGCTTGGAATTTCATGCCTCTTTCTGGCTGGATCAGGACAAATTATATGCCAATGGTAGAGCCAATCCTGATCTTGGCGCGTCTGATGTTGTGAATTTTAGATTGCTTGATATGTGGTCTCATTTATCCATTGATGAATTTAATCTCTTGCTTGGGTTTGTGACTGAGGAGGGACTAAATTCTGATGATTATAAGAACGCCCTTACTGAATATCCCCCTGACTGGGATAAGTTAGTAGCTTATGGAGAATTGATTGGTGACCCTAATGGAAATCTGGATAAAAATGCCAAAGCCCACCAGATCCGAGATCATACCTTGAGGATGCTCCAAAGGATCTTGTCTATTAACCTTTCGGGAAAAACTACCGTTTCTGGCAACATCTCTAAGTTAGAAGTTTTTCTGCTTTGGTGTATGCTTCATAATAGGAAGGTTAATTTGGGTTATTGGATTGTTAGGCAGATAAAGGCATGCGATTCTCTCCCTAAGCTGATCCTAGGAACTCTCATTTCCCATATTACTGCTACTGCTAAGGGTATTTGTTTGAATGCCAAATGTCTTGTTATCATCATCGTTTTACGCCTATTTTATGATGATGATACTGCTGATTATTGGGTTTTCCGCTCCTTTTTACAGATTATGTTGCCGAGAAGCGAAACATTCTTTAGGAGCTGAAATCGCCAAGTTGAGAGCTGTTTTGAATCAGAAGCTGAAGTTGTTAGAATGAGCCACCTGTCTTCTCTTTTTATAAGAATTATGTCCAGTCAGCTTAAAGTCTCATAGTCAGAGAATCTCCTATTTTGTTAGGAGGAGATTAAAATAATTTATCTAGTTAGATTTTATTTCTTTTTGAAATTTGAATTATTGGGTTGATTGCTAATATATAGCAACCAACTTACACTAGGAAAACGACCATCTCTTTCCCCAGAATATTTGGCTTTTCTTCTTGGATTTTGGCAGCAGCAACATTGCCTTAGAAACCACTGTTTGGTTTCTTTGTTTTAATTAATTAAATTCCTTTTATGCTTATAATCTCTTTAATTTATTTATTATGATGATGCTTGGCTAAACTCTATTTTCCTTGTAAGGATTCATTGCCATGAATAATTGATTGTGAGATCTAATTGCGCCCATTAAATTGCAACTTATATCTCTGTTTGTTTTGATTAAATGTCAAGTTAATCTTATTCCTTTTGAAGTCTGATCATCTACAAATAGGATTTGGTTAAATACAGTCTTCTCTTGATACTTTGGAGTCTACATTGTAAAGAGAGATGCGAAGGCAACTATCTGATTGACGGATCGGAATAGAAAACAAATAGAGTCAGGTTTATAGGATTTTTATCCCAGACTTGGGATCGGTCTCTCCCTGTGAATTATCAATCGTTTGATTAAATCCTATAGAGTGTCTCTTAGGATTGTCAAACTGGTTAGGGACTTCTAATAGAGTGTCTCTTTATTAGTCTTGTTTAGGAGGAGAGCAGGAGATTTAGGTGAACACCTGGTCTCTATAGCCACCTATAAGTTAGTTCTTGAAAACACTTGAATCTATGATCAATCAATTTAATTCATGTGCTTCGTCGAATCCTTACTGGGAATTTTACCACATTTGAACACACACACATATCACATTTTCTTTACTGTTTCATGCTATTTCTGTTTCTTAAACAATTACAACACAACAATCAATATTGGTATTTACCACCTGTTACTCATCTTGTCATTTATAAAGAATATTAATTGCCACCGAATCCCTGAGGACGAACCTTTTACCACTAGTTACTGTTTTTATTTACATGAGCTTTGGCGAATTGCATTCATTTATTTTTTACGGTTTCGGCAACCATCAAATTTTGGCGCCGTTGCCGGGGATTCATCGGTACTAATTAATTCTCTTTGTGTATGACCAGGACCTCTAATTCAGAATTGATTCCGTACAACCCAGAAATTACAAGAAGGGAAACACAGTACAGGAAGCAAGCGAAGAATCAGAGGGTTATTCCTGAAGAACAGCAACCAGAAAATTTTCGGACACCTCAGAGGGCCCTTATCCCAGACCTGGGGAAGGACCATCAGCAATCCGAGAAAACCCACTATTTGAACCAGACATGGAAGACCACCATAATAACCATCCACCACCTCCACCACCTCCCCCTCCAGAACAGACCTTTAGACAAAGAAATAATGAGGGACCACCACCTGATACCCACTTTTGCATCCAGTATCCGCCCGTGGAATATGATTGGAATCTCAAACCAAACATGATACACAACCTCAAGAAATTTTACGGTTTGCCTAAGGAGAACCCATACAAATACCTGCAGTACTTCCATTGGGAATGTGACACCCACAAACCCCCAAGAGTGGATATCAACCGAGCTAAACTCCGAGCTTTTTCATGGACTTTAGAGGATAAAGCAAGGAATTGGTTCCTGAGCCTCCCTCACAACTCCATAAATACATGGCAGCAGATGTTGAGTACTTTTCTCAACAAATATTGGTCCTCTGGGAAAGCCGGAAGTGCTAGGAAGGACATTGTGTCCATCAAACAGAGCCCTATGGAGAGTTTTGGGGAGTACTACCAAAGGTTCAGAGACCTACAGGAAATCTGCCCAAACCATGGAGTTTCTGATTGGAATGTAGTGCAATATTTTTATGACGGTTTGTGCGTGAGAGACAAATTAGTAGTTGATGGAGCTGCAGGAGGAGCTCTACAAGATTGTACTCTCACAAGAGCTAACAATTTGATTGAAACCTTGGCTGAAAATAGCTTCCACAATGAGTCAAGCGAAAGAGATACACCAACAGGTAATGTGTCGTCAATTCAAACTCAATTGACTGAACTTTCTGATCGTTTGAATGCTTTGTCAGGACACTCACAGGTACAAGTACAACAAGTACAACCTTCCAACATGTGTTGTACATGCGGCCAGCCAGGACACCATACAGATGACTGCATATTGAACAATGGAACACCTGAAGAGGTCAACTTAGTAATGCAGTACCGGCAGGAATATGGAAAGTACCCACCTCACAAACCCAGATTCAACCAGAATAACCAAAGTCAGTACCAGAATCAATACCAAAATCAGTTCAACAGCAACCCTGGGTGGAAAGAAAACCCAAACTCCAACGTTGTAGTACATCTACCAAACCAATACTCATCCAATAACCAAAACCAAGCTCAAACACCACCAAATCTATAAAATTTCGTGCCCAGACCTACTGTTCCACAGTTACCAGCCCCACAACAGCCCCTATTGCTTACTGGCCCATCAGTGGAAGACATGCTAAAACAATTCATGCAAGCTACGCAAGCTAACATGCAATCCACTCAAGCTAGTATTGCGAATCTCGTACAATCAAATCAAGCAATGCAGAAGGAGATATCTGCATTGACCAACCAGAAACAGGAGCAAGGGAAGCTGCCCTCGAGCACAGTGGACAATCCAAAACACCTCTGTTCGATGACATTGAGAAGTGGAACTAAAATTCCAGACGAAACAGTGCTTATTCCAGGTCTGGGGAAGAAGCTGTCAGAAGCCCTTATCCCAGACCAACCCGAACCAGAGGTAGAAATTATTTCTGAAAAGCCAGCACAGGTAAAATCAACTCCAGACCCAGTGCTGATCAAGAAGGAATAGGTAATCCCTCTCCCTTTCCCCGAAAGGTCTGAAATGTCCAAGAAGGTAAAGGAAGAGAAAGCTATTTTAGAATTATTTCGTAAAGTAGCTATTAATGTTCCGCTTCTTGATATGATTTCTCAAATTCCCAAGTACGCTAAATTTTTAAAAGAATTGTGCACTAACAGGAAGCGTCTTGCAGAAGTAGACTGGATTAATCTGAATGAGAATGTCTCAGCAGTTTTTCAGAAGAAGTTGCCAAACAAGTGCAAGGATGGAGGAACATTCGTGATTCCTTGCAAGATAGGTGAAAAGACCATTGACAAGGCAATCTGTGACTTAGGTGCAGGTATAAATGTTTTATCTTTGACACTTTTTAAGAGTATGAACATCGGAGAATTGCAGGAAACAAGAATGGTAATTCAATTGGCAGATCATTCCATAATTTATCCTGTTGGAGTAATTAGGGACGTTTTGGTTCAAGTTAATGACTTTATCTTTCCCGCTGATTTTTATGTAATAGATATGGAAAATGAGTACACTACCAAGTCGACTGAAATTTTGTTGGGTAGGCCTTTTCTTAGGACTGCTAGAGCAAAAATTGACATTTTTTGTGGATGCTTAACTCTGGAATTTATGGGCGAGATAATAACATTTAACATGTATGATGTCATGCGGTTTCCTGAGGATTTAAATAGTGTCAATTTTATTAACATTATTGATTTGGATGAGGTAGATGTTTTTGAGCTTGACAATGCAGATCCATTGGAATATGTGCTATCAAGAAGTGTGGATCTTATTGAGTTGGAGGAGTTGAAAAAGAAGGTGGAAGTTAGTGATGAAATTGTGGAAGTTGTAATGGAGCTCGATGTGGCCAAACAAATGGTAATTCCCCTTAAAATGCTTGATTTACCACAAACTAATAATGCTCTTGTTCCATCTGTTTTGAAGGCTCTAGAGTTAGAACTAAAGAAGCTGCCAGGACATTTGAAATACTCCTTCCTAGGCTTAGGAGAGAGTCTTCCAGTAACCATTTCAAACAACCTGACAAAAGTGGAAGAGGAGCGACTCTTGAGAGTATTGAAGGAGAACAAAGGAGCAATAGGCTGGACGATAACTGACATTAAAGGAATCAGCCCCACAATCTGTACGCACAAGATTCATCTCGAAGAGGATTGCAAGACTGTGAGGCAGCCGCAAAGGAGACTCAACCCCCCTATGATGGATGTCGTCAAAAAGGAGGTACTGAAACTCTTAGATGCAGGAGTGATATACCCTATTTCTGACAGTTCGTGGGTGAGTCCAGTACAGGTAGTTCCCAAAAAGACAAGGATCACAGTGGTGGAGAACAATGAAGGACAGCTAGTTCCCACGAGAGTGCAAAATGGTTGGAGGGTGTGCATCGATTACCGAAGACTCAATTCGGCAACTCGTAAGGACCATTTTCCTCTTCCTTTTATTGATCAGATGCTTGAGAGACTATCAGGTAAGTCTCATTACTGTTGTCTTGATGGGTATTCTGGTTTTCACCAAATACCCGTCGCAATTGAGGATCAAGATAAAACCACATTCACATGCCCTTTTGGGACTTTTGCATACAAACGCATGCCTTTTGGATTATGTAATGCACCTGCTACTTTTCAAAGATGCATGATGAGTATTTTTTCTGATTTCATTGAAAAAGGAATTGAAGTATTCATGGATGATTTTACTGTATATGGTAGTTCCTTTGATGAATGTTTGGAAAATCTAGAGAAAGTCCTTAAACGCTGTTTGGAAACTAATCTAGTTTTGAACTATGAAAAATGCCACTTTATGGTCACTCAAGGTTTAATTCTAGGACACATAGTTTCTGGAAAGGGAATTGAGGTAGATAAGGCGAAAATTGATGTTATTGATTCTTTGCCTTACCCTACTAATGTTCGTGAAGTGCGTTCTTTCTTAGGACATGCAGGGTTTTACAGAAGATTTATAAAAGACTTTTCGAAGGTTGCTGCACCCCTTTGCCGATTGTTACAAAAGGATATAGAATTTCAGTTTGGAGCTGATTGCGAAAAGGCATTTGATACGCTAAAGAAAAAACTAACTACTGCACCTGTAATCAAAGCTCCTAACTGGAGTTTACCTTTTGAGATTATGTGTGACACTTCTAACAACTCTGTAGGTGCTGTCCTTGGACAGAAGGAAGGGCGAGACTCACATGTTATTTACTATGCGTCCCGAATGTTGGATGACGCACAGAAAAATTACACTACGACAGAGAAGGAGTTATTTGCTATTGTTTTTGCTTTAGATAAATTTAGAGCATATCTCTTTTGTACTAAAGTAATTGTGTATTCTGATCATGCAGCTTTGCGATACTTGTTGGTGAAGAAGGAAGCTAAACCGAGACTGATTCGGTGGATTCTCCTCTTGCAGGAATTTGATCTTGAGATCAAAGACAAGAGTGGTAAGGAAAACTTAGTTGCTGATCACTTGAGTAGAATCCTTGTGGATCCAGACTCACATGCTGTCAACGAGGAATTTCCTGATGAGGGACTTTTTCAAATTCAAGAGAAGACACCATGGTATGCTGATATCGCTAACTTCTTAGCTTCAGGTAAGTTTCAAGGTGAGTTGTCTTCTCAAGAAAAAGAAAAAATCAAACGGGATTCTAAATATTACGTATGGGATGATCCCTACACGTGGAATGTTGGTAAGGATCAAATGATCAGACGATGTGTGCTTGAGCATGAGATAGAATTTTTTTTAGAATTTTGTCATTCGCATGCTTGTGGAGGTCACTTTGGACCTAAGAGGACAGCCCTCAAAGTATTGGAATCCGGGTTTTATTGGCCCACTTTATTCAAGGATTGTCACATGTTTTGTAGGAATTGCTCTAACTGTCAAAGGATTGGTAATATCTCTTCTAAAAATCAGATGCCACTCAATCCTATTTTAGCATGTGAGGTCTTTGAAATTTGGGGAATAGACTTTATGGGACCATTCCCTAAGTCTGGTGGTAACCAATACATAATTCTTGCAGTGGATTACCTCTCTAAATGGGTCGAAGCTAAAGCTACTATGGCTGATGACGCTAAGACAGTAATCTCATTTTTGAAATCTCATGTGTTGAACAGGTTTGGAGTGCCGAAGGTGATCATTAGTGACAGAGGTACTCACTTTTGTAATAGAGTAGTAACATCTCTATTTACAAAATATGGTATCCATCACAGGACGTCAACTGCTTATCACCCTCAAACCAATGGACAAGCAGAGGTTTCGAACAGAGAAATCAAGTCTATTCTCACAAAGACGGTGAATCCCGAGAGAAAGGATTGGAGTCAGAGGCTGGACGACGTCTTATGGGCATACCGAACAGCCTACAAGACTCCAATTGGAACCACTCCCTACAAGCTCGTTTACGGGAAATCATGTCATCTCCCTGTGGAGATTGAGCACAAATCATATTGGGCAATCAGACAGTGCAACCTCAATATGAAGACAGCTGGTCTTAAGAGGAAACTTCAGATACAGGAGTTGGAGGAATTGAGGCATGATGCCTATGAAAATTCTGAAATCATCAAGGAAAAAACTAAGAAATACCATGACCGTTTGATTAAAAATAAACAATTTCAAGTTGGACAGAAAGTCCTTTTGTTTAATTCTAGACTTAGGATTTTTCCAGGAAAATTACGGTCTAGATGGTCTGAACCTTTTGTTGTATCTAAAGTTTTTTTTCATGGTGCAGTGGAAATTCAAGACCCGAAGACAGGAGTGATATTCAAGGTTAATGGGCAGAGATTGAAACCTTTTTATGAGGGGTTTCAACCACACACAGTGGACGAATTGCATCTCCACCCATCACCAGCGAATTAATCGAAAACAAGTCCAGTCCGAGACTATAAATTGGGACGCTTAATGGGAGGCAACCCATGTGTTTTTCAAAGTTTTACAATTTATTTCAGTTTTATTATTTTAACTTTATTTTTAGATTTATTTATATTTTTAATTTTCATTTTATTTCATTTTATTTTATTTTATTTTATTTTTATTTTTATTTTTATTATTATTATTTTTTGCTTCCCTGTCAAGGAAGTTCTCTGGTTTTTGATGTTATGAATGATTTTGTTTTGCAGGAGGAATGGAGCACGATTCAGCCTAATTATAGGCCTGGGAAGAAAAGAATTCGTTTAAATGAAGGTTGATACCATAAAAATGGAGTTTAGCCCAAGGATTTCTTTCCTTGTGGGCTTAAGTGACTAAGCCCAATTGCACAAATTACCAGCCACGGCAAAATAACCAATTAATTCACATTACACCTCTTCAATCCTTTCACAGCCACGGCAAAATACAAAATAACTTCATCTTCTTCCTTTCTTCCCAAAACCCTAGCAGCTCCCTACCAAATCCAACCTCCAAATCAGCCATGGTGACTACCAGAGGTGGCAGCGGGACCACCATGGCCGGGATTCGTTCAAAACGCAAAAACTTACCTCCAACCACCGCCTCCTTAGTATCTCCGTCTCTATCTGCCAAACCATTACAGCCGGAGTGAACACGGCGACTTCCGCCACTGCCACGATCCGCCAGCAGCTCCGGCGAGGACGCGTCCTCAGATCCGACCTTCAAGGCTACCCAGGACACATTACTCGCTTCAGAGTCAGATTTCGACGAGATGCCTCTATCTTGGAGGAGAAAAGGAAAGAGTCCTTTGGTGGTAGCGAAAAGAAACAGTGTGGGGGAGAAGAGAAAATTCTCTTCCCACAGGTCTGATACAGAGGAAGATGAAGAGCATCATGAACCGGATTGCATGCCCAAACGAACCAGAAAATCAACATCAAAAACCAAACCAGCAGCTGCAGCGAACCATCAAACAGGACATGTTAAAGTAAAGGACAGAGTCAGAGGAGGTCGTGCTTCACATAAGGTAAAACCAGCAATTGAGAATCTCAAGGGTTGGTTACACTTTGATGAATTTGAAACTATTGAATGCTTAAATGTGAAGTATAACTGGGAAGTGATTGAGTGCACTAAATTTGATTATCAATTGCTTGTTGATTTGCATGTTTTGAATCCCATTACTGAGTATATAGAAAACATAGGATGGGAACAATTTTTCTACCCTAAGCATGCTGTTTATCTTGAGTTGGTTTTGGAATTTTATGCGTCTTTTTGGTCAGCTCCTAAAAAGAAGAAGTCCTTGAATGCTAAAGAAGTCAATTTCAGATTAATGAACCGATATTCCCACAAGACTATGGATGAATTTAATGTCATGATTCGTTTTGTTAAAACAGATGAATTGCAATCTGATTGGTATGTGAATTGCCTAACCGAATACCCGGATTCTTCTATTTTTGACAAACATGATGCATGGAAACAGTTGACTAAGGACCCTGCTGCCACTTTTGACGACCATCATGCGAAGGCTCACGCCATCCCTGACTTGTCCCTTAGGATAATACATAGGTTTTTAGCAATTACTTTTTCAGGAAAAATTGGTATAACTGGAGAGATTACTAAACAAGAATTGTTTATATTGTGGTGCATGCTGAATAAACGCAAATTAAACTTAGGTAACTGGATCTGCAATCAATTCAAACTTATAAGAAATAGAATGCCACTGGGATCACTTATCTCTGAAATTGCTGTGCAACATTTGGGTTTAGACCTTTCTTCTTGTGACCTGTTTAAATCTTCTGATTTGCGTGTTTTGGATTTCAAATCTTTAGACAAGATGGGTTATTTTCACTTGGACGAGAATCGTGTAGTGCGCAGTAATACAGGTTTTACTCCAGCACAAGAGCACATCTTCGGCGCAAAACATGGAGGAAGATACAAATTTCCGAGCCAAGAATCTGATTTAGACGATCTGCCAGATGAACCATGCCAACAAGAAGATGCCGCACCAGACCAAGTAGGACAGATGTAGGATGATCAGGCAGTCAGGTCTGGGGATGAACTTCAAGTCATGACTGCAATGATAAAAGAATTGATGACTAATCAGGCGCTCCTACAACAAACGGTTGAAAAGCAGGGAGCTCAGCTCCAGAAATTAATTGAAGATCAAGAACGAACCAATGCTTTGCAAGGGCAACATCTGGGAAAATTCCAGCCCAGACCATGATTTCACCCAGGTTCCTTCTCTCTTCTTTTAATTACTTACATTTCATTTTCAGTTGAGTCTTTAATCTCTCTCTCACACTTTGAGGACAAAGTGTCGTCTAGTGTGGGGGAGGTATGTGTTGCGTCTTTGTATATATTGGTTGTGAATATTTTGCTGGTTTTGTTGTGGATATTTGCTTGATTTCGTTAGGAAGAATAGAATTTCTGACTGTGTATATATGCTGGTTTGGTTGTGAATTTTGTGGGATTGGTTGTTTGGACGATTGGAATGTTTGAAAGATTGGAATCACTCATCTCACTGCACTAATTTACGTGCACTATCACACTACCTGTTAGATCCTATATCCATGCCTTGTCATAGTCGCTTGTGGTCATTTGTTAATCCTGTGAGCTCTTGAACTTTCATGCCGTGATTATCTTTTCTGAGTGGATGCATGACCGTATACTGGTTGGATTTGCATGAGACCCCTGGGTATAGGCACGATTAGACGCAGGAAAGCAATGAAATGACTAAGAACTTTGCATTTTTCTTCTTATCTTTTTTCTTGCTTTTATATTACCCCGCCACTCAATTAGCCCTTCTTTTCATCACCCCTCTAACTGTTTGAGACTCTTCTTTCTATTCTTAGCAGGTGAGAGTGGTCTTCCGGCAGTAGTAAGGTGAGACAAAGAGACTCAATGTCAATTAGTGTGGGGGTATTGCGCTACAAAGAAAGCAAGATATAGAAGCTGAAAAGAGAAGCAGAGCAGAAAAGTAAAAAGAAATAGATGCTGAAATCAGAAACAGGAGTGCAGCCTCTAGCCACTAGACCAAGCTGCTAGAAGCAATAGCACAACAAGAAAGCACAGAACACAAAAAGAATACTGCTACTCCAGTTCACAGACCAACAATTGTACTTACTCCTCTTTTGCTCAAAGACAAAGAAAAAGAAAAGAAAAAGAAAAGAAAAAATAAAAATAAACAGAGCAAAAGAGGGGTACAGGTCTGAAGTGTAGTAGAACGCAAAGAAGATCAAAAAGACAGGCAGCACCACCAGAGGAAGAAAATACCCCCACCGTCGTAATTCAGCTCTCTTTGTCTTTCTTCGCTGCTGCCAATCAGGAGGCGCTCTCACCACCTCGCTTTTTCCAGCTAAGAAGCCTTCTATCTTTCCTTCTCTCCTTCTTGAACCCTCCTCTTACACAACTTTCTTGCGATACCCCTTTGCAAAGTTTTTATGATTATTTGATTGCCTGCGCTTGTGTTTTCCGTACTCGGGTCGTTATTGCAAGTCTGATTTTGTACACTGTCATTTGCATTGTTGAGTGAAAACACTTAGCCATTATTCTTGCTGAGTTTGAGTGCAAATACTTTCCCCGTATGAGGATTACTTGCGACTATGCTAGGTATGGGAAAGTTTCTCCCTTGGTTTCGTTATTCCTTTGGTTTAATGCGGATGTTATCTAGGTAGATGGTTGTGTCGAATGTTGTGCTTATGTGCTGAGTGTGTTCTTCCTGTTTGCCTCGTGGGAAATCATTTGTTTCGATTGGGGGCTGTTTTGAGTGTAATGCTCGAGGGCGAGCATAGGTTAGTGTGGGGGATTTGTTTGAATGCCAAATGTCTTGTTATCATCATCGTTTTACGCCTATTTTATGATGATGATACTGCTGATTATTGGGTTTTCCGCTCCTTTTTACAGATTATGTTGCCGAGAAGCGAAACATTCTTTAGGAGCTGAAATCGCCAAGTTGAGAGCTGTTTTGAATCAGAAGCTGAAGTTGTTAGAATGAGCCAGCTGTCTTCTCTTTTTAGAAGAATTATGTCCAGTCAGCTTAAAGTCTCATAGTCAGAGAATCTCCTATTTTGTTAGGAGGAGATTAAAACAATTTATCTAGTTAGATTTTATTTCTTTTTGAAATTTGAATTATTGGGTTGATTGCTAATATATAGCAACCAACTTACACTAGGAAAACGATCATCTCTTTCCCCAGAATATTGGCTTTTCTTCTTGGATTTTGGCAACAGCAACATTGCCTTAGAAACCACTGTTTGGTTTCTTTGTTTTAATTAATTAAATTCCTTTTATGCTTATAATCTCTTTAATTTATTTATTATGATGATGCTTGGCTAAACTCTATTTTCCTTGTAAGGATTCATTACCATGAATAATTGATTGTGAGATCTAATTGCGCCCATTAAATTGCAACTTATATCTCTGTTTGTTTTGATTAAATGTCAAGTTAATCTTATTCCTTTTGAAGTCTGATCATCTACAAATAGGATTTGGTTAAATACAGTCTTCTCTTGATACTTTGGAGTCTACATTGTAAAGAGAGATGCGAAGGCAACTATCTGATTGACGGATCAGAATAGAAAACTGATGGTTGCCGAGACCGTCAAAATATATTAAAGTACAATTTACCATGCAAGTATATAATTGAATTGCAGCAAGTGGTAAAAGGATCGTTCCTCAGAGATTCGGTGGATTAAAAGTAATTCTTTGTATTAAATTAAAGGGGTGGTAAATACCAATATGGGTTGTTGGTTGGTTGCATATAAATTAGATTAACAGAAATAAACAAAACAGGATACGCAGTGGGTGATATTAATCAGTTGATAATGGCTTCCCAGTAAGGATTTCTTGTAGCTCATGATTCGATTAAGTTGATCATAGATGCAAAAGTGGTAAACACTAGACTTATAGGAAGGCTATAGAGACCAGGTATTGGTCACCTAGATCTCCTACTTTCCTCCTACACAAGACTTCTAAAGAGACACTCTATTGGAAGTCCCTAATCATCCTAACAATCCTAAGAGACACTTTATAGGATTTAATCAGGGCAATTGATAGACGCAAGGAAAGACCTAATCCCCGGCCTGGGATAGAGAATCGTGTCTATCCTATAAACCAGATCTGATTCTTCTTCTAGCTGTCACCAGCTAGTTGCCTTCGTATTTCTCTTGGCAATGTAGACTCCAAAGCCGCCAGAAAAGACTGTAATCATCCAAACCTTATGTGAAGCTGATCAGACTTTACTAAGAACAGGGACAAACTGTCATGCAAACAAGAAGAACAAGAATACAAGTATAGTGTGTGTGAAGTGCTATTTGATCTCACAACCTAGGAATCATGGCGTCGAATCCTTACTAAGAAGAAGGCGTTTAGCCTATAATAGACATAACAATAATAATAATAAAGAAACAATCATAAACTGAATCCGAATTATATTAAAGAGGGGAGAATAAAATTAAGCTGTAACAATGGTAGAAAATTCGAGAGAGAGGAGGATGAACCTCTTCTTCTCAGCAGCAGCTTTAAATAGCAAAAACCTATCTCTGGTAAGAAATTCAAAAGACGAAGAGAAGATAGAACTCTAAAAATGCGGGATTGTTTGTTTAAATACAAAAAGAGGGGATCGATTAGTTCTAATCGATCAAGGAGTTCTAATCACAGCTGAACTTCTTTTTCTTCCTGAAGGCTCCAGCTGGAATACTTCAAATCCGCTCACGGCCCATGGATAAATCTCGCGGCCCAGCTAGCTTTTTAAGTCAGTTGACTCTGGTCAATGCTTCCAAATCTTCGTCTTATCCCAGGTCTGGGATTCTATCTTTCTTTGCTAAGCAAAACAGCTCTGATGGAGGTTCTTTTGGTTCCTTTTGGTAATTTCTGCTTCTCAGCAGTGTCTCTGTAGAAAAGGAGTGAAAGAGCAACAATTAGCAGTATCATCATCCCAAAACTGAGGTAAAAGGATGATGAAAAGATGACAGTTTAGCGCTTTATCAAATCCCCCACACTATCTTATGCTTGCCCCCAAGCATTTCTATTCTAACACAGACTCAACAAAACAAAACACATATAAACAAAGATCAATCAATATCGACTTCAGAGCACCCAGTTCATCACATAAGATCCACAGATACTTAAGCACATAACTCCATCCAATATTACCAAGGCTTGACCAAGACTCGAAACTGACCTGATCTGATATAGTCCCATAATCGAGTGCTTAGCAATCGATCCCTGCAGTTGAAAACACATAGAACAATTCTCATTTCCTTCTACCACCCCCTTCACATTGACTGGATAGATTTTCAGCCTACCCCCTAGGCATTTCCTAATTTCTTTTCTTAAATTTGATCAGCTGAAGTTTCTTAGTTACCCTGGCTTAAATTAGGCCTGGGTACCAAGACATTCTATTTTCCTTTTTTTTTTTTTTTTTGAGCTGATTTTAGTTCCTTGGATATTCTTGCTTAAATTAGGCATGAATACCAAAGCAGCAACATACTATTTTTATTCAACATTTTTTTTTTCATAGCTGCTAAGCTTCTAAAAATGATTTCAGGGGTAGGCCTATAGAGATAGTCAATGTGTTGAAGGCAGCAGGGTAAAGAATGCTAGTTCTACATGCTTTCTCTCGCAAAATTTAATCATCAAGCCCAAGTATCATGACCCTATGTAGATTAAGTGAGTTTCACAAGTATTGGAAAAATTATACCTTGGTAATAAAACATGGACTTATGAACTCAAGCATCTTTTGTTTCCTATGTGATGCACTGCATACTCTGAATTTGATTATCAAGATCTTTGTTCGGACTCACAAAATGTATCTAAAAACATGCATAAAAATCAAAATAAAACGTGCTCAAGACAGACAGACACGACACTAAAGTAATAATTGAAAACAGACGCTATATACTGACTCTAACAAACAATAAGAATAGATCATCAACACAAAAAGTATCCCCCACACTAGATGACACTTTGTCCTCGAAGTGTGAGAAAGAAAAAGACTCAACATTTAACTAAAATAAAATAAATAACAAGGAAACGAAGTACCCAGGGCAATCATGGGTTGGGTGGGAAGGTGCTTTGCATGAATTTCTCCAGTAGCTGCTGTTGAATAGCAGTTGAATGCTTTTGGTCCTCAATCAGCTTCTGGACCTGGGATCCTAGCTGCTCAACAGTCTTCTGCAGTTGATCCTTGCGGGCCATCATTGTGGTCATCATGGTTGCCATGCTTTGTGTCTCTCCCCCAGACCTGGGAATCTGGTTTTGTGGTGGCTGCGATCCCTGGTCTGATGTAGAGGGTAGTTTCTGCGCTGGAATTGTTTTCCCTGCCACAAAGTCTTTTTCAAAAATGAAGATCCCTTGATTCTTCTTTGAATAGATGTGGTCTTCAATGGGAGTGAAACCTGTGTTACTGCACAGAACACGATTTTCATCCAGGTGAAAGTAGCTCATGGCATCTAAAGCTCTCAAATCTAAAATGCGCAAGTCAGATGATTTATATAAATCATAAGTAGACACATCAAGACCTCTATGTTTGACAGCAAAGGCAGTGATTAAGGATCCCATTGGCATCTTATTCTTAACAGATTTAAATTGCTTGCAAAGCCAATATCCTAAGTTCAATTTATGCTCATTGACCATACACCAAAGAAAGAACAATTCCTGCTTAGAAATCACACCAGTAATACCAGATTTTCCAGAAAAATTAATTGCTAAAAATCTGTGAATGATCCTAAGAGATAAATCTGGAATGGCATGTGCCTTGGCATGGCTATCATCAAAACGTGCAGTAGGATCCTTAGTGATTTGTTTCCATGCCTCTTGCTTATCAAACACAGGAAAATCAGGATAATCAGTCAAGCAATTTACATACCAGTCAGCAGCCAATTCTTCCTTAGACACAAAACCAATAAACTCATTAAATTCATCCGTGGTATAGTGGGCATATTTGTTCATTAATCTGAAGTTAACCTCTTTAACACCTACTTTCTTCTTAGTATTCATCCAAAAGGATGTATAAAATTCTAGTGTGAGATCAAAGAAAGTAGGGTGCTCAAGGAAAAACAAGGGCTCTCATCCTATATTCTGGATATACTTAGTAATGGGGTCTATCAGGTCAAGGTCATCAAGCAATTGGTAATCACATCGTGCACATGCAATAACCTCATCCTTAACTCTAACAGCTAGACGTTCCATAGATTCAAAATCATCAAAATTAAGCCAACCCTTGAGATTCTCAAGGGCTGGTACCTGTTTTGAAGATCGTCCTCCTTTTGCTCTGGACTTGATTCTCACATGGCCCTTCTGTTCCATCTGGACTGGCTGATGAGAAGACATCCCAGGCTTTTGTACCTTGGTGAGGGGTATGTGGATGCTTTTCTGTTCAGGCCTGGTGTTGGATGCATGTGCAAGGGTCTTGGTCCTTTTTGGCTTGGCCTGACTGCCACTAGCTTCCTCATCAGGCCTGATGGAAGCTTCTTTCTCCTGGACCTCTGGGATTTGATCCGCTGGTTGTTTCCTCTTCTCCCCCACAGTGATCTTCTTTGGGGTTGGCTTTTTAAGGACTTGGCTTTGCTTCCCTTTTCTCAGGCGAGATAGGGGGATCTCATCAGATTCTTCATCGCTCTCCTCCACAACTTCTGCTGGCTTGATTTTATATGTGGGATCAGAAGCGGTTTCTTCCCCGGAGCTAGTGGAGTTATGCTCTGGCGATTCAACCGTCTGATCAACGGTCGGTTCAGCTTGCTCAGCTCCTTCTTGAATCAATTCCTCTACCTGACCTGATGGTTTTGGTTTTGGAATCTCAAGAACAGGCTCCTCAACCTGCTCTGGGATTTGCTCTTGAGGTACCTCGTCGACCACTGGAGAAGATGGTGGTGGCGACTGTTCTTGAGGACCAGGCGAGGCAATAGGTGTGGGGTTTTCGGGTTGTGGCGGTGGGGTTGCATCTCTGGCCGGAGGAGGTGAAATCTGGGCTTCTTCTACCACTGGTATGCTTGAACTCTCGATCAGTGGTGAAGGCGGAGGAGTATCAATTATCACAGCTTTGGGTTTGGTTTGGGGCTTTGATTTGGCTGCCCGTTTGGTTGGTTTTCTTGGAGTGGCTTTGGAATCTTTTCCAGCTCTGGTTAGAACCATGGTGAGATTATGCGAATTTTTGGGTCTGGGATTGATGAAGAAGTAGAGAAGAAAAAGAAAGATGATGGTGAATTTGCTAGATTAGGGTTTTGCTTTATGGGAAAATTAGGGAGGAGTTTTAGTTTAGTTGGGATGATTATCGGTTTTAGGATAGAGGAAGAGTTTTGGTTTGGGTGGACAACGGTCATATTAATTAAATAATATTACCGTTGGAAAAATAATGATGGGATATTTTTCTCTTTCCTGGTCTGCTTTTTACTTTATTTTGCGAGTTCCCAGACTTATCTTTTTAGGACTCTTTTCCCTGCCCTGGGATAAGAGTACTTCTACCCACTCAAAAATTTGCTTCCTAAAAATCTCTTATCCCCGACCTGGGATAAGATCAACGTCAACTGTAACTGCCTTCTGATTTTCCTGATAAAAGAAATCAAATGAAATTCCATCAGGTCCTTAATCTTTTATTCAAACTAAATAAATGATAAGTTTTAAAATGGTGCAAAAGCATGGGTTGCCTCCCATGTAGCGTCCTTCTTTTATGTCTTGGACTAGACAAGGAATTAATCATTCATCCAAACAAGGGTGGACTTGAACTTGCTCCACCGTGTGACTCTGAAATCCTTCATGGTAAGGTTTCAGCCTTTGGCCATTAACTTTGAACGTCATTCCCTTCTTCGTATCCTGTATATCAATAGCACCATAAGGGTAAATGTTAACAACAATATATGGACCCATCCATCTAGATTTTAATTTCCCTGAAAAGAGTCTAAATCTAGAATTAAATAGTAACACTTTCTGGCCCACATGAAAGTTTTTATCCTTAATGATACTGTCATGGTATTTCTTGGTTTTAGCTTTTACGAGTTGGGAGTTTTCATATGCATCTCTGCGCATCTCTTCCAATTCTTGGAGTTGTAGTTTCCTTGCTGCTGCATCTCTTTTTAGCTCCAAGTTACACTGCTTTATCGCCCAAAAGGACTTGTGTTCTAGTTCGACAGGAAGGTGGCAAGATTTTCCATATACTAGGTTGTAAGGAGTTGTGCCTATGGGAGTCTTAAATGCCGTCCTGTATGCCCAAAGAGCGTCGTCTAATCTTTGACTCCAGTCTTTTCTGTTTGCATTAACTGTCTTTGCTAGGATGGCCTTCACGTCTCTGTTTGAGACTTCTGCTTGCCCATTGGTCTGGGGGTGGTATGCTGTGGACACCCTATGATTGACCTGATATTTTGCAAGTAAGGCAGTAACTACCTTATTGCAAAAGTGGGTCCCTCTATCGCTGATTAATACCTTGGGTACTCCAAATCTGTTAAGAATGTGAGACTTTAGAAAAGAAACCACAGTTTTGGCATCATCGGCTGCAGTAGCTTTGGCCTCAACCCACTTAGATAAGTAATCAACAGCAAGTATAATATATTGATTTCCCCCAGACCTGGGAAAAGGACCCATAAAGTCGATTCCCCAGACGTCAAATACTTCACAAGAAAAGATGGGGTTCAAAGGCATTTCATTTCTAGCAGATATATTGCCAACTTTTTGGCAGCTAGGACAGTTCATACAGAAAAGATGGCAATCTTTGAAGAGTGTTGGCCAATAGAAACCACATTCAAGAATTTTTAATGCTGTTCTTTTAGGTCTGTAATGACCTCCACATGCCTCTGTATGGCAGAATCTCAAGATAGATTCAAATTCATTTTGGAGAACACATCTCCTCAAAATCTGATCTTTTCCGATGTTCCACATGTAGGGTTCATCCCATACATAAAATTTGGAATCTCTCCTTACCTTTTCCCTTTCTCTGTATGTCATGTCCTGATCAAACTTACCTGAATGCAGGAAATTGGCTATATCCGCATACCATGGTCTTTCCACCAGGGCAAGGATAAGGCTCTCATCTGGTCCTTCTCCCAGGGCAAAGAAAAGGGCTTCGTCTGGAAATTCCTCTTTTACTGGTTCATGGTCTGGTTTCACGAGTAATCTGCTTAAGTGATCTGCTACTAGATTCTCCTTGCCACTTTTATCTTTAATCTCTAGGTGGAACTCCTGGAGCAGTAAAATCCATTTGATCAACCTCGGTTTGGCTTCCTTTTTGACTAGCAAATAGCGTAAAGCTGCATGATCAGAGTAAACAACAACTTTAGTTCCTAATAAGTATGCACGGAATTTATCTAAAGCAAAAATTATGGCAAATAATTCTTTGTTGTTGTATAATTTTTTTGTGCATCGTCAAGCATGCGAGACGCATAATAGATAACGTGTGGATCCCGTCCTTCTTTTTGTCCTAAAACAGCACCAACAGAATTATTAGAAGCATCGCACATAATTTCAAATGGTAAATTCCAGTTTGGAGCTTTAATGATGGGGGCTGTTGTTAACTTCTTCTGCAATGTGTCAAAAGCAGCCTCACAATCAGAGTCAAATTTAAACTCTATCTCCTTCTGTAGCAACCTGCAAAGTGGGGCAGCAACTTTCGAAAAATCTTTAATAAATCTTCTATAAAAGCCTGCATGACCTAAGAAGGAGCGAACTTCACGTACGTTAGTAGGATATGGCAAAGAGTCAATAACATTTATTTTAGCCTTATCTACTTCTATTCCTTTTTGAGAAACTATGTGGCCTAAAATCAGACCCTGATTAACCATGAAATGACACTTCTCATAGTTTAAAACAAGGTTTGTTTCTAGGCAGCGTTTTAGAATTTTCTCAAGATTTTCTAGACATTCATCAAAAGTGATAAGATCCGATATCTCTTCTGGTCGGAAACGGCTGCTGCAGCTAGTCGGAGGGGAAGCGATCGGCGTCGGAGATACCTGTAAAGCGCCGGAGGGGGACTCCGGCGTAGACACTCCGATGCTTAAGTCAGTTCGAGTTTTTAGAATGGTAGAGGTTCTCCAAGATGATCTCGATCTTACCTTCTGTTTGGAAAGATGGGGGAATTTATTGGCCGAAGTTGGCGATACCTGACAGCGATAAGGGTGCAGCGATAAGCATCGTCCGAAGATATCGCCTCCAGCGATAATGGGTGAGCCATCGCGGGCGATAATCACATAAGGCCTATCAGGAGCGACATCCTCTTCGTTCCCCTAGGATGGGATGACGCCGTGCGCGTAAAGATGCATGAGATCCCCCCCCGCTGAAGTCGACCATCCTAGGAAACTTCCGCCGGCCCGGGCGATAGGTTGGTTTTTCAGGGAAGCGTATAGAAACTCGTCAAGGATAGATGCCGTGGCTACAATATTGCCGTCAGGAGCATTCCAATTGTTATCATAAGCCCAACTGAAAACTAGCCCGAGTGTTCACCAAGGGCTATCCATGTCTGATATCTTTAGATAGGGTTTTGCTCTGTCATGAGGCGATATTTCCACAGAGGGCTTGGGCTTTCTTTATCGTTCAAAGGCTGATCAATCCTAATGCGGAACGAGGGCTTAGATCCACAACTTTCCACTAACTCGGTCAAGTTCGTCCTTGTTTCTTGTCAATAAGACCCGTCTCCTCGGGACGTTAAGAATTCTACTAGGAGGCCGCTGGGGCGCTCGTGATTCTGAAGGCATCACTTTTATTCAGCGATACTGGCCCATTTGGCCTTTCAATAGGACTTATGAAGTCTCAGCTTCGTTCGAGTCATAGAAGGACCGTCGATAGGTCGCTTGCGATATCGTCGCGTATATTCAACCAGGCCGCACCATGGGCTGGCATATATTTTGGGTCTATCGTCCTTCCAAGTGTTCTGCAAAGGCACAGAGGAGATAGAAACTTATATAGAAGTTAGCAAACTTTATACTTACAGAGGTTCAAGGTCACACGTGCCCAATTTTTCTTTTACGCTCGAGAAAACAGCAGTATCAGCGTGGCTTTATACCATCAGCTACCTTATGGTTATCGCGGCTTCATACCACCAGACGCCTGTGATGTCATCGCGATTTTACGCATCCAGGGCCACCGGCGACATCAACGCGGCCTTACACTGTGGATACCGGTAACCTTATGGTTTTAGCGTTAGGGCTACCAGTGATATCGTGCCTCTCAACGTTTTTCAGATTCTGCCTCGTACTCCTTCCGGTATCTGTATCGTGAACGTCACCCGTCCCTTTCGTTTACGATTATCAATCCTCGAGGTTATCGGGGCGGCTCGTCTTTTGAGGACCTCAATCTTTTTTCCCAAGGCCTCCCTTCACTGGAGCCTATAAATCGGAGAGCTTTCTCCACCCACGTTCTCCTCATCTTTATCAGCTAGCATCATGGATAATTTGACTAAGAATTTTCTTCTCTCCAAGGGTCACTCACTCAGGAACCTCAATGACGGCGATGTCGGTTTCCTGGAGAACATGCTGGTCAAGACTTCTGAGGATATTCTGGAGCTGCAAGGGATGCTGACTCCGCTTTATTCCCGGCTAGGGGCCATTTCCCTAGAGGACTTCAGTCCTTTGGAGAGCGTATCAAAGCTGTCCGCCTCCATCGCTCGGATTCAGGTGGTGATTGCCATGCTGCAGCAGCGTAAGGACATGTTGGGGTGCTGCCTGAAGGGGATGAGAGCTACTTCCCATGATCTTATCCTGGTCATGGATTCCTTGAGGGACCTTCCTGAGGTGCCCGAGGATGCTGGTTCTGACGCCTGATAGTGATGGCTCCCTTTGGGCCTTTTCTCTTTTCCCCTTATCTTGTCAATGTATCTTCCGGTCACTAGGCCGTAATAAATAAAGTATTTTCCTCATTCCCTCTCGCAACTGTTCTTCTTCTTTACTGCGCTCTTTGTCGTTTTCCAAGAGGATATTCTTAGCCCAACTGAAAACAGTCTTGCTATTGGGCGGTTTTTCTGCCGATCGTTCTGCCTTAACTCCGCGCCGTCCTCATTATAACAACTGATTGACCGAGATTATAATTATTCTTGATTTGCGCGAGATTTCAACAGGCGTGACTGCAAATCCATATTTGCACTCCAGACTGTACACGTGCCAATCTTCAAGAGTCGGGTTGGAGGATCGAAGAGTCTCTTTTCTTCTTTTCCCGGCTCTTTAATGAGGCTTTTCCTCCTTCATTCTTATCCATTTCTTTCTCCTTCATTTTTCTTTGTTATAGGTCCTCTGCAAGTCTCATGGCTGATTCTTATTTGCTAGGTACGGCTTCGGGGAATTCACCGCCAACTCCTCCGACCACCCCTGACACAGATAATCCTCCCCCATCGCCTCCTTGGAGGCCGGTTGTCCGCTGGCGATGTCGCAAGAGGCGGAGGAAGGAAGTTGAACGACGAAGGAAGGAGGCTGCCCAGGCCTCTAAGTCATTTTTCGACTCTCTGGCTTCTCTGGCTAGGGAGGAGAAAAAACCGTCTCCCCCTCCGCAGGAATCACCTCTGTGGGCTCCCTCTGCTTGCTCGGCCGCCGGGGCAGTATCGCCAGGCGTTAAGGAGGAGTTACCCAAGTTGACTTCTGCCGCTGGAAAGGAGGTCGGTGAGTCTTCTCCCCCTGTTATTGTGGATTCACCATTCTGGGGTGGCGATGACGAGGAGGACGTAGTCTATTGCTACGGCGTTACTTGGTCCGACAGTGATGAGTAGGGCCTTAATCCTTCTTTTTGTAGATGCCGTATGGCCTTTCTCATAATAATGAATGATGGTTTTACTTCCTTTTCGCTTTTCATCGCTTACTTATTGTTTCTTCTGAGCGTTCCGGGTTAACGCGGATGCGTCCCTTTCGCTACGGGTAACTGCCTTCAACTTCTAATCGGTAACTGTTTTCTTTCAGAAGACACAAACGACTATCCACGTGTCTTTTTCTGTTCTGTACGTGTTTCATTTTTACAGGCTGTCTCTTCTTCAGGCTTTCCTTTATAAGGAAATCATCTCTCTCTTTTACTGCTTCTGCGAATATTTTGAGTTTTTGCACATTTTCTCTCTCTTCTGCACTTCTTTTCTTCGAGAGGTCTTTCCTTCTACCGCCGTAGATTTACTTTTACTGTCCCTTATGTCTTCAATTGCTGAAAACCCCATAGATCCCGAAGCTAGGCGAACTCGCAGCATATTCAATTGTAATGAGGTTTTGAGGGTTGAATTAGAGGAGAGTGATATTACTTTTCCCACGGGCTATCGCCCTTTTGTCTCTTTGAAGGACACTCGGCTGCCTGACGCCATGTGGGGAACATTCCGGTTAGTTTATTTCAAGATGTTTACTTACGGATTCTGTTTCCCACTCCATACTTCTCTGTTGAAACTGCTAGATCATTACGACCTTAATCCCGTCCAGATTACTCCACCCTCTTGGTGTGGTATTTACGCTTTCCTTCGTTCGTGCGAGATGAAGCGTATATTTGCTCCATCGCTTGATCTATTCCGCACATTCTTTGTCTTGAGTTGTCGCGACTGCCTGGTAGATATTACCCCCAGATGGGATGATGTCGTTGTGCAACTGTTCTGGCGGAACTTTCAAGGTTTTGAGGAACACGTAGATGACTGGAAGTCTGGCTATTTCACCCTCCGTTTGCCGTCACGGCTCTGGCGCGGGGGTTTCAATCGAAAAATCAATAGTGGCGTTTGGAAAAGACCGGAAGCGCTGTCAAGCCAGGATGTTTCCAACGTTAGCGCCTTGTTAGAAATAGAAGGGTCTTTCCGTATCCGGGAGTTTGCTCGGTTCAGGCCCTTCTCAGAGTGCGTTGTGGGTGAGTTTCCTTTTTCTTCTTTATCGCTTCACTCTTCTTAATTTGCTAATATGTTTTGTTGGTAGGTAACGCTGAGAGTAGTTCTTCTGGGGAAGGTGACGCCCCTTTGAATGTAACACCTCTCCAGTCGCTGCCTCCTTCTCCTCCGCCTAAAAACTCCCGCCGCCCACCCATTCCGCCTAGAAGGGGAAGGACTAAAACCGTCACAACTCGCAGAGCCTCCACTTGACCTTCTTGTTTCCTTGAAAATTGGCTTCCTTCCCGTGGCAAGAGGGTAGCTCAAGGCGATCCTGTGTTTGAGAAAATCGACAGCGATAGCGAGAGCATGGACACTGGTCCTGAATTACGTCACGCTACTATTGCCCAAAGGATGAAACTTAGGTCGAGGAGGAATGATGACACGACGGAATCGGCTGAGGACGATAGCGAAGAAATTGCAGAAGAGACGGGGCGTCTCGTAAAGAAGGTTCGCACAGAGAAAACTAAACCCCCAGTTCCTCCTTTGAAGGGAGTTAACGCGGCCCCCTCCGAGAATATTAACGCTTCTCATGCCGCGAGTACTTCGCAAGTGGTGAAAAATATCAAAGCTATCAGGGTGCCTTCCGCCGTTTCTATCAAAAACAATGAGACCTCGGTAGCCGCGACCTCTCCTTTGTCGTCGGGCCATCCTGCTTCCCCGATAGGTTCTTTTATCCCAGAGACAACCCCACCAGTTTCGAGTTTAAGCGTTCCTCCTGAATTTCTCCCACGGAAGCCTCCTCTTTTGTTTCTGTCTTCAATTTCGGGCGTTGGTGATTGCGCAAAAAATTGTTCCCCTCCTTACATCGCCAACCTTTCTCCTCAGAGGTCCCAGGGCCCTACTGGATATCAGCTGGATTTGTCCTCTTTCGGCACTGACGGGCTTCGTGCCTTAGGAATATCGGATCCGTTATCGCGAGAAGAGCCCGTGGGTCCCATAGTGGGACAGATGTTTACTTCTTCCAAGGACAGGGAAGAGTTTTTACAGCATGCTCCCGAGACACGACAGTCACACCTTATGAACGACATGCTGGCCAGCTTTCGGAAATTTCATTACTTTCTTAAAGGCCAGCGTAACAAAACTCGACCCTGTTCGGATTTGCAGGAACAATTAGACGCGGCTTTGGCGAAGGCGAAGGAGCTATCGCAGTTGCAAGAACGAACTCGGGCAGAGTTGGAGGATTGTCACGGTGAACTTTCTCGGGAGATGTCGAAGGGGAAGGCGAGAGCAGAGCTAATGGAGGCGGAACTGGTGGTGGCTGATAAAAAGAATGTCTTCCTCCGCGAAGAGTTGTCATCTCGCGATGCCGATTTGGCCAAAGTTCCTTCGAGGATAGCCTGGTGGAAGAATAAGACCATCGAGGTTTGTATCACAGGGTTTAAGGATCTCCATGTCCGAGGCGCTGTCGATTCATCCATGCTGGCCCATTACGCCTCTCAAAAAATTAAAGATCTTAGTGAAGGCGAAAGGAGTTTTCCTCCTTCTGGGGAAAAGCAAGGGAATGATGACGGCGAGGCATGCGATGACTCTTAATTGATCCATTGAAGAACATTGCTATTTGTTTTCCATGTCTTGTAATAACGTCCTATCGCGAGGCGATATCGGTACTTTGCTCTTTGGGCGATATCTTATTTTATTTCGCTCTCTTGCTGTCTTGAGAACTGTTCTTTTATTCAACGCCGATTTGCATTATTTCCTTTCTTGCGATATCGCTTTTGCTTTTTATCAAAAGTCACATCTACTTTTCAGAGCATTTAATGCTCGCGACCCTTCCGTCGATGCGCGGGAAAAGTCATGATGGTGCCGACACACGTGTTCATTTCTTCTGCCGCTTCACCTTAGCGTGTTTAGAAATTTTAACCAGATCGAAGCGTTTGCCGCGCTTCTTCTAGAGTCGTACTCATTGCTTGAGTCTTATCCCTCATGCCGCTTCGACACAACGACTGCAGCATCCGTCGTTTCCTTTTAATTACTAGGGTTATAAACCCTCTTTATTTCTTCCCTTTTCTTTTTCACTCCACTTTTTCATATTATCTCTCAGCCGTCTTGTCCTTCTCACCTCCATTCAAGGCTTTCGAAGTTCTTTCCTTCCAAAGGTACTTCCCTTCCTTTCCCTCGTCTTCTTCATTTCTATTTCCTTAGTCT
Source organism: Viola odorata (assembly GCA_963691705.1). NCBI lineage: Eukaryota > Viridiplantae > Streptophyta > Magnoliopsida > Malpighiales > Violaceae > Viola > Viola odorata. The sequence goes on along the minus strand of OY829546.1, from coordinate 47,879,484 downwards.
TGTCATGGCAAAGACTCGCCGTTCTGAGTCGAAATCCATCGATGAGAAGAAAATGGATACCACGGTCAGTGTTATTACCACGGAGGCCATTCTCCGGGAGCATTTGGCTGCTCACGGTGCCGTTATTCCTGACGGTTACCAAGCTGTTGTTGCCCCTGGGTCGGTTCGTTTAAACAACGTTCTGACCGGCAATCAAAGGGTGTTATATGCCCAGATGTTTCGCTACGGTTTCCGGTTCCCTATCGATTCTTTCGTCAAGGGTTTGCTTATTGCTGGCAATTTCAATCCTGCCCAGTTAGCCCCAAATGCATATTGCTGTGTTTATGCTTTCTTGGAACTCTGTAGATATAAGGGGATCACTTCCCCTTCTCTTTTGTTGCTTAGATCCCTTTTTAAATTGAAGTACCGGGGTGTGATAACCATATCGCCTCGCTTTGACGATGATTCTCTCAAGTCTTTTACTTGGAAGTTGCTCCATATTGAGTCTTCTGTTGAGGCTTGGAAAAAGGAGTTCTTTCTGATAAATTTTCCTGACGCTCCTGGTCTCGAGTGGCGTTCTGGGTTCAACCAGGACGTCCAAGATGGCGTTTGGAGTCGACCAGGGACACTTCCCGCTCGTGAACAAGGATGGTTAAACACCTTACTCCAACTGGAGATCAGCGTTCATATTCGACTCACGGCCTGCAGAATGGCCATTCAGGAGTGCGTTAGACGTGAGTATCGCGCTACCTTTCCCTTTCATCGCTGATACTAACGCTGACGTTATTTTGTGATTTTGCAGCGACGGATCCTGACTATAAACCCGAAAGCGTAAGAAGACGCTTAAGGAGAGCTCGTAATAGAGAGGAAAAGGAAAAGCTCGATTCAGAGGCCACTGATAATCCTTCTGAGCTTCCGGCTACTTCCGCGAATCTCGCTCAAGTATCCTCCTCCTCAGTTGGCGAAGGGAATACTGACATCCCTGAAGGTGTTCCCATCGTGACCGTTGCTGCTCCCTCGTCTTCTCAGGCTCCTAAGGCCATTGCCAGAGGAAAAAAGAAGAAAAGAACACGGAGTATCGCCACTCTTACTCCTTCTCCCGACGCTGCGGGTTCTTCTGAGGCACTATCTTCCCTCAACACCGCTACCGTAAGCGTGTTTTTTCTTTCTCAATATCTGTCGTCATTTGATCTATTTTTCTTTTCTCAATTTGTACTCCTTGCAGGAGGCCGTTGTAGTTACTGCGTCCGCTCCTTCAGGCGATATGAATCTCACTTATGTGCTGAGGGGTTCTGCGAAGAGGGCCCGGATAGAAGGCGAGGATGAGAACATACCCTCCTCTAACATCGCGGGGGAACGTGGTTCCGTTAACGTTCCTGATTCCGCAGTGGTTCCTCCAGGTAGACATTCCGTGGAAGATTTGGGGAACCTAGGCGGTGCGGACCCCTTTGGTGCTTCGCCCAGTTCCTTTGGCGGGCCTGTGCATCATTATTCCTCTTCTTTAGGCTATCAAGACGTCTTTCATGACCTTTCGGGCTATCAGCCTCATGGTACCTTCCTGCCCCCGGGCAGTTCTTCTTCACAGGTTCGCGCCCCTGGTCCTCTGGCTTTCGTTCCCTCTAGCGTTCCTTGGCGGCAACGCTATAATGAAGCCGGAACCTCTTTTAATTTTGCGGCGGATCTTTGTCCATTAAACGGGCTCGGCGAAGTGACCCATCAGGTTGAGTTGTTTGACTTCCGTACCCGTGGTTTGGCAGCCATCGGGGGCGATGGTTCAGATGAGGTTTCTGCCCTGCTGGCTTCTCAAATTCTGGCCTCATCTGCAGAACGGGAAGCTTTCCTTTCCCTGGCGGAAGATGACCAAGTGAACTTCTTCCGTGCTAGCCTTTTCTCCAATATGATGAAATTTCACTACTGGGCGGAGGAGATGAAGCATCGGGCTGTTTCCCTTCGTTCTGTTTCGGCGGAGCTGTCCAAGGAGCAAGAGGAAAGGAAAAAGGTGTTGGCAGATCGTTCCAAGATACTGCTGGCTCACCACGATTTACAGAAACAGCATTCCGCCCTGGAAACAGCTTTGTCAGAGGAACAGGCCAAAGTGACTGCTTTGGAGAATGAGAAGTCCTCTTTAGAAAAGGAGAAGGCAGCTTTGGCGGAAGAGTCAGTCGATATGGGCTGGTGGCATGCTGAACAGACCGCCCGTGTTCTAGTTAAGTGTTTCGAAGAAATTCATGGGGTGGATGCGTACAAGGGCGAAGATGTCGCGAAAGCCTTTCTACAGAGTTCTGCCCATATCAACGAGGCAGGCTATCGCCAAGCCAAGGCAGCGGGCTGGAAACGACAAGTCCCCGAGAGCTGATTTGCCGCGATATTTTGCCGTTCCCTCCAGCAATCACATATCGCTTGGCTTTTGTCTTTTGTCTTTGCAGCATCAATATTTTGAATAGTGATTCTTTGTAAATCCTTGAGATGCCTTTAATATTTCTAGGCAATCCCTTTATCGATATTTCTCTTTTATTTTTCTCATCGTGAGACTTCTCTCGTCACTGAGGTTGCCTTATCTGCACGGTGCGTTTACTTTCTTGAGCAGATCCTTGGTATTTATACCAAGAAGACCAAGATCTATGTCGGGTTGGCCTTTCGATGAGCCTATCGGTATCATGACCACCTCTCCTTCCGCTGCTCAGAAGCATTCTGCACATCTCTAATTGTAGATTTATCAGTAACAAAACGAGATTTGAGAGATAGTGATTACCCGTAGGAGCCCGTTCGCTGCTATCATTAGGTTTTATCACGGAACCCGTTTCGAATCGCGTTTTCCCTCAGCTCTACATTTCGCCAAGGGTTACTTATCCGGTTACCAGCTGGAATTACGCGATCCTTCACGTTTCCCTTATCTCTCGATCGGCCTTTCTAAGTGCCTCATCTCGTGAGCTGTCGGATCTGGACGGCTATCACAAGGCTAGGGAATTTTCACTTTTATAGGCGTTCTCCTCTCGTTTAGAACCGTCCTTACTTAATGGTTTAGCTGCACCAGCCCGACCATTAAGATAGGATTCTTGTTTCTAAACAGAGTTTCTAACTCTTTGGGGTGTGTCTTGTCTTGATGTACCGTCTCCACGAGATCGGTTATCATTAAAGAACTTTTCACTCCCAAAGATACCGGGCAGTGCCCTCACTTAGTGAGCCATCTGATCAAGATCGGTCATCACAAGGATAGGACTTTTCACCCCCGGGGGCGTCAAGGATCTTTCAATCCGACGCTAATCAAGGATACACTGGGGTCGTGCCCTCACTTAGTGGGCCATCTGATCAAGACCGACCATCACAAGGATAGGACTTTTCACTCCCAGGGTACCCCCCTTTTTATCTGCACAAAAGCAACCACAAACCCACGAAAACTCTCCTATTGAGCGTTAGCCACGGTTAGGGTCGTTATAATCCAAATAGTGCAGATAAAATTAAACTCCAGGATAATATAACTTCAAACGAGCGATATTCCAGGAGTTGGATAAAGGCGTACCGTCAAGTGTCTCCAGGCGATAGGCCCCTCTTCCGACAACGTGGGTTACGCGATACGGTCCTTCCCAGTTAGGACTAAGCTTTCCCATACGTTGTCCGGTTGCTCGCCTGTCTCGGAGCACAAGGTCACCGTTTTTCAACAATCGCTCTTTGACCTGCCTGTTATGATAACGGGCCATTTTTCTTTTGTAGTGTTGCGTTTTCAGTAGGACTTCTTCTCGAACCTCTGGTAACGCGTCCAGATTAGCACGTAACCGTTCCTCGTTCCGTTCCTCACGAAAGTGAGCCACCCGTAGGCTCATGGCCCCAATTTCCACTGGCGTAACGGCTTCAGTTCCAAAAGCCAACGCAAAAGGTGTTTCTCCAGTGCTAACTTTTACGGTCACGCGGTATGCCCACATCATGTATGGCAATTCATCAGCCCACTTCTTCTTAGACCCCTCTAGGTTTTTCTTAATACCGCTGAGGATGCTCCTATTAGTTACCTCTGCCTGTCCGTTGGTTTGTGGGTGAGCCACAGAAGAGAATCTCTGCTCAATCTCGAATTCTGAGCATTGGTCTTTGAAGAATTGGCTAGTGAACTGGGTCCCGTTATCGCTGACAAGGATACGAGGCACCCCGAATCTCATGATAACTTGATGTTTGAAAAAACGCCATGTTTTTTCTGCCGTGATTGTGGCAACCGCTTCAGCTTCCGCCCACTTCGTAAAATAGTCCACAGCCACTATCACAAATTTCAGTTGGGACCTTGCCTTTGGAAATGGACCCAGGATGTCAATCCCCCATTTGGCAAAAGGGCAAGGGGCGATGATTTCCGATATTTCCGTGGCTGGACGTCGAGGAATTTTAGCGAATTCCTGACATTTGGGGCAAGCTTGTACATAATCGTGGCAATCCCTTCGTATAGTGGGCCAGTAGAATCCTGATCTGAAAACTTGTGCCGCCAAGGTGCCGCCTGACGCGTGCATTCCGCATATCCCTTCGTGGATTTCGCGTAAGGTGTGAAGGCCCTCTTGTTCGGTTATACATTTGGCGCCGGGGTGAGAAAAACATCTTCGAATTAGATCCCCGTTATAGTACGTGCAACGAGCAGCCTGTCTTAGCACTTTCATCTTTTCAGCGTTACCGTCGGGCAGCTCTTCGTGCATCAGGTATTTTATTACCGAAATCCGCCAATCATTCTCGAGCTCATTCACACACAAAGAGGCTTGTTCCTCCATGAAGGACGGCACCGATGGCTCACGATAATACACATCTTTAGGTATAGATGCTTCAGGATTCGCGGCCAGCTTGGCAAGGTAATCGGCTTCAGCATTTTCCTCTCGGGGGACGTGCTCGAAGCTGACTTGCATGCCCTCTTTCTTTATTTCCACTAGTTCTCACGTTACCTTAGAGAGGTATTGCACCATAATAGGTTCTCGAGCCTGAGAGTGTCCTGAGACCTGGTCAATTATCAGTTTGGAGTCTCCACAAATTTTTAGACGCAGATCTCCTGTTTGGCCGGTATCGCGCCTTCCCTTTGAAGAAAACTCTCTTCCTATTCTGAGTCCAGCTAGCAACGCCTCATATTCGGCTGCGTTATTGGACAAAGGATGCAAGATTCGAATAGCATACCGTATATGCATATCGTGCGGCCCGTTTATGAAGACTCCAACCCCCGCCAGTTCTTAGTTTTTGGCTCCGTCCACATGAACGATCCAAAGATCTGTATAAGTTTCTGGGAACGGGAGATCCATATCGTTCCATTCCGCTTCCGGTACACCACTCAAAGGGTCCTCTGTGAAAGTACACTCCGCTATAAAATCAGCAAGGACCTGAGCCTTTACGGATGGCTGGGACTGGTATCTCAAACCATATTGTTCGAGTTCTAGGGCCCAGATCAGCATTCTTCCTGAAGATTCAGGCTTTCGAAATATCCTCTTCAAGGGTTGGTCTGTAAGTACAACGATAGGATAAGACTGGAAGTATCGGTCCATCTTGCGGGCGGCTTGTATAAGGCCGAACGCTATTTTCTCAATACGAGCATATCGCCGTTCCGCGTCCTTTAAGACATGACTCACGAAGTAAACTGGGCGATGAGTGCGGTTATCGTCACGAACAAGAACGGCGCTGACCACTTCGTCCGCCGCGCCCAAGTACAAGTACAGAGTATCGCCGGACTCGGGCCTTGTCAATAACAAATCAGATGAAAAATAGTCCTTTAAGTCCACAAATGCTTGCTCACATTCTGGGGTCCACCCGAACGTGGCTTTCCGTCGTATGACTTTGAAAAAAGGGAGACACTTTTCTCCTTGCTTGGAGACGAATCGTCCCAGAGCGATAACGCGCCCTGTTAGCCTTTGCACTTCCTTAACGGTTCTCGGCGATATCATATCATGTATAGCTTTAACCTTGGATGGATTAGGCTGGATACCTTTCTGGCTAACTACGTAGCCCAAGAACTTACCCGTCTGGAATGCAAACATGCACTTCCGGGGGTTTAGCTTCATGCGATACCTTGTCATCACATCAAAAACTTCCTTTAGATCCTGCAGGTGATCATGAAAATTCGCACTCTTTACCAGTATGTCGTCAACATATGCTTCCACATTTCTCCCTATCTGTTCCTCAAAAATCTTATTTGCCATTCGCTGAAACGTGGCCCCCGCGTTCTTTAGTCCAAATGGCATCGCTGTGTAACAATACGTGGCTTTAGGAGTAAGGAAGGCGGTCTTCTCCTCATCCTCTAGGGCCATAGGGATTTGATGATATCCGGAATTGGCGTCCAATGAGCTTAGATATGCGTACCCAGCAGTTTGATCAACCAACTGATCTATGCGAGGAAGCGGGTAGCAATCCTTAGGACAAGCATCGTTCAAATCAATGAAGTCAATGCACATACGCCAGTCTCCATTGGGTTTAGGAACAAGAACCGGGTTGGCTAACCAAGTGGGATATTGTACTTCGCGAATGAAACCCGCGTCAAGGAGCTTCACAACCTCCTTTTCCACAGCCGACGCTTTTTCGGTGGAGAACGCTCGTCGTTTTTGCTGAACTGACTTGGCGTTAGGGTCAACGTTAAGCCTGTGCTCGGCTATTTCTCGGGATATACCTGGCATATCGGCGGGCTCCCATGCGAAATTTCCTTGGCATTTGTTCAGCAGCCGTGCCAGTTGAAGATTTTCCGCTGGGCTGAGCTTATCGCTGACCAGGAAGCTAGCTCCCTCTTTGCCTATCACTGATACGGGCACCATCTTGTCAAGGGGTTGAGCGCGTTTTTCATCACCCTGCTCGTAGGGGTCTGCCGCTATACACACGTATCTATCGCAGCTCGTCCGAGTCATGAGCGAATAGCATTCTGCCGCCAGTTTCTGATCACCTTTTATCGATACCACCCCGTCCCAGGAGGGGTATTTCATCTTTAGATGTTTTTGTGATATCGCCGCTCCAAAGCGATTGAGGAAAGGCCGTCCGAGTATGACGTTATAGGGCAGATTCAGATCCACAACAAGGAACAACAAATTCTCTGACCGTTTGTAAGTGTCTTCTCGGAAGTATACGGGTAGGGTGATTATTCCCGTAACAGGGATAGGGGTCCCATCCACTCCGACTATGGGTCTCTTACTAGGCGTTAACTCATCGTGGGGGCGTTTCATGAGATTGTAAGCTTCCAGCGAAAAAAGGTTCACGGCACTCCCGTTGTCCACAAGAGTCCTTCTTATACCATGACTGGCGATGACAGGTGTGACTACCAAGGCGTCATTATGGGGATAGATAACGCCTTTCTCATCCTCTTCTGAAAAGGATAAGATCATGCGATCAAGTATGTCTATCGCTCCACCTTTCTTTGTCATGCCGTCTCGCGTACGCTTTTCCCCTTTCGCCACCATCGACTGTTCTGATTCATCTGTGTAGGGGATCCCTCCTGCTATGATATTGATTATGGGGATGTCGTCGCCATCTATCGCGAAGGTTTCCCCACCCTTTCCTTTGGGAGCGTTATCCGGCTGTGGGACTGGAGGGGGTCTTGGTCGCTCGTCTACCGCTCTTCTTATCGGATTGTTTCGGGCATCTTCCCTTACTTGAGTCGCAAATTCTCCCAGATATCCTTCCTCCACCAAGCGTTCTATCGCCCACCTTAATTCTCTGCAAGCCTCTGTGGAATGTCCTCTGGCTTTGTGGAATTTACAGTAAGCGTTTTCTCTCCTGCCTAAAAGCACTCCAGGTTTCGTGGGCGCCAGATAACGGATAGGAAGATCTCGCTGTTCCGTTATCGCCAATATCTCCGCTCTTGGTACATTCAAGGAGGGAAAATCCGGATCATACGCCCGATTTTTGTTAGCGTTCCTTGACGCTGACGAGGGGAACTACCTTGTCTTCCTTTCGAGGAATTTCCTTTTTGCTTATCGTAGGTCTTTGGGATGTAATCTTTCCGTCGAGCGTAATCATCAGTGTAATGATCGTCAACCAGAGGATTTGCGGGAGCGGCAGGGATGCGAGGTGCCCCAGGCGGCATATCAAATGTTCTATTTCTATTTTCTTCTTCTTCCATTTTCGCATAATTATGGGCTTTAAGTCTTAGTGCGTCCAAGGATATTGGAGGATCCACCATCAATGCATCTTTCAGTTTTCCATAATGGCAGTTTCTTTTCATAGCTTCTATGGCGAAATCAACGGTAACGCCCGGCGTTAATGACATTTCCAGATCGAATCGGCTGAGAAATTCTTTCAATGTCTCTTGGGGCTTCCGCTGTATGTCAAATAACGCTGTGGCAGATTTCCGAATTGGAATTGCTGTACTAAATCTGCTCAGAAATTTGGATTCCAACTGTGCGAAATTACTAATGGATCCGCCAGGAAGACCTTCAAACCAAAGACGAGCAACTCCCGATAAGGTCATAACAAATATCTGACATAAAGCCGCATCACTGTGGGTTTGAAACTGGACGAAATCCTTCACTTTGTTGATGTGCGAAATAGGATCTTTAGTACCATCATAAGTATCAGCGGGAAGCTTCACTCGCCTGCTGACCCTGTGACGTCTTACACGACGACTGAAAGGGTGACCTGAGGTATCATCAAGAATCTCACGCGCATGACGTGGGGGAGATATGTCTCCTTGTCGCCCTCCTTCCCTTGGTTCAGGTATATGATGTCGCCTGGGAGACCGACTGCGACTCCTGGGAGAACGACTTCGATTTCTTCTGCTACTAGATCTTTCACTGTACACGGGAGATAAACTCCTGTTTGTTCCTTCCCTCCGTCCGGCCCAACGGTTCCTTAACGCCTCAAGCTGCCTGTCTTCCTGCAGAAGAAGTCTTTGCGGCATTTGCGGTACATAAGCCTCTACTCCTCCTTGAGTGAGCTGTACGTGACCAACCGGGGGATTTCCTGTGGATAAAGGCACTTGGGGGTTCTTTGGAAACAACGGGGGCAGAGGTCGATCAGCAACAATAGATGATGTGAACAAGACGCGAGGAGGAACGCTAGATCCAGAAGCACCAGGCGTGACTCTAGTGGCCATTTCAGTCAAATATTCCAGGCAGGAACGAAGGGCCGCTATTTCCATAGCAAAGGGATTTTCATTGTTAAGCACAGATCCTTCCAAAAGAGGAGTATAAAGATCAGATCCCACCGTCTGTGATGAAGAAATGACCGTCTGTGAGGAGATAGATCCTCCGGCGATCCCGACCGAGAGGTCCAGAGGTCCCGAGATAGTCGATTGCGTCGTCATAGAGAGGTCAGCAGTAGCAAAAGGAAATAACCGCCTGCGAGTTGAGAAAGGAATACTAGAAAATGTAGTCCGGTCTTGCTCCGATCTGGCTGTCATAACCGTTCCGATCTCCCAACTAAACGGAGCTTGGCTATTAAGGACACTCACTTAATACACCAAAGCTCTCAATGAAAGCACCATTTGATAAGATCCGATATCTCTTCTGGTCGGAAACGGCTGCTGCAGCTAGTCGGAGGGGAAGCGATCGGCGTCGGAGATACCTGCAAAGCGCCGGAAGGGGACTCCGGCGTAGACACTCCGATGCTTAAGTCAGTTCGAGTTTTTAGAATGGTAGAGGTTCTCCAAGATGATCTCGATCTTACCTTCTGTTTGGAAAGATGGGGGAATTTATAGGCCGAAGTTGGCGATACCTGACAGCGATAAGGGTGCAGCGATAAGCATCGTCCGAAGATATCGCCTCCAGCGATAATGGGTGAGCCATCGCGGGCGATAATCACATAAGGCCTATCAGGAGCGACATCCTCTTCGTTCCCCTAGGATGGGATGACGCCGTGCGCGTAAAGATGCATGAGATCCCCCCCCGCTGAAGTCGACCATCCTAGGAAACTTCCGCCGGCCCGGGCGATAGGTTGGTTTTTCAGGGAAGCGTATAGAAACTCGTCAAGGATAGATGCCGTGGCTACAATATTGCCGTCAGGAGCATTCCAATTGTTATCAAAAAGAATCGCCATAAACAGTAAAATCATCCATAAAAACTTCTATTCCTTTTTCTATGAATTCAGAGAAAATACTCATCATACACCTTTGGAAAGTTGCAGGTGCATTGCACAATCCAAAGGGCATGCGTTTATACGCAAAAGTTCCAAATGGACATGTAAAAGTAGTTTTGTCTTGATCCTCAGAAGCGACGGGTATTTGGTGAAAACCAGAATACCCGTCAAGGCAACAATAGTGAGACTTACCTGATAGTCGTTCAAGCATTTGATCGATGAAAGGGATAGGAAAATGATCTTTCCTTGTCGCTAAATTGAGTCTCCTGTAATCGATGCATACTCGCCATCCATTTTGTACTCGAGTTGGCACTAATTGTCCTTCAGCATTTTCCACTACTGTCATCCCCGTCTTCTTTGGGACTACCTGTACTGGACTAACCCAAGTGCTATCAGATATGGGATATATCACTCCAGCACTTAAAAGTTTTAATACTTCCTGTTTGACGACGTCCATCATAGGAGGATTAAGTCTCCTTTGTGGTTGCCTCACTGTTTTGCAGTCTTCTTCCAGGTGGATCTTGTGTGTGCATATAGCAGGTGAAATTCCTTTTATGTCAGCTATAGTCCACCCTATAGCTTCTCTGTTGTCCTTCAAGACTCTCAGGAGTCTTTCTTCTTCTAACTGAGATAGTTTGTTTGAGACTATCACTGGCAGTCCTTCTCCCTGGCCTAAGAAACAGTACTTCAAGTGACTGGGAAGGGGCTTCAATATCAGGTCTGGGGCCTGAAAAATAGAAGGGACTAAAGAATTATTAGTCACAGGTAAATCTATAACTTTCAGATTTACTTCTATTAATTTGGCCGCATCCAGCTCATATACTGCTTCCTCAATCTCTTCCCTGACTTCCACTTTGCTTTCTAGTTCCTCGAGTTTAAAGTAATCAATGCTTCTTGTGAGAACATACTCAAGGGGATCTGCATTGTCAATTTCATAAATATCTTCATCATCCAGATCAACGACATTAATAAAATTTAGACAATGTAAATCCTCTGGATATCGCATAGCATCGTACATGTTAAAAGAAATTATTTCTCCCATGAATTCTAAAGTTAAATAGCCACCAAAGTCATCGATTTTAGCTCGAGCAGTCCTTAAGAAAGGTCTGCCCAATAATATCTCAGTAGTTTTAGTAGTCTGTTCGTTACCCATGTCAACTATATAGAAATCTGCAGGGAAAACAAAGTCATTGACTTGTACTAACACATCTTCTACAACACCTACAGGGTAAATTATAGATCGATCTGCTAATTGAATAACAAGCCTTGTTTCTTTCAATTCTCCAATGTTCAAGCTGTTAAAAATTGTCAAAGATAACACATTTATGCCTGCTCCCAAATCACATAAAGCCTTCTCGATCTTCTGTTCTCCAATTTGGCAAGGTATCACGAATGTCCCTCCGTCTTTACATTTGTTTGGTAGCTTCTTTTGGAAGACGACTGAAATATTCTCGTTCATGTTTACCCTCTCTATCCCTGCAAGTCTCCTCTTATTAGTACAAAGCTCCTTTAAGAATTTTGCATATTTTGGAACCTGTGCTATCATATCTAATAAAGGAACGTTAACTGCTACCTTTCGAAATAGATCCAAAATTGATTTTTCTTCCTTAACCTTCTTGGTCTTTTCAGACCTGTTAGGGAAAGGAAGGCGAATTACCTGGTCCTTCTTGATGGTAGCTGCTTCAGGAGTAGGAGTTGTATGTACTGGAGTTTCTGAAATTACCTCAACTTCTGCTTCAATTTGGTCTGATATAGGTGTATCAGATTTCTTCGTTCCCAGCCCTGGGGTCTCTGTGCCACTCCTCAACGTCATAGCTGAGACGTTGTGCTTTGGGTTATCTACTGTTGATGCTGGTAACCTTGCTCCCTGCTCATTGCTGTTTATATTCAGTTGTGTAATCTGTTTCTCAACGTTCAAAAGAGACGCTTGAGTCGCTTTCATAAACTGGCTAAGAGTTTCCTTTATTCCATCCACTGTTGTTGCAAGTGGCTGTTGGGGAATGGGATTTTGGGGAGCATTGGGTCTGGGCACGAAGTTTTGTAAGTTCATGGGAGGAGGAGGCATTTGATTTGGGTAGAATTGGTTCTGGCTATAGTTTGGCTGAACTATGGTGTTGGAATTCGTATTTTCCTTCCAACCTGGGTTGTTATTATATTGATTAGGATTAAATCTTGGCTTGTGAGGTGGGAACCTTTCATATTGTTGATTGTATTGATTTGCTGCACTGACTTCTTCGGGTGTTCCAGTAACTAGCAAGCATTGATCCGAAGAATGTCCTTGCTGGCAGCATAAACCGCATGAGATAGGTTGAATTTGTTGTACCTGAACCTGTTGACCTGCTTGGAGACTATCTAAACGGTTAGAAATCTCAGTAAATTTCTGCTCAAAAAAAGATACATTACCTGTACTCGTGCCTCTGTCAGCTGGTCCATTTTGGTAGCAATTTTCTGCCAGTGTCTGGAGTAGATTGTTGGCTTTTGTCAAAGTGCAATCCTGGAGAGCACCTCCTGCTGCTCCATCTAACATCACCTTGTCCCTATGGATCATACCATCGTAGAAGTACTGGATCAAATTTTGATCCGAGACTCCATGATTCGGACAGATCTCTTATAGGTCTTTATAACGTTGGTAGTACTCTCCAAAATCCTCGCTCGGATCCTGGTGTATGGATACGATGTTCTTTCTGGCATTTCCAGCCTTGGTGGAAGACCAATATTTATTCAGGAACACTGTCAACATTTGGGGTCATGTTGTGATAGAGTTGTGCTGCAAACTTAGAAACCAGTTCCTAGCCTTGTCCTCAAGAGTCCAAGGAAAAGCTCTAAGTTTGGCTCTGTTGATATCCACCCTAGGTGGTTTGAGGGTTTCACACTCCCAATGGAGGCTTTGAAGGTGTTTAAACGGGTTCTCACTTGGCAGGCCATAGAATTTCTTAAGGTTGTGAATAGTATTGGGTTTTAAATTCCAATCATTTTCAGCTGGTGGGTATTGGATACAGAAATAGGTATCTGGGGGTGGTCCATCATTGTGATACTGCCTAAGAGTCTGCTCAGGTGGTGGTGGTGGCGGTGGAATATTTTCCTCTTGATTTGGATTGGGGTTTTCCATTTCTGGTTGGTCTGGGACAGGGTTGTTTCTAGGTGCGAAGGATGAACCTTCTCCCTGGTCTGGGATAGGGTTGAACGAGTGCGATTGCTCAGAGCTTACTTCTGGCTCAGACCTCTGTCTCTTGGTGCGCTTCCGATATTGCGTTTCCTCACGTGTAATTTCTGGGTTGTATTGGATTAATGGCTCACCGAAAGACCTGGTCATAAACAAACAAAGAAATTAATTTAATACCGTTGAATCCCCGGCAACGGCGCCAAAATTTGATGGTTGCCGAGACCGTCAAAATATATTAAAGTACAATTTACCATGCAAGTATATAATTGAATTGCAGCAAGTGGTAAAAGGATCGTTCCTCAGAGATTCGGTGGATTAAAAGCAATTCTTTGTATTAAATTAAAGGGGTGGTAAATACCAATATGGGTTGTTGGTTGGTTGCATATAAATTAGATTAACAGAAATAAACAAAACAGGATACGCAGTGGGTGATATTAATCAGTTGATAATGGCTTCCCAGTAAGGATTTCTTGTAGCTCATGATTCGATTAAGTTGATCATAGATGCAAAAGTGGTAAACACTAGACTTATAGGAAGGCTATAGAGACCAGGTATTGGTCACCTAGATCTCCTACTTTCCTCCTACACAAGACTTCCAAAGAGACACTCTATTGGAAGTCCCTAATCATCCTAACAATCCTAAGAGACACTCTATAGGATTTAATCAGGGCAATTGATAGACGCAGGGAAAGACTTAATCCCCGGCCTGGGATAGAGAATCGTGTCTATCCTATAAACCAGATCTGATTCTTCTTCTAGCTGTCACCAGCTAGTTGCCTTCGTATTTCTCTTGGCAATGTAGACTCCAAAGCCGCCAGAAAAGACTGTAATCATCCAAACCTTATGTGAAGCTGATCAGACTTTACTAAGAACAGGGACAAACTGTCATGCAAACAAGAAGAACAAGAATACAAGTATAGTGTGTGTGAAGTGCTATTTGATCTCACAACCTAGGAATCATGGCGTCGAATCCTTACTAAGAAGAAGGCGTTTAGCCTATAATAGACATAACAATAATAATAATAAAGAAACAATCATAAACTGAATCCGAATTATATTAAAGAGGGGAGAATAAAATTAAGCTGTAACAATGGTAGAAAATTCGAGAGAGAGGAGGATGAACCTCTTCTTCTCAGCAGCAGCTTTAAATAGCAAAAACCTATCTCTGGTAAGAAATTCAAAAGACGAAGAGAAGATAGAACTCTAAAAATGCGGGATTGTTTGTTTAAATACAAAAAGAGGGGATCGATTAGTTCTAATCGATCAAGGAGTTCTAATCACAGCTGAACTTCTTTTTCTTCCTGAAGGCTCCAGCTGGAATACTTCAAATCCGCTCACGGCCCATGGATAAATCTCGCGGCCCAGCTAGCTTTTTAAGTCAGTTGACTCTAGTCAATGCTTCCAAATCTTCGTCTTATCCCAGGTCTGGGATTCTATCTTTCTTTGCTAAGCAAAACAGCTCTGATGGAGGCTCTTTTGGCTCCTTTTGGTAATTTCTGCTTCTCAGCAGTGTCTCTGTAGAAAAGGAGTGAAAGAGCAACAATTAGCAGTATCATCATCCCAAAACTGAGGTAAAAGGATGATGAAAAGATGACAGTTTAGCGCTTTATCAAAAACAAATAGAGTCAGGTTTATAGGATTTTTATCCCAGACTTGGGATCGGTCTCTCCCTGTGAATTATCAATCGTTTGATTAAATCCTATAGAGTGTCTCTTAGGATTGTCAAACTGGTTAGGGACTTCTAATAGAGTGTCTCTTTATTAGTCTTGTTTAGGAGGAGAGTAGGAGATTTAGGTTAACACCTGGTCTCTATAGCCACCTATAAGTTAGTTCTTGAAAACACTTGAATCTATGATCAATCAATTTAATTCATGTGCTTCGTCGAATCCTTACTGGGAATTTTACCACATTTGAACACACACACATATCACATTTTCTTTACTGTTTCATGCTATTTCTGTTTCTTAAACAATTACAACACAACAATCAATATTGGTATTTACCACCTGTTACTCATCTTGTCATTTATAAAGAATATTAATTGCCACCGAATCCCTGAGGACGAACCTTTTACCACTAGTTACTGTTTTTATTTACATGAGCTTTGGCGAATTGCATTCATTTATTTTTTACGGTTTCAGCAACCATCAGTATTGATTTATCCACTTTGAATATGCATAAATCCTGTGCCGTTAAGATCATGGATCTTAAGGATTTTGACCAAATGGGTCATTTCCACGAGAAAAAAGGCTATCTCTGTTTTAATACAGGTTTTACGCAAGTAGCAGATCACCTCTTTGGGAAGAGGATCAATGGGAACTTCAAGATTCAGTCAATCTAGCTAGACGGTGCAGACGAAGAGCCCAATCTTGGGCAAGATGTCGAGCAGTTTCCAAACAAATTTGGCATGGATCCAGACCATCCAAGGCTACCCGAGTGGGCTGACACCCTTGTGTAGGTCATCAATGACCAGATCTTATTCTTCACTACCAACCAGAAGTTGTTCCATGAACAACAAGACAACGCTAAAAAGCAGATGCAGCAGATTATAGATCAGCAGCAGGCTCTGTTTATGAGCGTTGAGAGGAACCAGCAGCAACGGCTAGATAAGTTTTTGGAGCAGCAGGAGATCAAGTTCCAATAGATCCAGACCCATTTAGATGTTACCTTCAAATTCGTCCGAGCCATAGACAAGGTTGTAGCGCGCATAAGAAACTTAGTGGAAAACCACTTCAGCAGTAGCAGCGATGACTCCTCTGATGGAGACGATGATGCAGCACCATCTGTGCAAGATGCCCAGCAACCACCTCCACCTCCCACATCACAGTAAATGCCCCCAGGTCGTGTCTTCCTTTCTTTTCTTCTTACACATTTTGAGTCTTTTTACTCTCATTTACACATTGAGGACAATGTGTCTTCTAAGTGTGGTGAGGGTGTTTATAGGTTGTTTGTGATGTATATACATGTTCGTGATGTGTTTTTCTGTGATTTTCTCTGATCATATGAAATTTTTTGTGAATCTAGGTTAAGATAGTTGGCATAGATTGTCTAGCAGAGTCTGATGCATAATTTTTTCTTGTTTTAATGTGTGTTTTTAGGAGTGTGTGTTTTGTGTTTTGTTTGAGTGTCGGCAAATATCTGGACTATGCCTAAGGCCTTTCTCTTAATGTCTTAACCTTGACCTTTATCATCCTTCACCTTGCGACCCCATAACATATGAGCAAGGCATGTTCAACACCTCAAACTTCCTTATTATACATGATTATAGGGTCTAGCATTGTGTAACAGACTTCTCACATAGGTAAGCTTTCACCAAATATACTTATTATCCCCCTAAGGAAAACTGCTAAGTGGATAATGGAGTTTGATGCCTTGTAATTAAGTTGAAATTGCTCTAATACAGAGAACTACTTTTATGCCCAGTAAATTGCATGCTCAATATATATATATGAAAAAAAATGTCATGATATTTCTACCTCACTAAGCAGAAATACTCAAGAAACTTCAGCTAGAGCAATGAAAAAAAAAAATATGTATGCAAATGTCTTGATATTTCTGCCTCACTAAGCAGAAATACTCAAGAAACTTTTTAGCAATTCTGGCATAGAAAAAAAAATGAAACTTCAGGCAAGGTAATTGAACGATGATGTTGAGCAGTAGAATTAGAGGGAGAAAATCCAAGTCGGTGAATGTCTTGTCTTGTTGAGTCTGTTGTGGAATGCGAAGATGTTATGGTTATGTGGAATTCGGATGTTTGGGGTGTTGAATAGGTCGTGTTCATAAGGGTCAGGATCTATTGAGAAGTATGCTGACTGTCACAGGTTTGAAGGTGTAAGGAAACTGGTTGAGGGTTGTCTGTCTAGAAATTTGCCACTGTGTGTTCTCTTGTTTTGAGTCTGCTTTTTCCTTTCTTAGTTAAGAGTCCAGTATGGATGGGGGCAAGCATTGTTCAAGTGTGGTGAGGTTTAATTGACGCTAAATTCCATGTGTTTTTACCGCTTTAAACTATTTTGTTTATGGTAAAAACAATCTCTTTCACGTCAATTTGCTGTCTTTTGAAGGAAGTCTTGGGCTAGATGAGATTTGGAGGAAACAGATGCCTTGAGCGATAATGCGGCAATCTTGGCCGCAGGCTTGGCCAAGATTGCAGAGATAGAGGCGTGCTGATCATGGATTCACGGAGGATGCGCTTGGATTGAGAAGCCAACTAGCTGATTGCGTCCATTTGAATGATTCTCGGATGTAATCTTTTTGAACAAAGAAACAAATCTGTTTAGATAATTGTTTTATTTTATTTCCCGTTTCGAATTCAAACAATTGGGATTCTTTATCCCTATCTTTTAGGTATTTTGAAGTTTAGAATTTGGAAAGAAACGTGATTGGTGGGGACGCTAACCTTGTTAAAGGTTAGTGAAGGCTGTCAATCACGACATTCTTCCATCTTCTTTTCTTCTGGTTATTGTAAAAAACTTGTTGTGATAATTCCTTTGGGAATATCGCATTTAATCCCATCTTTTATGTTCATCAATTATTGTAAAAAACTTGTTGTGATTACTATGTCTAGTAGCTAAACACCAAATTCTTGGTAAGTGTTGAATGAGCGTTCCTGTGATTCGTGAGACCGATCGTTCTTATTATCCTCTCATTCATAATCGACTCAAGTTCTGTTTTAACAATTTGGTTCCCGTCTAGGCTAAGACTTGATCGATCTTAGGCAAGACGATGGATTTGTAGCCAGTCACAAAGGGGACGAGCGAAACCGGAGTGACGAAGTAGGCAGCTAACCTCGCGGGGGTTAGTGAACTTGAATCGATATAGGCCTAACCAGATTGACAACCTAGGGCTCCAAGTTGGGAGTAGCTTAGCCTAGACTCTGTCTTTCCCTATGCCATTGAGAAAACGCATGTGCCTCAAGCCAGCAGCCAATTGGATAAACCCTTTAACCAGCAAGGTGTCCACTGGCTAGGATCACTTGGAAAGGAGTTCCTCCCAGGTGGTTTCAATAGGAGGAGAGCAGGATTGGAAAGGATTTCCTCCCAATCTATAGCAGAGTTATGAAAGAGAAGGAGAAAATCTAAGGTCAATGATCGAATAAACAAGTAAAGTGCTCACGAATTCGCCCTTACCAGGAATCTACCTCACATCAATTCGCAACCCACCTCAATCTGCAATCTTAGCTAAGACCACCTTCTGCTTAAGATTGCCTATTTATTTTATTATTGCTTGTTCTCTTTTATGCTTTCTTTACTTTAATTGCAGGAACAAAACCTCCTCAACTCCAGTGACGAGGAAGTCGAGTCAAGACTACGAAACCCCAACAAGATCTCTATGGGCGAACCTCTTATCATGACCTACGAGTCCCTTGTGGACGAGTGATAGGTTGTATTCCTACCCCATTTCTATATCTTTTTTACAACTAAATTTGATGCCCTCGACACGCAATCAGTCGGCCATTTCAAGTCTCCCTATTTACAATATGTCTTTGTATTGCATGCCCAAAAGTGTTATTAAACAGTGCGAAGGGATCATGCGCAGGTTTATGTGGAGTGAGGACGACCAAAAAAGAGGCATGGCAAAGGTTAGTTGGAAGGAAATCACAAGGAAACCAGAGTTTGGAGGACTGGGAATTGGAAACTTGCGTGCTAAGAATGTAGGATTTATGTTTAAATGGGTATAGGAACTAGTGAAGGGGAGTGGGAAGATTTGGGCAGAATTAGTTCGCAAGCAGTACAACATTAGTAGCATGGGAGATTTATAGAAGCCTCGGGAAGTAAATTTTTCAGTAATATGGAGGGATATCATGAAATTGCTTAGCGGGGGGGGGGGCAGAATATTTTGACTATTGGGCAGTAAGGATAGAGGTCTTAGTGGGTGATGGGAGAAGGGCATCCTTCTGTTGGGATCCTATCGTTAACAAGAAACCGTTGGCCTTGGTGCACCCACGGTTGTATAACTTAGCTGCTAATAAACAGGGAACCGTGAGGGATTATGGTCTGCGTGGGGAGGAGCCTTGGGAGTGGCAGGTGCAGTGACGGAGAGGTCTTTTCGAATGGGAAAAAGGCGGAGTGGGATTGCATGAAAGCCAGCTTGCCGATTAATATTAAAGATGATCAGAAGGACGAGGTTCGATGGACCACAGATGCAACAGGATATTCGGTGCATTCATGGTGTTTGGGAATAGAGAGAGCAACCTTCGTTCTTAAGCCCGAACTCCAGTCGTGCTGGATAACATTAGTGTCGTATAGAATAAAATCTTTCCAGTGGTTGACGTTTAGGGGTCGCTTAGTAACGAAGGCGTTCCTAAGACGAAGGGACATGGTGGTGGAAGATAGTTGTCCTATGTGTAATTGGAGTACTGAGACAGTGAACCATTTGCTATTACACTGTAAGGTTGCTAGGACTTACTGGGATTTTTCAATGGACTAGTTGGGTGTGCAATGGTGCCCACCGAGGAGACTACTTGACCTCTGGTCGATGTGGGAAGGACTATTCCCAGGAAGAAATGTCCAGACGTGATATATGTGGAAAACCCTTTTCTTTGTGATTGCTTGGAGCTTGTGGAAACAACGCAACCAAGTTGTGTTCTGGCAAGAGGTGCAACACAGGGACAAGACTCTCAGTGAAGTCATGGTATTGTGGCATCGATGGGTCAAGAGTAAAGATGGAGAGTACCCCTACTCTCTAGCCACAACAGCAACGTCGTCTTCATGGCTCACTTCGTAGGGCTAAGTGAGCAATAGTCGAGAAGGGCAGTAGCGAGTTGGTCCTTCCAGTGAGGTTTTTACCTCATTAGTTTAGTTTAGCTACTCTGTGTACATTCCTATCTTTTCCCTTGCAGCCATTTACTAATGGCTAGTTAATAAAATTCTTCCGTTTATTTTTAAAAAAATATCATAGGTAATGTACTCTGCGTGTTGTCGCTAGCTGATGAGAATATAAAAACAAACATAATTTCAAATGGGAAGCAATTGGGCAACGAAATTCCTACAAATTTTCCATGGTTTTTGATGATCCAGGACTCGGGGATAGAACTTTATAGCATAGTTATCAGAACTGGACCGGACAGCGAACCGAAAATGAAAATTTGGTGGTTCAACCGGGTTCGACCGGATTGTAGTTGCTGGTCTGTCCGGAACCGTTCACACATTAAACCGGTAAATCTTAGACTATTAAACCGGATTAAACCGGATTGAACCGGCTGGTTTTTTTACTGTAGCATTTTATAATATATCAAAATAAAGTTATAATATATCAAAATAAAGTATATCAAGTAGATCAAAAGTTGAAAATAAAGAAACTATCTAACATTCAAATGACACTTAAATATTCAAATTACAAAATAAAGAAGCAATCCAACATTCAAAGTTCAAACACACTTAAATATTCATACGCACTTAATTATCTAAATTACAAAATAAAGAAACAATCCAACATTCAAATGAAATCATTCTCAAAGTTCAAACACCTAAATATTCAAATTAGTGCACATTAACTTGCACTTTAACAAATAATGTGTGACATGAAAATATATATTTTTAAAACTAGAATTTTATTTGTACTAAATTAACCTCTATAATTTAATTATTTTTTACGTGTTAATGTTGGTAATTATGAAATATCGATATATATTTAATATTTATATTAAAAAATAGATATATTAATATTGTGAAGGGAAAAAAGGTAACATGTGCTTCGTATAATTGTATTTAATAAAAATGATGATTTTTATATTTATTATTCATTCACGTCATAAAATTATTGTCGCTGGTGTAAAATTAAAACATACGACAAAAATATAAACGCGTCGTATAAAAAAAAATTATTTTATATTTACGTACCAAAAAAAAAATTATCAGTATCAAAACATACTCACCTGTCAAAATAAAAGTATATATTCCTAAACATAAATAATTACATTCACCGACTAAACATCACCCATGAATGATGAATGCAACCCAATTTTCATCCACTTCCTAAACATCACATCTCTCTTTTCTATTTTTTTATTCTTTTTTCCTTTCTTTTTTCTTTTACTTTTTCTTTCCTTCTGCATCATTTTCTCTCTATTTTTTATTCTTTTCATTTCTTTCCTCACCACCACGAGTCCACGACCTCTCACTCTCTCATTTTCCTTTATTTTTCTTTCTTATTTTCTTTTACTTTTTTTTTCTTTCCTTCTCTGCACCATTTTCTCTTTTTCTTTTCTTCCTTTCCTCTCTTCTACTCTTTCTTCTACTCTCGTTGTGCCGCGATGGAGACGGAGGGTGATGCGGCGGTAGGTATGGTTTTGGAAGCGGCGATGTGGCGGAGGAGGTTGGCTGTGATGGTGGCGATGGGGAGTGATGTGTGGTGGAAGTGGTTGATTTTGATTGGGTTTGTGTTTGGGATTTGGGATTTGGTGATTGATTTTTTTTTGGTGGTTGGGTGGCTAGGATGGGTGGCCGACGGTGTGGTTGAGGATTTGGCAGTGGCGGTGATTTGGTGGTTTGGTTGGGTGATGGTAGTGGTGGATTTGGTTGGTGATTTGTTGGTTTTGGTGGTGGTTTAATGGTGATTGAGGATGGAGGAAGGGAGATTGCGAACGGGATTTTTTGTGATGGTTTGGTGCTGGTTTTGGTGTGGGTGTTTGGGTTTGAGTGATGGTGCGAAAGAGAGGAGATTAAGTGAGAAAGAAAACGGCGTCGTTCGTGCCAAAACGACACCGTGGCAGATAAGTTACCAAACCGGACAATTTGGCAACAAACCGGCCGATTCGTCGGTTCATAAAAAACCTGACGAACCGGCCGGTCCGACCCGGGTCAGAGGCGCATCCGGTCAGAAAGGTGAATCGGACCGGAAAGCTGAAAATGACCGGTTGAACCGGACGGACCGGCCGGTCCGGTCCGGTTCTGATAACACTGCTTTATAGTGTTGTTACCGCTGACCAAGCTGACCTGGCTTGGATCTAACCGGGGGTGTACCTGCAAAGCGCCGGAGGTGTGCTCCGGCGTAAAGCCTCCGACGATCAAGTCAAATCGAAGCGGATGAGGAAATAATGTATTTAATTGGTTTTTAGAGATGTTGCTTTGGGTGTGTATGTGTGTATGTGTGTCTGTATGCCTCCTTTCCTTGTGATAGATGGGGTGTATTAATAGCCTGGGCGCCAATAATGAGTTAGGGGCCCCGCATGTCAGACCCTGCAAAAGATGTCAGTAAAGTATATATAAAGTGTTCTCGGGCACATAGATATTGCGCTTGCGTGCACGACAAAGTGCTCTTATGCACATAGGTACCACGCTCGGGTGCGAGGAAGTGTGTGAGGTGCGTTCGTCTGGTGTTCCCAGGTGATAATTATACTCGAGTGTAGAGGGGCCCCTCAGTCAGTAAGTACTGACGGGGCGCAAATAACCGTTGAACTCGCTAGGAGATGACGGGTGATCAAGGTATGACGGATCCTAGCAAGAGTTGTCGGTTCGTCTGTCTGTGGACCCCAGAATAAGCTGTCGGTATGACTTGTTGTTGTCGGACCAGTTCCAATGACTAGACCGAGGAAGCTCTAGAAAGGTGACGTGGTCCCCACTGGCTCCATAGTGGCATGTAGTCAAGATATATTACTCCCTCCGTCTAAATATAATTGACGTTCTAGCCTAAAAATAGTGTCCCGTTTTAGTTGTCGCCATTGATATTTGTGTCCACTTTCTTTGTGTTTTGTCAAAATTACCCTCAAACGACCCGTCGTTTTTTAGTTGAACAACATGTCACACGGGGCAAAAAATGGAAACGAAAAAGTTAAAGGACTACATTTGATATTTAAAGGACTACACGCGTTAGAGAAAAAGCTGTAACTTTTCTTCACACCATCTCTCCTCCTTCGATTTTAAACCTAAAATAAAACATGTTTGGACAACATGATCACGAAAGTGACCATAGATTCTTGACGGAAATGACGAGACGATCAGAACGCAAGTGGTGGCGGCGCCAACGGAGCAAGGACGCGCCGGCGCGTGGGGCGCGTGGGCAACCGCGGCGGCGGCTTCGGCGGCTGGTGGTGGCGCGTCGGTGGTCGTAATGGTGCCGTTCCACTTGCTCCCGACTCGAGACGTCCTTCCGCTCCTTTCTATGGCGGAGGTGAGAACAGGAAACGATTATAGAGGGAGTATTTTTCAGACAGAGGGAGAAAGAAAGAAAAAAAAAGAAAGAAAGAAAAGAGAGAAAAAAAAGGAAGAAGAAGCGGAAGTTTGGCATGATTGGTGGCCCACCAGCTGACGCAGTGTCAGTATGTGATTGGTGGGCCCGCATCATGTAAATTTAGACGGAGGGAGTATCAGTTTTCCTCATGAATAGTGTTTAAGGAAATGAGATTTAGTTTTTTTTTGCTACAAATTTCAATGTGAATTGGCTTGAATTGGAGGTTTCGTTGGAGAAAGCTAAGGCGACATGACAATACAGACTCGCCTTATCTTTCAGAAACGAATTTTGGCTTTTAGGCAACGAAAACTTTTGATTGCTTTAGATAAACTTTCTTATACGGCCCGTAAAAAAACTAACATTTCATATTTTTTCGATTCAATTTAATCCCTCAAATTTTTGTGTTTAACTAATCCCGCTACGAGCTATAAGTATGCCTCGATAACTTTTATTCTAGACAACATTTTTATCAAGTAATAGGATCCCTATATACATTATTAGTCCAAAAAAAGAGTCAAAATTTTCCAATGTAATTGAACTAAAATAGCAAAGAAGTCCAAATGAAAAATATAGTCCAAAGCCAAAATATGGTCATAGCACACATGCACTAAACTTATTGCTCACGTTTTAGGTTGACAAGGCAATTACATTAAGACACCATAGTGTACGGAAGAATAGGGAAGAAGTACATTTTTTCGGATTGAACTCCTCTAATTTTTTTTTAAACATGATCAATCATGTTAGAAGAATCTGAACCGTTCAATAAAATTGGACGGATGAGATTAAAAATTCAAGTAATTAATGAGTTGACCACTTGTTGAATTTTATTGACTGGTCAACTCATTAATGACTTGAATTTTTAATTTTATCCGTCCAATTTTATTGAACGGTTTAAATTTTTCTAACATGACTGATCATGTTCAAGGAAAAATTAGAGTAGTCGGATCTCATTTTTTCAACAAAACTTTCAAAGTTTTTTCTTTTCCTTGGTGAGGACTTTGGGCCTGCAGATCTAGAAGCCCATAGTTACTGGAATTTTTATCTTTTTGGACGCTCGGAATAATTTCTTTTTTGTTAATTTAAACAATTTCCACAAAAAATATGCATGACCCTCCATTAATTTTTTTTTCAGATTCTTGATTTTGGTCATCACCATGTATTCTCAAACTCTATCGATTTTTTATTTATTTAAGGAAATCAATAGGATATAATTAATTGTATACATATCGAATCAGCGTATAAAGAAATATATAATGTAAATATACCAAAAATAACATTTCCTTTCAATTAATTAAATCATCTATATTATCACATTTCCTTAATTTCCTCAAAAACATACATCTATTGTATCCCATTATGAGAGGAAACATGCACCACAAGAGTACTATTCTATAAAATATTTTAAAAAAATCTTACAAAATTATATATATATATATATATATAGGGGCCGGTAGTAGACCGTACGTAGATGAATTGTTTATGGGACTGGATAGGACTTGTTACGACACATACAACGGTACGAAACCGGGCAGGCTTCCGGCTGACTAGCGACGGAGTGTCGGCCACAAGCGGCGGTTACAATCTTCAATTTGCAAGGCGTGCACGACCCACAAGCGTGCGAGCAATCTGGCAAACTCGACCCTGCAACTTGTAGTGGATTTGCTCTCTTTTCTTTCACATTCATCACCTTCACTTCTCGCTTCCCATTCATCACCATCAATCCACTCTCTCCTTTTCTCCCCCATGCACCACCCAACTCTCCCCCTGAAAATTAAATTAGAAAAAAAATTAATAGTGATACTTTCTTTTAAAATACATTTTATTTCTTTAAAAGTCATAAATCTTTGCAAGTAATTTGCTGAGCATTTGCCAAATCAATAAGATAATTTCAACTCACTATAAATGTTTAAAAAATTTGAACAAATGACACTTAACTTTTTGCAATTAAGTTCAAATATGGACCATTGAGCCTAATAACAGACCCTAAATGGGCATTTTTTTCCCTCTCAAAATACTAAAAGGACACAAAATAATTGGGCTTTGGCCCTTTTCAGCAATAATGGAAGAGAGAGAGAATTAAAAAGAAAAGGTAGGAGACAAGTTAGCTAATGCACTTACTTTGTCTAGTAGCAAATGGAGTGGATGGAAATGCAAGCAGTAGAGCAAGGAGGAGGAATGGCACAACATAAATTGAAGGATAGCAGTACTTGTTGTTGATTGCCATGACTTTATGATATGCAAGTTATTATTTGGTAGTGATGATAGAATTTAAAGATTCAGAGATTGAGGAGTATTTAAAAGGCAAAAGAGAGAGAATGAAGAGAAGTATTGAAGGAGATCACAGGCAGTA
The DNA here is from genome assembly GCA_963691705.1 of Viola odorata. Classification (NCBI taxonomy): domain Eukaryota; kingdom Viridiplantae; phylum Streptophyta; class Magnoliopsida; order Malpighiales; family Violaceae; genus Viola; species Viola odorata. The sequence goes on along the minus strand of OY829546.1, from coordinate 47,853,823 downwards.
TATGGGAGAGATTGGATTCACATGAAAACTGGGTGAGCTAGGCAGGCAGATCACAACTCATGACATGGATTCCTCGTCTTCCTCTGAATTTCTGTCAGTGCTTCGTGTCACTACAAAATAATTATTAACTCATGAATGACTCTCTTCTCTTCAATTCATGCTTCTGTAATTTATAGAAGGTGAATTGGTGATCAACAGGGCTCGAGTAGGGATCTGGTGGGCGGCTCTCACCATAAGAATCCAAATTAGTCAGATCTAAATCTAGATATCGGTTGTACCTTGGTGGCTTCGGTTATGGAAGGAAAGAACTTTTGGCATTTGCACGGAGCTCAAGGCATGAAAAAGACTAGCTACAATGGTAATTAAAGAAAGATGGGTCACCTGAATTCTGGAAGACCAAAAAAGTTATACGTTGGGTTTCTCTTTTCGCAGAATTAGTTCATGGCATTGGCATGTCACTCGTGTGTTCTTATAAATATCTGTAGCTTCATTTATTTTTATCAGTTACTACGAAAATTAATTGTTTTTTCACTTGAAAATCGTTTAAATATTGCCATGTAATATCGTTATGAATACTGTTTCGATGTTCATCTTGAGTTTGTTCATGGGATTCAGATATATTGTACTCGTTTCGGACCACAATAATCGTCATTTTTTTACGGAATGTTACTGTACACTTGACTTGACTTTTTAGTGTTTGTTGTACTGAATGTTACTGTTTCAGGAAATCAATTAATGTGGTCCAGAGGAAGTATATCAGAAATCTCAACTTACAATTTTTATTTATTTTTTATAAATTAGTGATCAGTTTTAGTTTATTTTGCGTCCAAAATAGATGGATTTAGATACACGTGTGACATGCATGATTATTTTAGCGAAAATTAGTGAAGCTCATAGTTGGAATATTGGTATTGTTCGGTTGAGGAAAATTCAATGATTTAATTAACATAATTGAAACTTTGGTGGTACATTTAAAAAGTTAGATATATTTTGGTGACTAATGTTTTTTACCCTTTATATTTATCACTAGTAATAAAACCTACTACTTGAGTTTTGCAAGTGTGCGTTTATCCCAGTAGTCCTCCTCTTCTTTTAGTGGGCCGGATAGCCATAGTATCAAGGGGAGGAAGGCCCATGCTTGCTTGCTTGGACCTAAAAAGTAAAAACACTTATTTTTATGCAATTTATTTCTCCTGAAGTCCATCCGATTTTCGATCACTGTAAAATGTTGACTATTTTAAACTCGAACGGAGTAAAACTCCAAAAGTTGGCAAAGCTCATTTATATATAATTTATTTATTATTTGAAATTCCTTAATGTTTGTATCTTTCTTACTTATGGAGTAACTTGCAAGGATGATGTCAGAATGTTTTAACAAAGATGTCTTCTAGAAAAGCTGTGAATGCATCATAATACTTGTTAATTTAATGCATAAAATGAAATAATGATCAGTTTGGCTGGGTCCATTTGTGTTTTGGAATGCAATTTTGCATTGTGTTAACTAATGTGGAGGTGGTTGCCATTTCGTATCAATGGATACATACAAACAAACAAGGAACACAAAAATTTAATTAAGGATATGGTTATTTGCGTTTTGGACCCAGTGATGTCAGTGATCAAACGGGTGGCTGGTCGTCGTCATCGTCATCCTCATTCACAATTCGTCATAATACGATAATTCCAGCTAAGAAGGTAGGGTAGATTGCTGTTTCATCTCTGTTTAATGATTATATGAGATCCAACATTCTCTCCGACAAACAATTCTTACTTCTCTGTAAAATAAAAAATGGAGTCTTTTTTATATTTTTTTTAAAGTTTCTTTACCATAATTTTGCCGGTTCGGTAGAGTTTCGGTGGATAAATACAAGTCCCGTTTATTAAAAAATAAAATGTTATTAACGTGAAATTTCTCATTATACAAAAATTTAAGTAATAAATTAACACAAGTAATTAATCAAAACTTTGTTTCCTATTTGTCAAGAAATAAAATTAATCAAAATTTATTACTTCTAAACTTAACTAGTGATGAAAGCTGCAGTACGACCTTCCACTGATGTTTAAAAAATCATGAGATTTATTGATTGCTATGTTTAAACAAACAAAGCATGATTACATATACTCCATGCATGCTTATTAAGCAACCCAACAGGGGTTTTATAATTTTTTTTTAATTCCATTTTCATCAATTATTTTAAATTAAATTCAAAATTCAACGTATAGTAATTAAATTCAATTTAATTAAGTGACATGTGATACATTTACTCACTAAAATGAAAATTTTGGTACTTCTATTTATTGCTATGTGTCTGTTAATGCTAAATTTTACTCCCTAATAAAATAACTTTTTAATCATTATAATAGTGATTAGTCTTTATTGACTTATTTTGGAGGCTATTAGATTCATCGATATAATAAAAATATAATGAATTGCTGAAATACTCTAAAAAAAAGTAGCAAATAACCATTGTCTTGATCTATGTAATTTTACTATGAAATTATTTTATTAGTGACGAAAGGAGAATTCATTAATCCACACCAATAATCACGTCAGCACATGCTATGACAATACATGTATCAGTTTTGGTACCTCTATTTAATGGAGGTACCAAAAATGTTCATGTTAATGCAAATTAACGATTATGTTTAATAAAATTTATTAGTTGTCTGACTGATGTTATGATGGTTGCCGAAACAGTCAAAAATAAATGAATTCAATTCACCAAAGCTCATGCAAATAAGAACAGTAGCTAGTGGTAAAAGGTTCGTCCTCAGGGATTCGGTGGACAATTAAATTTCCTTGTAAATGACAAGACGAGTAACAGGTGGTAAATACCAATATTGATTGTTGTGTTGTAATTGTTTAAGAAACAGAAATAACATGAAACAGTAAAGAAAATGTGATATGTGTGTGTGTTCAAATGTGGTAAAATTCCCAGTAAGGATTCGACGAAGCACATGAATTAAATTGATTGATCATAGATTCAAGTGTTTTCAAGAACTAACTTATAGGTGGCTATAGAGACCAGGTGTTCACCTAAATCTCCTGCTCTCCTCCTAAACAAGACTAATAAAGAGACACTCTATTAGAAGTCCCTAACCAGTTTGACAATCCTAAGAGACACTCTATAGGATTTAATCAAACGATTGATAATTCACAGGGAGAGACCGATCCCAAGTTTGGGATAAAAATCCTATAAACCTGACTCTATTTGTTTTCTATTCCGATCCGTCAATCAGATAGTTGCCTTCGCATCTCTCTTTACAATGTAGACTCCAAAGTATCAAGAGAAGACTGTATTTAACCAAATCCTATTTGTAGATGATCAGACTTCAAAAGGAATAAGATTAACTTGACATTTAATCAAAACAAACAGAGATATAAGTTGTAATTTATTGGGCGCAATTAGATCTCACAATCAATTATTCATGGCAATGAATCCTTACAAGGAAAATAGAGTTTAGCCAAGCATCATCATAATAAATAAATAAAAGAGATTATAAACATAAAAGGAATTTAATTAATTAAAACAAAGAAACCAAACAGTGGTTCCTAAGGCAATGTTGCTGCTGCCAAAATCCAAGAAGAAAAGCCAATATTCTGGAGAAAGAGATGATGCTCTTCCTAGTGTAAGTTGGTTGCTATATATTAGCAATCAACCCAATAATTCAAATTTCAAAAAGAAATAAAATCTAACTAGATAAATTGTTTTAATCTCCTCCTAACAAAATAGGAGATTCTCTGACAATGAGACTTCTAGCTGACTGGACATAATTCTTCTAAAAAGAGAAGACAACTGGCTCATTCTAATAACTTCAGCTTCTGATTCAAAACAACTCTCAACTTGGTGATTTCAGCTCCTAAAGAATGTTTCGCTTCTCAGCAACATAATCTGCAAAAAGGAGCGGAAAACCCAATAATCAGCAGTATCATCATCACAAAATAGGCGTAAAACGATGATGATAACAAGACAATTGGCATTCAAACAAATCCCCCACACTAACCTATGCTCGCCCTCGAGCATTACACTCAAAACAACCCCCAATCGAAACAAATGATTTACCACGAGGCAAACAGGAAGAACACACTCAGCACATAAGCACAACATTCGACACAACCATCTACCTAGATAACATCCGCATTAAACCCAAGGAATAACGAAACCAAGGGAGAAACTTTCCCATACCTAGCATAGTCGCAAGTAATCCTCATACGGGGAAAGTATTTGCACTCAAACTCAGCAAGAATAATGGCTAAGTGTTTTCGCTCAACAATGCAAATGACAGTGTACAAAATCAGACTTGCAATAACGACCCGAGTACGGAAAACACAAGCGCAGGCAATCAAATAATCATAAAAACTTTGCAAAGGGGTATCGCAAGAAAGTTGTGTAAGAGGAGGGTTCAAGAAGGAGAGAAGGAAAGATAGAAGGCTTCTTAGCTGGAAAAAAGCGAGGTGGTGAGAGTGCCTCCTAATTGGCAGCAGCGAAGAAAGACAAAGAGAGCTGATTTAAGACGGTGGGGGTATTTTCTTCCTCTGATGGTGCTGCCTGTCTTTTGATCTTCTTTGTGTTCTACTACACTTCAGACCTGTACCCCTCTTTTGCTCTGCTTATTTTTCTTTTCTTTTCTTTTTTCTTTTTGTTTTTGTTTTCTTTTTTCTTTTTTTTCTTTTTTTTCTTTTTTCTTTTTCTTTTCTTTGAGAAAAAGAGGAGACAATACAATTGTTGGTCTGTGAACTGAAGTAGCAGAATTCTCTCTGTGTTCTGTGGTTTCTTGTTGTGCTATTGCTTCTAGCAGCTTGGTCTAGTGGCTAGAGGTAGCACTCCTGTTTCTGATTTCAGCATCTATTTCTTTTTACTTTTCTGCTGTGCTTCTCTTTTCAGCTTCTGTATCTTGCTTTCCTTGTAGCGCAATACCCCCACACTAGTTGACATTGATTCTCTTTGTCTCACCTCACTACTGCCGGAAGACCACTCTCACCTGCTAAGAATAGAAATAAGAGTCTCAAACAGTTAGAGGGTGATGAAAAGAAGGGATAATTGAGTGGCGGGGTAATATAAAAGCAAGAAAAGAGATAAGAAGAAAAATGCAAAGTTCGTAGTCATTTCATTGCTTTCCTGCGTCTAATCGTGCCTATACCCAGGGGTCTCATGCAAATCCAACCAGTATACGGTCATGCATCCACTCAGAAAAGATAATCACGGCATGAAAGTTCAAGAGATCACAGGATTAACAAATGACCACAAGCGACTATGACAAGGCATAGATATAGGATCTAACAGGTAGTGTGATAGTGCGCGTAAATTAGTGCAGTGAGATGAGTGATTCCTGTTCAAAAACGCCTAAATCATTCATTCAAACATAGGGGTTGTTCGAAATCAAGGTCAGTCTTTCAAACTTTCCAATCGTCCAAACAACCAAAAGCTCAAAATTCACAAACAATCTAGCATATATGCACCAAAAATCCAGCAAATATGCACAAACAACAAATATGCGCAAACACGCAATGCAACCATATGTCCTCAACCAGTCCAGCATATATACGCATTCAAAAATTCCAATCTTCCTAACGAAATCAAGCAAATATCCACAACGAAACCCAGCAAAATATTCACAAGCAAACCAGCAAAATATTCACAACCAATATATACAAAGACGCAACTCAAACCTCCCCCACACTAGACGACACTTTGTCCTCAAAGTGTGAGAGAGAGATAAAAGACTCAACTGAAAATGAAATGCAAGTAATTAAAAGAAGAGAGAAGGAACCCGGGTGAAATCATGGTCTGGGCTGGAATTTGCCCAGATGTTGTCCTTGCAAAGCATTGGTTCGTTCTTGATCTTCAATTAATTTCTGGAGCTGAGCTCCCTGCTTTTCAACCGTTTGTTGTAGGAGCGCCTAATTAGTCATCAATTCTTTTATCATTGCAGTCATGACTTGAAGTTCATCCCCAGACCTGATTGCCTGATCATCCTGCATCTGTCCTACTTGGTCTGCTGCGGCATCTTCTTGTTGGCATGGTTCATCTGGCAGATCGTCTAAATCAGCTTCTTGGCTCGGAAATTTGTATATTCCTCCATGTTTTGCGCCGAAGATGTGCTCTTGTGCTGGAGTAAAACCTGTATTGCTGCGCACTACACGATTCTCGTCCAAGTGAAAATAACCCATCTTGTCTAAAGATTTGAAATCCAAAACACGCAAATCAGAAGATTTAAACAGGTCATAAGAAGAAAGGTCTAAACCCAAATGTTGCACAGCAATTTCAGAGATAAGTGATCCCAGTGGCATTCTATTTCTTACTAGTTTGAATTGATTGCAGATCCAGTGTCCTAAGTTTAATTTGCGTTTGTTCACCATGCACCACAAAATAAACAATTCTTGTTTAGAAATCTCTCCAGTTATACCAATTTTTCCTGAAAAAGTAATTGCTAAAAACCTATGTATTATCCTAAGAGACAAGTCAGGGATGGCGTGAGCCTTCGCATGATGGTCATCAAAAGTGACAGCAGGGTCTTTAGTCAACTGTTTCCATGCATCATGTTTGTCAAAAATAGAAGAATCCGGGTATTCAGTTAGGCAATTCACATACCAATCAGATTGTAATTCATCTGTTTTAACAAAACGAATTATAACATTAAATTCATCCATAGTCTTGTGGAAATATCTGTTCATTAATCTGAAATTGACTTCTTTAGCATTCAAGGACTTCTTCTTTTTAGGAGCTGACCAAAAAGATGCATAAAATTCCAAAACCAACTCAAGATAAACAGCATGCTTAGGGTAGAAAAATTGTTCCCATCCTATGTTTTCTATATACTCAGTAATGGGATTCAAAACATGCAAATCAACAAGCAATTGATAATCAAATTTAGAGCACTCAATCACTTCCCAGTTATACTTCATATTTAAGCATTCTAAAGTTTCAAATTCATCAAAGTGTAACCAGCCCTTGAGATTCTCAAGTGCTGATTTTACCTTATGTGAAGCGCGACCTCCTCGGACTCTATCCTTTACTCGAACGTGTCCCGTTTGATGGTTCGCTGCAGCTGCTGGCTTGGTTTTTGATGTTGATTTTCTGGTTCGTTTGGGCACGCAATCCAGTTCATGATGCTCTTCATCTTCCTCTGTATCAGACTTGTGGGAAGAGAATTTTCTCTTCTCCCCCACACTGTTTCTTTTCGCTACCACCAAATGACTCTTTCCTTTTCTCCTCCAAGATAGAGGCATCTCGTCGGAATCTGCCTCTGAAGCAAGTGATGTGTCCTGGGCAGCTTCGAAGGTCGGGTCTGAGGTCGTGTCCTCACCGGAGCTGCTGGTGGATCGTGGCTGTGGCGGAAGTCGCCGTGTTCGCTCCGGCGGTACTGGTTTTGCTGCTAGCGACGGAGGTACTAAAGAGGCTGTGGTCGACAGCTTAGCCGGAGAAAAAAAACCCTCGCTTGAAAGGATTCTGGAGGCGTAACGACCGCCTGAGCTGCTGCAGCGTCTACGGTGACCTGTGATGGCTGGGGCTGCGAAAACCTTGGCTTCCTTGCCGTGAATCGCAGCTGGGAGGGTGGTGATCGGGCTGCTCGCGCTAGATTCGCGGCTGCTAGTGGACGCACGACTGCTTTCTTCGCGGCTGCTGGTGGAACAGCTACTGATGTTAGTGGTGGCGGCGAAACAGAGGGCGGCGGTGCTAGGTCGCGCTGATCTGCCGGCGGAGGAGGAGATTTCGTTGGGGGTGGTGACGGGGGAGGAGAATCGATGTGGATGGGTTTAGTTTTGCTAGTAGGAAGGAGGTTCTTGGGTCTTGACCGGAGTCCGGCCATGGTGGTGCCGCTGCCGCCTCTGGTAGTCACCATTGCTGATTTGGAGGTTGGATTTGGTAGGGAGCTGCTAGGGTTTTGGGAAGAAAGGAAGAAGATGAAGTAATTTGGTAATTAGGATTTTCGGTTAGAGGAGGAATGAGAAGGACGGGTAAGTGGGAATATTTGAAAATGGGCTAAGTCACTTGAGCCCACAAGGAAAGAAATCCTTGGGCTAGGCAAACTCCATTTTTAAAACTTCCAACTCCATTTAACCGAAATACCTCACTTCCCAGGCCTATAATTAGGCTGTATCATGCTCCAATCCTCCTGCCAAATAAGATCATTCACAACATCAAAAACCAGAGAACTTCCTTGACAGGGAAGCAAAAATAAAAATAATAAAAATATAAATAAAATAAAATGAAATGAAAATTAAAAATATAAATAAATCTAAAAATAAAGTTAAAAATAAAACTGAAACTAATTGTAAAACTTTGAAAAACACATGGGTTGCCTCCCATTAAGCGTCCCAATTTATAGTCTCGGACTAGACTTGTTTTCGATTAATTCGGTGGTGATGGGTGGAGATGCAATTCGTCCACTGTGTGTGGTTGAAACCCCTCATAAAAAGGTTTCAATCTCTGCCCATTAACCTTGAATATCACTCCTGTCTTCGGGTCTTGAATTTCCACTGCACCATGAAAAAAAACTTTAGATACAACAAAAGGTCCAGACCATCTAGACTGTAATTTTCCTGGAAAAATCCTAAGTCTAGAATTAAACAAAAGGACTTTCTGTCCAACTTGAAATTGTTTATTTTTAATCAAACGGTCATGGTATTTTTTAGTTTTTTCCTTGATGATTTCAGAATTTTCATAGGCATCATGCCTCAATTCTTCCAACTCCTGTATCTGAAGTTTCCTCTCAAGACCAGCTGTCGTCATATTGAGGTTGCACTGTCTGATTGCCCAATATGATTTGTGCTCAATCTCCACAGGGAGATGACATGATTTCCCGTAAACGAGCTTGTAGGGAGTGGTTCCAATTGGAGTCTTGTAGGCTGTTCGGTATGCCCATAAGACGTCGTCCAGCCTCTGACTCCAATCCTTTCTCTCGGGATTCACCGTTTTTGTGAGAATAGACTTGATTTCTCTGTTCGAAACCTCTGCTTGTCCATTGGTTTGAGGGTGATAAGCAGTTGACGTCCTGTGATGGATACCATATTTTGTAAATAGAGATGTTACTACTCTATTACAAAAGTGAGTACCTCTGTCACTAATAATCACCTTCGGCACTCCAAACCTGTTCAACACATGAGATTTCAAAAATGAGACCACTGTCTTAGCGTCATCAGCCATAGTAGCTTTAGCTTCGACCCATTTAGAGAGGTAATCCACTGCAAGAATTATGTATTGGTTACCACTAGACTTAGGGAATGGTCCCATAAAGTCTATTCCCCAAATTTCAAAGACCTCACATGCTAAAATAGGATTGAGTGGCATCTGATTTTTAGAAGAGATATTACCAATCCTTTGACAGTTAGAGCAATTCCTACAAAACATGTGACAATCCTTGAATAGAGTGGGCCAATAAAACCCGGATTCCAATACTTTGAGGGCTGTCCTCTTAGGTCCAAAGTGACCTCCACAAGCATGCGAATGACAAAATTCTAAATTTTTTTCTATCTCATGCTCAAGCACACATCGTCTGATCATTTGATCCTTACCAACATTCCACATGTAGGGATCATCCCATACGTAATATTTAGAATCTCGTTTGATTTTCTCCTTTTCTCGAGAAGACAACTCACCTTGAAACTTACCTGAAGCTAAGAAGTTAGCGATATCAGCATACCATGGTGTCTTCTCTTGAATTTGAAAAAGTCCCTCATCAGGAAATTCTTCGTTGACAGCATGTGAGTCTGGATCCACAAGGATTCTACTCAAGTGATCAGCAACTAAGTTTTCTTTACCACTCTTGTCTTTGATCTCAAGATCAAATTCCTGTAAGAGGAGAATCCACCGAATCAGTCTTGGTTTAGCTTCCTTCTTCACCAACAAGTATCGCAAAGCTGCATGATCAGAATACACAATTACTTTAGTATAAAGGAGATATGCTCTAAATTTATCTAAAGCAAAAACAATAGCAAATAACTCCTTCTATGTCATAGTGTAATTTTTCTGTGCGTCATCCAACATTCGGGACGCATAGTAAATAACATGTGAGTCTCGCCCTTCCTTCTGTCCAAGGACAACACCTACAGAGTTGTTAGAAGCGTCACACATAATCTCAAAAGGCAAACTCCAGTTAGGAGCTTTGATTACAGGTGCAGTAGTTAGTTTTTTCTTTAGCGTATCAAATGCCTTTTCGCAATCAGCTCCAAACTGAAATTCTATATCCTTTTGTAACAATCGGCAAAGGGGTGCAGCAACCTTCGAAAAGTCTTTTATAAATCTTCTGTAAAACCCTGCATGTCCTAAGAAAGAACGCACTTCACGAACATTAGTAGGGTAAGGCAAAGAATCAATAACATCAATTTTCGCCTTATCTACCTCAATTCCCTTTCCAGAAACTATGTGTCCTAGAATTAAACCTTGAGTGACCATAAAGTGGCATTTTTCATAGTTCAAAACTAGATTAGTTTCCAAACAGCGTTTAAGCACTTTTTCTAGATTTTCTAAACATTCATCAAAGGAACTACCATATACAGTAAAATCATCCATGAATACTTCAATTCCTTTTTCAATGAAATCAGAAAAAATACTCATCATGCATCTTTGAAAAGTAGCAGGTGCATTACATAATCCAAAAGGCATGCGTTTGTATGCAAAAGTCCCAAAAGGGCATGTGAATGTGGTTTTATCTTGATCCTCAATTACGACGGGTATTTGGTGAAAACCAGAATACCCATCAAGACAACAATAATGAGACTTACCTGATAGTCTCTCAAGCATCTGATCAATAAAAGGAAGAGGAAAATGGTCCTTACGAGTTGCCGAATTGAGTCTTCGGTAATCGATGCACACCCTCCAACCACTTTGCACTCTCGTGGGAACTAACTGTCCTTCGTTGTTCTCCACCACTGTGATCCCTGTCTTTTTGGGAACTACCTGTACTGGACTCACCCATGAACTGTCAGAAATAGGGTATATCACTCCTGCATCTAAGAGTTTCAGTACCTCCTTTTTGACGACATCCATCATAGGGGGGTTGAGTCTCCTTTGCGGCTGCCTCACAGTCTTGCAATCCTCTTCGAGATGAATCTTGTGCGTACAGATTGTGGGGCTGATTCCTTTAATGTCAGCTATCGTCCAGCCTATTGCTTCTTTGTTCTCCTTCAATACTCTCAAAAGTCGCTCCTCTTCCACTTTTGTCAGGTTGTTTGAAATGATTACTGGAAGACTCTCTCCTAAGCCTAGGAAGGAGTATTTCAAATGTCCTGGCAGCTTCTTTAGTTCTAACTCTGGAGCCTTCAAAATAGATGGAACAAGAGCATTATTAGTTTGTGGTAAATCAAGCATTTTAAGGGGAATTACCATTTGTTTGGCCACATCGAGCTCCATCACAACTTCCACAATTTCATCACTAACTTCCACCTTCTTTTTCAACTCCTCCAACTCAATAAGATCCACACTTCTTGATAGCACATATTCCAATGGATCTGCATTGTCAAGCTCAAAAACATCTACCTCATCCAAATCAATAATGTTAATAAAATTGACACTATTTAAATCCTCAGGAAACCGCATGGCATCATACATATTAAATGTTATTATCTCGCCCATAAATTCCAGAGTTAAGCATCCACCAAAAACGTCAATTTTTGCTCTAGCAGTCCTAAGAAAAGGCCTACCCAACAAAATTTTAGTCGACTTGGTAGTGTACTCATTTTCCATATCTATTACATAAAAATCAGCGGGAAAGATAAAGTCATTAACTTGAACCAAAACGTCCCTAATTACTCCAACAGGATAAATTATGGAACGATCTGCCAATTGAATTACCATTCTTGTTTCCTGCAATTCTCCGATATTCATACTCTTAAAAAGTGTCAAAGATAAAACATTTATACCAGCACCTAAGTCACAGAGTGCCTTGTTAATGGTATTTTCACCTATCTTGCAAGGAATCACGAATGTTCCTCCATCCTTGCACTTGTTTGGCAACTTCTTCTGAAAAACCGCTGAGACATTCTCATTCAGATTAATCCTGTCTACTTCTGCAAGACGCTTCCTGTTAGTACACAATTCTTTTAAAAATTTAGCGTACTTGGGAATTTGAGAAATCATATCAAGAAGCGGAACATTAATAGCTACTTTACGAAATAATTCTAAAATAGCTTTCTCTTCCTTTACCTTCTTGGACTTTTCAGACCTTTCGGGGAAAGGGAGATGGATTACCTGTTCCTTCTTGATCAGCACTGGGTCTGGAGTTGATTTTACATGTGCTGGCTTTTCAGAAATAATTTCTACCTCTGGTTCGGGTTGGTCTGGGATAAGGACTTCTGACGGCTTCTTCCCCAGACCTGGAATAAGGACTGTTTCGTCTGGAATTTCAGTTCCACTTCTCAATGTCATCGAACAGAGGTGTTTTGGATTGTCCACTGTGCTCGAGGGTAGCTTCCCTTGCTCCTGTTTCTGGTTGGTCAATGCAGAGATCTCCTTCTGCATTGCTTGGTTTGATTGTACGAGATTCGCAATACTAGCTTGAGTGGATTGCATGTTAGCTTGCGTAGCTTGCATGAATTGTTTTAGCATGTCTTCCACTGATGGACCAGTAAGCAATAGGGGCTGTTGTGGGGCTGGTAACTGTGGAACAGTAGGTCTGGGCACGAAATTTTGTAGATTTGGTGGTGTTTGAGCTTGGTTTTGGTTATTGGATGAGTATTGGTTTGGTAGATGTACTACAACGTTGGAGTTTGGGTTTTCTTTCCACCCAGGGTTGTTGTTGAACTGATTTTGGTATTGATTCTGGTACTGACTTTGGTTATTTTGGTTGAATCTGGGTTTGTGAGGTGGGTACTTTCCATATTCCTGTCGGTACTGCATTACTAAGTTAACCTCTTCAGGTGTTCCATTGTTCAATATACAGTCATCTATATGGTGTCCTGGCTGGCCGCATGTACCACACATGTTGGAAGGTTGCACTTGCTGTACTTGTACCTGTGAGTTTCCTGACAAAGCATTCAAACGATCAGAAAGTTCAGTCAATTGAGTTTGAATTGAGGATACATTACCTGTTAGCGTATCTCTTTCGCTTGACTCATGGTGGAAGCTATTTTCAGCCAAGGTTTCAATCAAATTGTTAGCTCTTGTGAGAGTACAATCTTGTAGAGCTCCTCCTGCAGCTCCATCCACTACTAACTTGTCTCTCACACACAAACCGTCATAGAAATACTGCACTGCATTCCAATCCGAAACTCCATGGTTTGGGCAGATTTCCTGTAGGTCTCTGAACCTTTGGTAGTACTCCCCAAAACTCTCTATAGGGCTCTGTTTGATGGACACAATGTCCTTCCTAGCACTCCCAGCTTTCCCAGAAGACCAATATTTGTTGAGAAAAGTACTCAACATCTGCTGCCATGTATTTATGGAGTTGTGAGGAAGGCTCAGGAACCAATTCCTTGCTTTATCCTCTAAGGTCCATGGAAAAGCTCGGAGTTTTGCTCGGTTGATATCCACTCTTGGGGGTTTGTGGGTGTCACATTCCCAATGGAAGTACTGCAAGTATTTGTATGGGTTCTCCTTAGGCAAACCGTAAAATTTCTTGAGGTTATGGATCATGTTGGGTTTCAGATTCCAATCATGTTCCACGGGTGGATACTGGATGCAAAAGTGGGTATCAGGTGGTGGTCCCTCATTATTTCTCTGTCTGAAGGTTTGCTCAGGAGGAGGAGGTGGTGGACGGTTATTATTGGGGCCTTCCATGGCTGGTTCGAATAATGGGTTTTCTCGGATTGCTGATGGTCCTTCCCCCAGGTCTGGGATAAGGGCCCTCCGAGGTGTCCGAAAATTTTCTGGTTGTTGTTCTTCAGGAACAGCCCTCTGATTCTTCGCTTGCTTCATGTACTGTGTTTCTCTTCTTGTAATCTCTGGGTTGTACGGAGTCAATTCTGAATTAGAGGTCCTGGTCATAAACAAAGAAAAATCAATTAGTACCGATGAATCCCCGGCAACGGCGCCAAAATTTGATGGTTGCCGAAACCGTCAAAAATAAATGAATTCAATTCACCAAAGCTCATGCAAATAAGAACAGTAGCTAGTGGTAAAAGGTTCGTCCTCAGGGATTCGGTGGACAATTAAATTTCCTTGTAAATGACAAGACGAGTAACAGGTGGTAAATACCAATATTGATTGTTGTGTTGTAATTGTTTAAGAAACAGAAATAACATGAAACAGTAAAGAAAATGTGATATGTGTGTGTGTTCAAATGTGGTAAAATTCCCAGTAAGGATTCGACGAAGCACATGAATTAAATTGATTGATCATAGATTCAAGTGTTTTCAAGAACTAACTTATAGGTGGCTATAGAGACCAGGTGTTCACCTAAATCTCCTGCTCTCCTCCTAAACAAGACTAATAAAGAGACACTCTATTAGAAGTCCCTAACCAGTTTGACAATCCTAAGAGACACTCTATAGGATTTAATCAAACGATTGATAATTCACAGGGAGAGACCGATCCCAAGTTTGGGATAAAAATCCTATAAACCTGACTCTATTTGTTTTCTATTCCGATCCGTCAATCAGATAGTTGCCTTCGCATCTCTCTTTACAATGTAGACTCCAAAGTATCAAGAGAAGACTGTATTTAACCAAATCCTATTTGTAGATGATCAGACTTCAAAAGGAATAAGATTAACTTGACATTTAATCAAAACAAACAGAGATATAAGTTGTAATTTATTGGGCGCAATTAGATCTCACAATCAATTATTCATGGCAATGAATCCTTACAAGGAAAATAGAGTTTAGCCAAGCATCATCATAATAAATAAATAAAAGAGATTATAAACATAAAAGGAATTTAATTAATTAAAACAAAGAAACCAAACAGTGGTTCCTAAGGCAATGTTGCTGCTGCCAAAATCCAAGAAGAAAAGCCAATATTCTGGAGAAAGAGATGATGCTCTTCCTAGTGTAAGTTGGTTGCTATATATTAGCAATCAACCCAATAATTCAAATTTCAAAAAGAAATAAAATCTAACTAGATAAATTGTTTTAATCTCCTCCTAACAAAATAGGAGATTCTCTGACAATGAGACTTCTAGCTGACTGGACATAATTCTTCTAAAAAGAGAAGACAGCTGGCTCATTCTAATAACTTCAGCTTCTGATTCAAAACAACTCTCAACTTGGCGATTTCAGCTCCTAAAGAATGTTTCGCTTCTCAGCAACATAATCTGCAAAAAGGAGCGGAAAACCCAATAATCAGCAGTATCATCATCACAAAATAGGCGTAAAACGATGATGATAACAAGACAATTGGCATTCAAACATGTTAAAAGTATCAGTAATGATTCGAATCTAGATTCAAATCTCACGTCCACCTATTAAAAAAATATGCAAACTATTTCATTTCTAAACCGTTGTAAATTTGATCCTTCAATTTTTTTTTCGTTATTTTTTGGGACAATGCATAAGAACATTACGAGAACATGATTATTCTTTGCCACATCCTCACTCAAACTTACACTCAAACATACTACGTCCCACTAGCAGGAATAGTACGTGAGACCTGACAGTTGCAAAGCAAAGCAAGAAAAAACGAACTGAATTCTCCCATAAATGTCCTCACTTCACTTTAGGGGTGTTCAACGGTTTTACTAAATCGAACTTTCGAAATCAACTTTAGCCTTATTTGGTTAGTAATTAACCGAACTTTTAAAGTTCAGCTTCGAAAAATAATTAACCGAGATCCTCTGGCCAACTCCTCTCCCCTCCAGACTCTCCTCTCCTCCCGCAAAGTTTCTCTCCTGAAGGCTCTCCCTCGGTCGTGTCTGTTCTACTCATGGTGGTGACTTTTTCGTCGGGGTCAATCATGCTCTTGCAGGTTTTTCTTTCCTTGTTTGGTACAAGCTTTTGGTCCCATCATTGTGGGTGTTGTTAGGATTTATTAATATGCTAATTTGTTTTTAGTTCAAGGTTTTAGGGTGAGATAAGGGAATTTTGTGGCGTTTTGTGGTTTAATTAGTTTTGATTTGCGTTCGGGTAGTCTAATTTGGCCGAGATTTGATGGTAATTGGAATTTGGTGGCTGGCGGCGGTGCTGGATGTTTAGAGGAAAAAAATGACTTTTAGTGTTTTAGGGTTTGTTGATTAATTTGGCTGTTGGGTGTGATTTTTGGGAGGTTGGGCCGCTTGGGTTGTTTAGGCCCATCAAAAGTTGGGTCTTGTTCTTGGTTTGGTGAGGTTAGTAAGAGTTGTGGGCCGAATTGGGTTGACTCATTTGGTTGTTGGGTTTGAATGTTATTTCATAATGAGTTTTAAAGGTTCGGAAGTTCGGTTTTCTGAACTTTCGTTTGGAAATAATTTAGGAAAAAAATTACGGATAATGATTTAGTCAATTACAAAACAAAATGGACTTAGAAAATTTTGGAATGAAAAAAAGCGAACTTTAAAATTTTGATTTTCTACCGAAATAAAAGTTGAACACCCCTACTTCACTTGCAAGCTTACACTTATCTTTCAAAATTTACCTAATGGAGTCTTGTAGTTTTAAATAATAGTAACGGTAACAAAATGGAAGTCATAATGTAATGAAAATCGTAAAAAATAACATCATAATGTAACGGTCGTAGTTATCGCATTTAAAATTGACTTGTAAATGCTAGAAATGTCCCTTCATTTAATAATTATCACTCCCACCGTAATAGAAAAAATGATTCCCTATAATTTTAGGGCTGTCACAAATAAAATGTCGCTTGTGCGTTTTCAAGAAAAAATGGAATTAATAATATATCCGAATTGAATTTGATTGCATCTTACGTTTTCTAAGCACAATTCTTTAATTTGAGTAGTTTCAATTTTGTTTCATAATCATAGATGTCAATTATGGAAAATGTGATTGAGTGATTATTGGTTGATTTACAAAAGATAAAAATGATAAGATATTCATAAAATATTAGTAAATTTTTTATCAAGGTATAATCTATAATGGTTTATAATGAAAACATGAAAGATCAAAATTACGTTACAAAAACGAACGATAAACGGAGGACCTTATTTATTCCAACTTTAATAATTGCAAGACGTGAAAAGAAACTGACCTTGAGAGTCGAGACCCATACATATGTCCCATAATTAGCACTAGTAACAAGGGGTGTACTTTAGTTTTAGAGTTACCTAATTAATTAATCATCCATCAGCTGCACTTTTTCTGACTTCATGAATTTCGAAACGAACAAGTTTCATTCTTAGGGTCTAGGTCGGTCTTTACTGTTTCAAAACAAAACAATCTATTCCAAAACTGAAAAAATAACCCCAGAAAATGATTTTGTGGTTTGTTTTCTTAAGAAGAGGAGAGAAAAGAAACAATAAAGAAAGGAAGTAGCATGATGATATCATGAGCCATCATGAAGCACACCCAGCCCAGCTACCTTAGATTCATTCTCTGTACAGTGCCAGTTTCAGTTTGGGGCAAGATTGTGATTGTAACAGTAATAGTTTGTCGGCATTTTCACGTGGGTCCCCTGTCCAAATGGGACCCACATCTCAAAAATATAAAAAAAGACTACTCTATATTGCAAAAAGAACTCAGTTTTTTTATTTTTAGTGAAGGAAACATACCCGGTAGGTATTAGGATCAAACGTTAAGGGAGTACGATAGTGGAGGTTTCGAGTTTGATTTAAAAAATGTAACGGAACATGTCAAAAGAATCATCCTTTTGAAACACGATCATACTCCAATAAAATTAATACTCCCTCCGTCATTTTTTAGTAGTCGTTCTAGCCAAAAAACGCTTGCCTTCAATTAATTGACGCTGTTGCCATTTCGGTCCCTTAAGTTCGTGTTTTATCAAAAACGCCCATCGTTTCCTTGCTGAGCCACGCGTCATACAAGGTAAAAAGGGAAACGAAAAAATTAAAGGACCATATTTGATCATAGTATCTCTGCCATGGAAAAGAAGGTGTCAGCAAAATCAGAAAAAGTTTTTCTCTCTCATCTTTCCTCCTCCGATTTCAAAACGAAAATAAAACATGTTTGCCTGATCGGAATGGCGCGACGAGCATAGATTATTGCCGGAAATGACGAGCCGAGCAGAACGAGGGTGGTCGCGGCTGAATCGGACACCGCACGCGCCGGCGCGTGGCGGCGCGTGACCGGAGCTCTGGTTGCTTCGGCGGCGCGTTGCGGAGAGTGGCAGCTCGGAATGGTGCCATTCGACCTTCTCCCGACTCGAGACGTCCTTCCGCTCCTTTCTGTGGCGGAGGTGAGAATATAAAACGATCACAGACGGAGCAATATTCGGACAGAGGGAGGAAGAAAGAAAAGAGAGAAAGAAAGAAAGAAAAGAGAGAGAAAATGAAGGATGGGCGAATCAGAGGGTGACACGTGGCGGCGATGCTGACTTTTGTCTCCCTTGCCTAAAACACCGTGATTCACTCCCTCGCGTCTGATAAAAAATGACGGAGGGAGTAGTATAAAGTATAATTGGGAGAGGAAACTGAAGAAGAAAAATTAATATATAAATAAAACAATACATAAATAAAATAGAGAAAAGGGGAAAGGATCATGGAACTCCCTCCTGCCACCACCTCAAAGCTCTTTCCCATGTGCCTTTTATCCCACATCACCTCCTCCATAATGCAAGAATCCAAAGAACATGCCATGTAACAACAAATCAAGTTTCCTCAAAAACTTAAATAAATTATTTCTCAACCCAGCAAAACACGTTTCTTTGAACACCCCCCCTCCTCCTCCTCTGTTTTCTCTAACAATGGACTCAAGAACTCTTCTTGATTATGCTCTCTTCCAGCTCACTCCCACCAGAACCAGGTACTACCCTGCATTTTATCCTCTCTTTTTTAAATAGGTTTCAAAGATTTTCCCTTTTTGTGTTCATTGAGTGATTTGGGTTTTTTATTTTTGTTGTGAAATTGGTTTTCTTTGAAGGTGTGATCTGGTGATTTATGGTGGTGGTGTGAGTGAGAAACTGGCTTCTGGGCTGTTAGAACCTTTCGTTTTGCACTTAAAAACTGCTAGAGATCAGATTTCCAAAGGTGGGTATTCGATTACGCTGCGTCCTGCATCTACTAATGCCTACTGGTTCACTAAAGCCACTCTTCAAAGGTAGTAACTTTCACTTCCATTGCTGCTTCTTTTCTGTGATTTTTTTGTTCTCTTGGCTTACATTGTGTCTTCTAGTGGAATTTATGAAATTTTTAATGTTGTACTACTTGGTGTTCCTATTGGATTGAATCTTGTTGATTTGGACCCAAATGGCTGAAATCTGACATCTTTTGAAATGTTCTGATTTGATTAGAAGGATCCTGTTCCTTTCAGTATCTAGTCACATGGTAAAGTCACATGTTTACTGGCCCATCTTTTTTTTAGTTGGATAAGATTTGTATTGAAATCCTGAATTTTGTTGCAAATTATCAATCCTTAATCTGTTTCTGGAGGAAGAAAATCAAAAGCTTTTACCCTGTATCTGTTCTTGGATTGGTCACTTGGAGATTCGTGTCTGAACAGTTTTCTTTCCATTTCAGGTTTGTGAGGTTTGTTAGCACGCCAGAGGTCCTTGAGAGATTTGTTACAATTGAGAGAGAATTAGAACAGATCGAGAGTTCGGTCCAATCAAATGAGCTATCAAATGCAGATGCCGAAGGTATACTTCAAACTCGATTCCTTCACAGCAACCATCACTGATTTTTTTATCTAATGGTAGAAGAGGTCTAGCTCAAATTGTATAACTGGAGAACAGCTTAAAAATTATAGCAGTTATTTTAAGAATAAGGAGCAGAAGTAATGTTTCTCTTTCAGTCTATATAATAATAATGATGTGATGTATATCTATTTAGGATGTACTTTTTATTGTTTCATCTCAGGGCCAAACAATTAAAAACCATGCTATTTCTGCTCTATCTCTATAAAATTTTTTCTTTCTGATTTACGATTATTAGAGTGAAACGCGATATGATTTCCATTACACCTACTCGATGTGTTCAGCCACAAATCCTGTGTCATCTTAATTTATTACAAGAACTAACTTCAATTGAGTGTGCAATCTTTCAGGTGTTGCTGGGAATAACCAAAAGTCAACCTCCTCCTCTAAGGTATGTCACGAATTTCCAAGGAGGACATTGATAATGATTTTCAATTCGGGTTTTCACTTCATAATTTTAGACGTCTACTGACTAGTGTGATTACTAATTCAGTCAAAAGGAGACAGCAATGGATCCACTGATGGTGTACAGGAAGAAAATTCCAAGTAAATTATCTATTCTTGCAAACTTCATGTTGTGATGTTACAGCATGCTGCTTAGAGTGCATATAAGTTACAGAGTGTTGACAGTTCAGTTTGTAATCATGAGCAGGGTTCGCCTTCATCGTGCTTTGGAATCAAGGAAAACCATGCTCCACAAAGAGCAAGCAATGGCTTATGCTCGTGCTTTGGTTACCGGATTTGAATTGGAATGTTTAAGCGATCTTATGTCCTTTGCTGATGCTTTTGGAGCTTCACGTTTAAGGTATAAAAAACATAAAGCATCAAGATAGACTGAAGTTCATTTGTTTCTTTAGAATGCATAAGACACATTATCAATAAAAAGATGCTCTTTTTTGGAATAAACATAGCAGTAGAGCATGCAAGGAAGTAGTGCCGCTTAGCAACTGATTATTAATAAATGAAATAGTAAATGTTTGCCTTTGTTTTAGTAGTGGTTTATGGTTGTTTCACTTTTCATGGAAATGTCTAGAAGTGCTTACCCTGCATTCAAGTGTGCATCTTGGGTATTTTTAGCCTGAAAATTGTTTCACATTGCTCCCTTTTTTTTCCATCAATGTTTTGAGGCCTGATTCTGATATCCTTTAGGGAAGCATGCATTAACTTCATGGAGTTATGCAAGAAAAAGAATCAAGATCGGTTATGGATGGATGAAATAGCTGCGATGCAGGCATCTCAGCTGGAGTTACCTTACCTCAAGACTTCTGGAATTGTGCTCGCTGGTGAGGAAAATTATCCATCAGTGTCCGACGCAGGAAGCTTAGACCTAAACCAAGGTATGGTCATGCATCCCAGTCTCATTACTCTTTACAAAATGCTTAAGTTTGACTACGTTGAAGCTATATTTGTCGATGTAGCCATATCATCAATACATACACTTCTTCTCTCCCTCTTATAATTACGAGATTTTCAGAGGCCTTGGGATAGTTTAAACCTCATTGAAGTGTCCAATCTTTAATATTGGTGAACACTTTTCCAGATGGCAGCATGCCAACGTCAACTACAACACAACCTGCAGATGGGAAGGCTCAAGTGCCAATGCAATGGCCAAACCATTTCCCTCCTTACATGCATAACTTTCAATTTCAACAAATGCCCCCCTATCAAGGCTATTTATATCCCGGTATGCAGGGTACTTCTCCATATTTTCCTGGGAGCATGCAATGGCCTCCAAATGCAGATGAATCAAACCATTATCGAGAGTGGGAACATGAAGATCGTAAAAAGCATAAACAAGCATCAAGGAACAGGAAGAAATCTTCAAACCAAGATGATTCTGGTGAGACAAGCGATTCTGGCTCAGATGCAGAATCGGATGAAAATTTGGAGTATGAGAAAAGGCAGTCTACAGGGGAGCAGGTTCACAGGAAAAAGCATGGGAAGAAGTCATCGAGAAAGGTTGTCATTCGCAATATCAATTACATTACTTCTAAGAGGGATGGAGAGAAAGGCGACATGTCAGATGAGACAACTGATGAGAATGAATTCATTAATGGAGAAGCTCTTAAGCAGCAAGTGGAGGAAGCTGTCGGTTCGCTAGGAAGACGTCAGAAGTCAACCTCACGCCGTCATAAGAAAGCATCGCAAGCAGATGATCTGGAAGATAAGAATGGAGCTGCAAATAATAATGAGGAAGAGAAAGGAAAGGACCACTGGGGTGCCTTCCAAAACTTGCTGCTAAAAGACAATGATTTGGATTCTTCTGGAGCTGAACCGTATCCTGCACAAACTCAGGGGGGATATTTTACAACTAAGAGCTCAGGGGATGGAGGCTCAATGGCTTTCGACCTGGAGTCTGAGCAAGGAAGGAAGCAGCGAATGCTTTCAGATTCCTTTGTTGCAACAAACAGGGAAACTAGTAATGCAGGTCAACCTCGTTTTGAAAGCTTTGAAGCTGATGAAAATGGTCATCCAATGGTAAGAAAAAGGGAAAGCACATATGAGGAGTTGCTGTTTTCTCAGAGAACTCCGGGATCAGAGAGCAATAGTCGAGCTACTGTTGCCGATTACTCCACAGAAGCTCCATTAATCAAAAGTCAAAAAGAAGGAGATTGGCTCATCAGTAACCAGCTTGGAAGATCAGTCAGCACGGATGAAAATTTAGCCCTTAAACCTTTTGATGGGGATTATGGTTCATCATTAACTGGTGATCATTTCCGCTTTCAGCAAAATAAGAAGGATGTATTAGCTGATGACTCATTCATGATCCAAGCTCGACCCTTTGATGACCAACCTGATTCATTATTAAGAATGGACATTAGTGAAGCAATTCAATATGATAATAACACCGCGGAAATTTTGCCAAATAAGGCTGAAAAAGCTTTTGGAGCCCATGAACCAGATGACCTTTACATGGTGCTTGGGCGCGATTCAACTGCTGACGAAGGTTTATCATCTTGGAATCCAGAACTGGATTATGAAGCAAATGCCGTTGCTGAGAAAATTGCTTCTGAGGATAAACCTCTTTCCAACAGTGCGGACAGCAAGAGCAAAACTAGTGGGGTTCCTGGTAGCAAACTTCCTGGTAAAGAATCCAGGTCAAAATTATTAGGGAAAAGCAAATCTGATATCGCGTCAAGGACGAAGAAACTACCTCCTGGAGGCAGAACCACAGTACCAAAAAGCAAATCTGAGATGGTAATGGACATGCATTTAAACTACTTTTTCAAACTGGGATTGGTGTAGGTAGGATAATGGCCTTGAATTAATCCACTCCTTGTTCATTTACTATTACTTAATATCATTTCTCGAGAAGAAACCTCTTGTGTTTTTCTCCTTTTTTCTTTTTAGCTAATTTCTTTTCTTTTACTTAATCTGCTCACAAATAGGAAGAACAGAGGAGAAAGAGAATGGAAGAGCTATTGATTCAACGACAGAAAAGAATCGCTGAAAGGAGTGCAGCCAGTGATGCACCAGGAAAAGCATCTACTATTACTTCCACGAAGAATGAGACTAATAAACCAATGTTCAGGAGTTCAACTATTAATCGTCTTGCTGTTGCTAGGACAACACCAAAGGTAGCACCAGCTCAATCAAAAGCAACTCAGCCGAAGAAAGCAACCTCAAAGGAAAATGGTTCATCACAAAAGACTGCTGGTACGGATAATAAGAAAACAAATCCAAAAACAGTTAAAAAAGATGGTGTAGTAGCCAAGGCAGAGAAGCCGAAGGATTCGTCAGCAACACAAGCAACTCAACTTACAGTTGGCATGGAAGAGACCGAAGATGTTAAGGAATTACACAGTATTGATTCCATGGAGAAAAATCAAGGAGGTATTATGCCACAAAAAGAAAGTCTGGATGATAAAGTCTGCTATGATGATTCACTCCACACAGACTCCTATCTACAAGTAGAACACATTAAAAATGATGGTGAGGGGTTGTCTAAAGAAGTTCCTGTACTTCGAAATGACAGCGAAACCTCTGGAGATGGCAGTGAATATGTTTCTGAAATGACATCACACCCTATGCCCGGATCACCAGACAAGGCCCCAAACTTCTCTTCCGTTGATATCAGAGATAGTATTGCACTATCAGAAAGTTTGCACTCACGCAACAGATCTGAGATTGAGATTTCGACCACGCCACCAGATGAAATAGATGAAGAGCCAGTTCACTCCAGGAAGAAATGGAACACTGATGATATTGATAGCTCTCCTAAAGCTTCTAAAGGGTTCAGAAAGCTTCTTTTGTTTGGAAGAAAAGGCCGTACCGCTGCTGCGAATTGATGGAATCAACTAGTTGATACTTCACAGGAGGTGGGATCATGAATTACATATGTGGCCATGTGATTCCTCAGCGAAATCCCGGTTGATTGACAAATAACAAAGGTAGATGGCTCTCTCTCATACATAATAAGGCCATTGGTGTTGCTGCCATGAATATAGTTTGTAATTTATCTTGGTTTGTTATTTAGCAAGGTGTGTATATAAGCATACACTTTGTTTGTTTTGACCTTTGCATCTGCGTTGGCTTACACATATTTTTGGGATGACTTGTAAGATTCATTCAATTTCGGTTTGTGGGTTAGGACCAAACTCATTATTTTTTCTTGTTCAAAAATTCATTTATTGGTACCTTTGTACTTTGTTGTTGGACTCTCCATTTTAAGCCATGGCTCTCCGTTTGCAATACTTGCACGTTTTACTCTTAAGCCATGTTTCTTCTCTTAGTGGTATACTTCCTACTTGGAGGGCATGGTCTCGGGTTCGACTACTTAGGAAAAAGAAATTTGCTTTTAATATCATAATATAGTTCACCACCAAACATAATTAGTGAAACAATTTTATTAAGAAGGTTTAACACTTGAAACTGATCAATAGTAGAAGCTCTTGCGCTGTCTATGTTCTACCTTGAAATCAGAAAGTTTAGCTACTACATCTTCATAATGTGGCAGCTTTGGATGAACATGGTTTGATGAGGCAGAGCAACTTGAGCTACTACCATTTTGCACTTTCCATCTGTCAACAGATCCATGGATACTCATTGTTAGGACACTATACATCAAATGAGTTAGAACCGTTAACGAGCCACTCAGGTTGCGCCAGTGGTGGGCAATTACGGGATTTCTTAAGAGGTCAGCTATGTTCTAATCAGTAAACTCACCTCCTTCAACTGTGAATCAAATCTTTGTCCCGAATGCTGCAACCCTATAGGTTGAAGGTTGTATTCTGCAGCTATATCATTTATGATATGAAGCTTTACTTGATCCGGCACTGACTTTACGAACAAATTCTGATTGATTAGAGGATCAACTAGATTTCCAGGCAGCAATTCAACATTGGAAACTTCAAATTTGCAGCCACACTGCTCCTTGAACAGAAATCTCATTTTGTGCAGCTCTGGCAATTCACCACATCTTGAGGCAGCAAATATCAGGCTTGACACTGCTTGATTAACTTCAACTGGCAAGTCCTGCAATGCACTGAAGCAAAAGAATTCATGGTTCAAAAATTATAAGATCAATATGGAACAACATTTTATTTAACAGAAAAAGTGTTCGATGAATTAGTTTCATGCACGGAAAGATCAGAAAGGACACCAAGAAAAACTGAAACAAAGCGAGTACAAAAGATTATTTTACTTACCTCTGCTGATTGATATAGGAAAGGTTGGTCATAATCAGGGGCGGATCCAGCCAGCCCACCCTGGCCCAATCAAAAACATTTTTTTACCTTTAATATAAGCTTTATATAAATTTCACCCTCTTGTTATTCAATAGGATCTTTAGCGCAATGGTAGCAATTCCGACTACAGGTCAGAAGGTTGCGTGTTCGATTCACGCATCCCCTCTTTTTAAATTTTTTGAGACCAATTCCTCATTGCCAAATCCATCGTTTCAGCCCAGCCAAGCCCATCACCAGCAGCGGCCCAGCTCTCCCCAAAACCTGTTATAAGAGAATGCGTGGGAGGGGATTCGAACCCCCCTCCCTTTAGCTTAGAAACAACATTTTTACCACTGAAGTAAAGAATACTTTTGATAAATTTTGCATATATATATATACATATATATTTGGAATATGAGTTTGTCATGAATTTATAAATGAAACTCTTATAATATATTTTACAAGGTTTGAATTTCAACCATATTTAATTTATTAAAAAATATAATAAATTAATATTTTAAAAAATCACGCTACATATCATTAATTGTCATTAAATATTACAAGAATATAAATTACATTTCTCGATTTATTCATAACGTTATTTATCAAGAATAAATAACTTATGGAAGCCAAAGTTAGTTTTTAATTTTTTGTACGATATGTCAAGATTAATATCATCTTTCAATTAACTATTTTCAATTGATCTATAGTCTAATATATAAAATCACGACTCCACGATTTGTTTGGTTGCCCGTAATGAACCACAAGAAATGTGAATGGATTCAATGGAGGTAGGGAGTGAGAATTATGGAGTATGTCTTAATGTGTTTAGTATCCTACCACTAGAAATGAGAATAAAAAAGTTTGAATAATTCATTATTTGCGTTCATGGGAGATTAGCTTTTGCCACTTTCCATATCTATGCATTGCTTCTTTGTGGTCTAAGATGGTTGATAAATTATTAGAGAAATCCTACATAAGTAATTTCGACCACTATAATTTTTGACTTTAGGCTGTTTTCTTGGAAAAATTCAGAGCATGACTGTTACTATTTGTCATGACAAAGTCTAGGTTCTAGTTGAGGAATGAAGAGGAAAGTCTTTATAAAAAAAATTTCGTTCAGCTCGCTTACCTTCCCTTTAAAATACTCACAAAAAAAATTTCGGGAGCGCTGCCCCCGAACCCCGCCCCCTGAAAATAATTCCTGAATCCGCCCTGTCATAATGCATTGACACAATTGGTTAATCTGATCATAAGCAGACAATCGGCACTGGTCCTTATAAAGTTGCTCAGCCTAAAAAGGTCAAACAATTAACGTTGTCATTTATTTTTTAATTCTTGAAAATAAAATAAAATTACAGAGGGAATATCATAAGTTTAAGTTTAACTCAAATGGGAAATGGTAGACAAAACTGGAGATTATACTAAGTATTTATCTACTAAGAAACCCTAAAAACAGAAGGTCAATTAGAGATTATAGGATACCCTAATTAGAGCTTGCTGAAGTCGACCATTTTGAAGGAGTTGAGCAATATCAACTCTTGATTGCCTTATGATTCTCTTTTCTATTCTTTAGAGCAATTAGATGAAGTTGAGCTTGCTGAATCAGAATCTTGCTGCGACACAATTTAATATCAAAATTAATATCAAGATAACATGCATACCGGGATGTATATAAAAAAAACATAAATTAATAAATTGAAAAAAATATAGTATGCAACAAGAAAGACATTGTTATAAAATTAACAATATTGATGCCAAAGGTTCAAGCCCTTAATACCAGAGTTTAGCCCATGATACAAAACTCTATCCAATGGGCATATGTAGCTTAAAACATCAGTATGATTTTGTGTTCGAATTTTAACTCCGCCAATAAAAAGTAAACAAAGCTCAAATAAACTAGTAATAGATTGTGTGAATATTGGTACTACTTAGAGGCTCTTCTCCATTTTGAGGTTTCTTTTACTAACAAAGTTATATATATATATATCAAGATATTAATGGAGTTTATTTCTTCTTAATTATATTATATTTTTATTTTTATTTAAATAAATAAAAATATTATTATTTCTACCACTATTCAAAAGAGAATTAGTAAAAAATATTTCTTTTTAACCTAATTTGCACTTTTCCCTCTAAAATAAAATTATATTATTAATTATTATTATTACTACAATATAAAAATCCAACTGTATAATTGCCTAATTTTGTATTTTCAATCCTTGGTCTTTACTTGAGCTAATTTACTTTCTGGTTTGATTCTGACCGCCTCAGCTAGATTGCTTACCCTTGCCCAGCTTCAACCCAAGCACTCTACCCTTTTTCTCGTTGAAATAAATACAGATAAAAGGTCTAAGCTTTAATAGTAGTGGTTTATAAATCTCTTGTAATTTGTAGGTAAAACACACTGTCATTGGACCCAATCCAACTGGTAAATTGTCTTTTTCTTTTGGTAAATTCTTGCTTCTCCTTCACTCTCCGTTTTTATATTTTTTTTAAAGTTCCTTTCTTTGGTTCTTCAACGCATTCGTGACATAGTTGTTGGTGTATTTATGCAAGCTAGAGAGAGAGGGAGTTGAGAGAAACAAAAGCAAGCATAGCAAGATCTGATTTGAGGGTGGTGAAGCATTGAATAATTTAGCCATGGCATCAAAGCTGGTGTTGAGTATAGTTTTCATACTCGATCTCATTGCGTTTTCTTTGGCTGTTGCTGCTGAGCAGAGGAGAAGCACTGTAAGTAGTAGTCCCTTCTCTTCTGTTCTCTTTCTTCTTCTTCTTCTTGTTATGAAAACCACGCTGTTGTGCTATCTTTTTTGGTGATTTCTGTTAATGTGCTTTATGCGTTTCTGGGCAATACTTGGTTCTGCTAATTGGATACTTACTGATGGTTTTTCTGGGTCCGTCAATTTTGGGTGATCTGTTCCATTTTGGTGGTGAGAAACCTTGTTGTAAGGACAAATGGACTAAAACCCTAGTTGAACTTAAACCAATCGAAAATGAATCTGGGATTTCTCATGAGTTAGGTAGTCAATGTGTTTGTATTTGCGTGGTGAAGAAAGCTAGTAGAACGATATCCGCGCATTGGATTTGCTCGAGTATTGCTTATGTCGTATCTGAGTTTGTTCATGTAGATGTGCTGGTGCTTTTTTAACTTGCTTGATTGTGGGAACTTTAGACAACATATTGAAGACCTGTAGGTTTTGATCTTCCCGTATCGTGATGGCGTACAATCTGTGTAATAAGAAATGATATTTGTAATCACAGTGGAGTAAAAAAGTAGCAGATCTAAGTATAAATCATGTTTTCTTTTTTTACATAGTGATAGTCTATTGTCAGATCTATTTATTGAAAGTACAACCGACACTTTTTGTTTTGAAGACACCAGATCTAGGTAGTAGATGAGATCTTCTGCATCAATTAGCACTTTCTGTTGTATGGTTGTGAGCTGAATTACCACTTTTTTTCAGCAGTTAGCATCTTGCCTTAGTAGACACGAGTTTTGATGAGAACTACGGAAATAGCTATATATGATCTTTACAGTGTACACATAGCACAGAACTTCCTCACCTCAGTACTGCCAACTGTTGTTTTGGGTCTAAGTTGAGTAGTGATTTTCCTTTGTGAGCCCCGTTGACGGAAACTTAATTCCCAATCCCTTTACATTTTCGTAGCAATCAGACTAAATAACTGATCTATATTTAATGCATCCTGTCAAGTTGAAGATGAAACAAAAATCATATGCTAAAAGTCTACTAGTTAGCTTTCTTAACAGATTTTGCATTTCAATGATCTAGAAACATTCTGATTGGCTTAATTGACATCACTTAGTAGATATGTCTCCACAAAATGGTATCTATGGGAAACCTTATGTCATGGATCTCCCCCATCTTCAACTGAGTGGCTGTTGTTTCTTAGTGAAGATGCAATGAAATATTATTATTACCTTTTGTTTTGCAGGCGACCATAAAAAATGATGACGATGGTAACTACAGGTACTGCGTCTATGATTCCGACATTGCAACTGGCTTTGGTGTTGGTGCTTTATTGTTCTTAACAGTTAGTCAAGTCCTTATAATGGCGGCCAGTCGGTGCTTCTGCTGTGGTAAATCACTAAAACCTGGAGGTTCTAGAGCTTGGGCGGTTATCCTGTTCATCATCTGCTGGTATGCAACAATATCCAACTTTACTCTGTATGTTATCTTGTTCATAATCTGCTGGTATATAACAATGTCCAACTGTAGTC
Source organism: Viola odorata (assembly GCA_963691705.1). Taxonomy (NCBI): domain Eukaryota; kingdom Viridiplantae; phylum Streptophyta; class Magnoliopsida; order Malpighiales; family Violaceae; genus Viola; species Viola odorata. Next base: position 47,824,241 of record OY829546.1, on the reverse strand, counting down.
AGTATACAAGTATCAATTGATAATTTATTCTAAGAATATTCCAATCCATTACTCGTGCTTTCAGAGAGCCAAAAGAATCTCTAGGTGTTTTCTACAATCTAACCTTTCCAATTGTCTCTCCCAGGTTGTTTTTCTTCATTGCGGCAATATGTTTGTTGGCGGGTTCAGTGAGGAATGCATACCATACCAAGTACCATAAGATCTTCGTAGAAACCATTAATTGTGCGACACTGAGAAAGGGAGTTTTTGCAGCCGGTGCAGCTTTCACCTTCTTCACCGCCATAATATCCTCATTTTACTATGTTTGCTACTCCAATGCCCGGGAAAGCTTCCTGCCGTATGGTAGAGATACCGGTGTGGGCATGGGAACCTACAAATGAGCATTGTTGTTAAGGTGATACGATACGAACGCGTATACGTGTGATTTTGGGTCCTCGCTGCTTCGATCTGCTCATACTCAACTAGCTGTTTTGAGATGCATTTCTATGTTGAATCATATTCGTTCACTGCTACGATCTTTCTACTTCGTTATGATGTTAATTTTCTTTTTTTCTTTTGGCTCTCCTATACACCTATATATATATTTTTTGGGTTAAATTCTCCTATACATATCAATGACAGAAGATTGTTGTTTGAATAGCTATCTTGGTAAATCATATTCCTTTTTCCCCCACTTTTACGACGAGAAAACTTTGTGGGCTACTCTGACTTTCTTTTCTACATGTTCTGGTCATGCTATGAATTTTTAGAATGTAAAAGAACTCAGTAAAAATTAGCATGTAAAGTCTGTTGATGTATAAATTGGACCTCCAAAGCATGATGGGATTATAGGGGGTTTTCCGAAATTCCTAAAAAAAATTCCGAAACCGAACTTCCATAAACCGAAATTCCAAAACTGAAAACCTCTCACGCTCTCAATCTCTCAATCATACACACAAAAAACTCAAACCCATCTCTATCCTTACCATTCCAATGATTACAGTGATGTAATACAGCCAGCAATCCACCAGATCCGTCAAACCAAGACCCAACATCGCTTCTTTCTTTGCCGCAGCCATCGCTGCCGATCACCGCTCCACCTCACAGTCGCTGCCATCATCCTCGCCCTCCGCCGCCGCATCACCATCCATCACCGCTGCCATCACTTCTTACCGCCGAAACCATCACCGTCGTGCCGGCGCTGCTGAGGAAAGAAAAGAAAAAAAGAAAGAATGAAAGAAAAGAGAAAAGTGGTGCTGTCGAAAGAGAGGATAGAAAGAAAAATGGAAGGAAGAAAAGAAAAGAAAGAAGAAAAGAGATGGGTTGCGGCCCAATAAGAAAAAAAAGAAACCTTATATATTGGTAAAAAACTTTTCTTACCAACTTCCGTTTCGTTTCGTATAAAAGTTCGGTTTCAAAAATTTCGAAACCAAAATTTTAAATTCTGAAATTCCAAAATCGAACAAGCGAAATTTCAAAAATTCAGTTACTTTTAACCAATGAACAGCCCTAGATGGGAATATGGAAATGAATTTAATTTCTTGATAGTTGGTGAAACGAATTTTATCTGGTTTGAGTTCGGAGTAATCCACGTGATGACGGAAAATATTTTTTATTATTATTATTATTATTTCCGAAAGAAGCAAAGAGCAACCACCATAATGTATTAATTCAAATGATTATTAAGTTATTTACCTTCTTTAAAGTTATGTATATTTTTTTCCACTGGAAACAAATTTAAAAACGAAAGAAATTCAATAGATCCCGAAGAAACGGTGCGTTTTGTGTTCTCTTGAAGTCTTCTTCACCGCGCGCGGACAAACTAACGGATATTGTATGACAACGTTGATCGTTGAGTTGAAGTGCTATTCTCACTCAAGGACAGCCAAGCCGCTGTTCGCGCCATTTTTATAACTTTCAGAAAGACGTTTCTTTTTCCAATTTCAACCCACAGATTTTTTGTAATTCCCATCAAACTCCCAAAACTCTTCAGCGCCATTAACTATTGTTACACCAAGCACAATCACTCCCTCTTACAATTCTCTCCTTTCTCATCACTTACAGAGCAAGAGATTAGATCAAGCTCGCCTGATTTTTGATGAAATATCTTCTCCAGATGTGCGTTTATACACGATGATGATTGTTGGGAATGTGAAAAAAAGTTACTACTGGTTGAGTGATGCACTGTGCCTGTTTGATAGAATGCCTGTTAGAGATACAGCGTGCTGGAATGCAATGCTGAGAGGATGCTTGGATTGCGGGGATTTGGAGAATTCTAGGAAGTTGTTTGATGAAATCCCTGAAAAGATTGTCTTTTCTTGGACAACAATGGTAAATGCGTATTTGAATTTTGGGAGAGTTGACGTGGCTTAGAGGTTGTTGTGGGAGATGCCAGAAATTGATGTTGCGGCATGAAATTCAATGATTAATGGGTATTGCCTTTGAGAAATGCGATTTCTTGGACTTCTATGATTGGTGGGCTTGATTAGAATGGAGAAAGTGAAGAGGCTTTCTTTCTTTTTGGGAAGATGATGGGTTTGAAAGCGGAGCCTAATTCAAGTATATTTGCTTGTGCATTGACTGCTCGTGCAAATGCCGCTGATTTTTTGCTTGGGTGTTCAAGTTCATGGTTGCGCTGTTAAGATAGGGTATTGTTTAAGTGAATTTATATCAGCTTCGCTTGTAACATTTTACTCAAACTGTAAGCAAGTAGACAGCGCAAGTAAGGTTTTCAGTGAGGTGGTTCCTAGAAATGAGGTAATATGGACAGCTCTTGTGAAAGGATATGACACAAATGGTGAACATGAAGATGCATTGAGGGTTTTCGGTGACATGATTAAGGTGGGTGTTTTTCCTAGTCAATTTACATTTGCTAGTGCTTTGAGTTCATGTTGTGGGTTTGAGAAAAGCGATTCATTTGGTAGCTATTAAGCTAGGCTTGGAAACTGATGCATTTGTAGGTAATTCTCTTATAGTTGTGCCATATCTGTTTTGTGAATAATGCCATATCTGTTTTTAGAAAGTTGAGGAAAAGAATGTTGTCTCATGGAATTCGATTATTGTTGGGTGTGCAAAGCATGGTTATGGTAAGTGGGCACTGATTTTCTTTAACCAAATGGTATGTGCTTGGGGAAAATCCAGATGTAGATTACTCACTGCCTGTAGCCATTGTGGTATGTTACAGAAAGGGGAGGTGTTTTTTCAAGTATATCATACGAAACAAAAACATTTCCCTGAAGCAACAGCATTATGCTTGTATGGTGGACATTCTCGGAAGCTGTAAGCGGTTAGGAGAAGCAGAGAAGTTGATAGGAATATCCCCATGGAAGCAAATGTAATGGTATGGCTAGCTTTGCTCAGCGCTTGTAGTTCGCATTCTAATGTTGAAGTTGCAGAAAGAGTTGCAGAAAGCATTTTTAATCTAGACCCACATTGTAGTGAAGCTTACATGTTCTGTCCAACTTATATGCTTCTTTTGGTAAATGGTCTGATGTCTCCAGAACGAGAATGAAGATGAAGCAGCAAGGAGTCGCATAACAACCAGGCTTTCGGAGGCCAACTGTGCAAGCATAAAAGAGAAAAACATCGCAAAATGCAATGCGATTCTGTCAGCAAAACAAAAGACATACAGGGATGCACTACATACTTTTGAGAACATGTTAGCTTTGATGATGAAAGTGAAGAATCCAAATAAAAGTGATCCAACTTCATGTCATGGGCCAACAGATCAATGAAGAAGTTCTTTGTTACTTGAAAGTACGAATTATCAGCATGCAAAATTTTACTGTTTTCTTCAGGTTTTGTTCTATGGCTACACAGATAGCTGATGTGATAACTTTTCATCCAGAACTCAATGGCTTTGCTGCCATGGTTGAGGAAGAAGAGACAACATAAATTGCAAGTAAGAAAATGATGCAATGTGCTATTATCTGTGTCTCCATACCTTCATGTTTTTATATGGTTAGCTCATACTATCATCAACTTAGTTAAGAAGGAATCAGACCACTTTTTTCTAGATTTTCTTTTTTCTTATCTTTCCTTTTTGTAAACTTTAAGGATGAAGTGAGATCCTCTTTTTCCTAATTTTTTTGTTCTCAGTCTCAAATTGTTCATTTCTGTGTTTTAGTTTTCAATTGCTAATTCCTTCTTATTCCATTTTCAGAAGCAATGAATATGCAGATGCTAAAGTAATGCTGTGGCTGCAAGGAAGATGCACTTACACTGTTCAAATTGTGTACTAAAGGTACCAACATGGATTGTGATTGAGTAGGAAGGAACTTTGCCAATTTATGAGAAAAATCGTATTAGGAGAGTCATCCCTTTGAGACCCACCGGTGCTTGAGCGAGATTAGTCTCTTATTTAAATTACAAAAACTACTCGGATTAGCGAAATTCATTCTAACTGTTTTTGTAATGCGACTCTACAAGATGGCTCTTCTTCTGTTTTTTTTCATGCCACTGCCAATAGCCAAATCAAACATATGCTAGCTTAGTTAGAGTTAATTAGTTCATCACTTCCTTGATTATAAGATAACCTCACAATGAATGCGTGGTTGTTGTTAACTCTTCCTTGGAGCAAGCAGTTTATTTCAAGGTCCAGCCTAATGTTAGTTCTTGCAAAAGTAGCGGTTGAGTTTCGAATTCAGGTCTCATAATTTGCAGTTTTTATCGTGTTAAAAAATAAATAAATTAGGAGAAAAAAAAAGTCCAAGAGAAGAAATGGATTTTAATTTCGTTCCTGGAAACAAAAAGAAAAACGAAAAAGATGGATGATATGGGTTTTTCTACACGGCCTGGAATGAGATAGATAGATCAACTGATGGTGGGTTGCAGGCTCGTTGGGCTTTTCTTGATGAGCTGAAAATGAAACTTTTTTGTCAATTAGGATTTCAAACAAAAGAGAGTAGTGAAATATTATTCATACTCAATTATGAACCAAATGACAACACACTTGTACATGACTTTCCATTGGCCGGGATTGGAAACAAAAAATCTCACAATTTTAGAAATTCCTTTCAGTCATAAATAATAAAGTAAATTCACAATTTTTAAAAATTCGGATTTGTAATTTTTTTTAATGGGCGTATTTGAGATCAAAGCTAAATTTAAATTCCTGCTAATATTTTACCACCAGCATATAACTATTGAGTTATATATCTATCGGTTAAAATTGAATTATATGTTATATACATGTAGCTCATTAAGAGAGAAAGAACTACGCTACTTTTTACAATTGAAAAAATAAAAAAATTGGATCAAAATATTCGTGGGAGATCAAAATAACATTCTTTTTTTCCAACTGTAAAACATCAAGTATAATCAAAATAATAAACTACTATATTTTTTTACACAATTTTACTTATTTATTTGGTTAAATTTTTATTTTTAAATTTATTTTTTAAGTCAACATGTTTTATACTGTTTTTTTAAATGTTAAACATGGTATAACTATTTTTAGAAAATAATGACTAATGTTGACTGAGTGATGAATTTAGTGGCTTATTTGGCACAATTATAAATACAGTCTATTATCCAGATATATGATACAAAATATAGGATGAATTTTACCTCTTTTTTTAAAATAAAAAAAAAAACTACATTCTCTTCGCCAATTGGACATTTTTTAATTAGTGCTTTATGGCATTAATTCGTTGTGATCCATAATTAAGCCAATTAAAGTTGTGCAAATATGGACCAAACCGAAATTATCGTAATATCGTACCGAAATTTACTCTGTTCGGTTAGTATTTTTTTTTCATTTTTTACTGTACGACGTACAAAATTACTGACCGAACTATATTCAGTACGGTACGGTATTACCGTACCTACCGTTTTATATATAAAATATCATAAGAGTATAAGAAAGTTTGTAATAAATATCCCTTCGAAATAAAATAACTACTATTTACTCCCGGTCCTAATTAATTAGAAACCCAAATTTCCTATTTTTTCACTCATGTCATCTCCCATTCTCCCTCCCTATTTTTCACCAAACCAAAATTCCCTCCATCCTTTAATTCCAAAACCCGCGAACCTAATTCCAAAACTACAATTTCATTACCATTTTATATATGTTGTATCATACATACGCATAATCTATATTTGGATTTGTCTAGTGGAAAGTATCATGTAAATTTAATTTTACTTGTTTAATATTTATTAAACTAATGTTTGTATATAATTTAATATTACCGTAATACTGTATCGAAATTATTTCGATAATATGATAACGATACCGATCAATAAAAACTATGATACGATATCTAATTTTTTTAGTTTAGTATATTAAATACCGAAAAATTATGGTACCGACCGACCGTGAATAATTATTGATTCGTAGATGTGTCCGAGGGCATTACAATTCATAAATCAATCTCCACCACCGCCTAACTAAATTCATCCAAATGGGTCGCCACAGCAAGTTTTGCTAAGCCCGCATTACTTATAAAAAGGTTAATCTTATTTTTTAAATTAAACAATATAAAAAATCCAACGATTATTGTGTCTTTTTTTCTTTTTTTATTTTTATTTTAAAATTGATTATATTATTAATTATTATTATAATATCAGAAATCGAGCCAATAACCAATGTCATAAACTACAGTCTTATATGCACTATCGTTGTATCTTCTCTTAATATAATGACAATAAATTAATTATAATTATAATTATAATTTAGGTACTAAGCATGTTAAATCCCCGTCACATCTTGCATTTTGCTTCTTCTTTTCTCCGCTTTATTTTATTTTCAACAACGGAATCCATCTATAATCCACAACAGGCTGTTTTGGGGTGTATTCCTGTTTGTGTTATCGAACCCTATGCTTCTTTTGCGATTAAATGAATGTGTTTGCCTTCTATTTTTCATTCAAACAAATAATTACTTTTTGTACATATTTTAATATTTATTTTTATAATATTAATTAATTTAAAAAGACAAACAAATATATCTTCCTAGCAACATCTTTTGCTAATGAGCGGCATCATAGCCTATTAACTTCTTCTTTTTATAAAGAAATTGACTATTCTTTATAATATGAAGAACTAATATTTGTTATTTCTAAACCAAAGACTTTATGACTTAACATTGAATGTGCATGGTTGAGGCTAACACACTTGATCATTACTATTTTAAGTTTCAAGTTCGAGTATGAAAAATGATTATAATTATTATATTGAGAGCAAACATCCTTCCATTTTCATTGATAATCGAATATGATTAGCCTCAATGTACAAAAAAACTAAAAAGAACACCTAAAGATACCGAAAAAGAAACAGTTAAGGTTATATACCTTATACAATATTGCATCATGGGATTCTATATGTATATTGTCTTGTTAATTATACTTTACATTTTGCCTACTACAATCTCTTATTGTTAATTAAGTATTCCATCACACACACACACACCATCTATTATTGCCAAGCTCAACCCAATAATTCATTTCTCCATTTGTGCAATGTGCCTATCATGCCTCTCTCCCTCTTTAATTTGTACCACAATTAATATAGTACAAATTAAATGCATATGGATTCTAGCTAGCCCCTCATTTAGGCTTCTAATTCTAGCTTCTTAGTCATAATTACATTGTCCTTAAATAATACACATACAATTATAAACATGGTAAAAAAAAAACTTTATGTTAATTAATTATCTTTTTTCTCAAAAATAAATCTACATTTCTACCCTCATTTATCACCACACTTAATTGACCCGACCCATCATGTGAGGGTGACCTTTGGTGATCAATTTAGCTCACCGACTATCTTATTTCTAAGTGACTTTCCTCTAGTTTTCATGTTTATAAAAAAAATATTATTATTATTAATGGCCAGAAGAGAGCTACAATATTCCTTTTGTTTTTGTACCCCTTTATAAAGGACTTGTTGATTTTGTCCAAGAAAGAAAAAAGGCATCTTATAGTGAAATATAGTAATTAAATAGCCTAGCCAAAGCAGCATTATTAGATTAACGCATGCATGCTTAATTCGAGTTCCATTATTTTTGTTGGGACAACTTTGAGGCATTATGTTGGCTGGGTTTTGAGTTACGTGCAAAATATATACTCTAATGATTCGGATTGTGTATCAAGTTAACAAATTCTTTTCAGAAGTTAAATAGAGGGTAAAAACTGAGAAAAAATTGCAATTATAGGGTGTGACAGGCACCCACAACATCATGAAGAAGCCGAAAATCAAGTCCAACCTAGTTGATATTAAAAATGAAAAATATGATTGATAATACATAACATTATCACAAGGGCATAACGGACATTGTACCTTCACAAAGTACCGTTGACCAGTCAAAACGGCGTATGACCGATGGACCAGTCAAAACTGCATCACGACCGATTGACCAGGACAACGGAAATAAGTGGCAAAAGGACAAGTCTGGCCCGTTGTCACCAAACAGCACAAAGCCGATCCATTCACCAAGCCATGAGGAAACGGATCGGCACCGCTTCATACGTTGACCAAGTCAACAACCTCCAAACGACATCAGGCCGATTTGGAGGAACGGCACCTTGCCGATTCAACACAACGGCATCATATCGATTGGGCACAGATATTAAGCTCCACTCACTGGTATAATTTATATAATACTCAGTAGTCAGTACACACTTAGTCAAAGTTGGCGTGGGGGACAACCTTTTCTGCTCCCATCAAGTCATCATTTAATAGCTAGACAAGGGGAATATTTTATTCCCCCAAAGGCATTAGCTCCACGTTACAATTATCAATTCCTACTTTCAGACCACCTTTGAGAAAAAAAGGGGAAAGATGTCAGAAGATCTAACCACTCTAGCCCTACATAAGGACTAGAGGGGAGTATATGAGCAAGAGGTTCTTCGGCTCCTAAAAAACACACACTTTCTCTACACTGAATAAAAATACTGACTTTGGCATCCGGCGCTTTGCAGGTCGCTCACGGAGCTCCAACCACCACATTCCGGAGTGCCATTTGGCGGAAAAGCCCTCACCCCGTTCCACGGAATATCATTTGGTGCTTTCATTGAGAGCTTTTGAAATTTTGAGTGAGCATCCTTGAAATTCAAAGCTCATTTTTCTTTATATTTTTGGGGTTTTATTTCCAAAAATGGCATCCGATCAATGGAATCAATTTACCAATGGTGCTGCTGGTCACCGTAACCCTTCACCAACACAAACTTCATCTTCTCGAGCGGAAATAAGTGCTACTGCTCGTCGACACGATTTTCCAGAAATTTCAAAAGTTATACTTCCAGGTGTCCCTCACTCAGATCTACCTGCTACAATCATTCCACCTGCAGTCATGCACAAGTTTGCGGTCTTGCATCATAGGATGGACGTGATGATGGCAACGTTCATGAAAAGAGTTCATACGCCCACCAACCAACAATTTATTCCTCAACAAATCCACCCTCACCCACCAGTAATCTCCTCGTTTGCGCCTCCACCACCGGCGTTTCCACAAGTTGGGTCAGTTCATCAGACCAGAAAGAGGAGACGAGAGAGATCGGTGACCCAGCATCACCCAGAGACAGATCGCTCAAAAAGTGGACGAAATCTGTCCAGAAAATCTGTTTCTCGACCAGATCGGGAAGAGCAAGATGATGATCCAAAGAATCCGTTGACCTTTCGAATTCGGAAACATCAAGTGAGCTGGCATGTTAAGCTACCATCTGATCATTATCATGGGATCACAGATCCAATTGTCCATGTGAGCTTAGTAAAGAAACATGTTAAGTTTTTTACTAGAAATGATGAGGCTTTATGCCAAATATTTGTGATGACCCTTAAAGGGATAGCCAACACTTGGTTTGAGAAGCTACCAGCTGGATCTATTGACTGTTTTGAGCAATTAGTAAAGGCGTTCACAAGCCGATTCAGTCCTTGTATTCCGGTAGAAAAATCTCCAGCAATTTTATTTGATATGGCAAGAAAGTCAGGAGAATCATTAACTGCATATGTGGCAAGATTCAACTTGGAATTGACCATTCTTCCTGAGGTGGCTCCTGTCTTGGCTGCGGAAGCTTTAAAAAGAAATTGTAAATATCGGGAGTTAGAAAATGCTTTGATTGCAAGCACTCCTAAAACCTTTGATATCTTGCGGATTGAGGTTGAAAAGTATGCCAGAATGGAAGAAGCAGATTATCAACGGAAGAAATGGGAGGAGCCCGATCTCTAGAAGAAAGGGTCTGCCCCGCAAAAACAGACAGAAGAAACAAACGGCAGGAAGCCGATATGCAGATCGGTCGACCAATTTCTCTGCCATGTCGTTGTCTAAACTAGGTAAAGAAACGACAATATCTTCAAAACGGCCTAGTGCCGAATGATCGCAAAGCAAGATCAAAACGGAGTGCAAACCTCAAACGGTTTTCTCAAAACGGCATTTAGCCGAATCGCCAAAGCAGAGATAAGTTCAATTGATGATTGTTCTATCTTTGTTAATTTTTCTGGAATATTATGTATAACAGGAATTATCAAATATTTCAAAACGATGAAAAATATATATTCGCCAGTATTGTTTCTCCTATGATTGCAGATCTTGAGAAAACAAAAATCAAATCAACCGTGGACGTAAGTCATTTTAGACTGAACCGCGTTATCAAAATCAAAGATTCAAACCTATCTGTGTCTTAGTAAACCAGATAGAAGTACCTGTGTCTTAGTAAACCAGATAGAAGTACCTGTGTCTTAGTAAACCAGGTATAAAAAGATTCAAACCTATCTGTGTCTTAGTAAACCAAATAGAAGTACATGTGTCTTAGTAAACCAGGTAGAAAAAGATTCAAACCTATCTGTGTCTTAGTAAACCAGATAGTGAAAAATGCAACTATAGTCAAAAACGGCTTAGTACCGAATGCTCAAAACGGCTTAGTGCCGAATGATCAAAACGACCACATCAACGGTCTTATCAAACGGCAAATGGCCGAACCGCCAAAAACACAGATAAGTTCAAAGTTACAATTGTTGTATCTTTGTTAATTTTTTCTGGAGTAATATATATATATGCATAACAGAAATGTTTAAGCACTTGCAATAGCTAAAAAGTGCAAAATTATATTCCGAATAATATTTGTTCATTACAAAATGTGCCAATTGGCAAATGATCAATCGGCATTTGACAAGTGGCAGGTCTGATCTGGAGAAGACAGACGCCTGTCAGTAAAACTGTGGAGCATTAAATGGGGAGACAGCGCATGCGTTTCTCCCAGGCTTTGAATTTAAAAATTCAAACCTTTTCAGAAAACGAAGAGACGTTTTCTCCTCAAAAGGCTCGAGCAATCACAATCACTTTACTGGGGATGTGCCACGTCAAATGGTATGCATTTAAATGCATTAACCTTTTTTATTGCTATTTATTTGCAGGACTGAGAAAAAACTCTACAAACTGCACCGAATTAAAGTAAACCAAACGGCAGCACGCCGATTGTCAAGCATCAAGCAAGAAACGGCAAGCCCTTGGTAAACACTCGGGCTCGTTTGTTGTTGGGCCTCTGATAATACATAAAATTATCACAAGGGCATAACGGACATTGTACCTTCACAAAGTACCGTTGACCAGTCAAAACGGCGTATGACCGATGGACCAGTCAAAACGGCATCACGACCGATTGACCAGGACAACGGGAATAAGTGGCAAAAGGACAAATCTGGCCCGTTGTCACCAAACGGCACAAAGCCGATCCATTCACCAAGCCATGAGGAAACGGATTGGCACCGCTTCATACGTTGACCAAGTCAACAACCTCCAAACGGCATCAGGCCGATTTGGAGGAACGACACCTTGCCGATTCAACACAACGGCATCATATCGATTGGGCACAAATATTAAGCTTCACTCACTGGTATAATTTATATAATACTCAGTAGTCAGTACACACTTAGTCAAAGTTGGCGTGGGGGACAACCTTTTCTGCTCCCATCAAGTCATCATTTAATAGCTAGACAAGGGGAATATTTTATTCCCCCAAAGGCATTAGCTCCACGTTACAATTATCAATTCCTACTTTCAGACCACCTTTGAGAAAAAAGGGGGAAAGATGTCAGAAGATCTAACCACTCTAGCCCTACATAAAGACTAGAGGGGAGTATATGAGCAAGAGGTTCTTCGGCTCCTAAAAAACACACACTTTCTCTACACTGAATAAAAATACTGACTTTGGCATTGGAGCTTCTACGCCGGAGTTGAACTCCGGCGCTTTGCAGGGCGCTCACGGAGCTCCAACCACCACATTCCGGCGTGCCATTTGACGGAAAAGCCCTCACCCCGTTCCACGGATTATCAATGATCAAATGCATAAGCAACAAGAATCAATCCCAAAATTTACTTCCGATGCACAAGAGAAACTACGAATTAAGAGCACAAGTCCAAATCTTTTTAATTATGAGTGAGCAAAGTTACAAACCTACCATTTTTCTTTTATCAAGATCATTCGATATCTAGTTATACATTTGAGTGATGACTACTCTGAATTTAAATCGGGTAAAATTTAAAAGATGACAAAACTCTTCCTCGTAAATTTTAATATAAATGTATATTTATAACTTGAACTTAAAAATTCTAGTTAAACTAAGACATTCCCCTGACTGATATACGTACTTGCATACTCACCATTAATTAATTTTAATATAAACTTGTCAAAACAAGACTCGAATGGAGGACACTGTTTCCAACTTAAAACAAAGGAATAAGATTTGATGACATAAGTAAGTGTATCAATTCTTTTCTCTAGTAAATGATAAGTAAAAATCTTGTGGTTTTTTAAATTGTTAAATTTGATGCAAAGTTAATAAGTATGTATTTTATTAGTTTTCTTGTTAATGATAAAAGTATCATTAAAAAGTCGAACACAAGATCTAATCTCACCTCTGATATAAAAAAAAAGAAAAAACATCACAAAGCCTAATATACTCTTATAGGCATGGGCATGATGAAGAGAATTAGAGGTTTTCCAAAGAGCACATGATTAAGGCATGATGAAGAGAATTAGAGGTTTTCTTATTGCTAGAGAGTGGCAACGTGGTGGCAGATACGATGGCCAATTTGGCTTATGAGATGGCGAATTACTGAATCACTATGCTCGGTTCTCGGATGCCTCTGCATTTACTTGTTTTCATCTCTTGGAAGATATTTCAGACGTGATTCAATGGAGACGCGTTTTTTTATTAGTGTATTATTTATTTTTCTCTTCATATAAAAGAAGAAAAAGAAAAAGAAAAAGAAAAAGAAAGATTGAATGTGATTACCAATATGAATTTTTATTTTATCTTGATATTTTAGTATTCTAAATTTCTAAATCTATCAGCTCTACTATCTGTAAAGCATTTAGGAGTTGCACTGGCCACTCTGTGTACAGACAGTTACACACATGCAACTATGGAATAGCTAGCATTAATTCTAAGATTTCCTCTCTTGCAGGGCTGCTTCCTCATCAACATGCAACATCACTCATTACCCTTGCACAGAATGGAATTCATACAGCTGTGATGTTTTTCTTTTCTTTTCTTTTAAGTTTTTGTTTCCTGTAAAAATAAATAAATAAATCAAGAACCCTAATTAGCAGCTACCTAGTATGAGTACAAACCCATGAGAATTCTACCAATCTATATATGTACATGTACTAATCATTCAAATTCAAATTCATGCCTATGCATTTATAATTTCCATATTTTGCCAAGCTAAAAACTGAATGGTATGAACATTCTGACATTTAGTGTCCATGAATGGAATATAGCTGTGCTACAATAACACAATTAATTATTTGCCAAAATAAATAATAAAACACAAATAATTGTTGCATCTATGTTTTTTTTTTTAAAATAGAAAAGAAAGAAGAATCATGCATACGAAGCTATAACACAACTAGTTAGTGCATATTTTTTTTACGAGATAAATTCTAGGTTTAATCCATAACAGAATGACGAACGAGATTTATAAACTTTAAACTTCTCTTGTAAAATTACAATATTGTTAATTATTAAAAGAAGAACCTTGTATGTTCTTGACTTACTAATTATGGATCATAACCCTTCATTTTTTGTTGGGATTTGCATGAAAGAAAAATAATATTTGAAAATTTATTATTTGATCAAATAATAAGTTTTCAAATATTATTATTCTTCTTGATGATCTTTTTTTCTTTTTTTCTTTTCTAGTACTTTTTTAGTATCTTTTGGTTTTTTTTTTTAGTAAAAGAGTAATATTTTCTTAGTATTAACTATATTATTGGACAATAAGAGATGATAAATTTTATGATATAGTCTTTATTTTTTTTTTCAATTCGAACTAAATGCTTAAATTAAGAGTGGATCGACAAGTATGTTATGAAGAGAGATGAATATTGCTATATATTTAATTTTTTTTATTAATTTAAACTATTGAAATTTTAATTTTATCTATCGAATTGACTCGTTAAAACATACGTGACACATCAATAAGAATTTACAATCTATATATATACAAAAAAATCAACGAATTTGAAAAAGAAGAAGAAGAACGAACATGTCTAATAAAAAAAAATGGTCCCAAAGATGCACTTCCATTGTTGGCAAATGTAGCCTTCAATTTCGTGAGTTTAAGGGTAGTGGGCTGGACAGCATGTATATAATAACTCAATATTTATTTGTGGGGGAGGAAAGAGGGAAGGACAGTAGTAAGGTATGTACCCTCTCCTTCACTTCAGATGTTTAGCTCATTAGCTGTACGTACTGGTACTACCCTCTACTAGGGCTCTTACCCTTCGTTTGTAATTTTCAATGGGCTTCTGTGCTACACACCCACCAACAGCCCAACACATAAACGAAAGTCAAAAGTCCAAACTAGTATTCTAAACACTATTATTATTATTATTATCTTATTTTTGTATTATTATTTTATTTGCCGAGACCATCTGCTATTTCGGTTACTATATTGATTATCGATTTTTTTGAATTTGAGTCGAATAGGACTTGAAGAGTTGTAAAGCTCACCCCTCATAAGTTTTAACATAGTTACATATTCAGAATTCGAACCTAAAATATCTAATTAAATACGAACAACTTTCTTTTTTTTGAAAAGGGAACTGGAATTGATTAATTAATATCAGCAAATACAAAAAGGCGCGATCGCCTTGAGGCATTCCCCTACCCAAATATTTCCTAAACCAGAAATCAAAGCAAGTTGTCATAGCTCATGAGCCGGGACATTCAAAGTTCGTTTAGTGTGCTGAAACGAACAACTAGTGAAGGATGACGTGAGCCTCTGAACCTCCTCCAAAACCTGTGTAGTTCAGGGGGAGGTTCCTAGTAGTCAAGGCTAAGATATTCGTTAAACAGTTCGATTCGACAATAATCTAATCACACCCCCATTATCGGGCCTGTATTAGGGCATCTCTTAGCGTCATGGCCTCTGCTGTTTGCGCCTCAGTCCTATGCGGATGGAACATGGTCCACGAGAAAACCATTCCACCATTAGCATCCCGCGCGAGAAAGCCCAAGTCAGTCCTTGTAGTCTCAACTGCTGCATCTGTGTTGACCTTTACCACCCCTCTCGGTGGAGGCTGCAATTTTGGGGCTATAGGGTGTCCCATAGGAGCAGGGGGCAACTGTTTCGGCATCCTGACCTTTTTTAAAAACTGACAACAACTTCCCACCCTTGATGATCACCTCCTGGGTCGACTCCTCGACTTGACGAAAGATCCTGCTGTTTCGCGACGTCCATAGAGACCATAGGATAGAGATTAGTTGCTCAATGTGCGATTCATCCAGAGACGCCCTAGTCGCGACTAGCCACTCCACCCAGTCATCGCCTTGAAGCGATGAGACCCTATCCCAGAAGTCAAACTTTGCCCACCCCCCCTTGCAAAAGGACATGACAGCAGCAAATGTGATGTCGACTCGGCCTCCACATTACAGCAGGGGCACACCAGGTCAACCATCATTCCTCTCCGCTGATAGAGCATTTTATGTCCATAATTCTTCCCTCTTTTATGTGCCTTTTTAGATCATAATGCTACTTATGTTACTGTGTTTATTCACTTTTGGCAGATCTGGGCAAATTAAGAGGAAAATACGAAAATGAACATTTTCTATCACTTTCTGGATGCATTAGAGCAGCTAGGCCGAGCAGCTGGACGTTCGCGGAAAGCAGCAGTGTCCTAGCGAGAAAAGGAAACCAGCGCAATAAATAAAAAATATCGAATCTGCTCGATTAATGCGCCAGAAGTCCCAATCGCAGTAGAAGTCCTTTGGGGAGTTGAATTCAAATTAGATTAGGAGTTTAATTTGTAATAAGCATATAAATACTTTAGTAATTAGGTTTTTAGGGGCTTCTTCGATTTTATTCTCTCCCGCTGACTCTTAGCGCCACCACTGCCTTCGGCAATCTTTTCTTTTTAATAAACCGGAGCAGTTGCTCCGGCCGGTAATCCATAAGAATTCTTCTTCATTTTTTCTTCTAATTTACTTATGCAATTTATTTACCTGATTGTTTTTATTTTTAATATGTGTGGCTAAAACCTCTTGTTCTTGGTGAGAGTCAGTTGAAGGTTGCAAGGGAAGCCGTGAGGTCAGATTGTACTTCATAAATCCTGTGTTGGTATCCTCTTGTTCAATAATTAATTGTCAAATTACCTAGGGTAAGTAGTAGCTTGATCACCTATTAATTGAACTAGATTAATTATAATCGTCCCTGTTGTTATACCTAACGCGAAGCTGCAGGGTAGAGCAGATAACCATACTGGTCCTGACTGGAAACCTGGTATCCCCCAGTTGGATTGGACAAGTCGTTAGGGCAGAGCCTCAAGCGTACCGAGTGTCTCGCCCTAGACGCATCTTACCTCCTCTTCATGGGCATCTGAGTGTTGCCTCCATAAGCGTACCTTGGAGGACGGCGGACTGTCAAGGTTAACCCATAAGCGTACCTTGGGATAACTTCTATTACGAAGGTAAGTAGGGGACCTAAGCGTACTTGGTCCCTATAGTGCGTCTATTAGCTCGGGGCAGACGATGTTTGCGCCAATGACCGGCTGACCACAATTGCAACTGGATTCGTACTCTTACTGAGAACTCTCGTCTCTTCTGATTCCTTAGTACTTCTATCACTCTTTGTTATTAGTTGTTATTTATTTTCGTAGTCAATAATTAGATTAATCAAACAACCATTCAAAACCCCCCTTCGGTTACTTGTTGCTTGGATTATTTAGTTTGCCAAATTGATTTGAGTATTGGTCCCTTAATCCCTGTGTTCGATCCTGTTACCATTACACACAATTTATTGTGCACATTGATTGTAGGTTTTATTATTATTTTTGTATGTGCTTCGACAACACATCAAATTTTGGCGCCGTTGCCGGGGGTTAACGCAACTGACGCTCTTTTCTTTTTGTATGACCAGGTCTTCCAATGCAAATTTACTACCTTTCGATCCAGAGATCCGGAGAACAAAATGATTAGCCCGCAAACTTGCTAAGCAAAATCAATCTGCAGCTCCTACATCTCATCCATCTGACCCTCCCCCTGAAACTTTGGAACCTCCTGCTCACTTCGATCTGCTCGATCGAGACGTTGAAAATAGCCCAAACCCCGAACATCCTGCTATGGCTGACAACGGTGACGGCGGGGATGGCGAAGCTGTCGTCAATCCCTGTATCTCGGAACTGAATGCTACTGCCGAAACCACTGCTGGGTGCATCGCATGGCCTACTGTTGCCCATGATTGGATTATCAAATCCTCTATCCTCCACTACTTGCCCAAGTTCCATGGCATCCCCAGAGAGAGTGCCCTCCGACATCTTCAGCAGCTCCATACTGTTTGTGAAGCTCTAAAACCCCCAGCGGTAGACATCAATCAAGCTAAGCTTAGAGCCTTCATGTGGTCGCTTGAAGATGACGCCCGCAACTGGTTCTACGATCTGTCCGCCCTGTCCATTACTTGCTGGGCCGATATGTTCAAGGCATTCACTGAAAAATATTATCCTACTTCCATGGCCAATATAACCAAGAAACAGCTAGTCTCTATCACCCAAAAAGAGAATGAGAACATCGGACAGTACTACGAACGGTTCAAAAAGATGCAAACTCTCTGTCCCTCACACAACATTCCTGACCACGCTCTCCTTGGGTACTTTCATGAAGGATTGCGGGGGCGAAGCAAAGAATTGATTGATGCTGCCAGTAACAGTGATATGTTTGCCCTAACCACAGAAAACACAAAAATTCTTCTAGAGCGCATGGCTAAGAATGCTGTGCCATTGGACCAATTAAGCCCTCCCATGCATGACGCTCGATCCGCTTCTATAGAGAACCAACTCTCCACCCTTACTGGAATGATTCAAAACTTCACCAGCGGCCAGCCCGTGCAGATCAAAGCATGTGGCATCTGCAACTTTACTGACCACCCTACGGACGCCTGTCCGCATATTCCAGATGAAGTAGATGTGAACGCCATAGGGAACTATAATGGAGCCCCTAGGAAGCAGGATTCATATACTCAGAACTACCTCAATGGTTGGCGTCATCCGAACTTGAGCTATGGTAACAATAACCAGCAGCAACCTATGCAAAACCAGATGCAGCCACAAAATCCATTCCAGAACCAACAACATCCACCCTTCAACCTCCAGAATTTCAAACCACGGCCCACCTATCCCAACAATCAACAACATCAATATCAAGCTCCGCAGTACCAAGCTCCGCAAGGACCCCCTCCGCCAAACAATGAGGAACCTAGTTTGCGACAGCTAGTTGTCGAATTGAACAAAAAATACGAAACCATGACAAAATTTTGAAACCCTATCCGCAGAGATGAGGGAGCTGAAAAATGGTGGAAGACTGCCACCACAGCCTGAAGCAAATCCTAAGCACGGAGCCTGTGCCATTAATCTCCGAAGTGGCACACAGTTACCTGACCGCCAGCCGCTTGCCCAAGAAGTTGAGCACCTTGATCCCACGCCCGTGGTTGAAGAAGTTGAGGTTAGAGCAGAGAAGGAAAAGAAGGTTTACACTTCCAGAAAACCAGGAACACCCATTAATAATGAGGGTTCTGAATTCTCTGATGAATTCATCATCAAAGTCCTTGAGCCTCCCTTCCCACACAGGTTAGTCAAAAGAAAAAAGAAAAAGAAGAAAAAGAAATTTTTGACTTATTCAGTAAGGTTCAAATTAACATTCCACTTATGCAGGCTATTAAGAGCGTTCCACGTTATGCTAAGTTTCTGAAATCCTTATGCACTAACAGAAGTAAATTGGCTAACGTGAACAAAATTAGTGTGGGTGTTAATGTTTCTGCTGTTATTCAAAGAAAAATCCCTCCAAAGTGTGCAAATCCAGGAATGTTTACGATTCCCTGCAAGCTTGGAGGTACTGACATTGGCAAAGCTATGTGTGACTTAGGTGCAGGTATCAACGTCTTGCCCTTGACGATATACGCTCAGCTAGAACTCGGACCACTGAAGCCAACCAGAGTTGTCATCCAGCTGGCAGATCGGTCAATTATCTATCCAGAAGGAATCATTGAGGACGTCCTAGTCCAAGTCGGCAGCCTCCTCTTTTCAGCCGACTTTTATGTGATCAGCATGGAGAACGAGCAAGGAACTAAATCCTCTGACGTTCTACTGGGCTGACCTTTCCTCAAGACTGCACGTGCAAAGATAGACGTCTATGATGCATCGATTACCCTCGAGTTCGATGGACGGATTATCCGATTTAGCATGACTGATGCCATGCGTTTCCCTTCTGAATTTTCTAGTCTCAATTTTATTGATATTGTTGACCCAGATGTTGAGGAAATTGCTGACTTATTTTCTATGGATCCTCTGCAGCTTGCTCTAGCCAATAGTGTCAACTTCGCGGAAATGCAAGATCTGGAATCCAAATTTGTCACCCCTCCAGCTCTGCGAGAGATCGTTTCTGTTTTGGAAACCACCCCTCATTCTCCATTTAATATGGTGGTAAAGCCTCTGCCCTCTGAATACACTAAACTCCCTCCTTCCATTGTGCAGGCCCCAAACCTGGAACTCAAAGTCTTGCCCGAGCACTTGAAGTATGCTTACCTCGGTGCCAATGAATCTTTGCCCGTCATCATCTCGAGCAAACTAGATACCGAAGAAGAAACATATCTAGTTGCCCTACTGAAGGAATTCAAGAGAGCTATTGGATGGACGATTTCGGATATCAAGGGACTATCTCCCACCCTGTGTACTCATCGGATACACCTAGACGATGATAGCAAGTCAGTTCGCCAGCCACAACGCCGTCTTAACCCACCTATGATGGAGGTCGTTAAGAAAGAAATATTGAAACTCCTCGACGCTGGTGTGATCTACCCTATCTCGGACAGTACTTGGGTCAGCCCAGTTCAAGTTGTCCCGAAGAAGACTGGTATCACAATCACCACGGGACAGAACGACGAACATATTCCCACACGCATACAGAATGGGTGGCGCGTTTGCATCGATTACCATCGATTAAACGCTGCCACGAGGAAGGATCACTTCCCCTTGCCATTTATTGACCAGATGCTAGAACGCCTGGCTGGGAAAACACATTACTGCTGCCTCGATGGATATTCAGGATTTCATCAGATACCGGTTGCCCTAGACGATCAAGACAAAACCACCTTCACCTGTCCCTTCGGTACATTCGCTTACAGAAGGATGCCCTTTGGTCTTTGCAACGCACCTGCTACATTCCAGCGTTGTATGGTCAGTATCTTCTTCGAGCTCGTTGAAAAAGGAATCGAGGTATTTATGGATGATTTCACAGTTTACAGTAATTCTTTTCCCGAATGTTTACTCACCTTGCGAAAAGTTTTACAAAGATGTGTTGAAACTAACCTCGTTCTCAATTATGAGAAGTGTCACTTTATGGTAGACCAGGGACCGATTTTGGGACACATCGTTTCTCGCAAGGGAATCGAAGTGGATAAAGCGAAAATCGAGGTAATAGAGTCTTTACCATACCCCACTTGTGTACGTGAGGTACGTTCGTTTCTGGGCCATGCAGGTTTCTACAGGAGATTTATCAAATACTTTTCCAAGATCACCCAGCCGATGTGCCAACTGCTTGGCCAAGACGTTGAATTCATCTTCGACGATAGCTGTAAAGCCGCGTTTGACCTCCTCAAGCAGAAATTGATCTCAGCCCCCATTATCCGCGCACCAAACTGGACGCTCCCGTTCGAAATCATGTGCGACGCAAGTAATAATGCCTTGGGAGCTGTGTTGGGACAGAAGAAAGACCGAGAGGTTTATGTCATCCACTATGCCTCGAAACTCATGGATGTTGCACAACGAAACTATACCACTACAGAAAAGGAACTCCTCGTCGTGGTCTTTGCATTAGATAAATTCCGTTAGTACCTTTTAGGAACACAAGTGACTGTCTTTTCAGACCATGCCGCGCTCCGCTGCCTATTGACCAAGCTGGATGCAAAACCTCGCCTTATCCGGTGGATACTTCTACTTCAGGAGTTTAACTTAGAAATCAAGGACAAGAGAGGCACTGAGAACTCTGTAGCTGATCATCTGAGTCGCCTGCCTACCCAGGCGGATGATTCACTTATTCCTATTCGTGACACTTTCCCTGATGAACAGCTTTGTCTTGCCCAAGCCATTGACTACCCTTGGTTTACTGATATCGCTAATTTCTGTGCCACAGGTCACCTTCCAGCGGATTCATCCCCTTCGGAGCAGAAGCGTATCAGGAGACAAGCCAGGTCTTACATATGGGACAGCCCGTACCTTTGGAAGTTTTGTTTGGATCAAGTTATTCGACGATGTGTCACCACCGATGAGATCCCTTCCATCCCCAGGTTCTGTCACTCTTCGACAGAAGGAGGCCACTTTGCAGCTAAGAAGACAGCCATGAAGGTTCTGGAAGTAGGACTCTACTGGCCTTCACTCTTCAAAGACAGCTACATGTTCTGCGCAGCTTGCCCGCGCTGTCAGAGTACAGGTAACATTGGTGCCCGAAACCAAATGCCACTCACAGGTATTCTCGCTTGTGAAAATTTTGATATTTGGGGAATTGATTTTATGGGTCCCTTCCCCAATTCATATGGAAACGTGTATATCCTCTTAGCGGTTGATTACGTTTCTAAATGGGTTGAGGCCAAGGCGACCAAGACTGATGATTCCAAAGTGGTTGCAACTTTTCTTCGTTCTCGTATTTTTAGCAAGTTTGGAGCTCCGAGAGCCCTCATTAGTGACCGCGGAACCCATTTCTGCAATCGAGTTATCAGCAGCTTGCTCCAGCAGTATGGAGTCACACATCGTGTCTCTACAGCTTACCACCCGCAGACAAACGGTCAAGCTGAGGTATCTAATCGAGAGATTAAGGCAATTTTAGAGAAGATGGTCAGCCAATCCCGCAAGGACTGGAGTTTGAAGCTTGACGACGCTCTTTGGGCTTATCGAACAACGTTCAAGACTCCTATCGGAATGACCCCCTACCGGCTTGTCTTTGGCAAACCTTGCCACTTACCCGTGGAAATCGAGCATAAAGCCTTTTGGGCTATTCGAAGAGCCAACTTCAACCTCGACGAGGCTGGACAACATCGCAAACTATAAATTCAGGAGTTAGAAGAGCTTCGTGATGATGCCTACGAGAATGCTCTCATCTACAAGGGCAAGACGAAGGCTTACCATGACAAAGTCCTATCTCATAAGTCTTTCGAGGTCGGACAGAAGGTCCTGCTCTATAACTCCCATCTGAGATTGTTTTCAGGAAAGTTGAAGTCCAAATGGACGGGCCCTGATATTGTCACGGCCATTCATGACCTCGGCGCCGTTGAAATTCGAAGTTTGGACACTGGAGTCACGTTCAAGGTCAATGGACATCGTCTCAAGACATTCTATGAGGGGTTCAAGCCATTCGTCACTGAGGAGATGAATGTTGCTGAACCACCTGACCAACTCTGATTCGGGTTATCAGCGTCTAGGCCGAGACGATAACCACGACGCTCTGTAGGAGGCAGCCCACATTTCTTACTTCCTTCCTATTTTATTTTATTTCATTCTCATTTTCTTTCTTTTAATTTTATTTTCTTTCCCTTTTTATTTCCACCCCGTGATTTTCTCCATCCCGAATCCCCTCCCATTTTATTCTGATTTATATTTTTTATTTCCTCTTTTTATTTCCTTATTTTCCCCTTTTACCTTTAGGTAATTTCCTTTTTGAATTGTAAACCTTTGATTTGGATGGTGACAGGAGTGTGGCAGTTGGAGACTTTCAGTTGGGATTTGATGGACCCCAATCACCAGCCGCCACATCCGCACGTGAGCAACGGCTAGCAGCTGGCAGCCATAATGGGAGACTTTTTTCTTCCCTTTTCCTCTTCACTTTCCACTTTTCTTTCATCTTCTCCCGTGCTCCCAACCTCTCCTACTCTCACACAAACTCTCCATCTTCTCCCATGGCTAGATCTAAGAAATCCGCAGCCCGCACTAGTGCTACCCCAACCCAACAGCCGCAGGACACTCCGTCCACTGTTGCCACTACCACTTCTCCTTCCACCATCATCCCTGCCACCACTGGTACTCCGCCAGCGGCCTCCTCAAAACCCAAAACACGTTCCACCCCTCTGTCCTCGTCTAAGCAGCAGCAGCCGACGGCCACCGTCGCTGCTACTACCCCAGTTGCACCAAAAACCACCACCACTGTCTCTCCTGCCAAAAAGACACCACCCACCCCAAAGGTCGTTAAAACCCCAACGGCCAGATCACTCATCACCTCACCTCCGAAACAAACCACCCCTAAAACCACCTCTGTTCCTACCGTCTCTCCCACAAAACCACCCGTGGCCGACGATGAAAGTTCGTCCGGTGAATTTGAGTCCGATACTGGTGATACCGTGGACTCCGTCGAGACTGCTACTACTGTCCAGGCCATGCCGTCGACGACATTGCCGCCGGGTGCCTCCGGCACGGCGGCCGTTGACGCTTCTACTGCTGCAGGTGGGTCTGGCGAGTCCTCGGGCGATGAAGACTCTGGGAGGACGATGAGGCATCTGGGGAAGACAGAGAGGAGTCAGGTGATGCTTCGGGTGAAGAAGATGGCTCCGAGGAGGAATCGGAGGAGGCTGCCAATGATACTCCAAAGGACAACCCAGAGATAGCGGTCGCTCAGAGCAAGACCACAACGCCGACGTCCGATGTCCAGATCACTGGATCTGTGCCAGGCCCCAGCGGTTTGCCCATGGGCCGTAGCATGACCTCCCGTGGCCGCTTGATCGAGCCAGTGTGCTACGCTGAAGGACAGCCCAAGAAAGTGCAGCTTCGCGTGCCCATCGAGTCCGATGATGACTCCGAGGACGAAGCTTTTGTCCCCCCTCCTGCTGAGACCACCGAGGACACCTCTATGGATGTCGATGAGCCATCACCAGTTAAACCTAAGCGAAAGGCCCCTGCTACACCAGCTGTCTCTTCCCAGCCTAGAAAGTCAGCCCGCATCACCAACAGCTCGGCGAAGACGGTGATGCCCACTCCTGCAGCTCGTTCGCCCCACGCCAGAGCAGGCGCAGCCGCGCCCCTTGCCCAGGTAACACCTGATCTTGCTCACTTGCATGGATGGTTGGAATTTCCTGATAAACAGAGCAATGATAGGTTGTTAGCTTTGCACGGTATGCTTGTTTCCCCTTCTGCTCAACTTGATTACGAATTTTGTGAAAAAATGGGAATAGCTGCTAGGGTGAATTTGCTGATTGATAATATTGGTTGGCGTCCTTTGTTTGACCTTGTGCATCCCACGTTCTTAGAATTGAGCTATGAATTCTTTGCTTCTTTTTGGTTTGACACTGCCGTGCTTAAACAAAAAGGGAAGGGTAGCTTGCATTTAGGGGCTGATAGGGTAGTTAATTTTAGTTTGATGGATATTTGGGAGCACCTTTCTGTTGATAAGTTCAATGTCATTCTTGGCTTTGTCAAGCAATCTGATTTGGGTGCCCCTTGGTATCTTTGTGCATTTGCTGCATACCCTCCTGAGTTTGATGTCACCAGTGCCTTTAGACAGCTTACTGGCGACCCCAATGCCAGCTATACTTCCCGTAAGTCTAAAGGCCATCAGCTGCGTGACCCAACCCTTCGTGTGCTTCATCGTTTCCTTGCCCTCACCTTCACGGGCAAGATGCAGTCCTCGGGCACCCTCTCTGTCCAGGAATTATTCTTTTTGTGGTGTATGCATAACGGCCATAAGGCCAATTTAGGTTACTGGATTGCACATGAATTGAATGCTATTATTACTTGCAACCGTAATCCTATCCTGGGATCCCTTATCACTCGCTTGGCTGTTGAAAAACGTGGTCTTGATGTATCCAACTGTGATCTTTTTGTGCTTGTTGGTTTTAAACTGCTTGATGCCCGTACCCTCGATGGTATGGGTCATTTGCGCTTGAAAGGTCGTGTTTTGTGTTTCAGCAAAGGATACACTGGAGGCGCGAAAAGAGTCTGGAGTGCCCAGAATGGTGGAGCCTTCGAGTGGCCTGACCTGACTGCTGATTCACCTCCTCCCTCCTCTGTTCAGTCTCCCCCTCGCGATGAACGTCCCGGGCAAGCTGTTCCTGACACTGCCGATGCCGCACCCACAACTGCTGCCATCGCCGAGACAAATGCCCTACTTCGGACGGTCATCTCCCTTCTCCAGAATCTTCCTGATGAGCTAGCCTCGAGGCTGCGTCCTCCTGCTAGTCCATGATTCTCTTCCCCAAACTATTCTATCTCTTTGCCTTTGGGCTGATTTTGTACTTTATTTTCGCGGTGAACAATTTCCCTTTCCCCTATTTCTCTTTGAACTGCGTTTGCGTGATTCCTTTCTCCACACCGAGGACGGTGTTTTGTTTTAGTGTGGGGATGGGTTTCATACTTTTATTGTGCATTTTTAGCATATTTTTGCGTGACTGCTTGATTATTATCATATTGCATGACTGTTTGCCCTGCATATGCATGTTTTTGCCCGATTTGAATTCCCCTCAAAAGATTTTCAACTGTTTACACTACCCCTGTTTTTAAACTCACCTTTGATGAAATGCACAGAGTAGGCCCACTTCACACAGAATCTTCACCCACTGCACCAACACCACTTGCACACCATACTGCCTGTTAGCTCTTATGACTACGTCTTGCCCTAGCTGCTTGCAATCAATGTATTTTTCTCCCGTGAGTGATTTGAGCTTTCATGCCATATCTTTATTTCTGAGTGGATGCATGATTTGTGTGCTGACCGAATTTGCATGAGACCCCTAGGGTATAGACATGATTAGACATGGGAATGCGATGGTATGATTAGGGACTTTGCACTTTCTTTGTTATCTTTTTTTCTTGCTTTTTATCTCCTTACCCATACTGCTCACCCCTTTCTTTCACCACCCTTCTAACTGCTTGAGCCATTCCTTTCTTTTCTTAGCAGGTGAGAGATGCCTTCGGCAGTGGTAAGGTGGGACAGAGAAAATTGATATCTTCAATGTGGGGGTATTGAGCTGCTTGACCGAGAGACTAAGAGCAGCTATGAAGCTGAGAACAGAAAAGTTGCAGAGATCTGAGCAATAAACTTCCAACTGCTACATCGAGATGCTGAAAGCAGTTATATGGAAACTACCACAGAGCGCATCAGAGAGACAAAAGCTCTAGTGTGGGGATTCCTGACGACTCGGCTTAGATATTCCTAAACAAACCAAGCACTCCAGTAAGCAATATGGAGACCAACAGCTAGGTCGAGCCGTTCACATCATGTACGTACTGAAGATCAGACGCCCAAGAAAAAATTTGCTGCTCCAGTTCAACAGTTTAGAACATGATGTACGCTCCTTTTTGCTCAAAATCAAAACAAAAAAAAAAGAAATCGAATAAATCATTTGAGCAAAAGAGGAGTACAAATCAGAACTAGAGCAGAGCACTTCAAGGACCAGAAGACCGACGACACTTTCCACAGAAGATACCCCCCCATTCTCCAGCAGCGTTCTCTGTCTTTCCCTTGCCGCTGCCACTAGAAGGCCTTTCTCACCAACTTGCCTTTTTCCACCTAAGAAACTTCTATCCTTCCTTCTCTCTGCTTTGAACCTCCTTCTTCTCCAACATCTTATTTTGCTTTACCCTTGCAAGGTCTCTATGATCATATGATTGCCCATGCGTGTGTTCTTTGTACTCGGATCGCTATTGCAAGTTTAGTTTTGTGCATGATCATTAGCATTGATGAGTGATAAACACCTAACTCTGTTTTTGAGCGTGAGTGACAAACACCGTATCTTGTGAGGATTGCTTGCAGCAGGCCGGTGTAGGAAAGCTACTCTTCTGGTTTCGTTATTCCTTTAGAGTAGTGCAGAGTTCATCTAGGTTGGAAGGTGGCGTACTGCTTGGTCGAGGCGTAAGTGGTGGCGTAAGTAACTCTGTGTGTTGTGGGTTGAGGCTATGTGTTCCTGATGAGGTGATGCTTTCTGATCTTAATGCTCGAGGGCGAGCATCAGGGTAGTGTGGGGATATTTGATAGAGCGTTTTATGTCCATAATTCTTCCCTCTTTTATATACCTTTTTAGATCATAATGCTACTTATGTTACTGTGTTTATTCACTTTTGGCAGATCTGGGCAAATTAAGAGAAAAATACGAAAAGGAACGTTTTCTATCACTTTCTGGATGCATTGGAGCAGCTAGGCCGAGCAGCTGGATGTTCGCGGAAAGCAGCAGTGTCCTAGCGAGAAAAGGAAACCAGCGCAATAAAGGAAAAATATCGGATCTGCTCGATTAATGCGCCAGAAGTCCCAATCGCAGTAGAAGTCCTTTGGGGAGTTGAATTCAAATTAGATTAGGATTTTAATTTGTAATAAGCATACGAATACTTTAGTAATTAGGTTTTTAGGGGCTTCTTCGATTTTATTCTCTCCCGCTGACTCTTAGCGCCACCACTGCCTTCGGCAATCTTTTCTTTTTAATAAACCGGAGCAGTTGCTCCGGCCGGTAATCCATAAGAATTCTTCTTCATCTTTTCTTCTAATTTACTTATGCAATTTATTTACCTGATTGTTTTTATTTTTAATATGTAGGGTTGTTCAACGGAATGGTACTACCGCAATTCTGCATTTCCAAAACCGCAGTTTTCCTTGTTCAGAAAAAAAATTGCGGAAGTTCGGAATTACGGTTCGGAATTTCCGTTCCGTAATAAATTACGGAACGGAACGGAATTTTTTTCCGAAAGTTCGGTTTACCGAACTTCCGAAATTCCGTTAATATATAAGGTTTTTTATTTTCCAAATTGGATACATGCCCAGTCGCAGACACAGATATCTTTCTTCTTCTTCTTTGCTTGCTCAATAACTTTCTTCTTCAAAATTCAATTACTCTTCAAATTCTCCTCTTCTTCAAAATTCAATTACTCTTCAAACTCTACTATTCAAATTCTTCTTCTTCTTCGCAGACATCAGCCTTGTTCTCCTATTTCGCTCGACGCTCTCTCTCTCCCGCCGGCGCTGTCCTCCGACTCCGACGCTCTCTCTCTCCCTCCGGCGCTGTCTCTCCCTCCGACTCCGACTCCAACCAGCAGCTCCCTGTTCCCCTGTTCTCTTATCTCTTTGATAACGATAAATCTGTTGTGACCATTTATAATAAACCCTAATTTTAAAATTTGGGGATTTGATTTTCTATGTTGAGTGTTGTGTATTGAGTTACAGATTTGTTTGATTTAAGGGGCTTTGTCATTACTTGGAGGCTTTAGTTGTTTGTAATTTGAGTTTTTTTCCCTCTTGCGTGGAAACTTTCATGTAATAGTTTTAGAACACACTTTTTCTACTGTTTTTTCTATTGAACAAAGTGCAGAAACTTTGCAGGGAAGAAGATGATGTTGTGGTTTGTTATTTTACTACTCAATGATTAGCTTAGAGGGATATTTTGGTTTGATGAGTTAATGCCACCATTGAATGCTAGATGTTATGTTATTTGTTGTGGTTTTATCATCCATATCAGAAGAAAACACAAAGTGCAGGTGCAGATTTTGTACAAAAAATTTAATTGGTTTTGTGAAACTTCGGAAATATGGTTTTCTGAAATTCCGTTCCGAAATAATTTCGGAATTCGGAATTTCGGAATACAGAAACTGCGGAACGGAACGGAATTTATTTTGAAGAGTTCGGAAAACCGAAGTTTAAACTTCGGAATTTCGAAAAAGTTCCGAAATTCCGTTGAACAGCCCTATTAATATGTGTGGCTAAAACCTCTTGTTCTTGGTGAGAGTCGGTTGAAGGTTGCAAGGGAAGCCGTGAGGTCAGATTGTACTTCATAAATCCTGTGTTGGTATCCTCTTGTTCAATAATTAATTGTCAAATTACCTAGGGTAAGTAGTAGCTTGATCACCTATTAATTGAACTAGATTAATTATAATCGTCCCTGTTGTTATACCTAACGCGAAGCTGCAGGGTAGAGCAGATAACCATACTGGTCCTGACTGGAAACCTGGTATCCCCCAGTTGGATTGGACAAGTCGTTAGGGCAGAGCCTCAAGCATACCGAGTGTCTCGCCCTAGACGCATCTTACCTCCTCTTCATGGGCATCTGAGTGTTGCCTCCATAAGCGTACCTTGGAGGACGGCGGACTGTCAAGGTTAACCCATAAGCGTACCTTGGGATAACTTCTATTACGAAGGTAAGTAGGGGACCTAAGCGTACCTGGTCCCTATAGTGCGTCTATCAGCTCGGGGCAGACGATGTTTGCGCCAATGACCGGCTGACCACAATTGCAACCGGATTCGTACTCTTACTGAGAACTCTCGTCTCTTCTGATTCCTTAGTACTTCTATCACTCTTTGTTATTAGTTGTTATTTATTTTCGTAGTCAATAATTAGATTAATCAAACAACCATTCAAAACCCTCCTTCGGTTACTTGTTGCTTGGACTATTTAGTTTGCCAAATTGATTTGAGTATTGGTCCCTTAATCCCTGTGTTCGATCCTGTTACCATTACACACAATTTATTGTGCACATTGACTGCAGGTTTTATTATTATTTTTGTATGTGCTTCGACAACACATCATCCGCCCTAGATTCACTCTGATCGGGAGAGATCCATTACCCAGCCTCCACATGAAATTTTTAAATTTCGGCGGGATATGTAAGGCCCAAAGGTATTTCCACCAGCGTCGTTTAGGATCCGGACACTCGGGCGCAGCCGTTGAGGTCAGGCAGTGGTATCCGCTTCGGACCGAGTACCGCCCATTCGTAGTTCCTTTCCACACAAGAGTATCATTCGCCTCAATCTAACTAAGCAGTAGGCTTAAGATTTCCGATATCTCTTGTGCTAGGAAGATTTGCTCCACCAGTCCTGCCTTCCAGCACCTCCGGTCGCTGTCAATTAGCTCAGCCACTGTAGCATCCTCATTCAATCCCGACATAGGTGCTGAGATCATTTCGTCCTCAGCCGAGGGGAGCCACAGAACTTTCCAGATCCGTATCCGTTCCCCGTTTCCCATCCTCGCTGAAGAACCTCTCTTCCTGCTATGATGCTACGCCAGATATAACTAGGGCGTTGACCCACCCTTGCTTCCATAAAGTCCGAGCGGGGGAAGTACCGGGCTTTCAAGAGTTGGGACAACAGGGAGTTCGGATTCTTGCGCAGGCGCCAACCTTGCTTGGCGAGCAGGGCTAAATTAAATTCCCTGACTCTCCGAAATCCCAAACCTCCCACCTCCTTTGACTTACAAAGTTTATCCCAGAACACCCAGTGCACCTTTCGTTGATCCGGGTTCCCTCCCCACCAGAATCTCCTCGTAGCCTTTTCTAGATCATCGTAGATGGAGATGAGAATTTCGAAACAACTCATCATATATGTTGGGATGGACTAGATGACCGACTTAATCAACACTCCTCTGCCTGCCTGCGACAATTTCTTCTCTTTCCACCCAACTAAGAGTTTACAAATCCTGTCCTGAATCGGTCTGAACATCCCCTTTTGGAGTGACCAAAAGAGACTGGTAGTCCCAAATATTTCTCATGGGATTTCGTCTCAACCATCCCAAGACGCATTTAATTTTTCATCTTACGTCTTGACCCATGTTTCTGTTGAAGCATACCTCCGACTTGTCCAAGTTGATTTTTTGACTAGAGGCCTCCTTATAGTCTTTCAGAATTGAGCTAATAACCCCAACTTCTTCCTCACATGCCCTCCTAAAAATAAGACTGTCATCCGCATAGAAAATGTGGCTAACCATCGGGCTACTCCGGCAAATCTTGTAACCATGTATCCTGTTATTCGAGACCGCAACTTGGATCATCACCGAAAGACCTTCTGCGCATAGCAAAAATAGGTAAGGAGACAATGGATCTTCCTGCCTAAGCCCCCTCTCTGGGTGGAAGATAGGCATAGGAGCTCCATTCAGCAGAATGGCGTAGGAGACAGTTGTGACACACCGCATGACCAACGATGTCCAACGTGACGAAAACCCCATACGTGACATGATCGCCTCCATGAAGTCTCATTCGACCCTATCATAGGCCTTACTCATATCGAACTTGACACTCATCCACCCTAGGTCAGATTTTTTCGTGTGCATCCCATGGAAGATCTCCTAGGCGATCAGGGCATTATCTGTAATGAGTCTGCCCGGGACAAAAACGCTCTAGTTTTCCGACACGATACTTAGCAGGATCTTCTTCAGCCGGTTTGTAAGCACTTTAGAATTTAGTTTGAAGACGACATTGTATAGGCTAATAGGCCGAAATTGAGAGCATTGGGAAGGCTTGGCTATTTTAGGAATGAGGATAATACGAACAACTTTCTAACAATTGATCAACGCTTACTTTATTAATATATATACATTATTATTCATGGGCACCAAAATTAACGTAGACGAGTCGCCGACGGTTGCTGCCTTTTCATTTTCATTTCTAAAGTTATTTTTTGAACTCTTTCAAGATTTGTCTTCGTTTTAAAAAATCATTTAGTTAGTAGATAATCTGATATTCAATTTCTTTAATAAGTTCTGGTGTGCTGCGGACAGTTAGAACAAAATAATATTATATTGAATTGATTTTTAATTTACTAATTTGTTCAAAGGAGGCGAAAAATGGATTATGTTAGATCAAATGATATAAAAAATGTTATTATTTTTTGCGCATTTAAAATACCAATAAAATAGAAATAATAGAGATTAAATTAAATACCAAATCGAAAGGCCAACTAGATCACTACGTGAAGTTACCTTATTGTTATTATTATTAATATTAATTTTTTACTAATCTAATCATATTCCAAAACAAGTCGAATTAATTAATATTATCCTGACTTTCTATCCACCTTCAGATAGGGAGTTTTGATTTATGGTTTAAAAAATATGTGTAGTGAAATGTTTCAAGACGATCGCGTTTTTTATACTTAGTGATATTAATTGATTTATTTCCATTTAAAAAAAACACAGTGGAATTAAACACACCTATGGCTATACACTAGACAAAAAGTTAGCACCGAATCACCGATATATCGGAATAGCCGCTACTCCGATTCATTACCGCGGGATACACTAGACAAATTTTTTTGCTTCAATTATTTATATTTATTCCTTCATTATTGAACTGACTACTTTTAATAATAATAATTGTCTTAATTTATAAATGTA
The DNA here is from genome assembly GCA_963691705.1 of Viola odorata. Lineage (NCBI taxonomy): Eukaryota > Viridiplantae > Streptophyta > Magnoliopsida > Malpighiales > Violaceae > Viola > Viola odorata. Next base: position 47,791,711 of record OY829546.1, on the reverse strand, counting down.
AAGAAGAATAGAGGGAGAAAAAAAAAAAGCTTCTATCTTCCCTTACTTCCACCCACTTTACATTTTCCCAAGAAAAAACACCATCAAAAACGAACCAAAACAGAATACAAACAAGCGCAACTAGCATCACCATTCACCAGTAGTGGAGATCTCTCTCTCTCGAAAAACATCACCAAAACTCCGCCAAACCCCTCTCTCTTCCCCCACCACTAAAACCACCGCATCGGGCGTTGCCGCTTCCCTCTCATCGGATCGGGCTTCCATCCGATCCACCCCAAACCCGACCCGACTACCCACTATAACTGCCCGTTCCTCCCCACGACGCTTCACAACCGTTTCCTGTTTCCGTTTCCGTTTCAGTCTCAGTCTCAACTGAACAGTCAATACGAAACGGAAGCGGGAATGGGAATGGTAATGTCACAATAATGGAGATGAAATGAAATGAAGTTCCTCCCTCGCCCACAATGACCGCGGCAGCAAAACCATGAGCAGATACGCCAACAAGGACAACGCTAAAAACGACAACGGCGAAGAAGAAGAAGAAGAACAAGAAGAAGAAGAAGAAGAAGACGAAGAAGAGGAGGAGGAGGAGGAGAATTTCTTCGACACTCGCGATCGCATTGCTTCCTCCTCTTGCTCCTGCTCCACTTCCAACTCCGACTCCGATCCTGACCCGAACCCGGCCGGTACCCGCTCCGACTCCCCTCCCAACACCAATGCTTCTCACCTTAAATTCACTAATTATGATGTTTGGATCTCCCAACCCGCTTCCATATCCGAACGCCGCCAGCGACTTCTTCATCAGATGGGCCTCAGCTCTGACCCCTCCCTCTCCCGCTCCAAACCCGACTCCTTTTTTAACCGCTCCTCCTCGTCGGGTCGTTTGAACCGGCCGGGGCCCAGTACTACTATGGTCCGATCCAAATCTGATGGTGCTTCTACCGTACCGTCAGATCGTAATAATGAAGACGAGGATGGAGATGATGATAAATATTGTAGCGATGAGCGTGAGAATGATAGAGTGGGTGGTGGTGATGGTTTTGCTTCTTGTTGTTCTTCTTCATTGTTAAGTGTAAATAGTAATGATAATAACATTAATATTTATAATAGTAATGATAATAATTGGGATTGTGGTGATAAGGAGAGAAACATTGGCGATACCGTTGTTGGGAGCAAGAGGTTGAGTAACGGGAATTCTTCTTGTTCTTCTTCGCAGTCGCCTAATAAGCCACCTTCGGGTAAGCAAAGTGGAAGGAGAGTGGATGGGAGTAGATCTGAGTCCAATGGGAATTGGGGGAATGTGATGGGGGAGTTTGTGGAAGAAGTAGAGTGTAATGGTGTCGATGAGGCTGCCACTGAAGTCTGTACTATTAAAAATCTTGATAATGGGGAGGAGTTTGTGGTGAAGGAGATAAGGGAAGATGGGATGTGGAATAAGTTGAAGGAAGTCGGGACAGGGAGGCAACTGACGATGGAGGAGTTTGAAATCTGTGTGGGGCATTCACCCATTGTGCAAGAGTTGATGAGGAGGCAAAATGTGGAGGATGGAACAGGGGAAAATCATGATTCTATTGTTAATGGGGTTGTCGGAGGTGGCCTGTCTAAGTCGAAAAAGAAGGGAGGTTGGTTTAGGAGTATAAGGAGTGTGGCGAGTAGTGTGACTGGGCACAAGGAGAGGAGAAGTAGTGACGAGAGGGATACTGGATCGGAGAAGGGAGGAAGGAGGTCAAGCTCTGCAACGGATGATAGCCAGGATGCATCCTATCATGGACCGGAGAGAGTGAGGGTAAGGCAGTATGGAAAGTCCTTTAAAGAGTTGAGTGCACTTTATAAGAGCCAAGAGATTCAGGCGCACAATGGGTCTATCTGGAGTATTAAATTTAGTTTAGATGGAAAGTATTTGGCAAGTGCGGGTGAGGACTGTGTGATTCATGTCTGGCAAGTTGTTGAGACAGAAAGGAAAGGGGAGTTGTTGATGGAGAAACCAGAGGATGGGAATTTGAACTTGTTGCTAACATCAAACGGATCGCCGGAGCCTACTTTGTTGTCACCTCTTGTAGATAGTCATCATGAGAAGAGAAGACGAGGGAGGCGATCCATAAGCAGAAAATCATTGAGTTTGGACCACATTCTTGTGCCTGATACTGTGTTTGCGCTCTCTGATAGACCCATTTGTTCATTCGAGGGACATCTTAATCATGTGCTTGACCTGTCATGGTCCAAATCTCAGGTTGGTTATCCAGTACTCTATTTCTTTTCGCCTTACTTTTGATGTTCTAGCAGCATGTACTGTTGAACAATGATTCTTTGGGCTTGGTTATTCCTCAGCTATGTTTTATGGGCATGTATAGATAACTTGTATCCCATATTACTCTCCTGAACAGTGTGTTTCTTGGTTTTTCCCCCATTGAGAATGCTGAACTAGATATGTTCTTTGCAAGCTATTATTTTTCCATCCTGATCTCATCGTGTTGTGTTGTCTTTATAACATCATGCGATTTAACTAAGCTACTTCTGCATGTTTCCAGTTCCTTGGATTCAGTATTAAGAAAAGGGTGGTTTTCTTGTTGAAATGCTAGAGTTTAACTGGTACTAATTAGTAGGAGAGAAAGAAGGGTTCAGTCAGGTGCAGTTTAAGAAATTGAGGGGGCTCAAATTTTTTACTAGACGGGCTTATCATCGCTTCTTATCTTTATATAAGTCTCTCTCTCACTTTCCCTCTCTTTTCCCTGGCCATATTTTTGGGGTCAATGGTCGTCTTTGGGCTTATTTACTGTATATATATGATTTAATATAATTGTTTGTTGAGATGTTAAGCTTTAAGAGAGTTGAAAAGTTGATGATTACCTGAACCTACTTTTAGAATAAAAATCACTCATTCTGATGCTGTGAGGGCATTAGTACATTACTGGCTTTGATCTTATGAGTGAGGCTGTGAAGGATCTCTTGTTATGTCTATTAACAAAGTGGTAGGCCCGGCTGTATGGCATTTGGATTGCCTTTTAAACTATGGTCATCTGGTGTTTCAAGTTTATATATCAGCATGAGATGGGGATTTTCTTTCATGTGCTGGTTGTGTATTCTCTGTTTGGTGTCTCACTTCTGTGAGAAGAAGGTTGGTTGAGACCAAAGCTGGATGGAAAAGTGGTTCCTGAATGCAAGGCATAGTAAACCTTTGGTGGGCCACTTCTTTGTTTGCTTGGATTTTCTGGCATTATAGTTACAGAAATACTTCAAGTATTTTCAGGTTAAATACTTCAATGACCAAGGTGATTGAGATTAAGCTTTTACTGACTTGCATTTGGATTGCCTCTCTAGCTTGCTCTCTACTTCTCTGTGTCTGGGTTCTCTTTGGTTAGAATTTTGGTTGAGATGATGACTGGATGTAAAGCAGTCATGAATCTTCTGATTGCAAGGCTCACTGAGCCATCTTTTTTTTATGATTTGGGTTTGCTAACAGTTTTCTTAACTGTTGAACTTGGAATGTTGAGCATAAGCTTCTGAACAACTCCTTAGTTGGGTTTTATTTCTTATATCTTCATTCATCTCTTCAAGCATTCACTTCCTTCAAAGGACACGGTTGTGTATACACCCTTTAACAACAATTGGGGAAACAACACTCGATGGCTAGTGTAGGTGTGCTATGTTTAATTTCATTTCTGAGTTGTTGAAGGGGAACGAATCCGCAGAAGAGTTTTCTTGTTGCATACTCATTTTAGAAGAATGGTTAACATGACATGCCATGTTTTAACCATGACTCCATGGTTTGAATGGAGACATGCCAACTTGAGAACTGTCTTACCTGTTATCTAGGTCATTGTCAGTGGTTTGGAGCCTGTCAAGTGGGTAGCTAAAATGAATGTGTTCTTGTAGTATTCTTCATTGTTGTGGGTCTGAAGGGGGTAGGGTTGCACTATGTGTGTGTGTGTGTGTCGTGGATGTGGTGAACTGGGATTTGGGTATGTCATTGCCTGTTGATAACATGTCAGTCTACTCTAGGCTTATTTTCACCATTATATATAGAGTGTTTCCTATATCCTTGCATTATATGAAAGTTCATATTTAATCATGAAAGATTTTGGTTGGGCTGGGAGAGTGTTCTCAGATTTCAATCTTGTGGGATGGCATTTCTGAACCATCATAGAAAACTGTTTAATATCCTATTCTTTTCCTATTTAGGTTGCAATCTTGAGACTAAAAAGGAGTGTGAATTCAATTATTGCTATATCCTTACAGAAGATGCTGACAATTTTTCTTCTTTTTTCCAGAAACTGCTTTCTTCTTCAATGGACAAAACTGTGCGCCTGTGGCACTTGTCCAGCAAGACTTGTTTGAAGATATTTTCACACAGTGATTATGGTAAATTCTTTCTGCCATACCATTTGATGCCTTCTGCTTTTGTAATATGTATATTATTATGAGTCAATGATATTGCTGTTGATATGCTATTTCTTTTTTTAAGAGGTGACATATTCTATGTTGAAGGCTTGAGGTGTTAGAGATTTGAGGATTTTTATTTACCCCATAAATGCATCGTGAAACTTTACTTAACCACTTCTGGTTATTGAGTTATAGTTAGGTTAACATTTAAGTATGCCTTTCCCTCTTTATTTTAGTAGGGATTATCTAGAAATGCTCAAAATCAATTAACTCTTGTACCTTCTTTTTTCCATCGTTGAGTGACTGATTTATGGATTTCTAATTTAACTCTTCTTCCTGGATGTTCCTTGATGCAGTAACTTGCATCCAGTTTAATCCTGTGGATGATCAATACTTCATTAGCGGATCCCTAGATGCAAAGGTTCGGATATGGAGCATTCCTGAACATCAAGTTGTTGATTGGAATGATCTGCATGAGATGGTGACCGCTGCTTGTTATACTCCAGATGGTCAGGTAGGGCCACCTTAAGGAGTTTGTTAATTTTGCTTAGAGTACATTCAGCTTAGCTGCAACTCAATGAATTATTATGGGTTTTTGAAGGGTGCTCTTGTTGGTTCATACAAAGGAAGCTGCCGTTTATATAATATATCTGGTACGAGTTCATAAATTACTCCTTTTCTTTTTCCATTATTAAATTTCATGCGCTACTGATTGCTTACTTTTCTTTTGTCATTCGTCTTTCCTACACAGAGAATAAGTTGCAACAAAAATGTCAAATTAATCTCCTGAATAAGAAGAAGAAAGCTCATCTCAAAAAAATCACTGGATTTCAGGTATATATGGTGGTCTATTACTGTGTAGCTCCTACTGATATGCTCAACTTTTTGAGGGGATATGTTTAACTTTGAGTAAGAAAATGCTGGTTTTTTTTCTTCACTTGTTCTAAAAAGTATATATACTTAATATATTCTTCATTGTGTCAAACTTGTGTCCCAACCAACACATCAGATTTCTACAGTACATGTAGTGAGCCTAGCAAAAATAATTTTGATATTTTTTTGAGAGGGATACAATATACTAGATTTGTTAGGATATGCCAGAAGGCGCATTATAAGTTTTGGAGCCAACTTTCTTATTTTTGTTTGTTTTTTTTCCAGTGGAAAATGAGTGATCTATTAGAATTTATTACTGTGTATTTTTTCTTATTTTTTATTTTTTGGTTGTTTAGGAATATGGAATTCTATTAAATTTAATAAGTTTGTTATTTTTTTTGGCTGCTTCAAGTAAATGTTGCTGGATATGTGTCAGTGAATGGTGATAAGTATTTCAAGAACCATTGGTTTGAGTATCAGCTGGTGTTTGGACGATTTCATTCTTTACAGGGAACTTGATTTTAGAATATCTGGTTTTCGTACAAATAAGAAGAAAGAGAGAGCTTATCATATTTCCTTTTAGAATGTTTAATTAGCATAAGAGAAAGCTAGATGTTCAGAATATTTTGTGGAGTAAATATAGCCACTTTATTCACAATGTATTATCTTTTATTTGATTTTTCAAGACATGGTTCACCCGCCACATATGTTAAAGTTTTTAAAGTTTCCTTTTATTCAGTCTGATTGGTTTTGTTTCACAGTTTGCACCAGGAAGTTCATCAGAAGTGCTTATCACATCAGCAGATTCTCGAATTCGGGTTATTGATGGTATTGATTTTGTTCACAAGTTCAAAGGTAAGGCCACAGACATTATCTTCTGCTCATGTCATTTAGCAACAGCCCAATTATTATTTTTATGTTGTGAAACCTGCTGGCTATTATAAGCTGATAATGTAACCCAAAGGAGATAGCAAGAGTGCTTCAAACTGATACAAACCAACCCCATCCCATTCTCCCACCAACACACTAAAACAAAGAAGAATGCTTCAAGCCGTGACCTTCTAGTAAACTCTGTTCATGGTTAAGTGCCTTCAATCCTTTGGAGTATCACAGCCCTGGGACACCGGAGAAACCTTAAACTTCTAAACCTTGTTTTAATTTGTTTTCATGGCGATTGCGTGGCATACGTTGTCACTCTTTTCCTTGTTTTGAACATGTGTCAGATCACCTTAATTTGACAAGTTTAAGTTTTGTCAAATCAGCTTGGGATATTAGATGTACATGTGTCTGCAAAGTTATGATAATTCTATATTTCCTGTGTAGAACAGTAATTTGTTGCTGGGAGGGTATTTTACATTGACATTTCAATACTTATCATATGAAAATCAGATATTGGAATCATTGAAATTATGGAAGTGGTAGTACGAGCTGCATAGGATGGTTCTTTTGCATTTATTTCTTCGATTGCTCACAAACTTTATATGCAATAGTTTAGCAGAGTTAGTGCCTTTGCAACATGTGTTCATTGCGGTTTTGCTGGATACTCTAGCAGAAGTATTTCCATCTCTAGGATTGTTCCATTCACTGTGTTGAGGGTTCTGTCATCTGTTGCAGGGTTTCGCAACACCAACAGCCAAATCTCTGCCTCGCTCACAGCAAATGGAAAATATGTGGTATCTGCTAGTGAGGATTCTTATGTTTACATGTGGAAGCATGAAGCTGATTCCAGACCGAGCAGAAGCAAAGGTGTAACAACCACACGCTCGTATGAGCATTTCCATTGTCAGGATGTATCAGTTGCCATCCCATGGCCAGGCATGGTTGACACATGGGGACTACAAGAGACTTGTTCTGTAGAACATAATGTGATTGATAACTGTCTTGATGAGGTCTCCATCGCCAATCATCCTCCTACACCTGTTGACGAAGTAAGTGTCAATGGCAGTTCAAGATCGTTATCTGGCTGCACAAACAGTCCGCTAAATGGAATTATCTCAAGCGCGACCAACGGTTACTTCTTTGATAGAATATCAGCAACTTGGCCGGAGGAAAAACTTACACTAGCGGCTAGAACCCGAAGAAGCCCTCATACCAGTGTGGATATGTCTAGTGGGATGAACCAAAACATGCCTGCATTTGGTATGGTGATCGTGACCGCTGGCCATAGAGGGGAAATTAGAGTTTTTCAAAATTTTGGCTTGCCAGTTCGGATTTGAGAGTATGTGGTGCAGGTGGGGTAAAGGAGGTTGGCAAACCAGTACAGAGACAGTGTCATCATCCCTTGGGATTCAATCAATGTGTACAGAGATTTGGTGAGAAGTGTAATATTAGCGAGTTTCAATTCTTCTTCCTTGTGCTTCTTCTGCTCATTGGATGGTGAGTGCAGATGGGTTAATCCATTCTGATGAGTATTCATAAAAAAAATATAGATCTGTTCTTTCTTTTTTTTAAATTTTTTTGAAGGAAAAAAGAATGAAGGAGAAAAAACTACACCATGAAATTAGAAACCGATGTATTTCTGCTGTCGGGAATTGTAGAGCTGTGATGAGCATGCAAAAGCTTATTGAATTAAAAATGAAATTCTTTTATATTCATTGACAGTCACCTTCTCCAGTTTCAGTAGATTTACACTCATGGAGAGTATTAGCTGTTATTGAATTTTTGGGACTCCAGATTTCATGTCTGTGAATTGCAAGGTTTAGTTAGCAATGAGAGACCAGTTATGAAATTAGGTTGGCACTTGACACAGACCTGAAAAGTTGATTGGCGCTTATTTCTTGCCGGCCTTTTCCATAGGTGGTGGAGTAGGTGGTTGGTTTGATTATTGTGTATCAATGGGGAAAAAAATTTACTTATTGGCGAGCTAACTTGGTGCTAATGTAAGAAAAAGAATTTTGATCTCTTTGAACTTCGGACATTATGATCAGACTTGAAGGTGATGACTCTTGAGAGTTGGGTAAATGTGCCCCTTGCTATCAATGTTAATGAACATAATCAATCTCGATTTCTAACTGGTGTATACTAAGTATTAATTTTACTTTAAACCTAGCTTGATTCAACCACTTTGGACTTATTATAACTACTTGTGGTTTAGACCGCTCCCGGAAGGTTAACAATCATAGTTCACGGGAAATGTGGTAAAAACTCTGCTTTTTTTGGTGTGTGTGGTTATTCTTGTCGTTAAACTTGAGAACCATCCTTGCCTTTTGTGTCGTTGAGCTAGAGAAGCAAAATTCTGAGTTCCGAGCAGCTAAAGAACTAACCCATCAACTCCCATGCTGAGAGGATAAACTGACCAGAGTTGAAGGAGATAGGCTTCTACTACCTTCTGCACAGGCCCATAATGGCTGGCACCACCAGGACCCAATAGGGGACTCACATGTTTTATTTTACTTTTATAACCGGATGTAAAATTTAAACTCGAACCTGAATCTTTATTAAAACTTGATTCTTTTTTCGCATAGTAGTATCTTATATCTCACCAGCCCCCACCGGAGATGATGGAGGACAAAAACTAAGCTGCCAAACCCTGGCTCAATTGGTTCAACCCTAATCCAAAATCCACAATTAAGTCCCCACCATTCCCTATCGTTTTCAACAATGTCAAAATCTCCCTACCCATAACTATCAGGAATGGCACTTTTTTTATTGGAGGGCGGTCCAAAAATATGCCTAACACCATGCATATGCTACTAGTAATAATCTTAATGTCTTATTAAAAATACAGTATGTAAAAAATTAAAAATAATAGTAGTATATCTATATCATATGAAATCTGAAACTCAAATTCTGATTGGTCACTAGGGATTGATGTGGCAGATACATTTTTCTGCTATTTATCTTATCCTCCTTACGTATATACACTCAAAACTTCCATTTCCCTTTCAAAACACACTCACCATTTTTCACACTGCACAAGCAGTCCTGCAACAAACACTGTACTACTAAATTATCCCAATCCAAAACTGACAATGGCCCTTCAGGCTGCTTCCTTGGTTTCCTCTGCATTTGTTGTCCCAAAAGAGGTATGTTAGTCCTGCAGAAACTTTTATGGCAGTGCAAGAAAGTTATGGGTTTTGATTTTTGATTCTGATTGATACTTATTTTATTCTGTTTTTGCAGGGAAAGTGTTGTGCATCTTTCAAGGACTCTTGCTTGTTTGGTGTTTCACTGTCTGATTATCTCAAATCTGACTTTACCTCCTCTGCATTGAGGTCAAAGGTAAATCCCCAAGTTGAATGTCTGTTGGTGGCAAAGTGCGAGTAGAATTCGGCTTCCAGTCTCACATCTATCTATCAGAAAAATAAAGCTAGTGATTAATGTGTTAATGCATTGAATTGTCCAAAAATCTTCATAAGTTTGGTGTTCATGGATGGATTTGCAATTTAACATGTCCTTTAGGGCCTAGCAGTGCAGAAACTAAGTAGCATTGATAAATTGCTCACTTTGGCACAGTAGTATCTATCATGTAAAAGCTTTTTTGTTAGTACATTTACTGATATGTTGTGTCAATGTAGAGGGATTTCAACCCAAGGGTTGGGATTGTGAGAGCACAGACGACGGCGACTGCGAGCCCAGCTATCCACAATGCTGTCTCGGATAGCAAGAAGACCCTACGAAAGGGTTCTGTCATCATCACCGGTTGCTCTTCTGGATTAGGTCTAGCTACAGCTAAGGCTCTTGCTGAAAGTGGAAAATGGCATATAATTATGGCCTGCAGGGACTTCCTAAAGACAGAAAGAGCAGCAAAAGCGGCTGGCATCGCGAAAGAGAACTACACCATAATGCATTTGGACCTCGCATCACTTGATAGCGTTCGCCAGTTTGTTGACAACTTTAGGCGATCAGAGAGGCCACTCGATGTGCTGGTCTGCAATGCTGCTGTTTACAGACCAACTGCAAAAGAACCTACATTCACTGCTGAAGGATATGAACTTAGTGTTGGAACTAACCATCTCGGCCACTTTCTCCTTTCACGGTTGTTGCTCGAGGACTTGAAGAAGTCTGATTTCCCATCGAAACGTCTCATCATTGTCGGCTCGATTACAGGTATATGATTCATCTGAAAAGGAACACGGTCTGTAGCTGCTAAATGCAATTTGCTAAATGTGTTGGTGTTTGTATGAAAATTCAGGGAATACAAATACTTTGGCTGGCAATGTACCTCCAAAGGCCAATCTTGGTGACTTGAGAGGGCTTGCCGGAGGCTTGGACAGGCTCAACAGCTCACCCATGATCGATGGTGGAGACTTTGATGGCGCGAAAGCCTACAAGGACAGCAAAGTCTGCAACATGCTGACAATGCAAGAGTTCCACAGGCGATTCCATGAGGAAACAGGCATCACATTCGCATCCCTTTATCCTGGCTGCATCGCCACGACCGGCTTGTTCAGGGAGCACATTCCTTTGTTCAGACTTCTGTTCCCTCCATTCCAAAAGTTCATCACCAAGGGCTATGTCTCTGAGGAGGAATCTGGAAAAAGACTTGCTCAGGTAAAAAAAGAAGCAAACAGTGATTTTTCCGTTGAGAAGAGTTTCTGTCTATTTCTTAATGAGCCATAACTTACATTGCTTTCTTGTTTAGGTTGTGAGCGAGCCAAGCTTGACGAAATCGGGTGTGTACTGGAGCTGGAACAAGGCCTCTGCCTCGTTCGAGAACCAGTTGTCTCAAGAAGCGAGTGATGTAGAGAAAGCTCGCAAAGTTTGGGAGATTAGCGAGAAACTTGTTGGCTTAGCCTAATTAAGAGACTTGAAGTTCTTGCTTCCTAATCTGTACCCATGGGAGAGGATGATGGCCTAGTGCTGAGATGAGCCCCTTTGCCAGTGCGTAGCTTGGAATCCAATGACTTTGGTTTTTTTTTGTAAACAAGTCTCTCTTGTAGGAGTAGATCAGTTGTGCCAATTGCTAATAAGAAGAACTAATTTGTTCTGATCTTTTTATTTTGTTCAGAAGAAACTTTAATATTGTCAAAGTTAACAAAAGCAGAGTTTGCTTTGGTGATATATTTCATTCCCAATTGGCGTAGCGACCATGCTCAAATGCGATTTGAGAACACGGCGGCGCATAAAAATGGAGGAAGAAGACAGAAGTTATAAGGTTACGAAAAATAAATACAATTAAGGGGTAATAATTATTTTTCTGAATTTTTAAAATCAATTACAGTATTTTTTTGGATTTTTAAAATTAATTACATTATATTTCTGAATTTTAAAAATTAATTACATTATTTTTCTGAATTTTTAAAGAAAAGAAAAAAAAAGGAAAAAAAAGGGAACAACAGGTTTTTTTTGGGTAACCTGCTATTCAAGGTCAAAACTAACAGTCTGTTAGTTTGACTAATGTAGGCAACTTTATTTTAGATTAATCATAATTACCTCTAATTCTAGCAATGAAGCATTAATTTCAATTTTATTTTTATTTTTATTATTATTATTATCATTATACTGTTTTATATAAAAAGAAAGGAAAAGAGGAATTTGGGTTATTGAATGAAATTAGGGAAAATAATATAAAACAACCTTAAACTTTAATGTTTTGATTAATTGTAAACCTTAACTTTTTTTTATATTTAATTACCCCCCGGCACACTTGACGTGGCAAGTTGCTGACGTGTCTTGATGACGTGACATCCAGTAAGCACATGACGAGGCACATAACGGTGACCCATCAGCAAAACGTGACGGTAGGGTTGTGATTAAACAAAATGTAAAGAAGTCGAGGGGGTGATTAAATAAAAAAATAGTTGAGGGTTCCCACAAAATAAAACGCCAGAGTCCAGGGTTCCCAAATGCCTTTTTGCAATTAATTAACTAACAAAAATCTAAAAATCTAAAAATCTAATTAATTAATGAGTTTAGTGACGAAACTCTGGAAATTTTTAATCTGTTTTTTTATGGTTTGTTATTTGTTTCTGTTTTCGCATGGATGCTAGCATGAAGTTTTGTAATCTGTTCTGATTAAAGAGAATTCACATTGATTTTGATTTAGAGATGTTAACCAAATTCGATTCTGGAACCTATTTAATGATAGGGTGAAAGTTTTGGTTAGTAGACACTTTTGATCGGATTATTGTGGCGGATTAGAAGTTTCTCTGCTCAGACTAGCCGTTATGGCTTGTCAAAGTCAAAACGCTATGGCGTTTTGGGTATAACGCTATGGCGTTTTGGGTTTTGCTACTGGAAATTTTCCACATTTCCAGAGGCAAAATGCTATTAGTCACAAAAATCATTCCCTGCTTGCCCCATAACACCTATTCTTCCCTCTAATCATAAACTCAAAAAAAAGTAACCTTAATCCCAATGTTTAGAATATAATTCATCTTACAAATTGTACACACTAGACCCAACTGGATGACATTTACCTTGGCAGCAGACACGGCAGCCTGACCCAAGTGAGAGCGGAAATCATTGATAACATTTGGCTGCATCAGTATAGTCCGATTATAACTCTGATAAATCTAAAAAAGAAAAAAATGAACTAAAATCATGGCAAGCAAATATTACAGCAGGAGCTTCTTCAATTATCTTTTGATGTCTTCTCTGTACACTGCAATCCCTTTCAAATAGATGTAGCACTGATTGATGGTTTATTATGGATGTTTTATCTTCTCTTTTTTTATTAATTGAGATGGTAATTATGCTACTTTAAGTCCTTTTGCTTCCTTTCTCTATAAACAGCCTTTGGAGCATCAATCTGAAGGAAAGGAGCAGAAAGCTTGAAGATTAGAGCTTAAATCAATCATTTGGTGATGGAGTTTCGTTTTCAGCTTTGCTGCCTTGAATCTGGTCCATTCGTCCCTAGGCCACTTCACTATTTTGCCGAAATCAGCTCTCCTCTAGGCCTCGACAAGAAGCAACCTTTCGGAATTCCAGCTGGACTTGCACTCGCCATAAATTCGCGTGCCGCGTTTGTTTATTCCCTAGTGCATTTCTTGTCTTCTTGGGACTCATTCTTATCAGACACAAGACTTCTTGGGCCACTCCTTGTTATTCTCTTGAGCTTACAAACACCTTTGGAAGAATGAATCAACATTCTTCTTGTTTTTGGGAGAATATTCTCACTAGTGTACAAGCACTTTGAAGACAAGATTTTGGGAGCTTGTGAGCTAGTGTTGACTGACTTGGGAGAGGAGCGTGCAGGCAGAGGGAAGGAAGATTTAAGGTAGCAATTTCGGACTGAAAAGAGAAGAAGAACGTAGGAGGACAGTAGGAGGAACGTGAGGAGAAAATCAGCATTTCTCCCATTTTCCAGATTTTCCAGCTTTTTGTATTTTCGGATTTCCATTTCTTGAATCATTTTCCATTATGTTTTGTAACTAAGAACCTCCATTCCTGGTAGGGATCTTGTGGTTGATAATTCCAGTAGGTTGTGAGACTCTTTGATCTTCAATAAAAACGTTTTTCATATTTCTCTCCTTCTTGTTTTAACTCCAATTTATTCATGTTTAAGTTTGAGTTTGGCCAACTTGGATTTTGATTTGAATGATTACAGTCAGTTCTCTTGTGATTAAATCACTCTTAGAGAACAGTTGTAGACAAATCAGCAGGGCATGAGGGGTATTTGCTTGGTCTAAGCTGATAGAAGGAATTGAATTAGGCGGTCATCCCATCCCGAGGCCTTGAGAAGGGCCGACCTAGGTGACAGCTGGGTCAAGTGCCAGACTAGACCAGACTCATGGATGATGAAAGTATTCCCTTGTCTAGAAGAGGGACCTCACTGTCTTTAATCAATCTCTCAAGTGCTTCCATAAGTATTCTGATTCCTTTGTAGAAGGCTCTGCATAGCCAAGGCAAAGTGGCGGGTTAGAATCTTAGGATGAACTTAGGAAGATTAGGGTGTTTAAAATGAAGTGATTCTTTTAAATACTTTTGTAGCAGGTTGAGAATCTAGTGTGAGCTGGTTCCGCAACTTCTTCTATGAAACCGTTTTGAAAATACTTTTGTCAATGATCAACTAGCTTGGAATTGTCACCACATAAGGATCTCTACTAGGGATTTTCTTTCTCTTTTGTATTTCTTTATTTCTCTACTGTTTTCTTTCATGCAATCTCATTTTCGTTCTTTTTGTTTCTCAACCCATCATACTCTCACCTCTTTGCTGATTATTGTCATTTGCAGGAGCAATAAAGATTGGACCGATTTGTCCCTGTGTTCGAACCTCTTGCCGCTATCTACATTCATTTGTAGTTTAGTGACCAGTTGTAATCTTTTTATTTATGCAGGGCCCGCGACACCCTCGTCATAAATTGGCGCCGTTGCCGGGGACAATGGTGTACTGATTTTCATTTTTCTTGTTTGTGACAATTTTCAGTTTTCTTTTTTTTATGAGCAATTTCAATTATTTTTCTCAATCAGCCCCTATTCCTCAAAGTTTTGGTGTAGGAGATGTGTCCAGCCATGAAGGATGTTTTGGTCCGCCACAGTGGGGATATGAGCCAAATTATAATCCATACATATCTACTCCTTATCCCACTTGGTGGAACCAACAAAGTTCTGATTATGGAGTGCAATCAGTTCCTAATTATCAATATTTCCAGCCTCCGCAACCTAGCCAAGTACCCAATGTTTCTGAAATTTTAATGAAAATCTTAGTTCCATTTATGCAGGAAACAGAGGAGAATTTAGCAAGGTTAGCGAAGCAAATGAGAGAACTTGCACTTGAGAAGGAAAGAGAGAGATACATACCTTCAAACTTCCAACCAAACGTGGAATCTGATGCCAGCACTGCCTCTTTTGTGAGCAACAAACATCTGCCCGAGCAGGTCGCTTCATCTCAAGGCCTTGAGATGAACGACCCAGAACCAGAAACAAGCCCAGAAAATTCAGCAGAAGTTGCCACTCAGTCAAAGCAGTCCAATCAGACCCAAACTCATTCCAGCATGTCACTGGAGCAGGAGACGAAGTTTGTGGACACTTGTTGTAGCATCGAGCTAGAGGAGGATGCGAGGAGGATTGAGGAAGAAATCAAAGTGGTTGAGAATCCACAAACGGTTGTGTTTAAAAGGGAAGTTCTGAATTTCCTTGATTATATTGATCCATTTATTGAATTACCCTCCATTCACAACCAATATTATCTTTTTATTATGCATGCACCCGAACCAGAATTTGAATCATTTTATGGTTGCATGCAGATTTCTTTGGTAGGAGACCATGCACGAAATGAGATTATTCTCATCAAACTTCGTGCATTCAAAGCATTATGTAGGATTGGTTGACAAAGTGACGCTCAATGTCTAGTCCAAGACTATAAAGAGGGACGCTGCATGGGAGGCAACCCATGTTCATTTCGTTGTTGTTTTTTTTTTATTTTCGTTTTTATTTCTAGTTAATTTTTTTTTCTGCATAATAATGGATTTTTGGAATTTTTTCCAGTGCTGGCCTTCCGGCTCTCCTCTAGGCCTCGAGACGAGCTGACCGAAGCCTCCAGCTCTTCCCCTACCATGATCATTGCCCCGGGTTTTATCATTTCTTTCCCTCTCTTTTTCTTTTTTCTGTTCTGTTCTGTTTGTTTGTTTGCTTGTTTGTTGTGTGGTTTTTCTTTCACATTGAGGACAATGTGTCCTTTAAGTGTGGGGGAGAGACACTTTCGTGTTTGTTTGTGTTTTTTTGTGTTTTTGTGCATGTTTGTTTTTCTGTTTTTATGCATGTTTTTCTGCTGTTTGTTTTTGGCGCATGTTTAGTTCAATTATTTTTGCATGCGCTTCTGCTTGTTTTCATTTATGCATGAGTCGTTTTTCTTTTCTTGTTGTGTTTCACCCTTTTTTGTATAGAATTGAAATCCCAAAACTGAACTCATGTAAATACTTGACTTATTAACTCCATCTTGCAATGCTAAATACTTCTGGCTTTACAACTTGTGCATTTATTTACATGGTTGTATGATGGGTATTGCTGTCCTAGGAAATATTTTGCTAGGATTGTACTGTCTTCTCATCTCAAGACCTTGGGATGAAGCTCCCGTCCATAATATTGCTGCAAGTTTTTAATTTTTGTTTTTGCATGGCTAACTTTTTAAATTCTTTGCATGACTGCATGTTTGTGTTTTCTGGGATTGTGGAAAGGTGCAAGAACCTGGAAAAGAAGGAAAGGAAAATAGAAGGAGGAGGAGAAGAAGAAAAATAAAAAATAAAAAAAATAAAAAAATAATAATAAGGGGGTATAAGAGGCCGAAGGCCTAGGGGAGAAGAAGAAGAAAAAATAAATAGGAGGTATAAGAGGCCGAAGGCCTAAAACAAAAAGGGGGTATAAGAGGCCGAAGGCCTAAAAGAAAGAAAATGTGCAAAAGGGAAAAAGGAAAGATTGGTGGTGTTCTTTAATTTTGTTGCTTGTATTTTTATAATTGTTGCATGACTGCTTGTGTATTTTTGTGTGTGTGGCAGCTGCGTTTGGATTGTGTCTTGGGCAGAGAAGACAGTAGTTCTAGGGCTTTATTTCCTGGTTGAACAGCATGCTATCTTACCACTTTTTGAATATTTGCACATTTGTGATGTTTGGTGTGTTTGAGCATTGCTTGAAAGAGTTGGTTTTTGAAGTGTTCATATGAGTTCAGCCCAGGGGTTGATTTTCTGTACAGAGGGTGTTTTTTGTGTTTTTAGTTCATGCTTGAGGGCAAGCATGGTTTAAGTGTGGGGGTATATGATTGATGGTTTATTATGGATGTTTTATCTTCTCTTTTTTTATTAATTGAGATGGTAATTATGCTACTTTAAGTCCTTTTGCTTCCTTTCTCTATAAACAGCCTTTGGAGCATCAATCTGAAGGAAAGGAGCAGAAAGCTTGAAGATTAGAGCTTAAATCAATCATTTGGTGATGGAGTTTCGTTTTCAGCTTTGCTGCCTTGAATCTGGTCCATTCGTCCCTAGGCCACTTCACTATTTTGCCGAAATCAGCTCTCCTCTAGGCCTCGACAAGAAGCAACCTTTCGGAATTCCAGCTGGACTTGCACTCGCCATAAATTCGCGTGCCGCGTTTGTTTATTCCCTAGTGCATTTCTTGTCTTCTTGGGACTCATTCTTATCAGACACAAGACTTCTTGGGCCACTCCTTGTTATTCTCTTGAGCTTACAAACACCTTTGGAAGAATGAATCAACATTCTTCTTGTTTTTGGGAGAATATTCTCACTAGTGTACAAGCACTTTGAAGACAAGATTTTGGGAGCTTGTGAGCTAGTGTTGACTGACTTGGGAGAGGAGCGTGCAGGCAGAAGGAAGGAAGATTTAAGGTAGCAATTTCGGACTGAAAAGAGAAGAAGAACGTAGGAGGACAGTAGGAGGAACGTGAGGAGAAAATCAGCATTTCTCCCATTTTCCAGATTTTCCAGCTTTTTGTATTTTCGGATTTCCATTTCTTGAATCATTTTCCATTATGTTTTGTAACTAAGAACCTCCATTCCTGGTAGGGATCTTGTGGTTGATAATTCCAGTAGGTTGTGAGACTCTTTGATCTTCAATAAAAACGTTTTTCATATTTCTCTCCTTCTTGTTTTAACTCCAATTTATTCATGTTTAAGTTTGAGTTTGGCCAACTTGGATTTTGATTTGAATGATTACAGTCAGTTCTCTTGTGATTAAATCACTCTTAGAGAACAGTTGTAGACAAATCAGCAGGGCATGAGGGGTATTTGCTTGGTCTAAGCTGATAGAAGGAATTGAATTAGGCGGTCATCCCATCCCGAGGCCTTGAGAAGGGCCGACCTAGGTGACAGCTGGGTCAAGTGCCAGACTAGACCAGACTCATGGATGATGAAAGTATTCCCTTGTCTAGAAGAGGGACCTCACTGTCTTTAATCAATCTCTCAAGTGCTTCCATAAGTATTCTGATTCCTTTGTAGAAGGCTCTGCATAGCCAAGGCAAAGTGGCGGGTTAGAATCTTAGAATGAACTTAGGAAGATTAGGGTGTTTAAAATGAAGTGATTCTTTTAAATACTTTTGTAGCAGGTTGGGAATCTAGTGTGAGCTGGTTCCGCAACTTCTTCTATGAAACCGTTTTGAAAATACTTTTGTCAATGATCAACTAGCTTGGAATTGTCACCACATAAGGATCTCTACTAGGGATTTTCTTTCTCTTTTGTATTTCTTTATTTCTCTACTGTTTTCTTTCATGCAATCTCATTTTCGTTCTTTTTGTTTCTCAACCCATCATACTCTCACCTCTTTGCTGATTATTGTCATTTGCAGGAGCAATAAAGATTGGACCGATTTGTCCCTGTGTTCGAACCTCTTGCCGCTATCTACATTCATTTGTAGTTTAGTGACCAGTTGTAATCTTTTTATTTATGCAGGGCCCGCGACACCCTCGTCAAGCACATTGCCATGCTTGTCCCCAAATATCTACACAACATATTAAAAAATCTAGTAACCAATGCACCCACGCATAGACAACAAACTTTATATCACAGGCAACCATCCAACAAAAGGTTGAATTTGAGCCATTAGCTTTGCGTAATAATTAAGGAATCTCTACAACTTAATTTCATTGAAATATGACATGAACTATGAAGCACGAAACTAATATATTTACACAGCCAAAAAGGTTTACCTGGACTTCTATGTGTCTTGGTTGTGTTATGTATTTCTCTAACAAAATTGTATTTATTCCAAAAGAAGCAGCAGCCTCACGTTGTGCTCCCAAGAAAGAGTCAACAAACTCATCTGGAGTGTGCACTATTCTCATACCCTAAAGAATCTGCAGAGTGTTAGAATTCATTGGAAAGAAAAGCCCATCCGTAACCCCAAACCAACATGAACAGGTTCTAACACAACAAAACATCAAATGAGAGCAGCGCAAGACGATGGAAGACAACAACACACATTCCCTCCACCCCTATGGGTTGGCTTTATTAATACAGGGTATCCAATCTTATCAGCTTCCGCCTTCATAACTTCAATATCTTGCTCGCTACCACGATATCCTGGCACCACAGGCACCCCTGCTGCTTCCACATCAAACACCATCATCCCAATCCACCAGGAATAGCATACAGATGAGGAAATCAGTGAAAACACGAAAACATAATGACAAGAAATAAACCCTCAGTTAACTCTCGGTCTCAAACTAACCTAATCACAATGCAAATCATTCAGCACAATGGAAAGTCAACTCTATCCCTAGTCAAACCTGAATTTATCATCGAGGGCACACACTAACATCACTAGCATCGCTAACATCAATACAGCACCATTAACACGATGAAGAAGTATCAATGGTCCAAAAGCTAAACAATATTCCAGCGATACAACTGAAATTACCTTAAATATCTAAAACAAATCTGAACAAAATTCAAGCATACAACTCAAAACACAAACGATTCTAAATCTACTGATTAACATGCAGGGAACAATATTTCATTTGAAATCATAGATTGTCCTCCATGCACCACAGACCAAGCAAAAAGAGCAGATGGAAGAAATACTGATAACAAAAGGAAGTTTTGCAGGGAAGAAGAAGAAGGAGGAGGAGGAGATGACGAACCGGACGGTTTGAGATGTCGTGGAGGGAATTTGATGAGAGGGATTCTCTTCAAAGCTTGTTCTGCTCCCATCTCCGTTTCTCGTGCTCAGCGTCGGAAGAAGAAGAAGCGAGAGGAAAAAGAAGATTCCAGTGGCGCTGATGGGCGGCGATATTAGAGGGAAAAAAACATCCAACAAAGTCAAGAAAACGTCAATATATAAATACGAATCGGGAGAATGCTAAATAGGTTGACAAATTCAGGTTGAAAAACAGGTTGACAGACGTGGCATAGCCACGTCATTAAAAATATTAATAAAAAATGACCCATTCATCCGTCGTCGTTTAGCACAAAGGAATAAAAATTTCCTTTCTTCCTCTCGCAGGCGCAGAGGGCAGGCACGGCACAGCAGCTTCATTTCATTTCTTCCTCTTCATCACACCTTCAACCTAAAAAAACCAATCTCAACCTAACCTAACATCCACCACCAAATTCGACCGCCACCACAAAATCCGACACCCATAGCCACCAAATCCGTCATCCGCCACCATATCCGACACCCACAGCCACCAAATCCGTCATCCGCCACCAAATCCGACACCCATAGTCACGAAATCCGACACCCACAGCCAAATCTGACAGCCGCAGCCACCAAAATCGACAGATCCGACAACCGCTTTTGCCATTTTTACATGTATGGCTGTTTTGCCAATTTTTTTGGGTTTTTCCATCTACTTCAACCTGTATGCCTTTTTTAAATTGATTTGATAAAAATGAGATGGCTGTTTTTCTTGGATTTTCGTTTTTCTTTTTCTGTAATTTTTTTCGTTATTAATTTAACATTAGAAATGAGTAAAAGTGGTAATATGCTGATTGTTTGCCCAATTCTTTGGCCAATTAATTAGGTGAGGTGCCAATACATTCATTCCAGGTGAGGTGCCTAGTGTTCCAGAAGTTGAAGAGGAGCAACAGACTCCAAAGGTGCTGAATTTTTGTACACCTGAGCAGCTTATAGCAATCAAGGTATTATCCTATTTTATTCACATTACAACTCTTTGATAATGTCAAAGGTGCTGAATTTTTGTACATAGTAAACATGTTAAGTTCTTCTAACATAGTTTCAGCTTTAGGTGTTGAATTTTCCACTTCCCATTTGATCTTTATCAATCTGTTTCAAAGAAAATGTTTGCATCATTGTGATAGGCTATTCAGTGTGTATGTTAAAGAAGCTCTATTGAGTCAGAAATCAGAACCTTTGCAAACTGATGCTAAATTGTGTCTCAAGTGTCAGCATATCTAGAATCTTCATTACAACGTCAGAAATGTGGTGAGGTTAATTTGTGTGAGGTTGAACTTTTGTTTTGATTTGAGGGCTATGTCGAATATGATATAATTTTGTGGAAAGCATGCATATTTTTCTTTTCTGGATCATCTTTAGAAACCAGTGTTGGTTATAACTGGTATTTAGTGTCCAGTCATATTTAGTGTCCAGTTATATTAGTGATGGATCATTTTTTTTCCATTTGATCGTAGGTTCAGTGTTCAATGTTGTTTGGTTTTTACCTTTTTCAGTGCTAGAATATAACTCTTAGTTTTAAATTTGTACCACTTACTATCTAATAATATGTCTTTATAAATTGGTGCATTCCTTTCTCACTCTCCATTGAACATAATGCTTGACGGTGAATTTTTTTGCCATGAATTAGATGGTAAAATGTTGATTTAGATGCTGATTTTGGGTTGAATTAGATGGTAAAATGTTGATTTAGATGCTGCTTTCGGGTTGAATTTAGGGTCAATTTATAAGTCGAAATGCTATTTTTTTTCATGTCGAATTCATGCTCGTTTGCTGTCGAAATGCTGCTGATTTTGGGTTGAATGTGATGGTAAAATGTTGTTATTTTTTCATGCTCGTTTTGCTGTCAAAATGTTGATTTAGATGCTGATTTTGGGTTGAATTAGATGGTAAAATGTTGATTTAGATGCTGATTTCGGGTTGAATTTAGGGTCAATTTATAAGTCGAAATGTAGTTTTTTTCGTGTCGAATTCATGCTCTTTTGCTGTCGAAATGCTGCTGATTTTGGGTTGAATTAGATGGTAAATTGTTGTTATTTTTTCATGCTCGTTTTGCTGTCTAAATTTTGCTAATTTTGGGTTGAATTAGATGGTAAAATGCTGATTTCGGGTTGAATTTAGGCTCTGTTTATATGCCAAAATGCTGCTGATTACTGGGTTGAGTTTAGGCTCCATTTATATGCCAAAATGCTGTTATAAACTATTTTTTTAAAGTATCTCTTTTGGATTTCAGTAGGATGTCAATAAACTCTTCATCCTCGATCTCTAGTAGTCAACGCCGTGAATGCAGACGCAGCAGAGTATTGACGTCACTTGGGAAGCAAAAACCAATCTTGGATTACGAGCCGCCAATCTTCTGCAAGTGTGGGTCGAAGGCACCGAGATGGATATCCTGGACTGACAAACACCCAGGTCAGCGTTTCTACAAGTGTGCTGGACTAGATGAGTATGGTGGTTGTGGCTTCTTCCTTTGGGGTGATAAACCAGTAACAGGTTGGGTTCGTGAAGTGATAATGGAGTTGAGGGATCGTGAGAAAGAGTTGGCTGAAAGAAATGCAGATTTAGAAGCTGAAATTGCAAGGGTAGCACTTGAGAATGAAGGAAGGAGGGGTGATATAAGCATTGGTAGTGAAAAAAGAATGTTAGATGAGCTTAAGTGTGTAAAAGAGGTAGTCAATCAGGTATATAGGGTAGTAAAAATGATATGTATATGTCTGGTTTGTATTATTTTCTGGTTTATTATTTGTCGCCAGATTTGAGTCGTTAATTACAATGTAGAAAGAGACGCTTTAAATTTATTATATGATCCATTTATGTAAAGAAAGTCTTGGTTGAATGTGTTAAGGTGGTAATATATAAGAGATGCTTATAAAATTGTGCCAAAGATCATGGAAACAATTGGTGCATGACAGCCATGACTAATTCATGGATGAAACAATAGAAGTGAACTCTACTTCATCCTGTTGAACATATGTAGCAAAAGTGTGTACAAATTATAATTACGAATATAAGAGAAATCATAGTCATATAAGCATAAGTCATAGCAATGGATGAATGACATAACAGAAGTAAGTGAACTACAAAATATGGAAAAATATTGCGTCCTTTTAAGTTCTAATAAACCAAGACAATTCCGAAAATCGTCCTTTTACAAACATGATTATCATCCACAATTAGCTAAAAATAAGACCGTGCTCTATTGTTTCTGCAAGTGGGGCATTTGTACCGTTTCATATGCTCTGCTCTAGCTGGAGTGATATTCACACACCTCCCATGGAACCACTTCTCGCATATGTCACAGCCGATCCAGAATTCGTCAGATGCATAAACATCCCCACAAGCACCACATAACGTCTCTCCTTGCTCTTCCCTATATTCTTCTTCCAAGCCCCCCTCATCAACATTATCACCCTCCAGCTGCCATATCAAACAAACAGAAATTTATTTGCCTTTCTACAACATGTAGATTCCAAAATCCAAAAAAACAAACACAAAACAAACATTCATACCATACTCTCTTGAGTTTCAAATTGAGTCACATTTGATGGTTCACCTAGTCCAAATTGACTCTCTTGAGCCCCAAATTGATTTTGTGATGCATGGTCTTTTTTGCTTTTGCTTGATTTAGCATTCTATTAAAAAAAAACATTATTAATAAGTCAAACATCATATACAAATATCACAATCAATAGAGGGAAAAATAATTAAAAAAATCTTTGGATACTTTTTTTGTGTTCATTTTTTGTTCTAATGTTGACATCTTCCTTTTAGATGGAGGACGCCCTTTTGTTCGCACCTTCAAAGGACTCGAGAATATTTGACAGTCTTCTGTCATGTTGGCTGAAGAGGTTCCTGCAGACTGTTTTTTCCAATTAGTTGAATCACTGAGTGAGTTTTGAAACAGCCTCATCTAAGGATGTCAGTAGACACTCATAATTCTCTACAGACTCAGCTCCAACCTCTACAACCGTAGCCCATTCGGAATTCAAATGATTGTATCTCCCTCTATATTCATCATCCCTGTCGCCATCATAACAATTCTTGACATATGTATGTTTGTGTCTAACATCCTTCCTCCAACGATGCAAGACATATTCAGATGGAACCTGACGTATATCTTCCTTAATTAACACCTTCACAATATGTCTGCAAAGAATTCCTTTAAACTGAAACAGACGGCATGAGCAGCATAAATCTTCATTCACCCAATCATAATAAACACAATAAGTAACATTTCTTCTGAATGAATGCTCTTTGCTACTCAATATGTCAGCTACTTGAAAAGTCACAAATTCACCTCCCCTGCCAATTTGCAATAGTAAAAACAATGATTTCAAGATTGCAACAGTCATAATTAGCTGAAGTAAAAAAAGGAACTCTTAGAGCATAATGAAATTGATTCGCACCTGTCAATGGACTCAAGATTGACGGACACCACACCCCGTATCTCATCCTGAAATAACCGAAACAGTTCATTTGTGTAGGCATCTTGAAATTGTTTCTCAAAGCTGTAATTAGTTATCAGAGGAATACGGGAATTGAACGAATCAAAATCTGCTTTACTTTCTTTCTCGATCTTACATTTCAATGCATTATCATACTGCTCGACAAACTGCTTTAAAGAAGTCTTCGGACCAACATACCCATCAAAAAATGCATTTATACCTTCACTTCTTTGGGTTGTAGACATTCCAGCCCAAAAGGTTCCTTTTACAAACACTGGAACCCAACGATGACGATCTTCATACAAACCACTTAACCATGGATTTTCTTGGAGATCAAAGTCATTAATCATGTTACCCCAAATCTCCTCAAATTCTTGAACCTCAATGGACTCATAAACAACCTTTTTGAGAACCTTTTTAATTTGCTTGTAATCAAGTCGTGATCCAAGCTTCTCAGGCAACTTCTTCATAATATGCCACAAGCAAAGACGATGGTGAGAATCAGGAAAAACATATTTGACAGCTTTCTGAATTGACCTGCATTGGTCAGTAATTATTGCCTTCGGAGCATTTGACATGCACATCAACCAAGCCTTAAACAACCAAATATATGTATCTGCTTCTTCATTTGAAAGTAAACCACAACCAAATAGTATAGTCTGCCCATGATGATTAACACCAACAAATGGTGCAAAAGGCATGTCATATCTATTAGTTAAGTACGTTGTATCAAATGATATGACATCACTAAAAATTTCATAAGCTGCTCTAGAACGTGCATCTGCCCAAAATACATTTTTAAGCCGATTGTCATCATCTATATCAATCTGATAAAAGAAATTAGGATTCCTTCTTTGCATGCATGCAAAATACATACTAAGTGATGCTGCATCTCCAACTCCAAGCCTATTTTCTCTTACTTTTTGAATATAATTTCTACAATCTTTCTCACTAAATGTCAAGTTTTCATACCCCCCCGCTTCCATAGCCAACGAGTGAAAATTATTACTCACACGTATGCCTGCTTGGTCATTTGTTTCAAGCCTTCTCTTCGCATACATATCAATGTTTTTATTACACTTAAAAAAACGTGATTTAGTGGGACTCAACACGTGATTATGCTCAAGATTAACTCGTGAGATAGTGAACTCTCCTTCCGCATTAATAATACAATTGATTCTAGCCGGACAATTAGTGCTTTTTGATGGCTTTCGATTAAAAGCATTTCTTGCTGTGGATTTATACGATTCTGCTTTACTACACGCAACAATATAATACTTCTGCTTCCCATCATCATCTTTCTTCCCACCTTTTCTCTTAATACCAAATCCCACTTCACCAACATACCCAAGATAAAAACTATAAAGTTCTTCTTCTGAATTGAAGACCATACCTGGCTTCGGAATCAATTCATCATTAGGTTCATTACTTTGAGGCTGTGAACTTTGTGCTTCATCATTTTGTGGCAAAAAGGCCATTACCTGTAACAAAACAAGAGTATATATTCACTTTCCAGATTGCAATATTACAACCAATAAAACAGCATGAATTACACACGAAAAAACAGCTGCATTACGGCATGGATTCTCCCCAAAATCAGCAGCATATTACCTTCTAATTTATCGGAAAAAAGCAACATTTCGACATAAAAACTGAGCCTATATTCAACTCAAAATGCTTCTGATTTTGGCATATAAAATGAGCCTAAATTCAACCCTAATTACCAACATTTTTTCATCTAATTCAACCCAAATGATCAGCATATTACAACCTAATTAATTAATGAAAATAAAATTGCCCAAAAAACCTATTTATTTGTTTCATTTACCACTTTCATTTCTTAATTGGTCAAAAAATTAGCATATTACCACTTAATTAATTAATTGCCCAAAAAAAACTATTTATTTATTTTATTTACCACTTCATTTCTTAATTGGCCAAAAATCAGCATATTACCTAATTAATTAATTGGCAAAACGAAAATACCATTTCATTTCTTCATTTCTAAATTCAACCCTAATTACCAACATTTTTTCATCTAATTCAACCCAAATGATCAGCATATTACAACCTAATCAATTAATGAAAATAAAATTGCCCAAAAAACCTATTTATTTGTTTCATTTACCACTTTCATTTCTTAATTGGCCAAAAATCAGCATATTACCACTTAATTAATTAATTGCCCAAAAAAAACTATTTATTTATTTTATTTACCACTTCATTTCTTAATTGGCCAAAAATCAGCATATTACCTAATTAATTAATTGGCAAAACGAAAATACCACTTCATTTCTTCATTTCTAAATTCAACCCTAATTACCAACATTTTTTCATCTAATTCAACCCAAATGATCAGCATATTACAACCTAATTAATTAATGAAAATAAAATTGCCCTTGGCCAAAAATCAGCATATTACTACTTAATTAATTAATTGCCCAAAAAAAACTATTTATTTATTTTATTTACGATTAATTGGCCAAAAATCAGCATACATTCATTCCAGAAAAAGAAAAAACGAAAATCCAAATCAAATCAATTTAAAAAAGGCATACAGGTTGAAGTAGATGGAAAAACCCAGAAAAATTGGCAAAACAGCCATACATGTAAAAATGGCAAAAGCGGCTGTCGGATCTGTCGATTTTGGTGGCTGCGGCTGTCAGATTTGGCTGTGGGTGTCGGATTTGGTGACTGTGGGTGTTGGATTTGGTGGCTGTGGGTGTCGGATTTGGTGGCGGATGACGGATTTGGTGGCTATGGGTGTCGGATTTGGTGGTGGCGGTCGGATTTGGTGGTGGATGTTAGGTTAGGTTGAGATTGGTTTTTTTAGGTTGAAGGTGTGATGAAGAGGAAGAAATGAAATGAAGCTGCTGTGCTGTGCCTGCCCTCTGCGCCTGCGAGAGGAAGAAAGGAAATTTTTATTCCTTTGTGCTAAACGACGACGGATGAATGGGTCATTTTTTATTAATATTTTTAATGACGTGGCTATGCCACGTCTGTCAACCTGAATTTGTCAACCTGTTTAGCATTTTCCATACGAATCGATACCAAGTTATTGGAACAAAAACCTAATTCTACAAACTAACATAACCATCAGATAATTACCTGTGTTTTGGCACTGCAGATGAGATTAACAGCATCGGCTTGAGATTAGAAACGAGAAGGAGCATAGTCGCCGTTGCGCATCCATGAAGAGAGTGCGTCGATGAAGGAGAAGCCAGTGTGAGAAAGGGCAGAGGAGAAGAAGAAGGGCAAATGGGTATTTAAAAAAGTTTCATTAAAGTCTCCAATTGGAAACGCGTGTTTTCAATTGGTGAAGAAAAACTTAAAAACAGATTTTTTGTGTTTTCAAAACTTACACATGAGTTTTCATTCTGAAAATTTTTATTTTTATTTTCGAAATGAAAACAACGCGAAGTAAACACGTTTTCGAAAAAAAAAATCCAGTTTTCAAAAAATTGGAGAATTTTCGAGAAAATTCCCTGAAGTAAACAGGGCCTTACTCTTCGCCTTGTGGACATGGTCTCTTTATCAATATGCTTGTTAAGAAATGAGCAGGCCCATAAGAACCCAGCTCTCCCATATAAAAACTCCTGAGACAAATCAGGAAGTTTGATCTGCTCACCAAGGGAAAACTTGAATCAGGGTATTTCATAAACAAATGCAAATAAATGCCAATGAAAGTATCCACGATGAAGGGTGAAAATGAAATCCAATACCTCTGTAAACTGAGCCAGATAATGATCAAGTGACCTCTCATCACCAGAATGTTTTGCGGTGACAGCACCAAGAGCACAAACTCCAGCTCGACCACATAGGAATGTCATGCGTCTGCAATTCACATATCATAATGCAACTTAATCAACTTAAACTGTTAATTTACGGACCATTTTTAAGCCTATTTCAATTTTATTCAAATTGTATGCTTCCTCAATTATGAAATCGGTTGCTTAAGAAAGAGAGGAAAAACATGAATTCTAATCAACAATATAATTGCTTCCTTGTAATTCCAAACTAAGCCATAGCACACACCAAGACAGGAAGACTGAAATTACCCGGAATCACTAGAAGCAGAATCACAAGCCTCAACAATTTCAGAACACAACTTAAGATCATTCCCATTCCTAGTAACTACGTAAGCTTTAAAAAGCAAGTAAGCAGTCCCTAATGCTCCAGTATACACAGTATAATCCTGCACACGCTTCCTACTCAACCCCCCACGTCTCCCTCACCAGTCACCACCTGAACCAAAATCAATCGCACCTCAAAGAAAAACGAGAAACACCCATGAATCCAAAAGCTATAATATTTTCACTTATAAACACAAAATCGATAAGTGGGCATGAGTAGACAAACCACGTCTTTGAGAGTCAAGGCTGATTTTTTTAGTTCCTCAGAAAAGGAGTTGTAAGGAAGAGAGATGAGCTTTGTGAGCGAGTCTTTGCTACTTGCAGCAGCTGCAGAAGCTTGGTCCATGGCTGTCTCTGTTTCTGGTATGTAGTCAGGCATTTCGTTGGGGAAGTAACGGTCAGCCATTTCTCTCCGATCAGTCACTACTCAGGTCAGTACTCACTGGAAAGGTCAAAAACAAATTACTTCAATCGTCAAAAAGAATTTAGGAGAACTATGCCACTAATATATCAAAACTACTTTCGTGGCAAGTATATTATTATTTTATTAATAAAATTCTATGTAATTAAAATATATTATTTGTATAATAAGATTAAAATTAAAATTTTAAAATAACATTAATTTTTTATTCGTTTAATATATATATGAAATATAATAAAAAGGATTTCAAAAAAAAAATTGATAATTAAATGATACCATCATGATATAATAGAAGGTTTTCGGAAAGAGTTGACTCTTTCAAGTATAATATCTAAAGGCCGTTCCAGCTTCCCTAGTCTAGGGTTTATCAGGGTTTATCGCTTCTCTACAGCAGCACTTCTTCCTCCTCTGCTACAACCCTTCAGGTAATCGAGGTAATCGTCTTCCCACTTCTTTGGTGTTATTTTCACATTCCCTTAGCTAACTTTGACATGGGTTTTCAGCCAATTTACCAATGGGAAAGAAGCGAAAGCATAGCGAAACAGAGGCAGTGGCACCATCGAAGAAAGATGACACTGCTCCTGAGCGACCTCCACGAACACTCATGGGTTGGAAAGATAAGAAGGACGAGAAAGAAACTAAAGCCCCTCCTCAAGGATTTTTTAGGAATAAGGAGAAAACTTTAGTTACTTGTTCTCGCCGAATCAATTACAGGTCTGAAGAAGTATTCATCAAGTTTGTTTTCTAGTGTTTTGTTCATTTTATACTCTTGGATCATGCTGGTTAAATGTCAATTTACAGGTACCGGCACTTGATGTTGAATGTAGTATCTCTTTTGCCTCATTGTAAGAAGGATAACAAGGTTGAGGCTAAAAGTACTAAAGGCATGGCTTTGAATGAACTTGTTGAGCTCAGGAGCTGCTCCTCTTGTTTGTTCTTTGAGGTGAGGTTCCATTTCTATGTTTGAACTGGTTTTTGGTGTTTCTCCAATCTGTTGGCATTATAGCTGGCTTGTTTCACGTACTGGTTGTTATTGATTATGTTCTAGTGAATATAGATCTTGCCTTTTTTGCAATTGAGGAAAAGAGATCGACTTTAGTTATCTTGCTTTAAATCTGATGAATTCTTTGGTTTAAAATAAGATGCTCCTCTTATGTTTCTCTATATTTCAGTGCAGGAAATTTAAAGATTTGTACTTATGGATGGCCAAGTGCCCAAGTGGTCCATCTGTAAAATTCTTAGTTAATGCTGGTAATTCTGTCCTTTTATTTTGTATGGTTAATTTTTTTTTATACTAATAATTTCTGATGGGCTGAACTTGCCATGTTCATGTATTTAGTACTGCAGCTTATTTTAATTTATTATACTCTTATTGGGTTTGATTTTGATCAAAGTGACCTAATCAGTTTAACTTGGTTTGCTCATTTTAGTGCACACAATGGAAGAATTAAAGCTTACTGGAAACCATCTGAAAGGATCACGGCCTCTCTTGACTTTCTCAGCTAACTTTGACAAAGATGCCCACTGGAGACTCTTGAAAGAGATGCTCATGCAGGTAATGTTTTTGACGGAAAACAAAAATAGTACCTCCTTTAGAGGTGATGTATCTTTGTAGTTAATCATTTACTCATGACTAAAACAACTGGTGTTCTTATTCTCCTGAAGAACAAAAAGTTGTCCCAAGGTTTAGAATATCCCATCAATTGCAAGGCTGTTTGCAAAATATTCTAGATTACCGTGTTTGATATGATTGGGAGCTTCATTTTCGCAATGTTTCTTGTGTCTTTTGCTCTGCCTCCCTTGTTTCATTTGCTTCAGTCTCCAGCAGTGTGAAAATTACCATTTAACATGTGACGATTTTATTTTTATCCTCCTTCACTTGGGATGATATTGGAAGCATTTCTGAGGAAAATATTAGGGTGCATATACTAGGTCTGTTGCTTTTACGGTATTGAGTGATGCGACCTTGCTGTTTCCATAGGTTTCTTGCATGTTCCCACAAAGCCATGGGATTAAATTGAGTATTCCGTAAGCCATAAAAAAGATAAAAAAAGTTGAGTATACCTTTACATGTTGTGATCTAGATAGATTTCTGATAAATGCTATATGCCAGTCAGTAGTTTTAAGTTCCTCTATTATTGTCCCTGATGCATTGGATGTTTTTCACCAGATATTTGGGACCCCAAAAGAGCACAGGAAATCCAAGCCTTATCATGATCATGTTTTTGTTTTCTCCATTGTTGATGACCATATATGGTTCCGGAATTACCAGGTAAATTATTAGTCTTGCAGTGTAGTTTCCTCTGCATTTTTTGGATGATCATTCAAACAACAAATCTTATTAAGCTTCGGTATTTATGATTTGTTTGCTTCTGGCATGGTATTCTGTATCTCTGAATTCACTTTCCTAATATTAATTAAGTAATGACTGCCCAACTTCTTTAATTCATTAAAGTTGAGATTCAAATTTGTGTATTGCATTGCACAGATATTATGGGTTCGGGTTGAAACATTTGCCATCTGAAAATTAGAGCATAAAGTTATAATAGTTAATGCATTGCTGCATGCTACTGAATGTGTTGTATTTATTCATTTGGCTTCTGGTAAGAAACCTCAGAACCAAACATTGAACTGGCCAAGGTCCTGGATCAATGACTCATTGGCTCAACCAGGTTGTAACTGTTCAGTTATTGAATCATTATGGTCTTGGCCAATGGGTCGCTAGTTCAACTGGAATGGACTGGTTGGGTTATTAATAAGTTTAATATACATGTATATTTGTACCTAATTTAGCATTTCAATAATATTTTAAAATTATTAATTAGAACTAAATAATCCAAATCAATACTACAGATAATTAACACCCAAAATTTTAAATGACATCCAATTTTAAATCACAAACCATAGAACGCATCCAAAATGATCCAAGATTCCAATTATAATAAACATGGAAATGATCCTCATATAGAGACGATCACAAGCACATAATTAGTTTGAAATTAAGGGTCAAATATCCAGTTAACTTATCCCATGGATTAGACCTAAATAAACAATGGATCAATGGCTTTTTCTTTAATGTCCCTATACAGGAGTTTTTTAAATTGAATAAAAGCAACTGTTTTCAGTCTTGTTCTGTATGTATCTAAAGCCTTGGTCCATCTTTAGGGTACTATCTGTTAAGTCTCTGCTCTTGAATGAGGACCTGTTTTTGTGAACTTGTAGAACATATATTGCTGACAGTAGTCATCTCTGGCTCCTTAATTTTAAGGGTACCATCCCATTGCCTGGCCTTCAAGGAAATGGGAGGGTATTGTACTCGGTAACAAAAGCCTGATAATAGCCGCCCAACCTTGTGGCAACTGGAGAGATACTATCATGGTGGTGGACACAAAAAGTACCAGTTGGGATAGTATCTTTTTCTTCTACGTGTCTTTCCTCATGATGAATATTATGTTTGGAATCACATCGTTTAACACAGCATTCCCTATTGGGGATAATATGATCAATGAGATTTTTAAGCAACCTAGTATCTTCATGGATCTTTAGAAATCCCCATGTTGATTTACCCTTATATTATTGTAAATGATTGTTAGAAAAAAAATTATAGGTGCATTATGTGGTTGTTCAAAAAGGAACACCCAGCAGCTTTCCTTGCTTTAAGAAACCTGAAAATTTATGCATCTCCTGATGCTCCAGTGGATATTAATCCTGTGTTAGTATGCACTCTAGAATGCTTCATAGTCTTCTTTTCCTTTTTATTTTGTTAGTTCATGGTATATTGAATCATTGCATTTGTTTTGTTATTGTTTCTTTCCCCCATTGATAAATTCTAATGCCTGGCTTGTCTGTTTTTAAATACAGATATCAGTTCCTCATAATGAAGCAGATAAAGTGGCTAGAGGAGGACTCGATAAGATGACCCTTATTGAGGTTTGCTCTAATGCTTTCCAAATTTTCACACAATGAAGCACTTGGAGCTGTATTTTTAATTGGAAAACTTGACTGTTTACAGGTTGGCCCAAGATTTTGTTTGAATCCTATTAAGATATTTAGTGGCAGCTTTGGAGGCCCGACTTTGTACGAAAATCCTTTCTATGTGTCACCAAACCAGGTCAGTGCATTTCTTTACTACGCAATTTTAACTTGGCAATATTTGATTAGAACAAGTTAAGTAGTAAAGTGGTGTACTCATTTTTATGTTTTGTTGTGAAGGATTCCATTAGTTATCAGCATTTTTGTGCTGAACATAGTTTTATCCTCTTCCTTTCTGAGCTAGAATTATTTTTGGGTTCTACATGATGGAATGTGCTTCTTGTTTTGGTACTTCCAGATTCGGTCACTTGAGAAAAGACAGAAGGCTGGGAAGTATGCAAAGAAGGTCAAGGCGAAGACCAGGAGGAAGATGCACGAGCTATCGAATCCATTGGAGCCTGATGAATTTGCAGATATGTGGAAGGAGTGAATCGAGTCATTGTTGTTGTGTTATGTTTCCTGCCTTGTTAAGTTACTTGCAATCATGTTGTATGAAATAGCCACCTTTGGTGTTCTGGGTTTGGCTACAATCGATTTTGTTGACATGGGTAACCATTTATTTTAATCAAGTTGATATTTATGCAGCGTGATATTGATTTGATTTTGAATCATGAGAAGATTTGGAACCTTTCTTCAATTTATATAACTGTAAAACCGAGTCATCCTTCCTTAGCCAAATGATACTCTTTATGGGTTGAGTTTGTGACATTTGGATTGCTGGGTTTCCATGCTAAGCATCGCTCCTAAATTCAGTCAAGGTGGAATTCTGATCAATGTTTCACTTTATTAACTTTTATTTCTTTTGATCTCAAATTACATAACAATTAACTAATTGTTTACGGACAAATTAAACAAAAGTGTAGAATAGGATGATGAAATAGCGTTGTGGAGAGGATACTCGTTGCACTTCACTTCACAACGCAATTCTTATCTTTGCTTATTCACTAGACACGCTGGCTCGCAAAGCACTTTGTCATTTTACTAGCTCCTACAAACTAGCATTAGCCTACCACTACTAAATTACTATTATTTTCCATTTTAGTAATGAAATTACTATTTTGGGCATACACTAAGAAAGTTTACCCGCAGTAAAAAGACTATGCTAGCAAGGACAATACATACAACCAGATGAGGCGACCTTTCTTCCACTTAACCTTTTTGTTTGCTTGCTTGCGTATTTTTTTCAACACGTCTTTCAGCCAGAACGACACGTAACACACTAGTGAAATTGGATTGATCTATGTATTTGCTCCCATTTTGGTGTCACTGATCAAGAAATGGCAGGTAAGTTTTCTTGTGCTTTTCTTGAGGACAATGTGGTTGATATGGGAAAACTTCTTTGTAATGCGAAGCATTCTAGTGTGAACTTGTATTTGTTCTTGATTTCCCTATATCAAGAACAAAGGATGTATTATTTGATTTTAGAGAATTCTGTTTTTTTTTTCTACAAAAATTAATTCTCAAAATTTCTAGCTTATATCATGAGAAGTTCCCCTAGTTGGGAGCTTCCTTCAGGTGATCTATTGTTCGTAGTATTTCTTTTAATGTCTCTCTTTAGGAGGTTCTTGCTTTGAGTTTGGGAATTCTTCGTGAGTTAACAATTGTTGGTGGTGCTGTATTGTCACATACGATTGGAGAACTTCGTGTCAAACTAAAATCGCATTCACTAACAGTTTCAGATAACAACTTTATATGTAAAATGAGTATGGCATACAAAATGAATGAAAGAATTGAACATCTATGAATTTGTATGATGCTTGGTATTCTTGTCTAGCTTCTAGGACAGATTGCATTCAGGAGGAACTCCTTGGGGGAACCTCTTAGTGTCGGCGCAGTAATTATAGATCATGTAGTTCTTCTTCACCCATTGCAACCTTTCTTGACCTGTTGAATCAAGCTCCTCTGACTGCCAGGAACTTGAAGCATTACTTGTGGCACAAGAAGATGCCCCGTTGGACCAAACACAGGCATTATCAGCATTGAAGTTCCTGTATGAGGCAGTGAAGGGGGCTTGTGACCAATCTGTCTTGACCAAACCACCTCTCGTGGCCCAATCATCTGCGTTCCAGAGGCTGGAGTGGATCCTCATGGCTTGGTTCTTGGGGAACGGGACGCTGAGAGATGACTCCAAGTTCTTGAATTCTCTGATAGGTGTGCCATCGACGGAGAAAACGATGCGCTGTGGATTCCAGAGGATGGAGTAGGTGTGGAAATCAGCAGTTGGGTCGAACCATAAGTAGAATTGCTGCTCTCTGTTGCCTTTCCCTTGGCTGAAAACGTTGGTGTGAAGGATGTAAGGGTCGCCGCTCAAGTTCCCAAGGAATTCAAAGTCTATTTCATCCCAAGTTGATCCATTTGAGGATAGCTGCATTGAAATAAGTCAAGTAAATCATTAGTTCACTGGAATGAATAATTACTCGTTAATAAGTAGCTGAATTAAAGAGATTAATCAGTAAGGTTGCTTACATAATAAGCAGTGACAGTGCCAGCAGAGTTGCCAGGGACAAGCTTGAGCTGCATATCGATCTTTCCGAAAAGATACTCGTTCCTGGATTGGAATCCTGAGCCTGAGGCCTTGTCAAGGTTGAGAGTGAGGAGCTGGCCGTTGTCGAGTATCTTGGCGCGGCCATCGCCCCATGTGATGTCAAAGTCTTGGTTGAAGTTACCAGCAGAGGCAAGCATCAAACCAGAGCCAAATAGTGCAAGAGAGAGCAGCAAGAATGGTGAGAAAGAAGCCATTGGTGGG
Source organism: Viola odorata (assembly GCA_963691705.1). NCBI lineage: Eukaryota > Viridiplantae > Streptophyta > Magnoliopsida > Malpighiales > Violaceae > Viola > Viola odorata. Next base: position 47,756,157 of record OY829546.1, on the reverse strand, counting down.
GATATAGGATGATACGATCCTGATATGTTGGTGTTTTTCCCAGAAGTAGAGGAGTGGAGATGTGATTTGATGAGAAGAAATGGTGCATTGTTGGGGTTTTTATAGTATGTGAGAAGAAGTGATGGAAAAAGCGGAGGAAGGTTCAAGACACAGCTGTAGCTTAGCTCAGTTGTTGAACTCATGATTTCATCTTAGACGCGCTTGTCTTTTGAATTTTGTGCACATGACATTTATATTAGATACTATGTGCCGGTGACAGACGGATGAAGGAGACATTCTTCGTTTTGGCGTCTCTCCAAATAGTTTCTGTCAAATAAACTAATTTTGTTCGATTATAATCAGATTTTAAAATAATAATTTTCTAACATAATTTTTTTCAAATACTTTATTATCATTTGACGACAATTGCTAATTTGTAATCATGATTAATTGATTAATGAGACAAGAATACTTCAAATTTAATGTTATATTATACTATATCTCAGAATTTTTATTGGATGTGTTTAATTTTCTCACCAAAACAGACCAAACTTTTTTCTGCTTATCAAACACATCACAAACATCATTTCTTTCATATTTTTTATTGACATTTTGATTCTTAATCCTTTGTTTTTAATATCTTAAGACTTTAATATTAGCTATTTTTGCCTCAACCATTGTATTATTTATTATTGATATAAATTACTCCCTTTAAATTCTATTTTTTTCTATACAAAATATCTAGTGAAGAAATAAAATAATAAAAATACAATAATTTATTAAAATAATTCATATGAAAACTTAAAATGTTAAAACAAAAATAAGTATTTTAGGATTGATTTAACTTTTATTGAGTTAATAACTGATTATGATTGAAATTTATTTTCACCTTTTGTAAATTGAAATGATGCATACTAGTGTTGATTTTGAAAATAAATAAATAAGTTATGAATTAAGATGTGTACAAATATTTAAAATTAAACTTAATATAATTTCTTTTGAACAATTATTAATTATATCAATATGCGCTTCTCCTTTTCGGGACAAAGGGCCTTCATAGTGAAGCTGATCAGTCAATACTCCTTGGCAGTGAAGTAGCTTCCCATGGTGTCCTATTCTCTTCTCCGTCACCACCTATTTATGCGCTTCCATTTTGGTGTCACTCACCAAGTAAGCGCAGCATCAAGGCCACTACTACCATTACCCAGCAAAAGCTTTGAACTTTCAGGTAAGCTTAAGCTTTTTTGTATTTCTCTCTTTGTCTGATAGCATTCACCGGGAAACTATTGTTCTTGACTTTAATCTTTTCTGGGTTTTTAGTTCTGAGTGATTATAACTTATTGTTATTCTATTTGATTGCTTGTAAAATCTGGATATAACAAAGAGTGTCCGCTGAAACTAATAAATTTGACATTTTTCTTGGTTGTTGGAGACGTTTAACCAAGTTGTTAAAGAATTCTGAGGTTCCATGACTTTTTAAGAAAATTAATTTTGAGTTTTGGTTTGGTGCTTCTTAGGCTTCTAATTTTGATCTGAGTTGAATTTAGTACTTGTTGGTTTAATTTATCAGGTATAGTGTGTGATTTCAAATGGTTATCCGCACATTTTGGTGCTTTTAGCTTATCCTCTGTCTCTATATTGAATTGTAGAATTGATGTAGTTAGAAAAAAAGTGGTTGACACGAATTTAGGCTAGGGCAAACAATTTGGTTCAGTGACCATCAATTGATTGCCGGTAGTTATAATGAGTAAGAGTAAGAGGATATTTATTGATGTGCAATTTGAACTCATTTGGGAGTTTTGTCCCAAAGATTTCTGTGATAGAGATCTTATCTAAATGCTCAAATGGGGGCTTTTTGTTGAACATGTATTGTCAATTGTTTGAAAAGAAATCTTCTGTTTGGCAGGTGGATAGACCAGTACTAGTCGAATGGCTTACATTCCTCCACACAAGCATCATTCAAAGTGCAACGGGATGCTGTCCCCAGTTCCAGAGTCATTCATTCCTCACTTTAAGAGAAATCTGAATTTTAGATCATCTGACTCAAAGATCATCAGAAGTGGAAAGATTGTCTATGCAGATCATGCAGTGTCTAGATGGTTTGCTGTTGGTTTGGATGATAACAACCAGTTTCCTTGTAGCACTCGTCTTGAGCCATTTTCCTTAGGAAATGGTGAGCCCAATGGAGATAAACCAGTTGCATTGGTGATCAGGAATGTACCTGAAGGTCAGTCTGTCTTGCAATAATTTATGCCAAACTTTTGTTACTTGAATTGTGGAAAATTGTACTGAAATTGGCGTTCTTTTTCCTTCTTTTTCTTCCCATTTATAAAAATTATGCTTTTTAGAAAATATTGAAATCATGGAGGATACTTCAAGGAGTCCTTGGATAACTATAACAGAAGGAGTGCAGAAAGACCTACTTTCGTCTTTTGAAACTTTGAGGAATGAAATGGAGGATCAGAGTTCGCAAAAAATAAAGCCGACATTGGTGGCAAGATTTGGAAAAATTTGTTTCCGTGGGTAAGCAACCTAACCTATTTTTAGTGCTTGATTTAGTTAATTATCCTGTAAATTAGATGCTTTTCTTTTCGGCAATGGAAATGAGTGAAAATCCTTGTTCCAAAGCCTTCTGAATAACACGTTAAGACGATATTGGCCTTATGCCAAAATGAGGATGAGATTATGACTTCTGCATCAAAACATGGACTGAACTTAACCTTTTTCTCTCTCCCTTGTGCCAATTGAAAAGTGTACTTCCAATTTCATTTTACATGAATGACTGAATGAACTCCATCAATGACTTTGATATTGGTAAGAAACAGTTCTCATTTTGATCTTTGTGATGCAGTAGCCATTCCTTGAGTCTGGGGGATGTCGATAGGAATCAGGTGGCAGAAACCACTTTAAGACAGTTGAAGAGATCAATTCACACTAACATCCCTTCTACATACATGGAAAACATTAGAGATAAAGTCATTCAAAAGGTTGGGCTGGATTTTGAAGAGGAGAAAGACATGTACCATGTGAAAGTATTCCTTTGACTCTTCCCTAGTCTTGTTAATCATTTTCTAATTCTTCTGGATTATGATTTCCTTTTTTGACTTTTGTTCATTGTGTTTCTTCCCCCGTGCTTGCAGCTGTCTGATAACACACGACCCGGTGCAACGGTCTCTTGCAGATGTAGTGTAAAGGAAGATAAAACACTTCTACTCTACAAGGCAGGTTTTCTGCTACATTGATGAAGTCTCGATCAGACTATTAACTTATAGATATTTTAATCCAACAATCATGCTGGGAGCTTATGGACGCCTTCTGATGCTAATCCTCCCTTGGCGCTTTTCCATTTCATTGCCACTTTTCTACTATTCTTTTGCTTGCTTATGGATATCACTTTAAAATATTGGCATCTCAGTTCGCCGGATGGTCAATGATATATCATGCCTCAACAAGAATCTGGACCTAAGGATAATGCTGTGCACCAAGATGATTTTTACAGCTCTCTGTAAGTTACTTTATATCATTTACTCAATGCAAATAACTTAACAGAATATAGCTCCTGTTGGGACCATTTTGAATTTCCGAGGCCAAGTCTAGCAAGGAAAAAGATGCTATTTTGACTGAAATTAAAGTCATTTAGCCTCAATGCTTTATTTTTGCTTAAGATTCATATTAGTTATCTTCCACCCAGCATTCCTTCGTTACAAGGAGCGAAAAGCAATGACAGTTGAAACAAAATGGAGGAGGGAGAACTTTTGCCTAGTGCTTTGCTTAATGTTAGGTGAGTAATTGAATAGTTAGCAAGAGAAGCTAGAGAATGCTGAATTAAGGAAATACTTGCTCTTCTGATAGGCAGAAAAAATTCAGAGTGAAAAAACTTGTAAAGAGACTTTAAGTTTAGACCACAAAATGTTTCTGTTTGGTTAGAAATTTTTTCCATGGTAAATCTTATCTTAGTCTATTATGCTGAGGATAGCTGTCTGATGCTTGTTCTGCAATAATAACAAAATTAAAGATCTGAAACCTTTGGTTTCTTATTTTTGGAGCAATTTATACTTTTATATAGTTAGCCTAATCACATGCATTATTGCAGGATGATGACATGAGTAGCATTGGAGATCTGATCAGTTCTGCTGTTATAGATTCGAATGTGAAGGGCGGGTTGAGATGGCCTCTGGGAAGGACATCGTCTGGAGACAGATACAGAGTCATTGGAGTTTGGCATACAATACATAAGACTTATCAGAATCCATCACTTAAGCTCAAAGTCAGAAATGCTGATCGATTTGATTTCGCGACAGGAACTAGGGAATTCACCAGAGAAGTCTATCTGAAGTTGAAAGGAATAGTTTCTGAACTGCAGCAGGCAAGTTCTCATTTCCAGTAACCATATTACTCGATATCATATATCTGATTCTGTTCAGTTTTGTATATTCAGTTAGTTTTCCCGTGAACAACGAATGATGCATCTTTACCTAAAACTCCTCTTTCTTCTTTCCAGGAACCAACAGCTGAAAGCTGTTTAGTTTCTAAGATGCTCGAGGACAACATGCGACTGATATGGGAAAACTTCTTGTGTTGCGAAGGGTTCTAGGTACCCCTTTGGGGTTATGGTTTGGTTTGGAGAAGCACTTTTGCAATAGAGCTTCTTAAGGGTTGGTGTTTAGTAAACCAACTTTACAATAGAGCTTCTCAAAAGTTCTATTGCATCCTTCACAAATTCCCTCTAAAAGCCACTGCCCATGCTCCCAGCAGTGGCTTTTAGAGCCAATTTGAAGAATGCGGGAAGCTGCACAAATAATTGAAGTGGACAAAAATGTTGGAGTCATGTTCACTTATTTACAAAAAAACCACTTATAAAAACAAAACATTTCTCCTTCATTCCTTTCATTCACACGATTCGTTTTATTTTTTGTTCTCGCTCTCTCACTCTCTCTCGCTCTCTCGTTCTCTCACTCTCTCTTAGGGTTTCTTTGAATCTGTAAATAAATTTAGGAGTTTGATTCCTTTCGTCGTTGTGAATCTATATCACCCTTTGTTGACTGGAAATTTTGGGATTTCATTACCGAATTGGATTTCTAGGGCTAAGGTACCGTCTCCATCCCCTACGCTTGCTCCTCTTCCTGTTCTCTTGCTTGGCTTGTTTACTCCATTAATAAGTCATGCCTCTCCTTCTTTGATTAAGAGGGATTGCAGTGGTGCTGGTAGTTTGTGCGTGGTCTGCGACGACGGCAGCGTCAAGGGTTCTGCTCGGGAGGCATTTCTTGGTTGATGTTCTTGTCGGGGCGTGTTTGGGTATTCTTGAAGGAGCTTTGGCGTTTCGATTCGAGGAGCTTTTGAGGTATTTATGTTCTTGTAACTGAGTTTGAGGGTTTTTTGGGTTTGTTTTGTTTCTGATTTTGATTTTGATCCTGGGTTCTGGATAGGGAACTCTGAGGGTCCCTGGGCTGATGCTATTTCGGTGCTTGAATCTGAGAAGGATGATGACTTTTATAGTGTTCATGAAGGTGAGTAGATTTACTAGAATAAACATCTATCTAGCTGGAGATGAAGTTTTTGGTTTGTTGATGATTGAATTTGATCTAAGAAATGGTTTGTTTTAATTTGCTGCAGATGTGTTTTCTGTGGTTGGTTCAGAAACTGCTTCAGATGAGATGTCCAGTGTCTATGCTGGATGGGATGGAAATGGATTGCTTAATTGTGAGATTCTTCCAAGTAACTACGTTGATCCTTCGACCATTAGTTGTGTTTATGCTTTACATTCTTCCCTGCGTTTGGCTTGAATGTGAATGATTTTGAATGTGAATGAATTAGAAAACTACATGATTTTCATTTATTCACGATCTTTGATTAGGAAAGTCTATATTTTTTGTTGCTGCGTTTGTGGTGCAAACTGTAAACTGAGGAACTTAAACCTCTTATTTTGATTATGAAATTGATTTGTGAGGAGTGGTAGTTCCCTTTTTGTTTCTGAGAGGAACCATATGTGTTGAGATTGTACATATCACCACTCTCTCTCTCTTTCTAAGCTTTGCTGTTCTACGTTGTTTTCCGTAGTGTTTATGTTATGAATAGTGGTCTATTGCATTATTTCCAACTTCTTTGTTCTTTTGAGTGCCTTCAACTCTTTTTTTGACTTCTGCACATTGTCTTTTATCGACCATTCTTCATCATTATTGCTCTTCATGTCTGAAATTTCATTTATCATTAATCTATTAGGGAGCCAGTTTCCTGGTGCTTGTATGAGTAAAGGAATTTTATTGCCCGTATGATGAATTTAGATTGACACATGCTCGTTTCCTCATCTTGGCTCCATGTTTGGGGTGGGACGGGCATGGGGTATCTATAGGGAGTTTCTGTTTTCTTCCGTGGCAGCGTGTTGTGTTTGTTGTTGTGCAGCAGTGATGCTGCGTTTTGTCTCTTTTCTGGGCTGGTTGAGTGCCATTTTGTTTGTTAGCGAGTTGTGTTTACTGGTGTGCCGCAGCTGTGCTGTGTTTGTTTCTTTTTCTGGGCTGGCCGAGTGCCAGTTTGGTTGCTAGCGAGTTGTGGTTGCTGGTGTGCAGCAGCTGTGTTGCGTTTATTTCTTTTCCTGGGCTGGTTGAGTGCCAGTTTGGGTGTTAGCGTGTCTTGTTTGTTGCTGGGCAGCAGCTGTGCTGCGTCTGTTCTCTTTTCTGGGTTGGTTGTTACCAGCTTGAATGCTCGTCATGGTTGTATTTGGTATCTTGTTTATTGACCTTAATGTGGTTGAAGCAATTCTAATGAGGCTGCTTCTTTTTGACATGTGGAATTCAGTGAAAAGAGAAGGTTTTCTACAAAAGATTAAAGATTAAGAAGGTGAAGGATGCAACGTTTATGGATTCTTGGAAGTTAACAAGGTGGCTGGAAATTTTCATTTTGCACCAGTGAAGAGTTTTCAACAATCAAATGTCCATGTACATGATCTGTTGGCATTTCAAAATTCAAATGGACAGTTTTAATGTAAGATTTGGTCCTACTCATTCTGGACAACTTGTATAGATTGAACATCTATTTTACAACTTGTAGATTTGTTAATGAATTCATTCTTTCCTCATTTTCCTCAATAAAAAATAGTACTAGCTTCATCATTCTTCTCTTCTTCCATTACCAGCTTTTTTCTTCAGCCATCCAAGCACATCAAAATCTCCACTCCTGCATTTTCCAACTAAAATGCATACAGGAAGAAAAGAAAAGAAAGAAAAATACATCAAAATATAATAATTTTCAGATTATTAAAAAAAATGTTTATATATAATAATATTTTTTAAATACAAATAAAAAATTAATAAATGTGTCACAACTAATATTTAAACATGTTACTTTCATTGTATAAAGAAATAAATTAATTTAAATAATCTATATATATATACTAAAAAATATTAATTATATTGTCAAAAATAAATTGTGTCCTTTATAGTCATTTTATATCATTTAATGTAAGATTGGATATCAATTAGTTAGTGATAATACCAAAATAAAAAATAAGATCCTAATATTTTAAATATTTAGTAGAGTATTTTAATAATTGAACCATATGGTAAATATTGTAATGTTACTTACCAACTTTTATGTTTATTTGAATAATCTGACGGAGTCAAAGTAGAAATTCATATGTTACATTAATTTCTTAAAAAATTAAAAAAATATTATTGATGTATTCGCATAAAAAAAAGTAACTCAATAGGTAATAGATTAATGATCAATAGATAATTGTGATTTTATATATGTAAAATTTTAAAATAGTGCTCAATATTTAACTTTATTTATGAATGCAATATAATCATAAATTGCAAAATAATTTTATTACTCTATAAAGTTTTATACTTTTAGATAAATTTATTACATTTTGATCTTTAAATTTTTCCAAACTTGTTCAATGCATAAAGTAAATACTAACAATTTTGCATATATAAATTATGTAAAAATATTAACGTTTAATAAAAAATATAGTAGAATTTAAGAAAAAATGGAAGAGCATTGTCAATTTATTTTAACGATAATAGTACAATAGAATGTTTTGTGTTGCTAATGTAAAATGAAATTTTTTTGAGGACCATGACTGTTTGGAAAATATAATATTAACGTAACTTAATAGCTAATAGTTTAGTTATGAATATGTAATCGTGAATTATATATGTTGAAAAATGATTACAATATTAATGAAAATAAATTTTATTTATTTATGTTATTAAATAATTTTAATTTATTTATGATATTGGATAAATATCATGTGGTAGATATTAAATTATAAATAGATTGATTAAAAAAAAAATATAGATACTTAAAAATATTAATTATAATACTAAAAATGACTAATGCCCTTTATAGTCATTTTACACTCAAACCATAGTTCTAAAAGCAGTGTTTACCAAACACCAAAAACAACTTCTCGTTTCCCACAGCACTTTTAAGAAATATTTACCAAACAACACACTGCTTTGCGCAAAAGTGCTTTTCCTACAGCACTTTTGCCCAAAGCACTTTTCGGACCAGAACCGGAACGCCAAACAGACCCAGGTGGGTGTTTGGCATTCTGGTTTGGTACCAGAAAGTTGGTTTCCAAAACCAGAATGCCAATCATGGTGTTTGGTAACACCATTTCAACTGGACTTCTTGAGAAGTCCAGTTTTGTAAACCTGCAAAACTGCAGGAAATGGCACTGGTCTCATTTGCTCCAGTGGCCAAAACCAAAACACGGGAAGGAGATTTTACTGTTGAGAGTTTAATGAAACTCTCAAAAACCCAATTTTGCCCTCTTCGTTGCTGCTTGCAGCTGTTCCTTCTTCTTCTTCTCTTCTCATTCGTGCCTCACTCATCTTTTCATTCTTAAGTTGCAGCCCGTTTCTTCTTCTTCTTGTTTTTTAGTTTGGTGATATGGGTTTGTATATTTATATGTATTGGATGCTTTTGATTTGTTGGATTGCTGCTTGTAGTGAGGGATTTGGGGGATTTTTTGATCTGGACATGGTTTTGCAGGAAAGGGAAAAGAGATGAAGATGGCTAAATGATGAATAAAAACATGGCCGTTGGATTGGTCTTGCCAAAAAGGTAAGATGATCCAACGGTGAGGATGAGAGAAGGAAGGAAAAAAGAGTATAATTATTTAATTGGTTCGAGTTATTGGTACAAGAAGTCTCGCTAAAAATAAATAAAAATCCGAATGGAAAATACCGAAAGGATTAATAAAATGAAATAAACAAAATGATACGCGTCAAAAATGTAAAATGTGACAATGGAAGGAAATGTTCGATCTACGGTTCGAGAAATTTTGTTCGGAACCGAAAAAAATCAAACCTAAATAGATTGATTTTTCACTACATTTAAAATGATTATATATTAAATAATTAGATTATTGGGTGTCTTTAATTAAAAAGATTGATTAAGGTTACATTAGCAAGAAAAAAAGGGATGTTCTTAATTTGTTTCCTGTTTCTTTAGGGAATCAATTTGAAAGCTATTTTTTGTTGTATTATTATTATTTGCGATCTTTCAGATCTTTTGCATTGCATTATTTATTAAGTTTTAGATTTTAGAAAGCAATAAACTAAATCTGAATGATAAGGTTATGATATAATTTTAGGGGAAAAAATTGAGCATTAATGTAATTTAAATACTAAATATTCCATTCTTACAAATTTCCATATATATTCACGGTAACTGGTAATTGGCAAACCCGGCGTATGTTTCTTCTTTTTCTTATTTTTTCTGGTGCCATTCAATATATTAAATAATTGTCATCTATCGGAATTAGATTTTATTCCCCTAATTATTGACTTATATATATATCATATAAAAATAAATTCTAAATTATATGTATAAATATAAAATTTATTAGAATTGTGGGGAAATTGACAATTTATTACTAATTATATTCAAATCAATTTTAAAAGGTCAATTTCACTATTTTTTTATATTAAATATTCATTTGAGAACTGTGACAAAAAATATTGGACATAGGAGGTGGTGAATCAAACACATTATTCCACATTATTTCATTTTTACTCCTAATTTCTACTCAAATTACCACACCATCATCAAATTGGGTTGATAGATAAGGGCTAATTTATCATTTGTATAAAATATATGTTTCGAAAAAGATAAAATGACAAATATTAAAATGGATCAAAAAATCGTGTAAAAAATTGAAATCTCTTCATTTTTCACTACATTTCAATTTATTACGCGATTTTTCTTTACATTTTATGATACAAAATATATAAAGATTAAAATGACTATATATTAATTTAAAATATTATTCATATAATTTAAAATGACAAAGATGATTGAAAAATCGTAACATAAATTGAAATATAGTGAAAAACGAAGGAATTTCATTAAAAAAAAGTTTTGTTGGAACAAAATTGTAACATAATTTCTTATTATAAATAAAATGTTAATTATTTCTTTACAGAAATATATTGATTAAAAATATCTATATAGAGTTTGCAAATTTTTTAATATAATGCTTTAAACCATGGTATTAATAATTTATATTTTTAAATGTTTGATTATAAATAAATTGATAAATATTAGGTGGTAAATGTTTAATTATAAATAAATTGATTATAAACATATATAAAGATACTAAAAAAATTATTTCTAACACTTGAAATGAATTATGCCCTTTATGGTCATTTTACATTCCAACCATAGTTTTAAAACAGTTTTTACCAAACACCAAAAACAACTTCTGGTTTCCCCACAGAATTTTTAACAAATATTTACCAAACAACATACTCCGTTCTACAAAAGTCTGAAACTGACTTTTGCAGACTGAACTTTTTTCTACTGAACTTTTCCAGCTAGAACCGGAACGCCAAACAGGCCCTAGTACGAATATGTACTCGTTCTTGATTTCCCCCTATGGGCCCTATCCTTCCCATTTTCAAAATTGTAGTGTTTGCTGAATACTGAGCGTGATGTAAGTGTGAAGTAATAATGTATGTGTGAAATGGGAACATGATGTTAAGGATTCTATTGAAACCATTTTCCTACATGTTTACTCTATTTTATCATTAATGTCTTCAATTGTTTAGCTTTGTGGGACTTAAGAGTTTTACTTTTTTTAATTTTACTCATTAGTTGGTAAATTTCTTTCCACACTTTCGTATTCATTTGGGGGTTCTAGAGTTTACTACAATCGTTTTGGGGGACTATGGCGGATAACTTTCCAGAGAGTCCTTCTCGAGGTCCTTGCACGGCTGCCAGTGAAGACAGTGTTGCAATGCACGACTGTTTGCAAAACTTGGTGCTCTCTGATAACGGACCCTGATTTCACAACTCACCATCTCAACAACTACTCCAAGAAAAACGTGTCACGTGCTAATTCAAGGAAGGCTGCAAACGTGACAATGAAGCAGATGTAGAAACAAGCTGCAGCTTCAATGGAGGTTTGACAGAAATTTGGGAAGGAGCAAGAGAGAATGGAGAACAATGGAGGCGCAGCGGTTGTATTGAGGAAGATGAATTTAGCTAGGAAACATGTACAGATTCATTGAATCTATGGTATTGATCATTGATCATAATACTTGTACACCAGAAGTATTATACACCAGAATTCTCCTCCTTTACAAGTATGATCTTTAGCTACTTATACTACTCTGCAACTAACTGTAACTAACTCTGCCAGCTAATGCTTGGCAGTTACAAAACCCCTAATTAACCAACTTGCAGCTAAATAGCTATCACAACAGAAACAAGCTAAACAGAAAATAGACTAACTAACCTTCATAGCTGGCAGTAACTTTTAACTTCTTTTCACGCGCCATCCTTCTGATCCTTCCTATGGCTGGGATTGATTAGGATCTGACAATGCCCCCCTCTCAAGATCCTTTGCCCACAAGGGACAATTTGGATAAGTGGTGCTGAGGTGGTCAGCCCATTCCCATGTAGTAGGAAGGTGAGCTTCTGGAGACCAGGCTACATGGAGCTGAGTAGCAGCTAGACCTTGTCTTCGTCATAATCTCGAGCCCAGAATGGCCACAGGGACAATGATGTTAGCTGCTGTGTCAGAAGTGTGAGATTGATGGAAGGGCCTTAAGCTGGCTGACATGGATCACATTGAGAATGAGGCTGGTAGGAGGGAGGTCTAACTTGTATGCCACCGGTACTATCTTGTCAAGCACCTTAAAAGGGCCAAAAAATTTAGGAGAGAGCTTCTGGTTTCCCCTGTGAGCCACAGATAGTTGTCTGTAAGGTTGGAGTTTAAGGAGGACCATGTCACCAATCTGGAACTGTCTATCAGTTCTCTTCCTATCTGCAAATTGCTTCATGCGAGATTGAGCTTGTTGGAGATGCTGTCGCAGCTTGTCTAACACACACTCTCTCTCCACCATGAGCTGGTTAACCTCTTTGTCATTTGAATCGTGAGGAATGTAAGGGATATACATGGGAGGAGTCATCCCAAAGAGAGCTTGGAATGGAGTTGTGGTGAGTAGTATTATACCAGTACTGTGCTAAGGGAAGAAAGGTGCACCACTTGTGAGGTTGAGAGGAGCAGAAGCACCTGAGGTATTGTTCCAAGCATTGATTCACCCTCTCAGTTTGGCCATCTGTTTGAGGATGGTATGAGCTGCTGCGTTTCAATTCAATGCCTTGGAGACTGAAAAGATCCAACCAAAATCTGCTGAGAAATATTGGATCTCTATCAGTGACTATGGATTGTGGTGTCCCATGAACACAAACCACATTATCCAAGAAGGCTCTAGCCACAGTAGAAGCTGAATAAGGGTGCTTGAGCTTAATGAAGTGGCTAAATTTGGTAAATCTATCAACCACCACTAAAATGACAGAATACCCTTGGACCTTAGGTAAGCCCTCTATGAAATCCATAGAAAGGTCAGTGAAAACTCCAGTAGGCAGTGGCAGGGGTTGAAGTAAACCAGGACTACTCACATGCTCAGGTTTATGTTTTTGGCAGATCTCACAAGTCCTCACAAACTGCCTGATTTGTTTCCTCAAGCCATGCCAAAAGAAGAGAGAGTTGATTCTCTTGGTGGTGGCATGGAACCCAGAATGACCATCTAGGGGAGAAGCATGGTAGAGACCTATGATTCGAAGCTGAAGTGTAGGTTCATGCCAACCACTAGCTTACCCTTCTTTTTCAACAATTTATTTCGGAAGGTATAGTGAGGATGAGAGGATGGGTTTGCTGAGATTTCAGAAAGGAGTTTCTGAATAGAAGAGTCTGTAGTCCAGGAGTGTTGTACTTTAGTGAGCAAGGAAGGGTCCACATAAGAGTAGATGATAGTAAATAACTGATGGCAGTGAGCTCTAGATAAGGCATCAACAGCCTCATTAGTTCGATCAGGCTTGTATTGAACCTCATAGTCATACTGCTGCAATTTTACCAACCATGAAAATTAAGCCTCAGTGGAGAGTTTCTGGCTGAGGAGGTATTTAAGGCTGTGGTGATCTGTGTAGATGATGAAGTGCCTATCTCCAAGGTAGTAGTGTCAATGCTTAACTGCAAACAGCACGGCAAACAACTCCCTTTCATAAACAGACTTGATCTGGTGCCTTGGGGCTAAGGATTTGCTGATATAAGCTATAGGGTGCTTTTCTTGGAGAAGAACAACACCAATACCTGCACCAGAAGCATCAGTTTCGATACTGAATGTCTTGGAAAAATCTGGCAGAGAAAGGACAGGAGAGGACATCATGGCTTGTTTCAACTTCTGGAAGGCAAACTCTGCTACCTCAGACCAAAAGAAACTGTCCTTTTTCAGTAAATCAGTCAAAGGTTTGGCTATGAAAGCATAACCTTTGATGAATCTCCTCTAGTAGCCTGTAAGTCCCAAAAATCCTCTAACTTGCTTCACTATCTTCAAGGCTAGCCACTCTGCAATTGCTGTGATTTTGTCAGGATCTGTTTTCACCCCTGCTGCTGAAATCACATGTCCCAAGTAAGCTACCTCAGCTGTAGCAAAACAACACTTCGATTGCTTCAAGAACAGACAGTGTTGCCTTAACAACTCAAAGGTGACCTTGAGGTGTACTAAGTGTTCTTCCTCAGACTTACTGTATATCAGTATGTCATCAAAGAATACTAGTATGAATTTCCTCAAGTGGTCATGAAATACACTGTTCATCAAGGCTTGGAAGGTGGATGGTGCATTACACAGACCAAAAGGCATGACCCTAAACTGGTAGTGTCCATGATGAGTCTTAAAGGCTGTTTTAAAGGCATCAGAGGGTTTGAGTAGGACTTGGTGATATCCTGCTCTCAAGTCCAGCTTAGAAAAAATCACTAATCCACCAAGCTCATCCAACAACTCTTCAATCACAGGAATGGGAAACCTATTTTTTACAGTTTGTTGGTTGAGGGACCTATAGTCCACACACATTCTCCATCCACCATCCTTTTTCTTGACCAATAGGATAGGGGCTGAGTACGGACTGTGGCTTCCCTCTATAAATCCTGATCTCAGCAGCTCAGAAACTTACTTTTCAACCTCATCTTTTTGTTGCTTTGACTGTTTATTGGGCCTTAAATTCACTGGTTGAGAGCTAGGTTGCAGGGGTATTGCATGGTCATGGGATCTAGAAGGTGGCAGAGATGATGGTTCCTCAAAGAGGTCCTTAAAGGTGAGTAGTAGCTCTTCAAAACCTGCTGGTAACTTACTGGGAGCTGTTTCTGCCTTCACCCATTCTGTAGCAGAATAAAGCTGAGCAGTAGCCACTTTCTCAGGGTCAGTTAGGAGTTTAAACATGGATTGCTCAGTGATCCATTTGACAGAGACCTTGGTGCCACCTTTCAATGTCACTTCTTCATCATCCTTGTGGAATTTCATCACCATATACTTGAAATCCCACAGTACTGGTCCCAATATTTCTAACCAATCCATGCCTAAGATAAGGTCACAGTGAATCAAGGGTAGGACTAATGTAGATAACTCAAACATCTTCCCTTGTATATTCCAACTAATACTCCAGCAGGCCTCTGTAGTGGTTATAGTTTCCCCATTTGTAACTGTGTTATTGATAGGATCTATAGCAGAGATAGGAAGCCCCAATGTAAGAGCCTTACTCTTGGAGATCAAATTATGGGTACTGCCTTGCCGCGCCCCGAAAATTAACAAAAGAGTTTATTCGCGAGTGTCGGCGAAATTTGAGATCTTACGATGCTTGGCGTAAAAAGGACGCCTCGCAACATGCAATGAAGTCGCCACCCTAATTTAGTTGCTAGGTTTAGGGAACTGATCGCGTGTCGAACACGTCAAATATAAGTGTATATTAGAAATGGGGGTAGAAATACAACTTATCACTGTCTACAAAGACTTGTAGATTGCAGTAAGAGGATCGGTCCATAGAGACCTCTAGGGAAATGTAGTTCCTAGTTGACTTCCTCGTCACTGATTTTGGTTGGGTGAATCTGAAATTAAAGACGAGAGCAAAGGAAATAAAATAGTTCAAAGTAGTCTTGGTCAAAGGCTTGGCCAAGATAAGGGTCAAGATTATAAGATATCAAATAAAAGAGAATCCTTGGTAAGGGCGATGTGAGAGCTTCTGTCCTTATGATTCGATCATTGATTCAAGGGTATTTGTCTCTAAATTCATAGTACTGCTATAGAGTGGAGGTGCTCCTATTCACTCCTACTTCCCTCATCTTCAAATCATCTGGCAGGTGCTCCCTTTCCTGATGATCCTAGCCAAGGGATACCTTGCTGGTTAAAGGGTTTATCCGTTTGACTGCTGTCTTGAGTGGCTGTTCGCTTCATCAATAGCATAGGGGAAGACAATACCTAGCCAAGTTGTTTCCCTATGGAAACCCTAGGTTGTCAATCTGGTCTTAGTCTAGATCGTTTATTCCTTCTAGTCTGGCGCGAGACTAGTCACCTACTTTGCCTAGCCGACGGGTGCTCCCTTTCCTTCTAGGTTGGTTGCAACTCTTCTCTACTAGGGTACAAGAATGATCAGGTCTTGTCTCTAGTGAGTTAGCGGTTTAATAAACTCAAGGAATAAATGAATACGAATTGTAGAGGCTCTTAAGTGCGGTTTGATCTCACGAATATAAATAAGGACGCAGCTCCTCAACCCTTACCAAGAATAGATGTTTAGCTAGACGTACTCATAGATGGAAGAATAAAATATTTAATTGCATAAAAGAATAAATCCGAGAATTCTCAAACTGGAAATTCCGAAGCAGGAAAGTAATTCGATGTCAAAAATGGGAAAAGAAGAGAGATCGAGAGTCGCTAGAGAGGCAAGACAAAATCCGGCTAAATACTAGCTAAAGCCCCCTTGTCCTTCTCTAACTCTAACTCTTCAAACAAATCTAAAAAGATAAAGATAGTAATATTTTCTATTCGGGAAATAAATCACAACAAAGAGGGAGATCCTAAATAGGATTCTACATAAGATTGTCTTCAGATCCCTCTAGAGTTGCTGGATGGTTACGACTTGTCAGCTCGCAAGGCCCAGGTGAAACGTGGCCCAAAAGGCTTGCTGATGCTGTCGCTCGAGATGGCTATCGCGATATGAGTCTTGGCCAAGCTTGCGGCCAAGACGAACTGGCAATCATTTCTTGCTGCGCGAATGGGTCTTGGCCAAGATCTAGGCCAAGACGATCTGGTAATCAACTCCAGCGCTCCACTGAAATGCTCCGCTCCAGAACAAGAACTGTCAAAGTATGGGGAATAAAAGGGAAATCAATAGATTTACTGCCCAAACAATATGTAAATGGACAGTAAAAACATGATTAAATGCAATGCAATTAAATTCCCCACACTTGAAACATGCTTGCCCCCAAGCATAAAGACTCAAAGACTCAAAAAATAAAAACACAACAAAACTGAACTGACACCATGAACCCCCTGATTTTCTTTATTCCAAGTTGTTTACCCCATCACTGAAACTGGCAAGACACTCCCCTATGCGACCCAATGCTGGACTAACAAGGACAAATCAATACCCTAAACATACCCCTTCCAAATGGTACTAAGACATCCAGTTAGATTTATTTGTAAGTATAGGGGACAAGACTCACCACAAATTTAAGTCCCACCGATGTGCTGCTCTATCCAAACGTGCCTAAAGACTAGTGCCATTTAAATCACTTTGGCAGAAATTATTCTCTCTTTTTTTCTATGTCCTTTGTATTTGTACAGACATATCTAATCATTTTTTTCTTATGCCCTTTGTATTTTTACAAGCATCGCACATAGATAAAGCTTGTTCTTTTTGGGCACCCAGAACTTCCACCTTTGCTATGTCTGCCCTATGACGTTCCAGCACCTTTTTATGTCTCACACTTCAAACAGATAGAACAACACACTCAAATCAGACGCAGCAAGTCCCATCACCCTAATGAAAGTTAAGGTCCTAGCTAGATGTCCTAAATTCCATTTGGATAGTTAATGTTTGGGAATCATTAGAGTATATGCCCCTTAGGCATTGATCTAGTTGCGCTCATTCGCTTCCCTGTTACTAAAGCATTGCGTCGCCTGGTAATGGACTCACGAGCATGCAATTGCTGAACCAAATAAAGTCCTAAATTTACTCTTTTCTGGTGCAAAATACACCAAAGCAAAAAGAGTTCTGATTTAGCTAAATTTCCAGAGACTTTTGTCTTCCCCGAAAGGTTGATAGACAAAGTCCTGTGGAGCATTCTAAGAGCAGGGTTTAGAATTGAATGTGCCTTAGAGTTTCTATCAAATTTGGCATTAGGGTCACCAGTGACCTCTCTAAAAGCAGCATTGTTATCCCAATCAGCGGGATAATAAAAAATAGCCTCATCACTATATGCAAATCCTAACAAAGAGTTGAAAGCATTAACAGACAAGTGATTCCATTTATTGCACAAGCGAAAATTAATCACATCAGCAGCAACAAGATCTGGTTTATCCCTACCCCTAACTTACAAGGTAGCCTCATCAAACCAGAAGGTCGTGTGAAATTCCAAACAAAGTTCAGTATAAGCATCACAATCAACAGACATGAAAGGGGTCCAACCAATGGCATACACAAACTCTCTAATTTTATTCCCTAGTCCCATTTTACCTAGAAAATCAAAATCGAGCCTAGCAAAGGCAGGAATATCACAGAAATGGACATCAAACAATTTAGACTTGAGGTCTGGTGTATCAAACTTCAGCTAGCCTCAGAGTGTGTGCAGGGGAGGAAGAGAAGGTACCTTAATAGTCTTGGCTGGAGTCTTGGCCAAGACTGCTATGTCATCCTCATCATCATCTTCATCTTCCTCCACCACCTTTTTCTTTCCTTTGCTTTTGGCGGTGGAAGGAGCGGCACTGGATTTCTTAGGGTTTGCCGGTGTATTCTTTGCCTCAACCCTCGGAGAAGCGTTTTTGCGAGCCACTTGCTTCACACTACCGGTCTTCTTTGGTGGTTCGGTTGTGGTGGATTTCTTCGCCGGAGGTGGTTTAGTGGGTCGTTCTGCCATCGCGGTCGGAGTTGGGGTTATTCCCTCCGTCGTCTGCTCATCGCGCTTCCTCTTCCGTTTTTCTCGCCGCTCCTCTTTGTCCGTCGCCGTGATAGTGGGCTTTGTCA
Organism: Viola odorata; assembly: GCA_963691705.1. Classification (NCBI taxonomy): domain Eukaryota; kingdom Viridiplantae; phylum Streptophyta; class Magnoliopsida; order Malpighiales; family Violaceae; genus Viola; species Viola odorata. Next base: position 47,737,653 of record OY829546.1, on the reverse strand, counting down.
GCTTCTTTCTTCTGATCAACGGGACGTCGTCGGAGTCTGTGTCGCTCAAGACGACGGCCCGGTCCTTTCCTCTGACACTGTCTTCCGACTCGGCTCCAGCGCCAGCATCATCTTCGGCGTCTTCATCAATCATTGTTTGGAGGCGACGACGAATGGAGGACGTGTTTTTCGGCGGAGCAACTGGTGGAGCTCCGCCTCTTAAATCGTCACTTTCGCTTGGAATAGAATGCTCGGCGGACTGGTCAGAGTTTGTGTCACTCATGGGTGGTTGATTTTGGAGAGAAGAATGGAGGAATTAGGGATTTTGGTTTTCTGGAGATTTGGGAATTTTGGGAGAGAAGAAGAAGAAAAGACTGTTGCTTTTTAGCTCAGGTGGGAGTCCGATTTCGTTGGTTACGTGGGTAATGGAGTGTCAGAGTGGGATGAGAATACACAGAGTTGGCGGTTTTGTTTTTCCCACGCCTTCAATAAATTCCAATTTAATTGCTTTTTGAAATTGTCCGTTCAAAAAGCTATTAAAAACGGCGGCGCTGACACGTGTCCCACTAGTGCAAATAGAGTCCCATTGATGGTAACAGTTTTGGCCCGAGGCTTGGCCTCTTACTAATTTCATCAGTCTAGGCCCAAGGTTTGGCCGAGGTCTTGGCCAAACCTGCAATTCTTCCCCACACTTAATTCTGCAAACAACCAGAAACAAAAATAATTAATAGGATATTTACAAAAATTAGAAGAAATAAAAGAACATGGGTTGCCTCTCATGTAGCGCCTTTATTTTAAGTCCTTGGCTAGACCCTTCATACGACTTCATTCGTTGATAGGTGGAATTTCCACCTTTTCTGAATTCTTTTCTTCCTGGAATCCTTCGTAGAATGGCTTCAATCTTTGGCCATTTACCTTCAGCTCGGTACCTGTTTTATTATTCCTAATATCTACTGCACCATGTGGGTAAATATTAGTGACAACAAACGGGCTTCCCACTTTGTTTTTAATTTTTCAGGAAAAAGTTTAAAACGAGAGTTAAATAGAAGAACCTGCTCCCATATGCGGAGAGGTTTCCCAACAATTCGCTTGTCGTGATAAGCCTTCATTCTGATCTTGACAATCAGTTGGTTGTCATAAGCTTGGTCTCTCAACTCCTCTAACTCGTGGAGTTGTAGCTTCCTCTCTTCTCCAGCTTGGTCATAGCTCACGTTATATTTCCTTATAGCCCAATACGCTTTGTGTTGTAACCCCACTAGTAAGTGGCACGCTTTCCCATAGACCAGCTTGTAAGGTGTCATCTCAATTGGGCTTTTGTAAGCCGTTCTGTAGGCCCACAACGCGTCATCCAAGCGCTGGCTCCAATCGCGTTTGTCTAGGCCTACTGTCTTGGCCAAGATTGCCTTCACCTCTCTATTCGAAACTTCAACTTGACCGTTTGTTTGTGGGTGATAGGCTGTGGATACCCTGTGTGTGATGCCATATTTTCTGAAAAGAGAAGAAAGAATCTTGTTGCAGAAATGGGTTCCTCGATCACTAACGAATCCTCGAGGAATTCCGAATCTGTTCAAGATGTTAGATTTAATGAAGGAAATCACAGTCCTAGCATCATCATTCTTAGTGGCTTTCGCCTCTACCCATTTTGATACATAATCCACAGCCAAAAGAATATACCTGTTACCAAAAGAAGTAGGGAAAGGTCCCATAAAATCTATGCCCCATATGTCAAAAATCTCACATGAAAGAATAAAGTTCATAGGCATTTCATTTCGAGAGCTAATATTTCCTACTTTTTGGCAGGCCGGACACGTTTTGCAAAAGAGAAAACTGTCCTGAAAAATTGTAGGCCAATAAAAACCAGGCTCTAAGACTTTCAGGGTTGTTCTTCTAGCCCCAAAATGACCTCCACATGCTTGAGAGTGACAAAAGTTCAAAATTGATAAAGCCTCATTTTGAGGGACACATCTCCTAAGTAATTGATCAGTTCCCAACTTCCATAAATAGGGATCATCCCAAATATAGTACTTACTGTCATGCTTGACGTTTACTCTCTCATATGTGGTCATATCCCCATAATGCTTACCTGTTGCGAGGTAATTCGCAATTTCTGCATACCATGGGCGTGGGTTTGGCTGAGGGGTTGGCTGAGAGCTTGGCCTAGACACTATCACCGAGAGCAGTTTTTCATCTGGAAATTCTGCCCTAATTTCGTTCGTGTCTCCTTTTGCCAGGCAGCGGCTAAGGTGATCTGCCACGAGGTTTTCCCTGCCGCTTTTATCCTTAATTTCTAGATTATGCTCCTGCAAAAGAAGAATCCAACGAATTAGTCTAGGTTTGGCCTCATGCTTGACCAAGAGATTTTTCAATGCTACATGGTCCGAAAATACAATAATTTTAGTGCCTAAAAGATATGATCTGAATTTTTCTAAGGTAAAAACTATTGCAAACAATTCTTTTTTAGTCGTGGTATAATTTTTCTGGGCATCATCCAACATCTTCGAAGCATAATAGATCACGTGAGGATCTTTTCCTTTTTTCTGCCCAAGAACCGCTCCCACGGCAGCATCACTTGCATCGCACATCAGCTCAAAAGGCAAGCTCCAGTCCGGCGCTTGGATGATAGGTGCTGATATCAATCGCTCCTTCAGTGTATCAAATGATTTCTGACAGGCCTCATTGAAGTCGGACTCCACCTCCTTTTGTAGAAGCTTGCACATTGGCTCGGTAACTTTCGAAAAATCCTTTATGAACCTGCGATAGAAACCTGCATGACCAAGAAAGCTTCGGACCTCACGCAAGCATGAGGGGTAAGGCAGATTCTTTATAATATCTATTTTTGCCTGATCGACCTTAATTCCTTTCTTTGAAACCACATGCCCAAGGACTATTCCTTGATCTACCATAAAATGGCATTTTTCATAATTTAGAACCAAGCATGTTTCAACACATCTTTTCAGAATATTTTGTAAATTAAATAAGCATTGTTCAAAGTCATTACCGTAAACGGTAAAGTCATCCATGAACACCTCGATGCTTTTTTCCACATACTCGAAAAAAATGCTTACCATACACCTTTGAAAGGTGGCCGGAGCATTACACAGCCCAAATGGCATGCGTCTGTAGGCGAACGTCCCAAAAGGGCACGTGAACGTCGTCTTCTCTTGGTCTTCGGTTGCAACGGGAATTTGATGAAACCCTGAGTAGCCGTCCAAGAAGCAATAGTGAGACTTTTCAGTAAGTCTCTCCACCATTTGGTCAATGAAGGGCAATGGGAAATGATACTTCCGAGTGACTTGATTCAGCCTTCGGTAGTCTATGCATACCGTCCATCCGTTTTGGATTCTTGTCGTTCTTTGAGTTCCATCTTCTCCTTCAATGACGGTAATACCTGTTTTCTTAGGGACTACCTGCACAGGGGAAACCCAGCTGCTATCAGAGATGGGATAAATCACCCCTGCATCCAGCAACTTAATTATTTCCTTTTTAACCACTTCCATCATCGGAGGGTTCAATCTCCTCTGTGGTTGCCTAATGGGTTTCTTATCCTCCTCTTTGTGAATTTTATGGGTACAGATGTTGGCTGATATTCCTTTTATGTCTGCCATGGTCCACCCAATCGCTTCCTTATGCATCTTCAAGACTGCCACCAACCTATCTTCTTCATCTTTTGATAACTTGGCCGAGATGATAACGGGTAGAGTGTCGTCTTGGCCTAGATAGGCGTACTTGAGGTGATCTGGCAGGGCTTTCAACTCCAACTGTGGTGCCTGCACAATAGAAGGTAAGAATTTAGGAACCGTGGATTGCATGAATTGACAACTTACTATTTTCTTCTTCGTCTTGGCAGTCTTGGCCGGGGTCTTGGCCAAGATCGAGTCTGTTTCTTCCGGATCAGCTAAACTGGCCAGAACTTCCTGGAGTTCATTCTGATCTCCTGTTTTGTCCTCCAATTCTTGCAACATTTTTGTGGAAATTCCCCTGCTTAAAACATACTCAAGAGGATCGTTAATATAAATGTCAGCACTTTCATCAGTAATTGGATCTAAAACATCAAGAAAATTCACACAATGTAAATCATTAGGATATTTTAATGCTTCTGTAATACTGACTTTAATTGTCCTTCCACAAAATTTCAAGATTATGTTCTCTTCGTAGCAGTCAATTTTTGCTTTGGATGTCCTTAGAAACGGCCTCCCTAATAAGACATCAGTGGTGCACGAAGGTAATTGAACATTCATTTCAGCAATGTAAAAATCCACCGGATAAATAAAATCATTTACCATTACCAGGACATCATTCACTACTCCTCTGGGCCGGATGATAGTTCTGTCGACTAGCTGGATCACCAAGTCAGTTTCTTTCATTGTTCCTATCTTCAAGGTCTCGAACTCACTCAAAGACATGACATTGATGCTGGCTCCCAAGTCACAAAGGGTCTTCTCAATGGTCTTGTTTCCTATTTGACATGGAATTGTGAAAGTCCCTTGATCCTTGCACTTCTCTGGAAGTTGCTGTACTGCCGAGACTTTTTGAGCTAAATTCACCCTCTATACCTGCAATTTTCCGTTTGTTAGTACATAATTCTTTAAGAAATTTGGCATAAGAGGGGACTTTTGCGATTAAGTCCAGCATAGGAATATTGACGGCTATTTTTCCAAAAACAGCCATGAAATCCCTAGCTTCATCTTGCTTTTTCTCCTTTGAAGATCTGGGTGGGAAAGGTGGAGGAATTTCCATCACTTCCTCCTTCTGGTCAGGTTTGGCCATGGGTTTGGCCAAGACATGTTCTAGTTTCTTGATCTCAGCGTTATTGGTAGGGTTGGCCTAAGGTTTGGCCAAGACAGCTTCTGCCTCAACTTCTTCCTCCTCATCTTCGTCCAACTCTTTAGACTGAATTTCCTCTAATTCTTTGTCTATTTTTTCCCCTTCTCTTTCTGGTAATACACTCCCACTCCTCAAACTCATGGCGCTAACATTGTGCGTGGGTTGTTCACCGTGGTGGGAGGTAATTTGCCTTGATTAGCTATCTGAGTGATCTGCTTCTGTAGCTCTGCCAAGCTAGACTGTGTTGATTGCATATGATTCTTCTGCAGCTCCATCATGGTTTTGAGTGTATCCTCCACGGATGGGCCAGTAAGCTGCAAAGGTCGAGGAGCAGGCGGTAGCTGGGCCATCGGGGTTTGACTAGGAGCTTGGCCTAGACTCTTATTTTGAGGGCGCGGTACGAAATGTTGGAAGTTGATAGGAGACTGTTGCTGCTGTTGAGGTACACCTGGATTCTGATTCTGGTTTGGAGGGAGTGGGTCTCTCCACTTGAAGTTTGGGTAAGCTCTCCATGTATATTGATTACTTCCTTGAGGGAAGTTTTGCATGCTTCCTTGATTCTATGGGTAGGCTGCGTTAACCTGGCTTATATCATCCGGGTGTTGCACCATATAACAGTTATTGGTCTGATGGTCTTGCTACTGGCATATCCCACACACTGAATCTATCTGCTCTTGATTCTAATTTCCTGAAGGCATTGAACCTGAAATATTAACAGAAATGCTTTTAACCATATCAGTTAAATCATTAAGCTTTTGTTCAACATTAATTGCATTTAGGGAAGAAGGAAAAGAATTTCTATCCAAAGTGGTGTTATTCTGGCAATTGTCTACCAATGTCGGGAGTAACATTTTGGCTCTAGTGACCGTCAGATCTTGCAACGCTCCACTAGCTGCTGAATCCACTTTTTCTTTGCAACTTTGGAGCATCCCATCGTAGAAATATTGTATCATGGTGTTGTCAGCTACTCCGTGAGTGGGACAAACTTCTTGCAAATCATGAAATGTCTGATGGTACTCACTGAAGCTCTCGCCGCTTCGTTGCTGAATTGCGGCCTTGTCTTTCCTGGCTATCCCCGCCTTCGTTGCATTCCAATACTTATTAAGGAACATTGTAGACATCTCTGCCCACGTGTTGATGGTGTTGTGGGGCAAGCTATAAAACCAGTTTTGAGCAGCCCCTTCAAGAGAGCTTGGAAAGGCTTTTAGCTTTGCCCTTTCCATGTTCACAGCAGCTGGCTTCATGATGTCTGTTGATACCCGAATTTTGACGCCATTTTTACTTAATTTTAGCATTTCTGTCATTACTGTCATTTTTACTTAAATTACAGTCGTCTGTAGTTAAGTTACTGTCGCTAGCATTTTTAGGGTTTTCCTCGCATTTTAGCATCATCGTTAGCTTCGTCAGCTTTCGGAAATCGCGCTTTTAATTTTTCGGCAAGTATTTTCATTATTATTATCATTATTATTTTTAGCCTTAAAACTCACATTTTTGACTATCCGGCAGTCGTTTACTAGTTTTTTCTTCGTTTTAGGTCATCCCATGGATTTTAGGATTTTTAATATTTTAGCGCATTTTTTAGTATTTTTATTTTTTATTATTATTTTTGTTCGAGCTTTTATTGGACCCGAGTAAGTTCGCTCGGACAATAGCTTGACTTTAAAATGTTTTCCATCAACTAGTTGCTAGATTTTTTTCTAGTCGCAACGGTCTACAGCGTTTTGCGTAATTTTCGGTGTAACGCTTTATTTTTTTGTTCCCGCGTTTCGCGTCTTTGAACACTAAAATAAATGCGTTAAACGAGAAATTATCGTCATTCGCTGTAGACGGTTAAAACCGTCGTATTTTTCTCTACGCGCCAGTACCTTCGGCTCGAAAAGTCGGAACGTTTGCTCGCCGGATCCGGCTCGAGGCTATTTAAATCAGATGAAAGGCCATTTGATCATGGCCATTGATCTGGTCAACCAAGGAAAGTCAACCAGATCAATGGCCCTTGAATTAACATGCATAATGCATGTGAACAGTGCCAAGAGAATTCTCAGCCACGAGCCCGCCCGAGCCAACTGCTCTCATCACAGCCACGTCTTCGTCCGAGCCCCTAGCCGTAGCCCCTAGCTCCGCCATCATCACAGCCGGCCCTTCCTCCACGCGCAGCCCGCGTCCGGCCTCCACGCGGCTGCTTTCGGCTATAAATAGCCATCGTTCCCAACGGCAAAAAGAGGAGAGAGAAATTTCGGAAGAAAAGAACACACTCCCCCTCCATTTTTCCTAGCCAATTCACATACACTTGGACCACCTTCCGCACCCTCAAGCCCACTCCTCGCCGTCGTTCGCCGGAGCAGCACCACGGTGAGCATTTCGCTCTCGTTTTTTTATTTTTTCGTTTAACACTTAGTTAATTAGTTGAGCCTTAAAACTTGCTGCAAACACTTGGTTTTCAGCTTAATTTCATCATGCGAACAGTAGTTTAAATTGTTGTGGCTTAGATTAATTGTTTCGTCAATTAATGTAAATATACATCTCCTCGTTTCCTTTGAATATCCCACTGTTTTTGCCTTCGTTCCTTGCTGTGACTGCACGGCTGCATTGAGGGAAGGGAGGCGAGCATTTTGGGCCAAGAACCAGGCGAATCCGTCGCCTGGTTCGCCACCTCCGTCGCCGGCAGTGGCTCCGGCGACGTGAGGAAGAAGAGGAATCACGGGCCGCATGGCCCTTCGGGCAAGGAAAGGAAGAAAGGTGATGGGCTCGGCCCATCACCATTTAAATGAACTTCCTTGGGCCAGGAACTGTTCCTGGCCCATTTCTTCCAAATTTTAAGTAGGGACCAACCCATTTGCATTTTTTTCGAGCCTTCGATTCGTCATTTTTTTACGCAAAATGCTCACATGCTTCGTATGATTATTATTTGTGATATGCGCTTTTGATTTTATTTTATACATGAATTGTTTAAATCACTTTTTTCGTAAAATATTTCGTAGGCTTTTTATTTTATCAAGTTGTTTATTGAATTGTTTATATGTGAATTGCTCATTCTTTATCATAATATTTATTGTCATGTTATCTAGCCTCAGTCATTCATATCTAACTGTTTAAATTCAGTCCTTTAAAATACCGCCTATATGGTCGGTCGCTTTCTAATTTTCGTAACTATTCAACTGCTTTAATTTTTCGCAAAACTGCTGGAAATCCTTCCGCAAATTATCAACTGTTTACTTTTCCGCACTTTAAATTCCAGCAATTTACTTTCAGCAATTTAAATTCAATACCGCCTACATGGTCGGTCGCACTTATCAACTGCTTACTTTTCCGCACTTTAAATTCCAGCAATTTACTTTCAGCAATTTAAATTCAATACCGCCTACATGGTCGGTCGCACTTATCAACTGCTTAATTTTCCGCACTTTAAATTCCAGCAATTTAAATTCAATACCGCCTACATGGTCGGTCGCACTTATCAACTGCTTAATTTTCCGCACTTTAAATTCCAGCAATTTACTTTCAGCAATTTAAATTCAATACCGCCTACATGGTCGGTCGCAATATCAACTGTTTATTTTCTGCAATATCGACTGCTTTAATTTTTCGCAAAACTGCTGGAAATCCTTCCGCAAATTATCAACTGTTTACTTTTCCGCACTTTACTTTTCCGCACTTTAAATTTCAGCAATTTACTTTCAGCAATTTAAATTCAATACCGCCTACATGGTCGGTCGCAAAATCAACTGTTTATTTTCTGCAATATCAACTGCTTTAATTTTTCGCAAAACTGCTGGAAATCCTTCCGCAAATTATCAACTGTTTACTTTTCCGCACTTTACTTTCCCGCACTTTAAATTTCAGCAATTTACTTTCAGCAATTTAAATTCAATACCGCCTACATGGTCGGTCGCAATATCAACTGTTTATTTTCTGCAAATATCCAACTGTTTATTCCCTGCATTATCAACCTGTTTTATTTTCTGCAAATCATTAAACTTTTTTTCTTCCCTGTAAATCGCCAATATCATTTAATTTTTCTGCACTTATCAAAACAGCATTTCATTTTCGTATGCGTAAAATCCATCATTTTTCGCATGCAATCAACCCAGCATTTAAATTCTCGTATGCGTAAAATCAATCATTTTTCGCATGCAATCAACCTAGCATTTAAATTCTCGTATGCGTAAAATCAATCATTTTTCGCATGCAATCAAAACAACATTTCATTTTCGTATGCGTAAAATCCATCATTTTTCGCATGCAATCAACCCAGCATTTAAATTCTCGCATGCGTAAAATCCATCATTTTTCGCATGCAATCAACCTAGCATTTAAATTCTCGTATGCGTAAAATCAATCATTTTTCGCATGCAATCAACACAGCATTTAAATTCTCGTGTGCTTAAAATCAATCATTTTTCGCACGCAATCAACTCAGTATTTCATTTTCGTATGCGTAAAATCCATCATTTTTCGCATGCAAATCACTAGCATTTAAATTCTCACATGCGTAAAATCCATCATTTTTCGCATGCAATCAACTAGCATTTAAATTCTCACATGCTTAAAATTCATCATTTTTCGCATGCAAATCACTAGCATTTAAATTCTCATATGCGTAAAATCCATCATTTCTCGCATGCAATCAACTAGCATTTTAATTCTCACATGCGTAAAATCCATCATTTTTCGCATGCAATCAACTAGCATTTTAATTCTCACATGCGTAAAATCCATCATTTTTCGCATGCAATCAACTAGCATTTAAATTCTCACATACGAAAAATCCATCATTTTTCGTATGCAATCACCTAGCGATAAATTCTCGTATGCTTAAAATCAATCATTTTTCGCATACAACCAAACTCAGCATCTCATTTCGTATGCGTGAAATCCATCATTTCTCGTATACAATCAACTGTCATTTAAATTCTTGCACTCATAAATTGCTTATTTATTTCTCGAGCTATCGCTAACACTCTCATTTTGCAGGTTTTAGTTTCAAGCTTCGCTCGAAAGTACGCCTTTCGATTCCTTTTTATTTATTCGATGCTTTCTGCAAATATCCATCGTATGCATGATATATAGAACTGCTAGAACTAAAATCAACCCACATGCACAATGTGTTTAAAGACTTTCTTAAAATGCCGCGTTCATGTGATTTTACTTCTCGCTTATATTGACTGCATGTACATGGGGACTTTCGATCCCACAGCAAACTATCGTTTTAAATCCATCATTTAAAATGGTACTCTGTTAGCAATCCATGTTAGGATCACGTAGTAACTAATCTAAGCATGCATGGCCCGATGATGAAAAAAGAGGGCGCTCATTCAGTCTTACGGAAAATTCAGTCCCATCACGATCATAATAAAGACTAAAGTGACGATTCCTCTGAGGGCCCCCTTTTTCAAAACGCATTTCTCAAACACCTTTTTAAACACCTCTCTCATCAACCGGTAACCGTTTTCGGATGTGTCTCGGGTGCCTAACACCTTCCCGAGACCATAATACGACCCCGAACCTTTGTCTGGGGTCCAGACCCCTTTTTTGTGCCTTTAGTTTTTTACTTATTATATTTCCTATGCCATGACGATTAGGGTTCCCTAAGCCTAGCAACCAAATTAGGGTGGCGACTTCATTGCATGCTGCGAGGCGTCCATCTACGCTGAGCATTGTAAGGTCCCGAATTTCGTTGCACACTCGTGAATTAGCATTCCTCTGTTAATTTTCGTGGGGCGCGACAGTTTGGCGACTTCACTGGGGACGCAGGGTCGGAGCCGGTTTTATCTTTTTAGAGAGGTGTTTATGTGTTTATTTATTTGCTTTGATCAATTGCTGGTCTGTTTATTTATTTGCTTTATCAATTGTCATATGCATTCCATAGCGCCCTACACCCAGGGGACAATTACCAAAATAGGAGGGTAGTAGTGACGCCCTAGGACACATGTCCTGGGTAGTGTTCACCAATCCCAACTCGGATGAACCCCTAAAGCCAGTCGAAAGGTTATACGATTTCGCAAGGAATCGGGCGACTGGACGACACTTTAGGGACCTTTTCATGGTATCATCCGGGAACCATTCAAGCCAGTTAGAGGTGTCGGAATCAGAGCCCCAGCATGTGCATCATGATTATACCTGCTTTGTCGTGGCTCTATTTGCATTATTGCCATGATAATCTTGTCTTTTATATGAACTGTAGATTTTCTTACACGTGCAGGTTACTTTGCTTTTAAAATTTTATTTTTGTCCCACAGGACCCATTTTGCTCATTCAATACGTCTGCACCTACACTACTTTCACTTGATATTTTCGGGGAACAAAGTTTCAACGATCAGACACTACAAAGCCGAATTGCCGCCTTAGAGGCTGAGTTAGAGATGCAGAAAGGGGAGTTGGCTTCGATGGAGTACCTCTGGCAACAGGACTCTAACGTCCAGGAATGACACCTTCAGGGAAAGGCTCGGATATCGGCAAATCTTTTCTTTTTAGCTAGGACCCCTGATTCAACCTATCTTAGCCATTTTTGATAAATTTAGCAGGTTTACCATACTTTTGTAAACACTTTTAATAAAGTCGTACTCTTTCGGATATTTATTAAAATCGCCTCATTTTTTCCATATCAATTATCCATCCAAACGCAACTCAAAAGACTATCGCAAAAAGGAAGAGAAAATCCCTCCGGGATAAACACAGTCGTTTCACCCAAAGAACCAAAAAATCAGACCAAACACTCAAAAAAAAAAAAAAACAAAAAAAAAAAACAAAAACAAAAACAGCCAAATATTGCCCACTCGTGGCTTTGTCCTCTTAGCTTATCACGACCTCCAAGTTCATGGCATTGATTGTCATCCCTCCCCTCGGTTGGGTTCGCCAGGCGTCAGGCCCTACGTCATTTGCAAGCACAGTATGAAAGAGATCTTCCTAGCATGGCGGCATTGGTTGCCCCTGCTGATTTGGGTTTCGCCGATAGCATCTCAGTCTGCTTCGTATCGTTGGAATGAATAGAGGCTTCCTTCGCATATCATCAACGACCAGGAGATCACGCCTCTCCGACCACCCTGAAAATATCAAATGAAAGTGTTGCCGGAAAGCGATTGAGCAAACATGGAGGCCTTGGGATTGCACATCACCTGTATATCCTCACTTGTACTTACTCTTTCCTGTGTTTTTCTCTTTTTCAGGTTCACAATAGCTCCTCGGAAGCACGCTACTCCGCACAGGCTCCCTGTGACCCGACTTCGAAAACGAAAAATGACTGAACAGGCTAATACCAACGAAGCACTAATGGCTAGGATTGCCGAATTAGAGGAGCAAGTTAGGATTACTACAGAAAGGGCCGCTAAGGCCGAAAAGGAAAAGGATGAAGCTACCACCGAATTCCCACCGGGTTTTGAGCCTCCTCGAACCGTAGGACCTCCCTCTTCATTTGCCATCGCAGGATCTTCAGTACCTCCGCCACTTTCTGGCCCCGAGGGCCAATAGGGATGGGTTAATCCCTTCACTGTACCTACCGTTGCAAATCCTATGATCAATACAAGTGAAGAAATTGCTACGTCACTTCAGCACTTTTCTACAGATCCCGCTGTGGACTCCGGCAAGAGCCAGCCCCACCTAGAGGCCTCGTATCTCCCTCCCCTTCCTCCGAGCACAGTTCCCGGACCTGTGGGAATTCAGCCTCCCGTTTTCAATCCAGCACAACCTCAGTTCTCGTCAGAACCTCTACTGCCCTTCGGCCCTAACCCCACTATGGCCGAGAAACCCAAAAATGACAGGTTGAATCTGCTTGAAGAAAGACTCCGAGCAATTGAAGGGACTGATCCCCTCGACCCTATTGGTCCCTCCGAGATGTGCATGGTCCCCGGGATCGTTATGCCACCGAAGTACAAAGTCCCCGACTTCGAAAAGTACACTGGGGTCGAGTGCCCAAAGACCCACCTTAGAGCATACTGCAATAAGATGGCAGAAATGATCCACAACGAGCCGTTGTTGATTCATCTGTTTCGGGAAAGCTTAACCAAACATGCCCTAACTTGGTATATGGGTCTAGACAGAGCCAGGATCAGGACATGGAGAGACTTGTCCGACGCCTTCTACGGACAATATAAATTCAACATGGAGGTAGCTCCCGACCGCGCCGACCTGCAAAATTTGGAAAAGAAAATCGGTGAGCCCGTAAAGACCTATGCTCAGAGATGGAGAGAGTTGGCTTCCAGAATCTCTCCTCCTTTAAGCGACAAGGAACTCTTGTCGACTTTCTTGCACACCTTTAAGGCTCCTTACTACACCTACCTGATCTCGAATCCTTCAAACAGCTTCTCCGACATGGTCCTAATTGCCGAAAGAGTTGGGCAGGGGATTAAATCCGGGCGAATCATGCCTTCGGCACTAGAGTCTGCACCCAAGAAAGCATCCATCGTAAAAGGAGATGTTGGATTTGTCGCTCCCCAAGCTAATCACGGGCAACTATTTCTACCACCTCCACCTTATCTATCACCACCGCCCTATCCTTCGCCATCGCTATATCAACCCACCTTCTTTCCTTTTGCCTCACCACTCGTTGCTAATATCGCACCTCAAAACCATACATGTTTCCCACCATCTCCAGCACAAACATCACAACCGATGCAGCCCAAGCCATATAACCCACCAAAAGACCCAAACAACCAAAACACGTCAAGCAATCGGTGGAACCGAGAGCCTTTGCCTCCTCTTCCTCTCCCCGCGGGAGAAATCTACAAACATCTCTTGGCAGCTGGACAGATCGTACCAGTTCCAGCTCAGCCTCAAACGCCTCCGTACTCGAAATGGTATGATCCCAACGCCAGATGCGAATATCACGCTGGAGCCCCGGGTCACGCTTTGGAAAATTGTTTCGCATTCAAAGCAAAAGTCCATAACTTGATCAAAAGGGGATGGGTATCTTTCGAAGGGTTAGCAAAAGGACCCAACACGTCCACCAACCCTCTCCCCAATCATTCCCAAGGAAAGGAAGGGGTGAACGCCATCTCAGCAGAAGGAATCAACGATTCTCGCCCTTCAATCAAGGAAGCGCCTAACGAAGAACTGTTCTTCGCATTAGCTAAAAATGCACACCTACCTTTCCCAGAGAATAATCAGGCCCAATGCCTATTCTGCCAAGGGGAAAGCAAGCACGAAATCCAGGATTGTAGACTTTTTCGGCAGAAAGTCAAGCAACTCACGACATTCGGAATCATTCAGACCGAAGGAAAAACCCGAGGAGCAATCAATGCCATCGAGGACCATTCTCCAGCACCGCATTCCTTCGAATATGTGGCCCAAACAGGGGATACTGCCGCTTTCCCCTTCATAGCCGAAACCATCAATGGGAGTCTAATCGAGGTATCAGACCTCCGTATGAGCACTCTGGGAGAAAAAGAGCCGTCGCCTAGTTCAGTCATTTTCGTAAAGAAGTCAGGGGAGTCTGTGCGCAACTGGACCATCACCATGCTTCCAGATGTCTCTCCGTAAATCACTCCTTTCGAAAATATCTACGTTTTTGCACGTCTTCTTACGAAGACACTTTTGTAGGGACTCATGTTCCCTTTTGTTAAAAATCAATATATATGCAATCTTCATTTTACGTATCTCTTCTTTTCGTATTTTAGATTTCAGGATGAATGTTAATACGGATTGTCTTGATAAAACCCATGTCTTTACCGGCGAAGAAATCATCACTACAACTGAAGACAAAGCCGAAATCCCCAACGAGTTAGCCCGTTTACTAGAAAGTTCAGAAAAGGAAATAACTCCTCACCAGGAGGAATTGGACGAAGTAAACCTGGGGGCAAGCAAAGAGAATCAGAAGTTGGTCAAGATCGGAACTACCTTGGACGCAGTTCAGAGAGAAAGGTTGATTTCTCTCCTCAAAGACTACTCTGACGTCTTCGCATGGTCATACGCCGATATGCCGGGTCTCGATCCTGGGATAGTTGAGCATCGTATCCCTTTGAAGCCTGAGTTCAAACCGGTCAAGCAAAAGCTTCGGAGAATGCATCCAGACATCCTTCTGAAAATCAAAGAAGAAGTTACCAAGCAGCTAGAGGCGGGCTTCCTAAGAGTTGCCGAATACCCGGAATGGATCGCCAACATAGTGCCAGTACCTAAGAAAGATGGGAAGGTCCGCATGTGCGTGGATTTTCGGGATCTTAACCGAGTCAGCCCTAAAGATGATTTCCCACTTCCCCACATCGACATATTGGTAGATAGTGCCGCCAGAAATGACATGTTCTCCTTCAGGGACGGATTTTCGGGGTACAATCAGATCAAGATGGCACCCGAAGATAGTGAGAAGACGACCTTCATCACACCCTAGGGAACCTTCTGCTACAAAGTGATGCCTTTCGGACTAAAGAATGCAGGAGCCACTTATCAACGTGCTGCCGTCACCCTTTTCCACGACATGATGCATAAGGAATTGGAGATATATGTCGACGACATGATAGCCAAATCCCGTGGAACGCAAGACCACGTGGACATCTTGAAGAAGGTATTCGAGAGGCTGAGGCAGTTTCAGCTAAGGCTAAACCCAGCCAAGTGCACCTTTGGGGTAACCTCCGGAAAATTGTTAGGATTCATCGTCAGCAACAGAGGCATAGAAGTGGATCCTGATAAGATAAAAGCAATACAAGAGCTACCCGCTCCCAGCACCGAAACGGAAGTACGAAGCTTCCTAGGGCGTATTAACTACATCGCTCGCTTTATCAGCCAGCTAACACTCACTTGTGAGCCGATGTTCAAAATGCTAAGGAAACACGGAGAAGCAGAATGGGATGAAGACTGCCAGCAAGCCTTTGAGAAAATCAAGACATATCTGCAAAACCCACCAGTACTGGTTCCCCCAACGCCAGGGCGACCCTTGCTCATGTACATGACAGTCACAGCTAGCGCCATGGGCTGCGTCCTGGGACGACATGACGAATCAGGAAGGCGGGAACAAGCCATCTACTATCTCAGCAAAAAATTCAACGAGTGCGAGATGCGCTACTCCATGTTGGAACGAACTTGTTGCGCCCTAGCATGGTGCGCCCGAAGGCTCCGGCAGTACATGTTGTATTACACGACTTGGCTAATTTCCCGCATGGATCCCCTGAAATACATCTTCGAAAAGCCGTATCTATCGAGTCGTATCTGTAGATGGCAAGTCCTATTAGCTGAGCACGAGATCATCTATGTAACCCGGAAAGCGGTTAAGGCAAGCGCCCTCGCCGATCACTTGGCTGATCATGCCTCAGACGAGTATGAGTCATTGAGCTTTGACTTCCCTGATGAGGACATCATAGTAATTGAAGAGGAGATCGCGGAAGATCTCCGAGAAGATGACTGGTGGACCATGTTCTTCGACGGAGCGGTGAATCTCTCGGGCAAGGGAGTAGGAGTCGTGGTCATATCCCCAGACGGTCGTCAATTCCCCATAGCGTGCAAGCTGAACTTCCCATGCACCAATAACATCGCCGAATACGAGGCATGCATCAACGGTCTGATGGCAGCAATCGACTTGAACGTGAAGAAGCTCAAAATCTTTGGCGACTCAGCACTCGTCATCTATCAAGCCCAGGATCTCTGGCAGACACGGGATTCTAAGCTCATCCCTTACCAAAAGTTACTCACCCAGCTCACACG
Source organism: Viola odorata (assembly GCA_963691705.1). Lineage (NCBI taxonomy): Eukaryota > Viridiplantae > Streptophyta > Magnoliopsida > Malpighiales > Violaceae > Viola > Viola odorata. Next base: position 47,721,228 of record OY829546.1, on the reverse strand, counting down.
GGAATTCGAGGAAACCAAGTTTGACCGAGTCGATAGAGAAAAGAATTGCTTCGCAGACGCATTGGCCACATTGGCATCAATGTTCAAGTTAGAATGCGGAGTGATGCTTCAGCCATTGAGAGTGGAGGTAAGGGAAACTCCGGCTTGCTGCGTCGTCTTAGAAGAAGAACCCGATGGGAAGCCATGGTTCTACGACTTGGTACAGTTCATCAAGAACCGGGAGTATCCACCGGGGGCAAGCCGGGTTAGCAAGAAAACCCTCCAGCGCTTAGCATTAGACTTCTACCTCGACGACGAAGTTCTGTATAAAAGGAGAGCTGATGGAGCATTGCTCCGCTGCGTCACCATGGCCGAAGCAAAGAGAATTATAGCAGAGATCCACGAAGGAGTCTGTTCCACTCACGCGAGTAGACACATGATGGCCAAGCAGATAATGAGGCAAGGTTATTTTTGGCTCACCATCGAACGAGATTGCATCAGCTATTTTCGGAAGTGCCACAAATGTCAAATCTATGCGGACCATCTCCACGTCCCTCCAGCCCCTCTCTTCAGCATGATGTCGCCTTGGCCTTTTTCGATGTGGGGAATCGACATCATCGGACAAATCCATCCAACAGCCTCTAATGGCCATCGCTTCATCCTCGTAGCCATCGACTACTTCACCAAGTGGGTAGAAGCCGCCTCTTACTCCAGCATCACTCAGAGGATGACCATGCGATTCATTGAGAAGAATATCATTTGCCGTCATGGGGTCCCAGAAACCATCATCACGGACAACGGCACCAATCTCAACGGAAAAATGATCGACGGTCTTTGCCAACGTTGGAAAGAGAAGCACCGAAACTCATCACCATACCGACCAAAGATGAATGGTGCGGTCGAAGCAGCAAACAAAAACCTGAAGAAGATCATCCAAAAGATGGTAATCACTCACAAGGATTGGCATGACATGCTTCCCTTCGCGCTGCATGCTTACCGAATAGCAACTCGCACATCCACAGGGGCAACTCCCTATTCGTTAGTTTACGGCATGGAAGCCGTAATTCCCCTCGAGGTAGAAATCCCTTCTCTCAGAATCCTGGCAGAGTCTGAAGTAGAAGAATCAGATTGGGCAAGAGTGAGGTACGAGCAACTAAACCTCCTTCCCGAAAAGCGCCTGGCTGCTATCTGCCATGCACAGTTGTACCAGCAACGGATGGCCAACGCTTATAACAAGAAAGTGCGGCCTCGCCAATTCAAGACTGGAGATTTAGTGTTGAAGAAGATTCTCCCTCATCAGGAGGCCAGTCAAGGAAAGTGGGCTCCAAAGTACGAGGGTCTGTATCTGGTCAAGAATGCATTCTCAGGAGGTGCCCTAGTGCTAACCAACATGGACGGAGACGTTCTCCCAAGACCGGTAAACGCCGATGCAGTCAAGACATATTACGCCTGAAGCGTCACGAACCGCCGCCCGGTCAGACCAAAGACATAGGGTTTTATCATGACAATCTGGCACGAACATTTGTCCCGAAATTAATAAAATAAGTTTTTTCAAGAGATGCTTATTGTTTTAAAAGAATTTGTTGTCCTTTGCTTTTTTCTTAAAACTTGTGAGATGACAAAAGGAGGCATGGTATGGATGGCTCCCCAGGAGTAGCTCGGGACGTAAGACGCGCAACTTAGACTAACGCCACTAATCAATCTTCAGTTTTGCAGGGACGTAAGGTCTCACGCCTTAGCTCGTCATCACGATAGAACCAGAGAGTTCCGCTCATAGGAGTTGTTGATTGGCCGCAGCAGGCCACCTTCAAGAGCAAATTAGGAAAGATTTTAAGACAAACTATCTTGTCTAAAGCGAAATTCTTTTTCCTCGCAGTGATATCAGCACGACCAACATCGCAAACAACCTGTCTCAAAAGACTGAATGCTGGACCAAAGTCACAAAGCCCGTCCAACGCCGACTGAGCTGTCAAGACATTAGCAACATTGGCTCCCATCTCCGTTCACCTATTCGGAGGAGCTCACCACCAAACACCGTGGTCGCCCAGCGCACCCTTACAGGCAAGAACTCTTGGAAAAAGCACGACAAAAAGTCTTCCTCCTAGGACCACCGTCAACATACTTAATGCGGTCTTGTTAAAGAGGATTCCCAACATCCGCACCGTGATCAACACGAGGAAGATCAATCCTCTAATTTGTGGGCCGCCAGCCACTGACTGACGATATCACCTGAACTAAGATAAGAGCTGTGATCAAACCCCTAGAGCAAAGCCATCATCAACAAACATCCAACACAAGTCACACCACAGTGACCTATGGATGACCCGTCTAAAAGGGAGAGCTTAAAAACTTATCAATCACATTACTTTTGCCAAAAATTGTCTTGCATTTGCTCCTAATTTGTTCTCGCCATGTCTTTTTCAGGAGCTGGATAGCCCCATTCATTTCCTGCATAAGAACGGTAAGCGTACACCCATGCAGCCCCGCTGCACAATTCAGGGACAGAGGGTTTTCCCCTCTACCCTAGAGCAACCACGAAGCCAATCAGCGAAGGTCCAACAATGACCAGTAAGCAAATGAACCAAATGCAGATCACGTCCCCACTCTGACTTGGATCGGCGGTTCCCACAAAGCAGCTGGAAAAGAAACCAATCAAAGCAAAGCGTCCCTGAGCTGGGACGACGTCGTAGACACCCTCGAAAACTGGGCTAAAGGAAGGGAGAATCCCTGAACTTATCTTGTTTTTCTTCTTGTTCTGATTAATTTCCCTTTCTACTTTGCTGTCCCCTCTTTATCTCACAGGGACTTGAAGTATCTTACTGTCATCCGCATGGAACTTGTGGAAGACGCCCTTGCAGTCCCGCTGCACATCTTAGGGGAGTCTATCTTTCTTTCCCCTTACTTAAATTTGTTTTCATTCCTGCTCGCTTTGTTAGCTTTAAGTCGAGTACGGTCGTCTGGCCCACTGGGGGCAACCTTAGGTCGTTGTTAGACCCTTGCAAATAAGTCATCCCCCACATCTTAGCAGTCAAACTATCTAGCAATCGAGTTATCCAGCAATCAAACCGTCAATCAGTCCAAATCAAAAACCAATCCAAGTCCCTTTTTAGCCCAGCTAAAACAAAAAGCATACTACTGTCATAAGCATTTTCATGCACGGCATAGGTCGGGAACGTCTGATCCCTCTTTTTGAAAAAAAAAAAAAAACACCCTCCAAAATTACCTGCCACGCATGATATGACTTGTTTGCTCTTATATCCGTGGTTTGCACCGACGTAAGCAGTCAAAAACAGATCCCGGTAAGCATTTGTGAGCCATCGCAGCATATCCTTCATGAGTGTTAGAGCCTGACTAGATACTAGTTGAGTTCGCATAATATCCAGGGTACATGCGCAATTAGACATGGGATAGCTATAAAGTGACATGGGACTTTTACGATCTTCTCCACTTTTTTCGTTTCTTCCTACCTTTCTACCGTATGTCATTACTCCCCCCAAACCTTCGCTATCACTCATACCCCGGGAGCCAAAGAGCAGTTTCAGCTAAAATTGCCAGCCGGAAGTAAAAGCACGCCAAGTTCGAGTTCACGACAAAGGAGACGAAAAAGGTCACCAGGAGATCGCTAAGGACTATCACCGAAGAAGCAGCCACGACGAAGGCCGAGGCCTCAAGACAAAAGGGGAAGAGATCAAGATAAAGGCTGTGCTTGCTCTGCTCTGTTGCATTTCAAATCAAATCAAAAGGGGAGGGATATATATATAAAAAAAAAAAAAAAAAGAAAGAGAGGAAAAAGAAAAAGGAGAGAGGGGAAAAAGGGAAAAGAAAAGAAAGGAAAGAAAATGCTCAGAGATCTTTGAACAATCGAAGAGCCAAAGCAAGCATAGCCCGGGGACAACTCAATTCGAGAAAATCTCGAAGACAACTTTCCCCAGTGAACTCGAGTAGGAAAGCCCAAGGCCAACTCGAGAAATCTCAAAGTATCCTTCCCCAGTAAAGTCAAGAAAAAGAGGCCCAACGCCAACTCAAGAAACCTCAAAGCAAGCATCACTAGTAAAGACCCGAGAAGAAAGGGGCCCCACGCCAACTCAGGTAGTGAGTCGCAAAAAGAGCAGCGACAACACTCCCCAATGAAGACTCAAGAACAGGGCCCCTGGCCGAACGAAAAGCACCCCTAGCAAGGATCCCAGAGCTCATGCACTCTATCAAGAAGGCATCCTCAGCAAAGCACGAAGAAGTTCGCATACCTCGCCCACATCAGGGCCACTTAGCAAGACATTGCCCACATCCGGGACAATCAGCAAAACATCACCTTCATCAAAAGCCTCCCCAGCAAAGCAATCTTCGCCAAAACAAGCTTCTTTCCGGACTTTTCATGTCCTTCTCATTCTTTTTCGTAAAAGTCCCATCGATTATTAGAACGCCCATGCATGTGCATCTTCATTCGAAGTCTATTCACTCGGATTGACATTGCGAACTGTAGATTATGTATCATGTTAGTTGCATCTTTATGAGCGTAAAACACTTAGCCTTGCTTCAGAGCGGGAGTGCAAACACTAATATCAGGTGAGGACTACTTACGGCCGCAAATCATGGGAAAGTCTTGCCCTCGGGGTCGTTACCTCCTGAGCAGGATGCAGATGCATTCTAGGATCGTATCAGCGCCACTGGTGACAGCACAGTTTAGTTTCCAGCATAGCATCTTCACCTCCTAGAGTGTCAGCATGCGTTTTCCTTCCTCCCAGAGTGTCATCAGCATTTCCTTCCTCCTAGAGTGTCAGCATTAGCATCTCCTCCTCCTAGAGTGACCTTAGGTTAATTTCCGCATTTCACGTCTTCTCCTACGGGAATTGATGTTGTTTACCTTTCTGTACCGTATTTCCTCCTCCTAGAGTGTCAGCATGCGTTTTCCTTCCTCCCAGAGTGTCATCAGCATTTCCTTCCTCCCAGAGTGTCAGCATTAGCATCTCCTCCTCCTAGAGTGACCTTAGGTTAACTTCCGCATTTCACGTCTTCTCCTACGGGAATTGACGTTGTTTGCCTTTCTGTACCGTATTTCCTCCTCCCAGAGTGTTAGCATGCATTCTCCTCCTCCCAGAGTGTCATCCTTCACATAATTCTACATTTCTGCATAATTATTCTCCTCCTCTTAGAAAGACATCATTAGGACAAGTCATTCATACATCTGCGAATCACGCATTATCCTCCCTAGGCGACGTCTGTTGCATGTCAGCCCCCAGTGGAGCAGTCATTTACATTTTCGTAAAAACTATTTTTCATTCCTGTCAAAATAGTATTTGTTTACGTTTCCTGCAATTTAGGCTCTCTCGATACCCGAGTAGATCTAAGCTTATATCTTTGCAGGATCAACAACCTATCTTCTCCCAGAGCGACCGCAATCTCCTCCTCCCAGAGCGACATTCACGAGCGACATCGGCAGTTCCGTGGACACCTTTTAATCCCCAGTGATAGCATTCTTCTCCTCCCAGAGCGACATCAACCTATCATCTCCTTCCAAAGCGTCAGCAATTTCCTCCTCCCAGAGCGACATCATCCCTACAAACCTAAGGTAAGACCTGTCGTGTCGCCAAAATTCGGATATCTAGGGGCAACGGTCTTTACTGCTTATCAAATCCTTCGATAAGACAGTAAAGAGGGGGCAACTGTTGATACCCGAATTTTGACGCCATTTTTACTTAATTTTAGCATTTCTGTCATTACTGTCATTTTTACTTAAATTACAGTCGTCTGTAGTTAAGTTACTGTCGCTAGCATTTTTAGGGTTTTCCTCGCATTTTAGCATCATCGTTAGCTTCGTCAGCTTTCGGAAATCGCGCTTTTAATTTTTCGGCAAGTATTTTCATTATTATTATCATTATTATTTTTAGCCTTAAAACTCACATTTTTGACTATCCGGCAGTCGTTTACTAGTTTTTTCTTCGTTTTAGGTCATCCCATGGATTTTAGGATTTTTAATATTTTAGCGCATTTTTTAGTATTTTTATTTTTTATTATTATTTTTGTTCGAGCTTTTATTGGACCCGAGTAAGTTCGCTCGGACAATAGCTTGACTTTAAAATGTTTTCCATCAACTAGTTGGTAGATTTTTTTCTGGTCGCAACGGTCTACAGCGTTTCGCGTAATTTTCGGTGTAACGCTTTATTTTTTTGTTCCCGCGTTTCGCGTCTTTGAACACTAAAATAAATGCGTTAAACGAGAAATTATCGTCATTCGTTGTAGACGGTTAAAACCGTCGTATTTTTCTCTACGCGCCAGTACCTTCGGCTCGAAAAGTCGGAACGTTTGCTCGCCGGATCCGGCTCGAGGCTATTTAAATCAGATGAAAGGCCATTTGATCATGGCCATTGATCTGGTCAACCAAGGAAAGTCAACCAGATCAATGGCCCTTGAATTAACATGCATAATGCATGTGAACAGTGCCAAGAGAATTCTCAGCCACGAGCCCGCCCGAGCCAACTGCTCTCATCACAGCCACGTCTTCGTCCGAGCCCCTAGCCGTAGCCCCTAGCTCCGCCATCATCACAGCCGGCCCTTCCTCCACGCGCAGCCCGCGTCCGGCCACCACGCGGCTGCTTTCGGCTATAAATAGCCGTCGTTCCCAACGGTAAAAAGAGGAGAGAGAAATTTCGGAAGAAAAGAACACACTCCCCCTCCATTTTTCCTAGCCAATTCACATACACTTGGACCACCTTCCGCACCCTCAAGCCCACTCCTCGCCGTCGTTCGCCGGAGCAGCACCACGGTGAGCATTTCGCTCTCGTTTTTTTATTTTTTCGTTTAACACTTAGTTAATTAGTTGAGCCTTAAAACTTGCTGCAAACACTTGGTTTTCAGCTTAATTTCATCATGCGAACAATAGTTTAAATTGTTGTGGCTTAGATTAATTGTTTCGTCAATTAATGTAAATATACATCTCCTCGTTTCCTTTGAATATCCCACTGTTTTTGCCTTCGTTCCTTGCTGTGACTGCACGGCTGCATTGAGGGAAGGGAGGCGAGCATTTTGGGCCAAGAACCAGGCGAATCCGTCGCCTGGTTCGCCACCTCCGTCGCCGGCAGTGGCTCCGGCGACGTGAGGAAGAAGAGGAATCACGGGCCGCATGGCCCTTCGGGCAAGGAAAGGAAGAAAGGTGATGGGCTCGGCCCATCACCATTTAAATGAACTTCCTTGGGCCAGGAACTGTTCCTGGCCCATTTCTTCCAAATTTTAAGTAGGGACCAACCCATTTGCATTTTTTTCGAGCCTTCGATTCGTCATTTTTTTACGCAAAATGCTCACATGCTTCGTATGATTATTATTTGTGATATGCGCTTTTGATTTTATTTTATACATGAATTGTTTAAATCACTTTTTTCGTAAAATATTTCGTAGGCTTTTTATTTTATCAAGTTGTTTATTGAATTGTTTATATGTGAATTGCTCATTCTTTATCATAATATTTATTGTCATGTTATCTAGCCTCAGTCATTCATATCTAACTGTTTAAATTCAGTCCTTTAAAATACCGCCTATATGGTCGGTCGCTTTCTAATTTTCGTAACTATTCAACTGCTTTAATTTTTCGCAAAACTGCTGGAAATCCTTCCGCAAATTATCAACTGTTTAATTTTCCGCACTTTAAATTCCAGCAATTTACTTTCAGCAATTTAAATTCAATACCGCCTACATGGTCGGTCGCACTTATCAACTGCTTACTTTTCCGCACTTTAAATTCCAGCAATTTACTTTCAGCAATTTAAATTCAATACCGCCTACATGGTCGGTCGCACTTATCAACTGCTTAATTTTCCGCACTTTAAATTCCAGCAATTTAAATTCAATACCGCCTACATGGTCGGTCGCACTTATCAACTGCTTAATTTTCCGCACTTTAAATTCCAGCAATTTACTTTCAGCAATTTAAATTCAATACCGCCTACATGGTCGGTCGCAATATCAACTGTTTATTTTCTGCAATATCGACTGCTTTAATTTTTCGCAAAACTGCTGGAAATCCTTCCGCAAATTATCAACTGTTTACTTTTCCGCACTTTACTTTTCCGCACTTTAAATTTCAGCAATTTACTTTCAGCAATTTAAATTCAATACCGCCTACATGGTCGGTCGCAAAATCAACTGTTTATTTTCTGCAATATCAACTGCTTTAATTTTTCGCAAAACTGCTGGAAATCCTTCCGCAAATTATCAACTGTTTACTTTTCCGCACTTTACTTTCCCGCACTTTAAATTTCAGCAATTTACTTTCAGCAATTTAAATTCAATACCGCCTACATGGTCGGTCGCACTTATCAACTGCTTAATTTTCCGCACTTTAAATTCCAGAAATTTACTTTCAGCAATTTAAATTCAATACCGCCTACATGGTCGGTCGCACTTATCAACTGCTTAATTTTTCGCACTTTAAATTCCTGCAATTTACTTTCAGCAATTTAAATTCAATACCGCCTACATGGTCGGTCGCAATATCAACTGTTTATTTTCTGCAATATCGACTGCTTTAATTTTTCGCAAAACTGCTGGAAATCCTTCCGCAAATTATCAACTGTTTACTTTTCCGCACTTTACTTTTCCGCACTTTAAATTTCAGCAATTTACTTTCAGCAATTTAAATTCAATACCGCCTACATGGTCGGTCACAAAATCAACTGTTTATTTTCTGCAATATCAACTGCTTTAATTTTTCGCAAAACTGCTGGAAATCCTTCCGCAAATTATCAACTGTTTACTTTTCCGCACTTTACTTTCCCGCACTTTAAATTTCAGCAATTTACTTTCAGCAATTTAAATTCAATACCGCCTACATGGTCGGTCGCAATATCAACTGTTTATTTTCTGCAAATATCCAACTGTTTATTCCCTGCATTATCAACCTGTTTTATTTTCTGCAAATCATTAAACTTTTTTTCTTCCCTGTAAATCGCCAATATCATTTAATTTTTCTGCACTTATCAAAACAGCATTTCATTTTCGTATGCGTAAAATCCATCATTTTTCGCATGCAATCAACCCAGCATTTAAATTCTCGTATGCGTAAAATCAATCATTTTTCGCATGCAATCAACCTAGCATTTAAATTCTCGTATGCGTAAAATCAATCATTTTTCGCATGCAATCAAAACAACATTTCATTTTCGTATGCGTAAAATCCATCATTTTTCGCATGCAATCAACCCAGCATTTAAATTCTCGCATGCGTAAAATCCATCATTTTTCGCATGCAATCAACCTAGCATTTAAATTCTCGTATGCGTAAAATCAATCATTTTTCGCATGCAATCAACACAGCATTTAAATTCTCGTGTGCTTAAAATCAATCATTTTTCGCACGCAATCAACTCAGTATTTCATTTTCGTATGCGTAAAATCCATCATTTTTCGCATGCAAATCACTAGCATTTAAATTCTCACATGCGTAAAATCCATCATTTTTCGCATGCAATCAACTAGCATTTAAATTCTCACATGCTTAAAATTCATCATTTTTCGCATGCAAATCACTAGCATTTAAATTCTCATATGCGTAAAATCCATCATTTCTCGCATGCAATCAACTAGCATTTTAATTCTCACATGCGTAAAATCCATCATTTTTCGCATGCAATCAACTAGCATTTTAATTCTCACATGCGTAAAATCCATCATTTTTCGCATGCAATCAACTAGCATTTAAATTCTCACATACGAAAAATCCATCATTTTTCGTATGCAATCACCTAGCGATAAATTCTCGTATGCTTAAAATCAATCATTTTTCGCATACAACCAAACTCAGCATCTCATTTCGTATGCGTGAAATCCATCATTTCTCGTATACAATCAACTGTCATTTAAATTCTTGCACTCATAAATTGCTTATTTATTTCTCGAGCTATCGCTAACACTCTCATTTTGCAGGTTTTAGTTTCAAGCTTCGCTCGAAAGTACGCCTTTCGATTCCTTTTTATTTATTCGATGCTTTCTGCAAATATTCATCGTATGCATGATATATAGAACTGCTAGAACTAAAATCAACCCACATGCACAACGTGTTTAAAGACTTTCTTAAAATGCCGCGTTCATGTGATTTTACTTCTCGCTTATATTGACTGCATGTACATGGGGACTTTCGATCCCACAGCAAACTATCATTTTAAATCCATCATTTAAAATGGTACTCTGTTAGCAATCCATGTTAGGATCACGTAGTAACTAATCTAAGCATGCATGGCCCGATGATGAAAAAAGAGGGCGCTCATTCAGTCTTACGGAAAATTCAGTCCCATCACGATCATAATAAAGACTAAAGTGACGATTCCTCTGAGGGCCCCCTTTTTCAAAACGCATTTCTCAAACACCTTTTTAAACACCTCTCTCATCAACCGGTAACCGTTTTCGGATGTGTCTTGGGTGCCTAACACCTTCCCGAGACCATAATACGACCCCGAACCTTTGTCTGGGGTCCAGACCCCTTTTTTGTGCCTTTAGTTTTTTACTTATTATATTTCCTATGCCATGACGATTAGGGTTCCCTAAGCCTAGCAACCAAATTAGGGTGGCGACTTCATTGCATGCTGCGAGGCGTCCATCTACGCTGAGCATTGTAAGGTCCCGAATTTCGTTGCACACTCGTGAATTAGCATTCCTCTGTTAATTTTCGTGGGGCGCGACAATGTCACACTGAACATGTAGATTCCTTAGGTGCTTGAACGGATCTTCATTGGAATGGCCGTAGAATTTGGGAAGATTGACCACCATGTTGGTCTTTATGGACCAATCATTTACCATAGCAGGTAGGTTGATACAGGAAAAGGTCTCGTGTTCTGCTGTTCTGTTCAGCTCCCTCATTTTTGGTTATGGTCGATTTTCTTCCATGGCTAGAATGAATGGTTCGTCTTGGTCAAGGTGTTGGCCAAGATCGTGGTCTGAACTGTAAGTTGTTTCGGAACTGGAGGTTTCCTATTCACTTTCTTCCTGGGCTACTCTCTGTCGAACTTGCCTCCTAAGTTGTGCTTCGGTCCTTGTGAGATTGGGATTGCAAGGTAACAAATCTTGTTCTCTGCTAGAGGACCTGGTCATCAACTGTCAAAGAATAAAATAAAAGAAACTACAAATACCGTTAGAAGTCCCCGGCAACGGCCCCAAAATTTGATCCCGTGTCGAACACGTCAAATATAAGTGTATATTAGATATAGAAATGGGGGTAGAAATACAACTTATCACTGTCTACAAAGACTTGTAGATTGGGGTAAGAGGATCGGTCCACAGAGACCTCTAGGGAAATGCAGTTCCTAGTTGACTTTCTTGTCACTGATTTTGGTTGGGTGAATCTGAAATTAAAGACGAGAGCAAAGGAAATAAAATAGTTCAAAGTAGTCTTGGTCAAAGGCTTGGCCAAGACAAGGGTCAAGATTATAAGATATCAAATAAAAGAGAATCCTTTGTAAGGGCGATGTGAGAGCTTCTGTCCTTATGATTCGATCATTGATTCAAGGGTATTTGTCTCTAAATTCATAGTACTGCTATAGAGTGGAGGTGTTCCTGTTCACTCCTACTTCCCTCCTCTTCAAATCATCTGGCGGGTGCTTCCTTTCCTGATGATCCTAGCCAAGGGACACCTTGCTGGTTAAAGGGTTTATCCGTTTGACTGTTGTCTTGAGTGGCTGTTCGCTTCATCAATAGCATAGGGGAAGACAGTACCTAGCCAAGTTGTTTCCCTATGGAAACCCTAGGTTGTCAATCTGGTCTTAGTCTAGATCGTTTATTCCTTCTAGTCTGGCGCGAGACTAGTCACCTACTTTGCCTAGCCGTCGGGTGCTCCCTTTCTTTCTAGGCTGGTTGCAACTCTTCTCTACCAGGGTACAAGAATGATCAGGTCTTGTCTCTAGTGAGTTAGCGGTTTAATAAACTCAAGGAATAAATGAATAGAATTGTAGAGGCTCTTAAGTGCGGTTTGATCTCACGAATATAAATAAGGACGCAGCTCCTCAACCCTTACCAAGAATAGATGTTTAGCTAGACGTACTCATAGATGGAAGAATAAAATATTTAATTGCATAAAGGAATAAATCCGAGAATTCTCAAACTGGAAATTCCGGAGCAGGAAAGTAATTCGATGTCGAAAACGGGAAAAGAAGAGAGATTGAGAGCCGCTAGAGAGGCAAGATAAAATCCGGCTAAATAATAGCTAAAGCCCCCTTATCCTTCTCTAACTCTAACTCTTCAAACAAATCTAAAAGGATAAAGATAGTAATGTTTTCTATTCGGGAAACAAATCGCAACAAAGAGGGAGATCCCTAAATAGGATTCTACATAAGATTGTCTTCAGATCCCTCTAGAGTTGCTGGATGGCTATGACTTGTCAGCTCGCAAGGCCCAGGTGAAACGTGGCCCAAAAGGCTTGCTGATGCTGTCGCTCAAGACGGCTATCGCGATGAGTCTTGGCCAAGCTTGCGGCCAAGACGAACTGGTAATCGTTTCTTGCTGCGCGAATGGGTCTTGGCCAAAATCTAGGCCAAGACGATCTAGTAATCAACTCCAGCGCTCCACTAAAATGCTCCGCTCCAGAACCAGAACTGTCAAACTATGGGGAATTAAAGGAAAATCAATAGATTTACTGCCCAAACAATATGTAAATGGACAGTAAAAACATGATTAAATGCAATGCAATCAGGAACCTTAATCCTCATGGCATAAGAAATATAATAAATAAAAAACTAAAGGCACAAAAAAGGGGTCTGAACCCCATACAAAGGTTCGGGGTCGTATTATGGTCTCGGGAAGGTGTTAGGCACCCGAGTCACATCCGAAAACGGTTACCGGTTGATAAGAGAGGTGTTTTAAAAAGGTGTTTGATAAAATGCGTTTTGAAAGGGGGGCCTTCGAGGAATCGTCACTTTAGTCTTTTCCACAATCGGGACCGTTTAGGAATAATTGATCGTTGAACCGATTGGTCATTCCTGACCGTAGTGATGGGACTGAATTTTCCGTAAGACCGAATGAGCGCCCTCTTATTTCATCATCAGGCCATGCATGATTAAATTAATTACTACGTGATTCTATCGTGGATAGCTTAACAGAGTACAGATTTAGATTAGGGGTTTTGAAATGATAAACTGATGTGGGATCGAAAGTCCCCATGTACATGCAGTCAATATAAGCGAAAAGTTAAAATCACATGAACATGGCATTGTAAGCAAGCCTTTAAACAAGTTGTTCATGTGGGTTGATTTTAATTCTAGCGATTCTATATATCATGCGTACGATTAATATTTACGGAAAGCATTGAATAAAAAAAAGGAACGAAAGGCGTACTTTCGAGCGAAGCTTGAATTTAAAACCTACAAGATGAGAGTGTTAGTGATAGCTCGAAAAATAAATAAGCAGTTTATGAATGCGAGAATAATGACTTGATGCGTACGAAAATTTAAATGTTGATTTAATGTATGCGGGAAATGATGATTTGACGCATACGAAAATTTAAGTGATGATTTGACAAGTGCAGAAAATTTAAATGCTGATTTGATGCGAGCGGAAATTTTAAATGTTGATTTGATGTATGCGAGAAATAATGATTTGACGCATACGACAATTTAGATGATGCTTTGATAAGTGCAGAAAATTTAAATGCTGATTTGATAAGGTGCGAAAATTAAATGATGACAGTTGATAAGTGCGAGAATTTAAATGCTGATTTGACGAAAAATTAAGTGATGATTTGACAAAAAGTTAAAGACTTGATATTTGCAGAAATTAAGCAGTTGACGATTTGCATAAAATTAACAGTTGATGATTTGCAGAAATTTAAACAAGTGATATTGCACAAAATAAGCAGGTTGATATTTTGTAGAAAATAAACAGGTGATAATCTGCAGAAAATAAACAGTTTGATATTTGCAGAAAATAAACAGGTTGATATTTGCAGAAAATAAACAATTTGATATTTGCAGAAAATAAACAGTTGATATTGCGACCGACCATGTAGGCGGGAAATTGAATTTAAATTGCCGAAAGTTAATTGTGAAAAATTAAAGTACGAATAATGTAAACAGTTGATAGGTACAGAAAATTAAACAGTTGATAATACAAAAAATAATCATACGAAACATACGAATATTTTTACGGAAATATGATCCGAGATCGCGAAAGAAAATGACAATGGGCTGGGCCCAATTTGAAAAAATGCAAGGAAATGAGAAATGGGCCAGGAATAGTGCCTGGCCCATAAAAAATGAAAGGCACGGTGATGGGCCAATCCCATCACCTTGACGCATGAATAGGCCATTATGGCACTATCCATCGTCACCTTCCTTGGTCGCCGGTGGCCAAGCTCCAGCCACAGGTGGCCGTTTTGAAAGATCTTCGTACCGAGACCCTGGTCTCTTCGACGACTTCTCGACCGTACGAACCTTGAATTTTAATTTAAAACGTGCCGAGTTTAATTTTAAAAAAATGACTAAACCGTTAATTATCGAAAACTAATTAATTCGCATGATTTAGCTAACGATTAATCAAATTAAAAGCATGTATTTAATCTATATCATGCACATGAATTAATGGCATAAAAACTAGCAATTTATTCGATCAAAACAAAGCAAAACGAATTAAAGAAGAAAAATGTATAAGAAAAATGAAAGCAAGAAAAGCTTGAAGAAGCTTACTGCCAAGCTTGAACTGTAATGATCGATGCTCGATATGAGCTATCAATCAATGAGGGAGAAGGAGCAGAGCTTGCTCTTGAGATTTTGGTGCCCCTTTTTCGTTGAATGGCAGTGGCCTTTTATAGGCCGAAGTCGCGTGGGTTGGAGGACGCGGGCGCTGCGCGTGGAGGCCGAGCGGTTGTTCTGGCGGGGCTAGGTGGTTGTGTTGGCGGGGCTAGGGGCTGAGGTGATGGTTGTTGACGGGACAGGACGTTGGGAGCAGGCTGCTCGGTGGCCTGCTCCGCTGCTATTTCACGTCCATGGTGCGCATGCACCATGGCTTTTAAATGGTCAACCGTTGATCTGGTTGACTTTTCTGGGTTGACCAGATCAACGGTTGTGATCAAATGGCTTTTTAAGCCTATTTAAATGGCCTCGAGCCAATTTCGTGAACGAACGTTTCGAATTTTCGAGCCGAAAGTACCAGCGCGTAGAGAAAAATATGGCGAGTTTAACCGTATACAACGAATGACGAGAATTTTTCGTTTAACATGTTTATTTTCTCGTCCCGAAACATGAAACGTTCGGACGAAAAATAAATGACGCTATGACGAAAATTACACGAAACGCTGTAGGTCTGTGTGAACGAAAAAAAGGGTAGGAACTAGTTGATGGAAAACATTACGAGTTCGAGCTATTGTCCGAGCGAACTTACTCGGGTCAAATAAAAGCTCGAACAAAAATAATAATAAAAAATAAAAAGCTAAAAAATGTGATAAAATACTAAAAATCCTAAAATTCGTGTGATGACCTAAAACGAAGAAATAACTAGTAAACGACTAACAAATAATTAAAAATGTGATTTTTAAGGCTAAAAATATTAATGATAATAATAACGAAAATACGTAACGGAAAATTAAAAACGCGATTTCAACCGTTGACGATGCCAACGACGACGATAAAAATGCGATTAGAATTAAAAAATGCTAACGACAGTGAATTAATTAAAAATGATAGTAAACTTAATAAATGACGGAAATGCTAAACTTAATTAAAAATGGCATCAAAATTTGGGTATCAATAGTTGCCCCCTTTACTGTCTTATCGAAGTATTTGATAAGCAGTAAAGACGGTTGCCCCCACATATCTGAGTTTTGGCGACACAACGGGTCTTACCTCGATCTTACCATGATGATGTCACTCTGGGAGGAGGTAAGTTTGTTGACGTCACTATGGGAGGAGGCATTTTTCGATGTCACTCTGGGAGGAGGTAATCGTTGATGTCACTCTGGAAGGAGGTAGATTTATTGTTGTCACTCTGGGAGGAGATAGTTTGTTGAATGTCACTCTAGGAGGAGATAGTTCGTTGAATGTCACTCTCCTCCAGTTTGTTGAATGTCACTCTGGGAGGAGGTAAGTTTATTGATGTCACTCTGGGAGGAGATATTTTTGATGTCACTCTAGGAGAGGTAATCGTTGATGTCACTCTAGGAGGAGGTAGATTCGTTGCTGTCACTCTGGGAGGAGATAGTTCGTTGAATGTCACTCTGGGAGGAGGTAGTTTGTTGAATGTCACTCTAGGAGGAGGTATAATTTGATAATGTCATTCGTTGATGTCACTCTAGGAGGAGATAAGTCGTAGATGTCACTCTGGGAGGAGATATTGTCGTAGATGTCACTCTAGGAGGAGATATGTCGTAGATGTCACTCTGGGAGGAGATATTGTCGTAGATGTCACTCTAGGAGGAGGTATATCGTAGATGTCACTCTGGGAGGAGGTATAATTTGATGATGTCACTCTGGGATGAGGTATATCGTAGATGTCACTCTTGGAGGAGATATAATTTGATGTCACTCTAGGAGGAGGTATATCGTAGATGTCACTCTAGGAGGAGATATAATTTGATGTCACTCTGGGATGAGGTATAATTTGATGATGTCACTCTGGGAGGAGATATTGGTTGATGTCACTCTAGGAGGAGATAGTTTTGATGATGTTATTCGTTGATGTCACTCTGGGAGGAGATAATTGGTTGATGTCACTCTAGGAGGAGATAGTTTTGATGATGTTATTCGTTGATCACTCTAGGAGGAGATAGTTGGTTGATGTCACTCTGGGAGGAGATAGTTTTGATGATGTTATTCGTTGATGTCACTTTGGGAGGAGGTAAGTTTTTGATGTCACTCTGGGAGGAGATATTGTTGTAGATGTCACTCTGGGAGGAGATATTGTTGTAGAGGTCACTCTGGGAGGAGATAATTGTTGATGTCACTCTGGGAGGAGATACGTCGTAGCTGTCACTCTGGGAGGAGATATATTTTGATGCCATTCGTTGATGTCACTCTGGAAGGAGATAGATTTTTGATCGGATGTCCTGCAGAGGTGTAAGTCCAAATCTACGCGGATGTTAAGGGAAACATGAATTGTAGAAAATGTAAATGACAAATACATTAACAAGAATGGAAGGTAATTTTATGAAAATGTAAATGACGACCCCACTGGGGGATAAGCGTTTTGACATGTAACTGACGTTGCTTCAAGAGGATAATGCGTGATTCGCAGAAATACGAATGATTTGTCCTAATGATGTCACTCTAGGAGGAGGAGATGCAAATGATGTCACTCTAGGAGGAGGAAAATGCATGATGTTGTCACTCTGGGAGGAGATAATAATTACGCAAAAATGTAGAATTATGTAAATGATGTCACTCTGGGAGGAGAAAAATGCATGATGTTGTCACTCTGGGAGGAGATAATAATTACGCAAAAATGTAGAATTATGTAAATGATGTCACTCTGGGAAGAGAAAATCGCATGATGCTGTCACTCTGGGAGGAGATAATAATTATGCAGAAATGTAGAATTATGTAAATGAGACTTGTAACGTACCTTCGCTCGGATATTGATTGACGGTAACATACCTTCGCCCTGATGTTGAATTCATATTCGGGGTGACTGTTTACGAATTTTCAAGATATGGTGTGGGGACGTGACCTGACACAACATTAACAGATGACATATGCGGACGTGACCAGACACAACATTAAAAACACGAGGTGGGGACGTGACCCTTCACAACGCTTAAGAGATGACATGTGCCGACGTGACCAGACACAACATTAAAACACGATGTGGGGACGTGACCCTTCACAACGCTTAACAGACGATATGTACGGACGTGACCAGACACAACATTAACAACACGATATGGGGATGTGACCTTTCACAACGCTTAACAGACAACATGTGCGGACGTGACCAGACACAACATTATCAGACGACTGTGTGGACGTGACTAGACACAGCATTAAAAACACGTTGTGGGGACGTAACCCTCCACAACGCTTAACAGACAACATGTGAGGACGTGACTAGACATAACATTATCAGACTACATGTGCGGACGTGACCAAACACAACATTACAAACACGATGTGGGGACGTGACCCTTCACAACGCTTAACAGAAAACATGTGCGGACGTGACCAGACAACATTATTAGACGACTGTGCGGATGTGACCAGACACAGCATTAAAAACACGATGTGGGGACGAGACCCTTCACAACGCTTAACAGAAACATGTGCGGAAGTGACCAAACACAACATTAAAAACACGATGTGGGGATGTGGCCCTTCACAACACTTAACAGACAACATGTGCGGACGTGACCGGACACAACATTATCAGACGACATGTGCAGACGTGACCAGACACAACATTAAAAACACGATGTGGGGACGTGACCATTCACAACGCTTAAAAGACAACATGTGCGGACGTGACCAGAAATTACATAATCAGACGTCATGTGCGGACGTGACCAGACACAGCATTAAAAACACGATGTGGGGACGTGACCCTTCACAACGCTTAAAAGACAACATGTGCGGACGTGACCAGACACAACATTATCAGATGACATGTGCGGACTTGACTAAAAACAACATTAAAACACGATATGGGGAGGTGACCCTTCACAACGCTTAACAGACAACAAGGCGGACGTGACCAGACACAACAATATCAGACGACTGTGCGGACGTGACCAGAAATAGCATTAAAAATACGATGTGGGGACGTGACCCTTCATAACGCTTCACAGACAATGTGCAGACGTGACCAGACACAACATTATCATACGACTGTGCGGACGTGACCAGACACAACATTAAAAACACGATGTGGGGACGTGACCTTTCACAATGCTTAACAGACAACATGTGCGGACGTGACCATACACGACATTATCAGACGACTGTGCGAACGTGACCTTCACAACGCTTAACAGACAACATGTGCGGACGTGACCAGACACAACATTATCAGACGATTGTGCGGACGTGACCAGACACAGCATTAAAAACACGATGTGGGGACGTGACCCTTCACAACGCTTAACAGACAACATGCGCGGACGTGACCAGACACAACATTATCAGACGACATGTCCGGACGTGACCAAACACAACATTAAAAACACGATGTAGGGACGTGACTCTTCACAACGCTTAACAGACAACATGCGCGAACGTGACCAGACACAACATTATCAGACAACATGTGCAGACGTGACCAAACACAACATTAAAAAATACGATGTGGGGACGTGACCCTTCACAACACTTAACAGACAACATGTGCGGACGTGACCAGACACAACATTATCAGACGACATGTGCGGACGTGACCAGACACAGCATTAAAAACATGATGTGGGGACGTGACCCTTCACAACGCTTAACACACAACATGTGCGGACTTGACCCGACACAACATTATCAGACGACTGTGCGGATGTGGCTAGACACAGCATTAAAAACACGATGTGGGGACGTGACCCTTCAGAACGCTTAACAGACAACATGTGCGGACGTGACCAGACACAACATTATCAGACGACATGTGCGGACGTGACCAAACACACCATTAAAAATACGATGTGGGGATGTGAACCTTCACAACGCTTAACAGACAACATGCGCGGACGTGACCAGACACAACATTATCAGACAACATGTGCAGACGTGACCAAACACAACATTAAAAAACACGATGTGGGGACGTGACCCACAACGCTTAACAGACAACATATGCGGACTTGACCAGACACAGCATTAAAAACACGATGTGGGGACGTGACCCTTCACAACGCTTAACAGACAACATGTGCGGACGTGACCAGAAATTACATAATCAGACGTCATGTGCGGACGTGACCAGACACAGCATTAAAAACACGATGTGGGGACGTGACCCTTCACAACGCTTAAAAGACAACATGTGCGGACGTGACCAGACACAATATTATCAGATGACATGTGCGGACTTGACTAAAAACAACATTATAACACGATGTGGGGACGTGACCCTTCACAACGCTTAACAGACAACATGGCGGACGTGACCAGACACAACAATATCAGACGACTGTGCGGACCTGACCAGAAACGGCATTAAAAATACGATCTGGGGACGTGACCCTTCATAACGCTTCACAGACAATGTGCAGACGTGACCAGACACAACATTATCAGACATCATGTGCGGACTTGACCCGACACAACATTATCAGACGACTGTGCGGACGTGGCTAGACACAGCATTAAAAACACGATGTGGGGATGTGACCCTTCAAAACGCTTAACAGACAACATGTGCGGACGTGACCAGACACAACATTATCAGACGACATGTGCGGGCGTGACCAAACACACCATTAAAAATACGATGTGGGGATGTGAACCTTCACAACGCTTAACAGACAACATGCGCGGACGTGACCAGACACAACATTATCAGACAACATGTGCAGACGTGACCAAACACAACATTAAAAAACACGATGTGGGGACGTGACCCACAACGCTTAACAGACAACATATGCGGACTTGACCAGACACAGCATTAAAAACACGATGTGGGGACGTGACCCTTCACAACGCTTAACAGACAACATGTGCGGACGTGACCAGAAATTACATAATCAGACGTCATGTGCGGACGTGACCAGACACAGCATTAAAAACACGATGTGGGGACGTGACCCTTCACAACGCTTAAAAGACAACATGTGCGGACGTGACCAGACACAATATTATCAGATGACATGTGCGGACTTGACTAAAAACAACATTAAAACACGATGTGGGGACGTGACCCTTCACAACGCTTAACAGACAACATGGCGGACGTGACCAGACACAACAATATCAGACGACTGTGCGGACCTGACCAGAAACGGCATTAAAAATACGATCTGGGGACGTGACCCTTCATAACGCTTCACAGACAATGTGCAGACGTGACCAGACACAACATTATCAGACATCATGTGCGGACTTGACCCGACACAACATTATCAGACGACTGTGCGGACGTGGCTAGACACAGCATTAAAAACACGATGTGGGGACGTGACCCTTCAAAACGCTTAACAGACAACATGTGCGGACATGACCAGACACAACATTATCAGACGACATGTGCGGACGTGACCAAACACACCATTAAAAATACGATGTAGGGACGTGAACCTTCACAACGCTTAACAGACAACATGCGCGGACGTGACCAGACACAACATTATCAGACAACATGTGCAGACGTGACCAAACACAACATTAAAAAACACGATGTGGGGACTTGACCCACAACGCTTAACAGACAACATATGCGGACGTGACCAGAGACAACATTATCAGACAACATGTGCGGACTTGACCCGACACAACATTATCAGACGACTGTGCGGACGTGGCTAGACACAGCATTATCAGACAACATGTGCGGACGTGACCCTTCAGAACGCTTAACAGACAACATGCGCGGACGTGACCAGACACAACATTCTCAGACGACATGTCCGGACGTGACCAAACACAACATTAAAAACACGATGTGGGGGCGTGACCCTTCACAACGCTTAACAGAAAACATATTCGGACATGACCAGACACAACATTATCAGACGACATGTTCGGACGTGACCAAACACAACATTAAAAACACGATGTGGGGGCGTGACCCTTCACAACGCTTAACAGAAAACATGTTCAGACATGACCAGACACAACATTATCAGACGACATGTTCGGACGTGACCAATCACAACATTAAAAATACGATGTGGGGACGTGAACCTTCACAACGCTTAACAGACAACATGCGCGGACGTGACCAGACACAACATTATCAGACGACATGTTCGGACGTGACCAAACAGACCATTAAAAATACGATGTGGGGACGTGAACCTTCACAACGCTTAACAGACAACATGCGCGGACGTGACCAGACACAACATTATCAGACAACATGTGCAGACGTGACCAAACACAACATTAAAAAACACGATGTGGGGGCGTGACCCACAACGCTTAACAGACAACATATGCGGACGTGACCAGACACAACATTATCAGACGACATGTGCGGACGTGACCAGACACAGCATTAAAAACACGATGTGGGGACGTGACCCTTCACAACTCTTAACAGACAACATGTGCGGACGTGACCAGAAATTACATAATCAAACGTCATGTGCGGACGTGACCAGACACAGCATTAAAAACACGATGTGGGGACGTGACCCTTCACAACGCTTAAAAGACAACATGTGCGGACGTGACCAGACACAACATTATCAGATGACATGTGCGGACTTGACTAAAAACAACATTAAAACATGATGTGGGGACGTGACCCTTCACAACGCTTAACAGACAACATCGTGGACGTGACCAGACACAACAATATCAGACGACTGTGCGGACGTGACCAGAAATAGTATTAAAAATACGATGTGGGGACGTGACCCTTCATAACGCTTGACAGACAATGTGCAGATGTGACCAGACACAACATTATCAGACAACATATGCGGACTTGACCCGACACAACATTATCAGACGACTGTGCGGACATGGCTAGACACAGCATTAAAAACACGATGTGGGGACGTGACCCTTCAGAACGCTTAACAGACAACATGTGCGGACGTGACCAGACACAACATTATCAGACGACATGTGCGGACGTGACCAAACACACCATTAAAAATACGATGTGGGGACGTGAACCTTCACAACGCTTAACAGACAACATGCGCGGACGTGACCAGACACAACATTATCAGACAACATGTGCCGACGTGACCAAACACAACATTAAAAAACACGATGTGGGGACGTGACCCACAATGCTTAACAGACAACATATGCGGACGTGACCAGACACAACATTATCAGACGACATGTGCGGACGTGACCAGACACAACATTAAAAACACGATGTGGGGACATGACCCTTCACAACGCTTAACAGACAACATGTGCGGACGTGACCAGAAATTACATAATCAGACGTCATGTGCGGACGTGACCAGACACAGCATTAAAAACACGATGTGGGGACGTGACCCTTCACAACGCTTAAAAGACAACATGTGCGGACGTGACCAGACACAACATTATCAGATGACATGTGGGGACTTGACTAAAAACAACATTAAAACACGATGTGGGGACGTGACCCTTCACAACGCTTAACAGACAATATGGCGGACGTGACCAGACACAACAATATCAGACGACTGTGCGGACGTGACCAGAAACAGCATTAAAAATACGATGTGGGGACGTGACCCTTCATAACGCTTCACAGACAATGTGCAGACGTGACCAAACACAACATTATCAGACAACATTATCAGACAACATGTGCAGACGTGACCAAACACAACATTAAAAAACACGATGTGGGGACGTGACCCACAACGCTTAACAGACAACATATGCGGACGTGACCAGACACAACATTATCAGACAACATGTGCGTACTTGACCCGACACAACATTATCAGACGACTGTGCGGACGTGGTAGACACAGCATTATCAGACAACATTTGCGGACGTGACCCTTCAGAACGCTTAACAGACAACATGTGCGGACGTGACCAGACACAACATTATCAGACGACATGTGCGGAACTGACCAAACACACCATTAAAAATACGATGTGGGGACGTGAACCTTCACAACGCTTAACAGACAACATGCGCGGACGTGACCAGACACAACATTATCAGACAACATGTGCAGACGTGACCAAACACAACATTAAAAAACACGATGTGGGGACGTGACCCACAACGCTTAACAGACAACATGTGCGGACGTGACCAGACACAACATTATCAGACAACATGATCGGACTTGACCCGACACAACATTATCAGACGACTGTGCGGACGTGGCTAGACACAGCATTAAATACACGATATGGGGACGTGACCCTTCAGAACGCTTAACAGACAACATGTGCGGACGTGACCTGACACAACATTATCAGACGACATGTGCGGACGTGACCAAACACACCATTAAAAATACGATGTGGGGACGTGAACCTTTACAACGCTTAACAGACAACATGCGCGGACGTGACCAGACACAACATTATCAGACAACATGTGCAGACGTGACCAAACACAACATTAAGAAACACGATGTGGGGACGTGACCCTTCACAACGCTTAACAGACAACATGTACGGACGTGACCAGACACAACATTATCAGACAACATGTGCGGACCTGACCAGACACAGCGTTAAAAACACGATGTGGGGACGTGATCCTTCACAACGCTTAACAGACAACTTGTGCGGACGTGACTAGACACAACATTATCAGATGACATGTCCGGACGTGACTAAAAATAACATTAAAACACGATGTGGGGACGTGACCCGTCACAACGCTTAACTGACAACATGGCGGACGTGACCAAACACATCATTATCAGACGACTGTGCGGACGTGACCAAACATACCATTAAAAACACGATGTGGGGACGTGACCCTAAACAACGCTTAACAGACAACATGCGCGGACGTGACCAGACACAGCATTATCAGACTACTATGGGGACGAGACCAGATACAACATTCAAAACACGATGTGGGGACGTGACACTTCACAACGCTTAACAGACAACATGCGCGGACGTGACCAGACACAACATTCTCAGACGACATGTCCGGACGTGACCAAACACAACATTAAAAACACGATTTGGGGGCGTGACCCTTCACAATGCTTAACAGAAAACATGTTCGGACATGACCAGACACAACATTATCAGACGACATGTTCGGACGTGACCAAACACAACATTAAAAACACGATGTGGGGGCGTGACCCTTCACAACGCTTAACAGAAAACATGTTCGGACATGACCAGACACAACATTATCAGACGACATGTTCGGACGTGACCAAACACAACATTAAAAATACGATGTGGGGACGTGAACCATCACAACGCTTAACAGACAACATGCGCGGACGTGACCAGACACAACATTATCAGACGACATGTTCGGACGTGACCAAACACAACATTAAAAACACGATGTGGGGGCGTGACCCTTCACAACGCTTAACAGAAAACATGTTCGGACATGACCAGACACAACATTATCAGACGACATGTTCGGACGTGACCAAACACAACATTAAAAATACGATGTGGGGACGTGAACCATCACAACGCTTAACAGACAACATGCGCGGACGTGACCAGACACAACATTATCAGACGACATGTGCGGACGTGACTAAAAATAACATTAAGACACGATGTGGGAACGTGACCCGTCAGAACGCTTAACAGACAACATGGCGGACGTGACCAGACACATCATTATCAGACGACTGTGCGGACGTGACCAAACATACCATTAAAAACACGATGTGGGGACGTGACCCTTCACAACGCTTAACAGACAACTTGCGCGGACGTGACCAGACACAACATTATCAGACGACTGTGCGGACGTGACCAGACACAACACTAAAAACACGATGTGGGGACATGACCCTTCACAACGCTTAACAGACAACGTGTGCGGACGTGACCAGACACAGCATTATCAGACGACTATGGGGACGAGACCAGATACAGCATTAAAAACACGATCTGGGGACGTGACACTTCACAACGCTTAACAGACAACATGCGCGGACGTGACCATACACAACATTCTCAGACGACATGTCCGGACGTGACCAAACACAACATTAAAAACACGATGTGGGGGCGTGACCCTTCACAACGCTTAACAGAAAACATGTTCGGACATCATCAAACACAACATTATCAGACGACATGTTCGGACGTGACCAAACACAACATTAAAAACACGATGTGGGGGAGTGACCCTTCACAACGCTTAACAGAAAACATGTTCGGACATGACCAGACACAACATTATCAGACGACATGTTCGGACGTGACCAAACACAACATTAAAAATACGATGTGGGGACGTGAACCTTCACAACGCTTAACAGACAACATGCGCGGACGTGACCAGACACAACATTCTCAGACGACATGTGCAGACGTGACCAAACTCAACATTAAAAACACGATGTGGGGGCATGACCCTTCACAACGCTTAACAAAAAACATGTTCGGACATGACCAGACACAACATTATCAGACGACATGTTCGGACGTGACCAAACACAACATTAAAAATACGATGTGGGGACGTGAACCTTCACAACGCTTAACAGACAACATGCGCGGACGTGACCAGACACAACATTATCAGACAACATGTGCAGACGTGACCAAACACAACATTAAAAAACACGATGTGGGGACGTGACCCACAACGCTTAACAGACAACATATGCGGACGTGACCAGACACAACATTATCAGACGACATGTGCGGACGTGACCAGACACAGCATTAAAAACACGATGTGGGGACGTGACCCTTCACAACGCTTAACAGACAACATGTGCGGACGTGACCAGAAATTACATAATCAAACGTCATGTGCGGACGTGACCAGACACAGCATTAAAAACACGATGTGGGGACGTGACCAGAAATTACATAATCAGACGTCATGTGCGGACGTGACCAGACACAGCATTAAAAACACGATGTTGGGACGTGACCCTTCACAACGCTTAAAAGGCAACATGTGCGGACGTGACCAGACACAACATTATCAGATGACATGTGCGGACTTGACTAAAAACAACATTAAAACACGATGTGGGGACGTGACCCTTCACATCGCTTAACAGACAACATGGTGGACGTGACCAGACACAACAATATCAGACGACTGTGCGGACGTGACCAGAAATAGTAATAAAAATACGATGTGGGGACGTGACCCTTTATAACGCTTCACAGACAATGTGCAGATGTGACCAGACACAACATTATCAGACAACATATGCGGACTTGACCCGACACAACATTATCAGACGACTGTGCGGACATGGCTAGACACAGCATTAAAAACACGATGTGGGGACGTGACCCTTCAGAACGCTTAACAGACAACATGTGCGGACGTGACCAGAAATTAAATAATCAGACGTCATGTGCGGACGTGACCAGACACAGCATTAGAAACACGATGTGGGGACGTGACCCTTCACAACGCTTAAAAGACAACATGTGCGGACGTGACCAGACACAACATTATCAGATGACATGTGGGGACTTGACTAAAAACAACATTAAAACACGATGTGGGGACGTGACCCTTCACAACGCTTAACAGACAACATGGCGGACGTGACCAGAAACAACAATATCAGACGACTGTGCGGACGTGACCAGAAACAGCATTAAAAATACGATGTGGGGACGTGACCCTTCACAACGCTTAAAAGACAACATGTGCGGACGTGACCAGACACAACATTATCAGATGACATGTGGGGACTTGACTAAAAACAACATTAAAACACGATGTGGGGACGTGACCCTTCACAACGCTTAACAGACAACATGGCGGACGTGACCAGAAACAACAATATCAGACGACTGTGCGGACGTGACCAGAAACAGCATTAAAAATACGATGTGGGGACGTGACCCTTCATAACGCTTCACAGACAATGTGCAGACGTGACCAGACACAACATTATCAGACAACATTATCAGACAACATGTGCAGACGTGACCAAACACAACATTAAAAAACACGATGTGGGGACGTGACCCACAACGCTTAACAGACAACATATGCGGACGTGACCAGACACAACATTATCAGACAACATGTGCGGACTTGACCCGACACAACATTATCAGACGACTGTGCGGACGTGGTAGACACAGCATTATCAGACAACATGTGCGGACGTGACCCTTCAGAACGCTTAACAGACAACATGTGCGGACGTGACCAGACACAACATTATCAGACGACATATGCGGACGTGACCAAACACACCATTAAAAATACGATGTGGGGACGTGAACCTTCACAACGCTTAAAAGACAACATGTGCGGACGTGACCAGACACAACATTATCAGATGACATGTGGGGACTTGACTAAAAACAACATTAAAACACGATGTGGGGACGTGACCCTTCACAACGCTTAACAGACAACATGGCGGACGTGACCAGAAACAACAATATCAGACGACTGTGCGGACGTGACCAGAAACAGCATTAAAAATACGATGTGGGGACGTGACCCTTCATAACGCTTCACAGACAATGTGCAGACGTGACCAGACACAACATTATCAGACAACATTATCAGACAACATGTGCAGACGTGACCAAACACAACATTAAAAAACACGATGTGGGGACGTGACCCACAACGCTTAACAGACAACATATGCGGACGTGACCAGACACAACATTATCAGACAACATGTGCGGACTTGACCCGACACAACATTATCAGACGACTGTGCGGACGTGGTAGACACAGCATTATCAGACAACATGTGCGGACGTGACCCTTCAGAACGCTTAACAGACAACATGTGCGGACGTGACCAGACACAACATTATCAGACGACATATGCGGACGTGACCAAACACACCATTAAAAATACGATGTGGGGACGTGAACCTTCACAACGCTTAAAAGACAACATGCGCGGACGTGACCAGACACAACATTATCAGACAACATGTGCAGACGTGACCAAACACAACATTAAAAAACACGATGTGGGGACGTGACCCACAACGCTTAACAGACAACATGTGCGGACGTGACCAGACACAACATTTTCAGACAACATGTGCGGACTTGACCCGACACAACATTATCAGACGACTGTGCGGACGTGGCTAGACACAGCATTAAATACAAGATATGGGGACGTGACCCTTCAGAACGCTTAACAGACAACATGTGCGGACGTGACGAAACACACCATTAAAAATACGATGTGGGGACGTGAACCTTCACAACGCTTAACAGACAACATGCGCGGACGTGACCAGACACAACATTATCAGACAACATGTGCAGACGTGACCAAACACAACATTAAGAAACACGATGTGGGGACGTGACCCTTCACAACGCTTAACAGACAACATGTACGGACGTGACCAGACACAACATTATCAGACAACATGTGCGGACATGACCAGAAACAGCGTTAAAAACACGATGTGGGGACGTGATCCTTCACAACGCTTAACAGACAACATGTGCGGACGTGACTAGACACAACATTATCAGATGACATGTCCGGACGTGACTAAAAATAACATTAAAACACGATGTGGGGACGTGACCCGTCACAACGCTTAACAGACAACATGGCGGACGTGACTAGACACAT
This sequence comes from Viola odorata, assembly GCA_963691705.1. NCBI lineage: Eukaryota > Viridiplantae > Streptophyta > Magnoliopsida > Malpighiales > Violaceae > Viola > Viola odorata. The sequence goes on along the minus strand of OY829546.1, from coordinate 47,691,962 downwards.
CATTATCAGACGACTGTGCGGACGTGACCAAACATACCATTAAAAACACGATGTGGGGACGTGACCCTAAACAACGCTTAACAGACAACATGCGCGGACGTGACCAGACACAACATTATCAGACGACTGTGCGGACGTGACCAGACACAACATTATCAGACTACTATGGGGACGAGACCAGATACAGCATTAAAAACACGATGTGGGGACGTGACACTTCACAACGCTTAACAGACAACATGTTCGGACGTGACCAGACACAACATTCTCAGACGACATGTCCGGACGTGACCAAACACAACATTAAAAATACGATGTGGGGACGTGAACCTTCACAACGCTTAACAGACAACATGCGCGGACGTGACCAGACACAACATTATCAGACAACATGTGCCGACGTGACCAAACACAACATTAAAAAACACGATGTGGGGACGTGACCCACAATGCTTAACAGACAACATATGCGGACGTGACCAGACACAACATTATCAGACGACATGTGCGGACGTGACCAGACACAACATTAAAAACACGATGTGGGGACATGACCCTTCACAACGCTTAACAGACAACATGTGCGGACGTGACCAGAAATTACATAATCAGACGTCATGTGCGGACGTGACCAGACACAGCATTAAAAACACGATGTGGGGGCGTGACCCTTCACAACGCTTAACAGAAAACATGTTCGGACATGACCAGACACAACATTATCAGACGACATGTTCGGACGTGACCAAACACACCATTAAAAATACGATGTGGGGACGTGAACCTTCACAACGCTTAACAGACAACATGCGCGGACGTGACCAGACACAACATTATCAGACAACATGTGCCGACGTGACCAAACACAACATTAAAAAACACGATGTGGGGACGTGACCCACAATGCTTAACAGACAACATATGCGGACGTGACCAGACACAACATTATCAGACGACATGTGCGGACGTGACCAGACACAACATTAAAAACACGATGTGGGGACATGACCCTTCACAACGCTTAACAGACAACATGTGCGGACGTGACCAGAAATTACATAATCAGACGTCATGTGCGGACGTGACCAGACACAGCATTAAAAACACGATGTGGGGACGTGACCCTTCACAACGCTTAAAAGACAACATGTGCGGACGTGACCAGACACAACATTATCAGATGACATGTGGGGACTTGACTAAAAACAACATTAAAACACGATGTGGGGACGTGACCCTTCACAACGCTTAACAGACAACATGGCGGACGTGACCAGACACAACAATATCAGACGACTGTGCGGACGTGACCAGAAACAGCATTAAAAATACGATGTGGGGACGTGACCCTTCATAACGCTTCACAGACAATGTGCAGACGTGACCAAACACAACATTATCAGACAACATTATCAGACAACATGTGCAGACGTGACCAAACACAACATTAAAAAACACGATGTGGGGACATGACCCTTCACAACGCTTAACAGACAACATGTGCGGACGTGACCAGAAATTACATAATCAGACGTCATGTGCGGACGTGACCAGACACAGCATTAAAAACACGATGTGGGGACGTGACCCTTCACAACGCTTAAAAGACAACATGTGCGGACGTGACCAGACACAACATTATCAGATGACATGTGGGGACTTGACTAAAAACAACATTAAAACACGATGTGGGGACGTGACCCTTCTCAACGCTTAACAGACAACATGGCGGACGTGACCAGACACAACAATATCAGACGACTGTGCGGACGTGACCAGAAACAGCATTAAAAATACGATGTGGGGACGTGACCCTTCATAACGCTTCACAGACAATGTGCAGACGTGACCAAACACAACATTATCAGACAACATTATCAGACAACATGTGCAGACGTGACCAAACACAACATTAAAAAACACGATGTGGGGACGTGACCCACAACGCTTAACAGACAACATATGCGGACGTGACCAGACACAACATTATCAGACAACATGTGCGTACTTGACCCGACACAACATTATCAGACGACTGTGCGGACGTGGTAGACACAGCATTATCAGACAACATTTGCGGACGTGACCCTTCAGAACGCTTAACAGACAACATGTGCGGACGTGACCAGACACAACATTATCAGACGACATGTGCGGAACTGACCAAACACACCATTAAAAATACGATGTGGGGACGTGAACCTTCACAACGCTTAACAGACAACATGTGCGGACGTGACTAGACACAACATTATCAGATGACATGTCCGGACGTGACTAAAAATAACATTAAGACACGATGTGGGAACGTGACCCGTCAGAACGCTTAACAGACAACATGGCGGACGTGACCAGACACATCATTATCAGACGACTGTGCGGACGTGACCAAACATACCATTAAAAACACGATGTGGGGACGTGACCAAACACACCATTAAAAATACGATGTGGGGACGTGAACCTTCACAACGCTTAACAGACAACATGCGCGGACGTGACCAGACACAACATTATCAGACAACATGTGCAGACGTGACCAAACACAACATTAAAAAACACGATGTGGGGACGTGACCCACAACGCTTAACAGACAACATGTGCGGACGTGACCAGACACAACATTATCAGACAACATGATCGGACTTGACCCGACACAACATTATCAGACGACTGTGCGGACGTGGCTAGACACAGCATTAAATACACGATATGGGGACGTGACCCTTCAGAACGCTTAACAGACAACATGTGCGGACGTGACCTGACACAACATTATCAGACGACATGTGCGGACGTGACCAAACACACCATTAAAAATACGATGTGGGGACGTGAACCTTTACAACGCTTAACAGACAACATGCGCGGACGTGACCAGACACAACATTATCAGACAACATGTGCAGACGTGACCAAACACAACATTAAGAAACACGATGTGGGGACGTGACCCTTCACAACGCTTAACAGACAACATGTACGGACGTGACCAGACACAACATTATCAGACAACATGTGCGGACCTGACCAGACACAGCGTTAAAAACACGATGTGGGGACGTGATCCTTCACAACGCTTAACAGACAACTTGTGCGGACGTGACTAGACACAACATTATCAGATGACATGTCCGGACGTGACTAAAAATAACATTAAAACACGATGTGGGGACGTGACCCGTCACAACGCTTAACTGACAACATGGCGGACGTGACCAAACACATCATTATCAGACGACTGTGCGGACGTGACCAAACATACCATTAAAAACACGATGTGGGGACGTGACCCTAAACAACGCTTAACAGACAACATGCGCGGACGTGACCAGACACAGCATTATCAGACTACTATGGGGACGAGACCAGATACAGCATTAAAAACACGATGTGGGGACGTGACACTTCACAACGCTTAACAGACAACATGCGCGGACGTGACCAGACACAACATTCTCAGACGACATGTCCGGACGTGACCAAACACAACATTAAAAACACGATTTGGGGGCGTGACCCTTCACAATGCTTAACAGAAAACATGTTCGGACATGACCAGACACAACATTATCAGACGACATGTTCGGACGTGACCAAACACAACATTAAAAACACGATGTGGGGGCGTGACCCTTCACAACGCTTAACAGAAAACATGTTCGGACATGACCAGACACAACATTATCAGACGACATGTTCGGACGTGACCAAACACAACATTAAAAATACGATGTGGGGACGTGAACCATCACAACGCTTAACAGACAACATGCGCGGACGTGACCAGACACAACATTATCAGACGACATGTTCGGACGTGACCAAACACAACATTAAAAATACGATGTGGGGACGTGAACCTTCACAACGCTTAACAGACAACATGCGCGGACGTGACCAGACACAACATTCTCAGACGACATGTCCGGACGTGACCAAACACAACATTAAAAACACGATGTGGGGGCGTGACCCTTCACAACGCTTAACAGAAAACATGTTCGGACATCATCAAACACAACATTATCAGACGACATGTTCGGACGTGACCAAACACAACATTAAAAACACGATGTGGGGGAGTGACCCTTCACAACGCTTAACAGAAAACATGTTCGGACATGACCAGACACAACATTATCAGACGACATGTTCGGACGTGACCAAACACAACATTAAAAATACGATGTGGGGACGTGAACCTTCACAACGCTTAACAGACAACATGCGCGGACGTGACCAGACACAACATTCTCAGACGACATGTGCAGACGTGACCAAACTCAACATTAAAAACACGATGTGGGGGCGTGACCCTTCACAACGCTTAACAAAAAACATGTTCGGACATGACCAGACACAACATTATCAGACGACATGTTCGGACGTGACCAAACACAACATTAAAAATACGATGTGGGGACGTGAACCTTCACAACGCTTAACAGACAACATGCGCGGACGTGACCAGACACAACATTATCAGACAACATGTGCAGACGTGACCAAACACAACATTAAAAAACACGATGTGGGGACGTGACCCACAACGCTTAACAGACAACATATGCGGACGTGACCAGACACAACATTATCAGACGACATGTGCGGACGTGACCAGACACAGCATTAAAAACACGATGTGGGGACGTGACCCTTCACAACGCTTAACAGACAACATGTGCGGACGTGACCAGAAATTACATAATCAAACGTCATGTGCGGACGTGACCAGACACAGCATTAAAAACACGATGTGGGGACGTGACCAGAAATTACATAATCAGACGTCATGTGCGGACGTGACCAGACACAGCATTAAAAACACGATGTTGGGACGTGACCCTTCACAACGCTTAAAAGGCAACATGTGCGGACGTGACCAGACACAACATTATCAGATGACATGTGCGGACTTGACTAAAAACAACATTAAAACACGATGTGGGGACGTGACCCTTCACATCGCTTAACAGACAACATGGTGGACGTGACCAGACACAACAATATCAGACGACTGTGCGGACGTGACCAGAAATAGTAATAAAAATACGATGTGGGGACGTGACCCTTTATAACGCTTCACAGACAATGTGCAGATGTGACCAGACACAACATTATCAGACAACATATGCGGACTTGACCCGACACAACATTATCAGACGACTGTGCGGACATGGCTAGACACAGCATTAAAAACACGATGTGGGGACGTGACCCTTCAGAACGCTTAACAGACAACATGTGCGGACGTGACCAGAAATTAAATAATCAGACGTCATGTGCGGACGTGACCAGACACAGCATTAGAAACACGATGTGGGGACGTGACCCTTCACAACGCTTAAAAGACAACATGTGCGGACGTGACCAGACACAACATTATCAGATGACATGTGGGGACTTGACTAAAAACAACATTAAAACACGATGTGGGGACGTGACCCTTCACAACGCTTAACAGACAACATGGCGGACGTGACCAGAAACAACAATATCAGACGACTGTGCGGACGTGACCAGAAACAGCATTAAAAATACGATGTGGGGACGTGACCCTTCACAACGCTTAAAAGACAACATGTGCGGACGTGACCAGACACAACATTATCAGATGACATGTGGGGACTTGACTAAAAACAACATTAAAACACGATGTGGGGACGTGACCCTTCACAACGCTTAACAGACAACATGGCGGACGTGACCAGAAACAACAATATCAGACGACTGTGCGGACGTGACCAGAAACAGCATTAAAAATACGATGTGGGGACGTGACCCTTCATAACGCTTCACAGACAATGTGCAGACGTGACCAGACACAACATTATCAGACAACATTATCAGACAACATGTGCAGACGTGACCAAACACAACATTAAAAAACACGATGTGGGGACGTGACCCACAACGCTTAACAGACAACATATGCGGACGTGACCAGACACAACATTATCAGACAACATGTGCGGACTTGACCCGACACAACATTATCAGACGACTGTGCGGACGTGGTAGACACAGCATTATCAGACAACATGTGCGGACGTGACCCTTCAGAACGCTTAACAGACAACATGTGCGGACGTGACCAGACACAACATTATCAGACGACATATGCGGACGTGACCAAACACACCATTAAAAATACGATGTGGGGACGTGAACCTTCACAACGCTTAAAAGACAACATGTGCGGACGTGACCAGACACAACATTATCAGATGACATGTGGGGACTTGACTAAAAACAACATTAAAACACGATGTGGGGACGTGACCCTTCACAACGCTTAACAGACAACATGGCGGACGTGACCAGAAACAACAATATCAGACGACTGTGCGGACGTGACCAGAAACAGCATTAAAAATACGATGTGGGGACGTGACCCTTCATAACGCTTCACAGACAATGTGCAGACGTGACCAGACACAACATTATCAGACAACATTATCAGACAACATGTGCAGACGTGACCAAACACAACATTAAAAAACACGATGTGGGGACGTGACCCACAACGCTTAACAGACAACATATGCGGACGTGACCAGACACAACATTATCAGACAACATGTGCGGACTTGACCCGACACAACATTATCAGACGACTGTGCGGACGTGGTAGACACAGCATTATCAGACAACATGTGCGGACGTGACCCTTCAGAACGCTTAACAGACAACATGTGCGGACGTGACCAGACACAACATTATCAGACGACATATGCGGACGTGACCAAACACACCATTAAAAATACGATGTGGGGACGTGAACCTTCACAACGCTTAAAAGACAACATGCGCGGACGTGACCAGACACAACATTATCAGACAACATGTGCAGACGTGACCAAACACAACATTAAAAAACACGATGTGGGGACGTGACCCACAACGCTTAACAGACAACATGTGCGGACGTGACCAGACACAACATTTTCAGACAACATGTGCGGACTTGACCCGACACAACATTATCAGACGACTGTGCGGACGTGGCTAGACACAGCATTAAATACAAGATATGGGGACGTGACCCTTCAGAACGCTTAACAGACAACATGTGCGGACGTGACGAAACACACCATTAAAAATACGATGTGGGGACGTGAACCTTCACAACGCTTAACAGACAACATGCGCGGACGTGACCAGACACAACATTATCAGACAACATGTGCAGACGTGACCAAACACAACATTAAGAAACACGATGTGGGGACGTGACCCTTCACAACGCTTAACAGACAACATGTACGGACGTGACCAGACACAACATTATCAGACAACATGTGCGGACATGACCAGAAACAGCGTTAAAAACACGATGTGGGGACGTGATCCTTCACAACGCTTAACAGACAACATGTGCGGACGTGACTAGACACAACATTATCAGATGACATGTCCGGACGTGACTAAAAATAACATTAAAACACGATGTGGGGACGTGACCCGTCACAACGCTTAACAGACAACATGGCGGACGTGACTAGACACATCATTATCAGACGACTGTGCGGACGTGACCAAACATACCATTAAAAACACGATGTGGGGACGTGACCCTAAACAACGCTTAACAGACAACATGCGCGGACGTGACCAGACACAACATTATCAGACGACTGTGCGGACGTGACCAGACACAACATTATCAGACTACTATGGGGACGAGACCAGATACAGCATTAAAAACACGATGTGGGGACGTGACACTTCACAACGCTTAACAGACAACATGTTCGGACGTGACCAGACACAACATTCTCAGACGACATGTCCGGACGTGACCAAACACAACATTAAAAATACGATGTGGGGACGTGAACCTTCACAACGCTTAACAGACAACATGCGCGGACGTGACCAGACACAACATTATCAGACAACATGTGCCGACGTGACCAAACACAACATTAAAAAACACGATGTGGGGACGTGACCCACAATGCTTAACAGACAACATATGCGGACGTGACCAGACACAACATTATCAGACGACATGTGCGGACGTGACCAGACACAACATTAAAAACACGATGTGGGGACATGACCCTTCACAACGCTTAACAGACAACATGTGCGGACGTGACCAGAAATTACATAATCAGACGTCATGTGCGGACGTGACCAGACACAGCATTAAAAACACGATGTGGGGGCGTGACCCTTCACAACGCTTAACAGAAAACATGTTCGGACATGACCAGACACAACATTATCAGACGACATGTTCGGACGTGACCAAACACACCATTAAAAATACGATGTGGGGACGTGAACCTTCACAACGCTTAACAGACAACATGCGCGGACGTGACCAGACACAACATTATCAGACAACATGTGCCGACGTGACCAAACACAACATTAAAAAACACGATGTGGGGACGTGACCCACAATGCTTAACAGACAACATATGCGGACGTGACCAGACACAACATTATCAGACGACATGTGCGGACGTGACCAGACACAACATTAAAAACACGATGTGGGGACATGACCCTTCACAACGCTTAACAGACAACATGTGCGGACGTGACCAGAAATTACATAATCAGACGTCATGTGCGGACGTGACCAGACACAGCATTAAAAACACGATGTGGGGACGTGACCCTTCACAACGCTTAAAAGACAACATGTGCGGACGTGACCAGACACAACATTATCAGATGACATGTGGGGACTTGACTAAAAACAACATTAAAACACGATGTGGGGACGTGACCCTTCTCAACGCTTAACAGACAACATGGCGGACGTGACCAGACACAACAATATCAGACGACTGTGCGGACGTGACCAGAAACAGCATTAAAAATACGATGTGGGGACGTGACCCTTCATAACGCTTCACAGACAATGTGCAGACGTGACCAAACACAACATTATCAGACAACATTATCAGACAACATGTGCAGACGTGACCAAACACAACATTAAAAAACACGATGTGGGGACGTGACCCACAACGCTTAACAGACAACATATGCGGACGTGACCAGACACAACATTATCAGACAACATGTGCGTACTTGACCCGACACAACATTATCAGACGACTGTGCGGACGTGGTAGACACAGCATTATCAGACAACATTTGCGGACGTGACCCTTCAGAACGCTTAACAGACAACATGTGCGGACGTGACCAGACACAACATTATCAGACGACATGTGCGGAACTGACCAAACACACCATTAAAAATACGATGTGGGGACGTGAACCTTCACAACGCTTAACAGACAACATGTGCGGACGTGACTAGACACAACATTATCAGATGACATGTCCGGACGTGACTAAAAATAACATTAAGACACGATGTGGGAACGTGACCCGTCAGAACGCTTAACAGACAACATGGCGGACGTGACCAGACACATCATTATCAGACGACTGTGCGGACGTGACCAAACATACCATTAAAAACACGATGTGGGGACGTGACCAAACACACCATTAAAAATACGATGTGGGGACGTGAACCTTCACAACGCTTAACAGACAACATGCGCGGACGTGACCAGACACAACATTATCAGACAACATGTGCAGACGTGACCAAACACAACATTAAAAAACACGATGTGGGGACGTGACCCACAACGCTTAACAGACAACATGTGCGGACGTGACCAGACACAACATTATCAGACAACATGATCGGACTTGACCCGACACAACATTATCAGACGACTGTGCGGACGTGGCTAGACACAGCATTAAATACACGATATGGGGACGTGACCCTTCAGAACGCTTAACAGACAACATGTGCGGACGTGACCTGACACAACATTATCAGACGACATGTGCGGACGTGACCAAACACACCATTAAAAATACGATGTGGGGACGTGAACCTTTACAACGCTTAACAGACAACATGCGCGGACGTGACCAGACACAACATTATCAGACAACATGTGCAGACGTGACCAAACACAACATTAAGAAACACGATGTGGGGACGTGACCCTTCACAACGCTTAACAGACAACATGTACGGACGTGACCAGACACAACATTATCAGACAACATGTGCGGACCTGACCAGACACAGCGTTAAAAACACGATGTGGGGACGTGATCCTTCACAACGCTTAACAGACAACTTGTGCGGACGTGACTAGACACAACATTATCAGATGACATGTCCGGACGTGACTAAAAATAACATTAAAACACGATGTGGGGACGTGACCCGTCACAACGCTTAACTGACAACATGGCGGACGTGACCAAACACATCATTATCAGACGACTGTGCGGACGTGACCAAACATACCATTAAAAACACGATGTGGGGACGTGACCCTAAACAACGCTTAACAGACAACATGCGCGGACGTGACCAGACACAGCATTATCAGACTACTATGGGGACGAGACCAGATACAGCATTAAAAACACGATGTGGGGACGTGACACTTCACAACGCTTAACAGACAACATGCGCGGACGTGACCAGACACAACATTCTCAGACGACATGTCCGGACGTGACCAAACACAACATTAAAAACACGATTTGGGGGCGTGACCCTTCACAATGCTTAACAGAAAACATGTTCGGACATGACCAGACACAACATTATCAGACGACATGTTCGGACGTGACCAAACACAACATTAAAAACACGATGTGGGGGCGTGACCCTTCACAACGCTTAACAGAAAACATGTTCGGACATGACCAGACACAACATTATCAGACGACATGTTCGGACGTGACCAAACACAACATTAAAAATACGATGTGGGGACGTGAACCATCACAACGCTTAACAGACAACATGCGCGGACGTGACCAGACACAACATTATCAGACGACATGTTCGGACGTGACCAAACACAACATTAAAAATACGATGTGGGGACGTGAACCTTCACAACGCTTAACAGACAACATGCGCGGACGTGACCAGACACAACATTCTCAGACGACATGTCCGGACGTGACCAAACACAACATTAAAAACACGATGTGGGGGCGTGACCCTTCACAACGCTTAACAGAAAACATGTTCGGACATGACCAGACACAACATTATCAGACGACATGTTCGGACGTGACCAAACACACCATTAAAAATACGATGTGATGACGTGAACCTTCACAACGCTTAACAGACAACATGCGCGGACGTGACCAGACACAACATTATCAGACAACATGTGCAGACGTGACCAAACACAACATTAAAAAACACGATGTGGGGACATGACCAGAAACAACATTATCAGACAACATGTGCGGACATGACCAGAAACAGCGTTAAAAACACGATGTGGGGACGTGATCCTTCACAACGCTTAACAGACAACATGTGCGGACGTGACTAGACACAACATTATCAGATGACATGTCCGGACGTGACTAAAAATAACATTAAAACACGATGTGGGGACGTGACCCGTCACAACGCTTAACAGACAACATGGCGGACGTGACTAGACACATCATTATCAGACGACTGTGCGGACGTGACCAAACATACCATTAAAAACACGATGTGGGGACGTGACCCTAAACAACGCTTAACAGACAACATGCGCGGACGTGACCAGACACAACATTATCAGACGACTGTGCGGACGTGACCAGACACAACATTATCAGACTACTATGGGGACGAGACCAGATACAGCATTAAAAACACGATGTGGGGACGTGACACTTCACAACGCTTAACAGACAACATGTTCGGACGTGACCAGACACAACATTCTCAGACGACATGTCCGGACGTGACCAAACACAACATTAAAAATACGATGTGGGGACGTGAACCTTCACAACGCTTAACAGACAACATGCGCGGACGTGACCAGACACAACATTATCAGACAACATGTGCCGACGTGACCAAACACAACATTAAAAAACACGATGTGGGGACGTGACCCACAATGCTTAACAGACAACATATGCGGACGTGACCAGACACAACATTATCAGACGACATGTGCGGACGTGACCAAACACAACATTAAAAAACACGATGTGGGGACGTGACCCACAACGCTTAACAGACAACATATGCGGACGTGACCAGACACAACATTATCAGACGACATGTGCGGACGTGACCAGACACAGCATTAAAAACACGATGTGGGGACGTGACCCTTCACAACGCTTAACAGACAACATGTGCGGACGTGACTAGACACAACATTATCAGATGACATGTCCGGACGTGACTAAAAATAACATTAAGACACGATGTGGGAACGTGACCCGTCAGAACGCTTAACAGACAACATGGCGGACGTGACCAGACACATCATTATCAGACGACTGTGCGGACGTGACCAAACATACCATTAAAAACACGATGTGGGGACGTGACCCTTCACAACGCTTAACAGACAACTTGCGCGGACGTGACCAGACACAACATTATCAGACGACTGTGCGGACGTGACCAGACACAACACTAAAAACACGATGTGGGGACATGACCCTTCACAACGCTTAACAGACAACGTGTGCGGACGTGACCAGACACAGCATTATCAGACGACTATGGGGACGAGACCAGATACAGCATTAAAAATACGATCTGGGGACGTGACACTTCACAACGCTTAACAGACAACATGCGCGGACGTGACCATACACAACATTCTCAGACGACATGTCCGGACGTGACCAAACACAACATTAAAAACACGATGTGGGGGCGTGACCCTTCACAACGCTTAACAGAAAACATGTTCGGACATCATCAGACACAACATTATCAGACGACATGTTCGGACGTGACCAAACACAACATTAAAAACACGATGTGGGTGAGTGACCCTTCACAACGCTTAACAGAAAACATGTTCGGACATGACCAGACACAACATTATCAGACGACATGTTCGGACGTGACCAAACACAACATTAAAAATACGATGTGGGGACGTGAACCTTCACAACGCTTAACAGACAACATGCGCGGACGTGACCAGACACAACATTCTCAGACGACATGTGCAGACGTGACCAAACTCAACATTAAAAACACGATGTGGGGGCGTGACCCTTCACAACGCTTAACAAAAAACATGTTCGGACATGACCAGACACAACATTATCAGACGACATGTTCGGACGTGACCAAACACAACATTAAAAATACGATGTGGGGACGTGAACCTTCACAACGCTTAACAGACAACATGCGCGGACGTGACCAGACACAACATTATCAGACAACATGTGCAGACGTGACCAAACACAACATTAAAAAACACGATGTGGGGACGTGACCCACAACGCTTAACAGACAACATATGCGGACGTGACCAGACACAACATTATCAGACGACATGTGCGGACGTGACCAGACACAGCATTAAAAACACGATGTGGGGACGTGACCCTTCACAACGCTTAACAGACAACATGTGCGGACGTGACCAGAAATTACATAATCAAACGTCATGTGCGGACGTGACCAGACACAGCATTAAAAACACGATGTGGGGACGTGACCAGAAATTACATAATCAGACGTCATGTGCGGACGTGACCAGACACAGCATTAAAAACACGATGTTGGGACGTGACCCTTCACAACGCTTAAAAGGCAACATGTGCGGACGTGACCAGACACAACATTATCAGATGACATGTGCGGACTTGACTAAAAACAACATTAAAACACGATGTGGGGACGTGACCCTTCACATCGCTTAACAGACAACATGGTGGACGTGACCAGACACAACAATATCAGACGACTGTGCGGACGTGACCAGAAATAGTAATAAAAATACGATGTGGGGACGTGACCCTTTATAACGCTTCACAGACAATGTGCAGATGTGACCAGACACAACATTATCAGACAACATATGCGGACTTGACCCGACACAACATTATCAGACGACTGTGCGGACATGGCTAGACACAGCATTAAAAACACGATGTGGGGACGTGACCCTTCAGAACGCTTAACAGACAACATGTGCGGACGTGACCAGAAATTAAATAATCAGACGTCATGTGCGGACGTGACCAGACACAGGATTAGAAACACGATGTGGGGACGTGACCCTTCACAACGCTTAAAAGACAACATGTGCGGACGTGACCAGACACAACATTATCAGATGACATGTGGGGACTTGACTAAAAACAACATTAAAACACGATGTGGGGACGTGACCCTTCACAACGCTTAACAGACAACATGGCGGACGTGACCAGAAACAACAATATCAGACGACTGTGCGGACGTGACCAGAAACAGCATTAAAAATACGATGTGGGGACGTGACCCTTCATAACGCTTCACAGACAATGTGCAGACGTGACCAGACACAACATTATCAGACAACATTATCAGACAACATGTGCAGACGTGACCAAACACAACATTAAAAAACACGATGTGGGGACGTGACCCACAACGCTTAACAGACAACATATGCGGACGTGACCAGACACAACATTATCAGACAACATGTGCGGACTTGACCCGACACAACATTATCAGACGACTGTGCGGACGTGGTAGACACAGCATTATCAGACAACATGTGCGGACGTGACCCTTCAGAACGCTTAACAGACAACATGTGCGGACGTGACCAGACACAACATTATCAGACGACATGTGCGGACGTGACCAAACACACCATTAAAAATACGATGTGGGGACGTGAACCTTCACAACGCTTAACAGACAACATGCGCGGACGTGACCAGACACAACATTATCAGACAACATGTGCAGACGTGACCAAACACAACCTTAAAAAACACGATGTGGGGACGTGACCCACAACGCTTAACAGACAACATGTGCGGACGTGACCAGACACAACATTATCAGACAACATGTGCGGACTTGACCCGACACAACATTATCAGACGACTGTGCGGACGTGGCTAGACACAGCATTAAATACAAGATATGGGGACGTGACCCTTCAGAACGCTTAACAGACAACATGTGCGGACGTGACAAAACACACCATTAAAAATACGATGTGGGGACGTGAACCTTCACAACGCTTAACAGACAACATGCGCGGACGTGACCAGACACAACATTATCAGACAACATGTGCAGACGTGACCAAACACAACATTAAGAAACACGATGTGGGGACGTGACCCTTCACAATGCTTAACAGACAACATGTACGGACGTGACCAGACACAACATTATCAGACAACATGTGCGGACATGACCAGAAACAGCGTTAAAAACACGATGTGGGGACGTGATCCTTCACAACGCTTAACAGACAACATGTGCGGACGTGACTAGACACAACATTATCAGATGACATGTCCGGACGTGACTAAAAATAACATTAAAACACGATGTGGGGACGTGACCCGTCACAACGCTTAACAGACAACATGGCGGACGTGACTAGACACATCATTATCAGACGACTGTGCGGACGTGACCAAACATACCATTAAAAACACGATGTGGGGACGTGACCCTAAACAACGCTTAACAGACAACATGCGCGGACGTGACCAGACACAGCATTATCAGACGACTGTGCGGACGTGACCAGACACAACATTATCAGACTACTATGGGGACGAGACCAGATACAGCATTAAAAACACGATGTGGGGACGTGACACTTCACAACGCTTAACAGACAACATGTTCGGACGTGACCAGACACAACATTCTCAGACGACATGTCCGGACGTGACCAAACACAACATTAAAAACACGATGTGGGGGCGTGACCCTTCACAACGCTTAACAGAAAACATGTTCGGACATGACCAGACACAACATTATCAGACGACATGTTCGGACGTGACCAAACACACCATTAAAAATACGATGTGGGGACGTGAACCTTCACAACGCTTAACAGACAACATGCGCGGACGTGACCAGACACAACATTATCAGACAACATGTGCAGACGTGACCAAACAAAACATTAAAAAACACGATGTGGGGACGTGACCCACAACGCTTAACAGACAACATATGCGGACGTGACCAGACACAACATTATCAGACGACATGTGCGGACGTGACCAGACACAGCATTAAAAACACGATGTGGGGACGTGACCCTTCACAACGCTTAATAGCCAACATGTGAGGACGTGACCAGAAATTACATAATCAGACGTCATGTGCGGACGTGACCAGACACAGCATTAAAAACACGATGTGGGGACGTGACCCTTCACAACGCTTAAAAGACAACATGTGCGGACATGACCAGACACAACATTATCAGATGACATGTGCGGACTTGACTAAAAACAACATTAAAACACGATGTGGGGACGTGACCCTTCACAACGCTTAACAGACAACATGGTGGACGTGACCAGACACAACAATATCAGACGACATGTTCGGACGTGACCAAACACAACATTAAAAACACGATGTGGGGGCGTGACCCTTCACAACGCTTAACAGAAAACATGTTCGGACATGACCAGACACAACATTATCAGACGACATGTTTGGACGTGACCAAACACAACATTAAAAATACGATATGGGGACGTGAACCATCACAACGCTTAACAGACAACATGCGCGGACGTGACCAGACACAACATTATCAGACGACATGTTCGGACGTGACCAAACACAGCATTAAAAAACACGATGTGGGGACATGACCCACAACGCTTAACAGACAACATATGCGGACGTGACCAGACACAACATTATCAGACGACATGTGCGGACGTGACCAGACACAGCATTAAAAATACGATGTGGGGACGTGACCCTTCACAACGCTTAAAAGACAACATGTGCGGACGTGACCAGAAATTACATAATCAGACGTCATGTGCGGACGTGACCAGACACAGCATTAAAAACACGATGAGGGGACGTGACCCTTCACAACGCTTAAAAGACAACATGTGCGGACGTGACCAGACACAACATTATCAGATGACATGTGCGGACTTGACTAAAAACAACATTAAAACACGATGTGGGGACGTGACCCTTCACATCGCTTAACAGACAACATGGTGGACGTGACCAGACACAACAATATCAGACGACTGTGCGGACGTGACCAGAAACATTATTAAAAATACGATGTGGGGACGTGACCCTTCATAACGCTTCACAGACAATGTGCAGACGTGACCAGACACAACATTATCAGACAACATGTGCGGACTTGACCCGACACAACATTATCAGACGACTGTGCGGACGTGGCTAGACACAGCATTAAAAACACGATGTGGGGACGTGACCCTTCAGAACGCTTAACAGACAACATGTGCGGACGTGACCAGACACAACATTATCAGATGACATGTGGGGACTTGACTAAAAACAACATTAAAACACGATGTGGGGACGTGACCAGAAACAACATTAAAAATACGATGTGGGGACGTGACCAGAAACAGCATTAAAAATACGATGTGGGGACGTGACCCTTCATAACGCTTCACAGACAATGTGCGGACGTGACCAGACACAACATTATCAGACAACATTATCAGACAACATGTGCAGACGTGACCAAACACAACATTAAAAAACACGATGTGGGGACGTGACCCACAACGCTTAACAGACAACATATGCGGACGTGACTAGACACAACATTATCAGACAACATGCGCGGACTTGACCCTTCCAAACGCTTAACAGACAACATGTGCGGACGTGACCAGACATAACATTATCAGACGGCATGTGCGGACGTGACCAAACACACTATTAAAAATACGATGTGGGGACGTGAACCTTCACAACGCTTAACAGACAACATGCGCGGACGTGACCAGACACAATATTATCAGACAACATGTGCAGACGTGACCAAACACAACATTAAAAAACATGATGTGGGGACGTGACCCACAACGCTTAACAGACAACATGTGCGGACGTGACCAGACACAACATTATCAGACAACATGTGCGGACTTGACCCGACACAACATTATCAGACGACTGTGCGGACGTGGCTAGCCACAGCATTAAATACATGATGTGGGGACGTGACCCTTCAGAACGCTTAACAGACAACATGTGCGGACGTGACCTGACACAACATTATCAGACGACATGTGCGTACGTGACCAAACACACCATTAAAAATACGATGTGGGGACGTGAACCTTCACAACGCTTAACAGACAACATGCGCGGACGTGACCAGACACAACATTATCAGACAACATGTGCAGACGTGACCAAACACAACATTAAGAAACACGATGTGGGGACGTGACCCTTCACAACGCTTAACAGACAACATGTGCGGACGTGACCAGACACAACATTATCAGATGACATGTTCGGACGTGACTAAAAATAACATTAAAACACGATGTGGGGACGTGACCCGTCACAACGCTGAACAGACAACATGGCGGACGTGACCAGACACATCATTATCAGACGACTGTGCGGACGTGACCAAACATACCATTAAAAACAGGATGTGGGGACGTGACCCTAAACAACGCTTAACAGACAACATGCGCGGACGTGACCAGACACAACATTATCAGACGACTGTGCGGACGTGACCAGACACAACATTAAAAACACGATGTGGGGACATGACCCTTCACAACGCTTAACAGACAACGTGTGCGGACGTGACCAGACACAGCATTATCAGACGACTATGGGGACGAGACCAGATACGGCATTAAAAACACGATGTGGGGACGTGACACTTCACAACGCTTAACAGACAACATGCGCGGACGTGACCAGACACAACATTCTCAGACGACATGTCCGGACGTGACCAAACACAACATTAAAAATACGATGTGGGGACGTGAACCTTCACAACGCTTAACAGACAGCATGCGCGGACGTGACCAGACACAACATTATCAGACAACATGTGCAGACGTGACCAAACACAACATTAAAAACACGATGTTGGGACATGACCCTTCACAACGCTTAACAGACAACGTGTGCGGACGTCACCAGACACAGCATTATCAGACGACGATGGGGACGAGACCAAATACGGCATTAAAAACACGATGTGGGGACGTGACACTTCACAACGCTTAACAGACAACATGCGCGGACGTGACCAGACACAACATTCTCAGACGACCTGTCCGGACGTGACCAAACACAACATTAAAAACACGATGTGGGGGCGTGACCCTTCACAACGCTTAATAGACAACATGTTCGGACATGACCAAACACAATATTATCAGACGACATGTTCGGACGTGACCAAACACAACATTAAAAATACTATGTGGGGACGTGAACCTTCACAACGCTTAATAGACAACATGCGCGGACGTGACCAGACACAACATTATCAGACGACATGTGCGGAAGTGACCAGACACAACATTAAACACACGATGTGGGGACGTGACCCTTCACAACGCTTAACAGATAACTTGTGCGGACGTGACCAGAAATTACATAATCAGACGTCATGTGCGGACGTGACCAGACACAGCATTAAAAACACGATGTGGGGACGTGACCCTTCACAACGCTTAAAAGACAGCATGTGCGGACGTGACCAGACACAACATTATCAGACAACATTATCAGATAACATGTGCAGACGTGACCAAACAAAACATTAAAAAACACGATGTGGGGACGTGACCCACAACGCTTAACAGACAACATATGCGGACGTGACCAGACACAACATTATCAGACAACATGCGCGGACTTGACCCGACACAACATTATCAGACGACTGTGCGGACGTGGTAGACACAGCATTATCAGACAACCTGTGCGGACGTGACCCTTCAAAACGCTTAACAGACAACATGTGCGGACGTGACCAGACATAACATTATCAGACGGCATGTGCGGACGTGACCAAACACACTATTAAAAATACGATGTGGGGACGTGACCAAACACATGCGCGGACGTGACCAGACACAACATTATCAGACAACATGTGCGGACTTGACCCGACACAACATTAGCAGACAACATGTGCAGACGTGACCAAACACAACAATAAAAAACACGATGTGGGGACGTGACCCACAACGCTTAACAGACAACATGTGCGGACGTGACCAGACGCAACATTATCAGACAACATGTGCGGACTTGACCCGACACAACATTATCAGACGACTGTGCGGACGTGGCTAGACACAGCATTATTTACATGATGTGGGGACGTGACCCTTCAGAACGCTTAACAGACAACATGTGCGGACGTGACCTGACACAACATTATCAGACGACATGTGCGGACGTGACCAAACACACCATTAAAAATACGATGTGGGGACGTGAACCATCACAACGCTTAACAGACAACATGCGCGGACGTGACCAGACACAACATTATCAGACAACATGTGCAGACGTGACCAAACACAACATTAAAAAACACGATGTGGGGACGTGACCCACAACGCTTAACAGACAACATGTGCGGACGTGACCAGACGCAACATTATCAGACAACATGTGCGGACTTGACCCGACACAACATTATCAGACGACTGTGCGGACGTGGCTAGACACAGCATTATTTACATGATGTGGGGACGTGACCCTTCAGAACGCTTAACAGACAACATGTGCGGACGTGACCTGACACAACATTATCAGACGACATGTGCGGACGTGACCAAACACACCATTAAAAATACGATGTGGGGACGTGAACCTTCACAACGCTTAACAGACAACATGCGCGGACGTGACCAGACACAACATTAGCAGACAACATGTGCAGACGTGACCAAACACAACAATAAAAAACACGATGTGGGGACGTGACCCACAACGCTTAACAGACAACATGTGCGGACGTGACCAGACGCAACATTATCAGACAACATGTGCGGACTTGACCCGACACAACATTATCAGACGACTGTGCGGACGTGGCTAGACACAGCATTATTTACATGATGTGGGGACGTGACCCTTCAGAACGCTTAAGAGACAACATGTGCGGACGTGACCTGACACAACATTATCAGACGACATGTGCGGACGTGACCAAACACACCATTAAAAATACGATGTGGGGACGTGAACCATCACAACGCTTAACAGACAACATGCGCGGACGTGACCAGACACAACATTATCAGACAACATGTGCAGACGTGACCAAACACAACATTAAAAAACACGATGTGGGGACGTGACCCACAACGCTTAACAGACAACATGTGTGGACGTGACCAGACACAACATTATCAGACAACATGTGCGGACTTGACCCGACACAACATTATCAGACGACTGTGCGGACGTGGCTAGACACAGCATTAAATACATGATGTGGGGACGTGACCAGACACAACATTATCAGACGACATGTGCGGACGTGACCAAACACACCTTTAAAAATACGATGTGGGGACGTGAACCTTCACAACGCTTAACAGACAACATGCGCGGACGTGACCAGACACAACATTATCAGACAACATGTGCAGACGTGACCAAACACAACATTAAGAAACACGATGTGGGGCCGTGACCCTTCACAACGCTTAACAGACAACATGTGCGGACGTGACCAGACACAACATTATCAGATGACATGTTCGGACGTGACTAAAAATAACATTAAAACACGATGTGGGGACGTGACCCGTCACAACGCTTAACAGACAACATGGCGGACGTGACCAGACACATCATTATCAGACGACTGTGCGGACGTGACCAAACATACCATTAAAAACACGATGTGGGGACGTGACCCTAAACAACGCTTGACAGACAACATGCGCGGACGTGACCAGACACAACATTATCAGACGACTGTGCGGACGTGACCAGACACAACATTAAAAACACGATGTGGGGACATGACCCTTCACAACGCTTAACAGACAACGTGTGCGGACGTCACCAGACACAGCATTATCAGACGACTATGGGGACGAGACCAGATACGGCATTAAAAACACGATGTGGGGACGTGACACTTCACAACGCTTAACAGACAACATGCGCGGACGTGACCAGACACAACATTCTCAGACGACCTGTCCGGACGTGACCAAACACAACATTAAAAACACGATGTGGGGGCGTGACCCTTCACAACGCTTAATAGACAACATGTTCGGATATGACCAAACACAATATTATCAGACGACATGTTCGGACGTGACCAAACACAACATTAAAAATACTATGTGGGGACGTGAACCTTCACAACGCTTAATAGACAACATGCGCGGACGTGACCAGACACAACATTCTCAGACGACATGTCCGGACGTGACCAAACACAACATTAAAAACACAATGTGGGGGCGTGACCCTTCACAACGCTTAATAGACAACATGTTTGGACATGACCAGACACAATATTATCAGACGACATGTTCGGACGTGACCAAACACAACATTAAAAATACGATGTGGGGACGTGAACCTTCACAACGCTTAACAGACAGCATGCGCGGACGTGACCAGACACAACATTATCAGACAACATGTGCAGACGTGACCAAACACAACATTAAAAAACACGATGTGGGGACGTGACCCACAACGCTTAACAGACAACATATGCGGACCTGACCAGACACAACATTATCAGACGACATGTGCGGACGTGACCAGACACAGCATTAAAAACACGATGTGGGGACGTGACCCTTCACAACGCTTAACAGACCACTTGTGCGGACGTGACCAAAAATTACATAATTAGACGTCATGTGCGGACGTGACCAGACACAGCATTAAAAACACGATGTGGGGACGTGACCCTTCACAACGCTTAAAAGACAACATGTGCGGACGTGACCAGACACAACATTATCAGACAACATGTGCAGACGTGACCAAACACAACATTAAAAAACACGATGTGGGGACGTGACCCACAACGCTTAACAGACAACATATGCGGACGTGACCAGACACAACATTATCAGACAACATGCGCGAACTTGACCCGACACAACATTATCAGACGACTGTGCGGACGTGGTAGACACAGCATTATCAGACAACATGTGCGGACGTGACCCATCAGAACGCTTAACAGAGAACATGTGCGGACGTGACCAGACATAACATTATCAGACGGCATGTGCGGACGTGACCAAACACACTATTAAAAATACGATGTGGGGACGTGAACCTTCACAACGCTTAACAGACAACATGCGCGGACGTGACCAGACACAACATTATCAGACAACATGTGACGACGTGACCAAACACAACATTAAAAAACACGATGTGGGGACGTGACCCACAACGCTTAACAGACAACATGTGCGGACGTGACCAGACACAACATTATCAGACAACATGTGCGGACTTGACCCGACACAACATTATCAGACGACTGTGCGGACGTGGCTAGCCACAGCATTAAATACATGATGTGGGGACGTGACCCTTCAGAACGCTTAACAGACAACATGTGCGGACGTGACCTGACACAACATTATCAGACGACATGTGCGGACGTGACCAAACACACCATTAAAAATACGATGTGGGGACGTGAACCTTCACAACGCTTAACAGACCACATGCGCGGACGTGACCAGACACAACATTATCAGACAACATGTGCAGACGTGACCAAACACAACATTAAGAAACACGATGTGGGGACGTGACCCTTCACAACGCTTAACAGACAACATGTGCGGACGTGACCAGACACAACATTATCAGATGACATGTTCGGACGTGACTAAAAATAACATTAAAACACGATGTGGGGACGTGACCCGTCACAACGCTTAACAGACAACATGGCGGACGTGACCAGACACATCATTATCAGACGACTGTGCGGACGTGACCAAACATACCATTAAAAACACGATGTGGGGACGTGACCCTAAACAACGCTTAACAGACAACATGCGCGGACGTGACCAGACACAACATTATCAGACGACTGTGCGGACGTGACCAGACACAACATTAAAAACACGATGTGGGGACATGACCCTTCACAACGCTTAACAGACAACGTGTGCGGACGTCACCAGACACAGCATTATCAGACGACTATGGGGACGAGACCAGATACGGCATTAAAAACACGATGTGGGGACGTGACACTTCACAACGCTTAATAGACAACATGCGCGGACGTGACCAGACACAACATTCTCAGACGACATGTCCGGACGTGACCAAACACAACATTAAAAACACGATGTGGGGGCGTGACCCTTCACAACGCTTAATAGACAACATGTTCGGACATGACCAGACACAATATTATCAGACGACATGTTCGGACGAGACCAAACACAACATTAAAAATACTATGTGGGGACGTGAACCTTCACAACGCTTAATAGACAACATGCGCGGACGTGACCAGACACAACATTCTCAGACGACATGTCCGGACGTGACCAAACACAACATTAAAAACACAATGTGGGGGCGTGACCCTTCACAACGCTTAATAGACAACATGTTTGGACATGACCAGACACAATATTATCAGACGACATGTTCGGACGTGACCAAACACAACATTAAAAATACGATGTGGGGACGTGACCCTTCACAACGCTTAAAAGACAACATGTGCGGACGTGACCAGACACAACATTTTCAGACAACATGTGCAAACGTGACCAAACACAACATTAAAAATCACGATGTGGGGACGTGACCCACAACGCTTAACAGACAACATATGCGGACGTGACCAGACACAACATTATCAGACGACATGTGCGGACGTGACCAGACACAACGCTTAAAAGACAACATGTGCGGACGTGACCAGACACAACATTATCAGACAACATGTGCAGACGTGACCAAACACAACATTAAAAAACACGATGTGGGGACGTGACCCACAACGCTTAACAGACAACATATGCGGACGTGACCTGACACAACATTATCAGACGACATGTGCGGACGTGACCAAACACACCATTAAAAATACGATGTGGGGACGTGAACCTTCACAACGCTTAACAGACAACATGCGCGGACGTGACCAGACACAACATTATCAGACAACATGTGCAGACGTGACCAAACACAACATTAAGAAACACGATGTGGGGACGTGACCCTTCACAACGCTTAACAGACAACATGTGCGGACGTGACCAGACACAACATTATCAGATGACATGTTCGGACGTGACTAAAAATAACATTAAAACACGATGTGGGGACGTGACCCGTCACAACGCTTAACAGACAACATGGCGGACGTGACCAGACACATCTTTATCAGACGACTGTGCGGACGTGACCAAACATACCATTAAAAACACGGTGTGGGGACGTGACCCTAAACAACGCTTAACAGACAACATTTGCGGACGTGACCAGACACAACATTAAAAACACGATGTGGGGGCATGACCCTTCACAACGCTTAACAGACAACGTGTGCGGACGTGACCAGACACAACATTAAAAACACGATTATGGGGACGAGACCAGATACGGCATTAAAAACACGATGTGGGGACGTGACACTTCACAACGCTTAACAGACAACATGTTCGGACATGACCAGACACAATATTATCAGACGACATGTCCGGACGTGACCAAACAAAACATTAAAAACACGATGTGGGGGCGTGACCCTTCACAACGCTTAATAGACAACATGTTCGGACATGACCAGACACAATATTCTCAGACGACATGTCCGGACGTGACACTTCACAACGCTTAACAGACAACATGCGCGGACGTGACCAGACACAACATTCTCAGACGACATGTCCGGACGTGACCAGACACAACATTATCAGACAACATTATCAGACAACATGTGCAGACGTGACCAAACACAACATTAAAAAACACGATGTGGGGACGTGACCCACAACGCTTAACAGACAACATATGCGGACGTCACCAGACACAACATTATCAGACAACATGCGCGGACTTGACCCGACACAACATTATCAGACGACTGTGCGGACGTGGTAGACACAGCATTATCAGACAACATGTGCCGACGTGACCCTTCAGAACGCTTAACAGACAACATGTGCGGACGTGACCAGACATAACATTATCAGACGGCATGTGCGGACGTGACCAAACACACTATTAAAAATACGATGTGGGGACGTGAACCTTCACAACGCTTAACACACAATATGCGCGGACGTGACCAGACACAACATTATCAGACAACATGTGCAGACGTGACCAAACACAAAATTAAAAAACACGATGTGGGGACGTGACCCACAACGCTTAACAGACAACATGTGCGGACGTGACCAGACACAACATTATCAGACAACATGTGCGGACTTGAACCGACACAACATTATCAGACGTCTGTGCGGACGTGGCTAGACACAGCATTAAATACATGATGTGGGGACGTGACCCTTCAGAACGCTTAACAGACAACATGTGCGGACGTGACCTGACACAACATTATCAGACGACATGTGCGGACGTGACCAAACACACCATTAAAAATACGATGTGGGGACGTGAACCTTCACAACGCTTAACAGACAACATTCGCGGACGTGACCAGACACAACATTATCAGACAACATGTGCAGACGTTACCAAACACAACATTAAGAAACACGATGTGGGGACGTGACCCTTCACAACGCTTAACAGACAACATGTGCGGACGTGACCAGACACAACATTATCAGATGACATGTTCGGACGTGACTAAAAATAACATTAAAACACGATGTGGGGACGTGACCCGTCACAACGCTTAACAGACAACATGGCGGACGTGACCAGACACATCATTATCAGACGACTGTGCGGACGTGACCAAACATACCATTAAAAACACGATGTGGGGACGTGACCCTAAACAACGCTTAACAGACAACATGCGCGGATGTGACCAGACACAACATTAACAGACGACTGTGCGGACGTGACCAGACACAACATTAAAAACACGATGTGGGGACATGACCCTTCACAACGCTTAACAGACAACGTGTGCGGACGTGACCAGACACAACATTATCAGACGACTATGGGGACGAGACCAGATACGGCATTAAAATCACGATATGGGGACGTGACACTTCACAACGCTTAACAGACAACATGCGCGGACGTGACCAGACACAACATTCTCAGACGACATGTCCGGACGTGACCAAACACAACATTAAAAACACGATGTGGGGGCATGACCCTTCACAACGCTTAATAGACAACATGTTCGGACATGACCAGACACAATATTATCAGACGACATGTTCGGACGTGACCAAACACAACATTAAAAATACGATGTGGGGACGTGAACCATCACAACGCTTAACAGACAGCATGCGCGGACGTGACCAGACACAACATTATCAGACAACATGTGCAGACGTGACCAAACACAACATTAAAAAACACGATGTGGGGACGTGACCCACAACGCTTAACAGACAACATATGCGGACGTGACCAGACACAACATTATCAGACGACATGTGCGGACGTGACCAGACACAGCATTAAAAACACGATGTGGGGACGTGACCCTTCACAACGCTTAACAGACAACTTGTGCGGACGTGACCAGAAATTACATAATCAGACGTCATGTGCGGACGTGACCAGACACAGCATGAAAAACACGATGTGGGGACGTGACCCTTCACAACGCTTAAAAGACAGCATGTGCGGACGTGACCAGACACAACATTATCAGACAACATTATCAGACAACATGTGCAGACGTGACCAAACACAACATTAAAAAACACGATGTGGGGACGTGACGCACAACGCTTAACAGACAACATATGCGGACGTGACCAGACACAGCATTAAAAACACGATGTGGGGACGTGACCCTTCACAACGCTTAACAGACAACTTGTGCGGACGTGACCAGAAATTACATAATCAGACGTCATGTGCGGACGTGACCAGACACAGCATTAAAAACACGATGTGGGGACGTGACCCTTCACAACGCTTAAAAGACAACATGTGCGGACGTGACCAGACACAACATTATCAGATGACATGTGCGGATTTGACTAAAAACAACATTAAAACACGATGTGGGGACGTGACCCTTCACAACGCTTAACAGACAACATGGCGGACATGACCAGACACAACAATATCAGACGACTGTGCGGACGTGACCAAAAACAGCATTAAAAATACGATGTGGGGACGTGACCCTTCATAACGCTTCACAGACAATGTGCAGACGTGACCAGACACAAAATTATCAGACAACATGTACAGACGTGACCAAACACAACATTAAAAAACACGATGTGGGGACGTGACCCACAACGCTTAACAGACAACATATGCGGACGTGACCAGACACAACATTATCAGACAACATGTGCGGACTTGACCCGACACAACATTATCAGACGACTGTGCGGACGTGGCTAGACACAGCATTATCAGACAACATGTGCGGGCGTGACCCTTCAGAACGCTTAACAGACAACATGTGCGGACGTGACCAAACACACCATTAAAAATACGATGTGGGGACGTGAACCTTCACAACGCTTAACAGACAACATGCGCGGACGTGACCAGACACAACATTATCAGACAACATGTGCAGACATGACCAAACACAACATTAAGAAACACGATGTGGGGACGTGACCCTTCACAACGCTTAACAGACAACGTGTGCGGACGTCACCAGACACAGCATTATCAGACGACTATGGGGACGAGACCAGATACTGCATTAAAAACACGATGTGGGGACGTGACACTTCACAACGCTTAACAGACAACATGCGCGGACGTGACCAGACACAACATTCTCAGACGACATGTCCGGACGTGACCAAACACAACATTAAAAACACGATGTGGGGGCGTGACCCTTCACAACGCTTAATAGACAACATGTTCGGACATGACCAGACACAATATTATCAGACGACATGTTCGGACGCGACCAAACACAACATTAAAAATACTATGTGGGGACGTGAACCTTCACAACGCTTAATAGACAACATGCGCGGACGTGACCAGACACAACATTCTCAGACGACATGTCCGGACGTGACCAAACACAACATTAAAAACACAATGTGGGGGCGTGACCCTTCACAACGCTTAATAGACAACATGTTTGGACATGACCAGACACAATATTATCAGACGACATGTTCGGACGTGACCAAACACAACATTAAAAATACGATGTGGGGACGTGACCCTTCACAACGCTTAAAAGACAACATGTGCGGACGTGACCAGACACAACATTATCAGACAACATGTGCAGATGTGACCAAACACAACATTAAAAAACACGATGTGGGGACGTGACCCACAACGCTTAACAGACAACATATGCGGACGTGACCAGACACAACATTATCAGACGACATGTGCGGACGTGACCAGACACAACGCTTCAAAAGACAACATGTGCGGACGTGACCAGACACAACATTATCAGACAACATGTGCAGACGTGACCAAACACAACATTAAAAAACACGATGTGGGGACGTGACCCACAACGCTTAACAGACAACATATGCGGACGTGACCTGACACAACATTATCAGACGACATGTGCGGACGTGACCAAACACACCATTAAAAATACGATGTGGGGACGTGAACCTTCACAACGCTTAACAGACAACATGCGCGGACGTGACCAGACACAACATTATCAGACAACATGTGCAGACGTGACCAAACACAACATTAAGAAACACGATGTGGGGACGTGACCCTTCACAACGCTTAACAGACAACATGTGCGGACGTGACCAGACACAACATTATCAGATGACATGTTCGGACGTGACTAAAAATAACATTAAAACACGATGTGGGGACGTGACCCGTCACAACGCTTAACAGACAACATGGCGGACGTGACCAGACACATCATTATCAGACGACTGTGCGGACGTGACCAAACATACCATTAAAAACACGGTGTGGGGACGTGACCCTAAACAACGCTTAACAGACAACATGCGCGGACGTGACCAGACACAACATTATCAGACGACTGTGCGGACGTGACCAGACACAACATTAAAAACACGATGTGGGGACATGACCCTTCACAACGCTTAACAGACAACGTGTGCGGACGTGACCAGACACAACATTCTCAGACGACATGTCCGGACGTGACCAAACACAACATTAAAAACACGATGTGGGGGCGTGACCCTTCACAACGCTTAATAGACAACATGTTCGGACATGACCAGACACAATATTATCAGACGACATGTTCGGACGTGACCAAACACAACATTAAAAATACGATGTGGGGACGTGAACCTTCACAACGCTTAACAGACAGCATGCGCGGACGTGACCAGACACAACATTATCAGACAACATGTGCAGACGTGACCAAACACAACATTAAAAAACACGATGTGGGGACGTGACCCACAACGCTTAACAGACAACATATGCGGACGTGACCAGACACAACATTATCAGACGACATGTGCGAACATGACCCTTCACAACGCTTAACAGACAACTTGTGCGGACGTGACCAGAAATTACATAATCAGACGTCATGTGCGGACGTGACCAGACACAGCATGAAAAACACGATGTGGGGACGTGACCCTTCACAACGCTTAAAAGACAGCATGTGCGGACGTGACCAGACACAACATTATCAGACAACATTATCAGACAACATGTGCAGACGTGACCAAACACAACATTAAAAAACACGATGTGGGGACGTGACGCACAACGCTTAACAGACAACATATGCGGACGTGACCAGACACAGCATTAAAAACACGATGTGGGGACGTGACCCTTCACAACGCTTAACAGACAACTTGTGCGGACGTGACCAGAAATTACATAATCAGACGTCATGTGCGGACGTGAGCAGACACAGCATTAAAAACACGATGTGGGGACGTGACCCTTCACAACGCTTAAAAGACAACATGTGCGGACGTGACCAGACACAACATTATCAGATGACATGTGCGGACTTGACTAAAAACAACATTAAAACACGATGTGGGGACGTGACCCTTCACAACGCTTAACAGACAACATGGCGGACATGACCAGACACAACAATATCAGACGACTGTGCGGACGTGACCAAAAACAGCATTAAAAATACGATGTGGGGACGTGACCCTTCATAACGCTTCACAGACAATGTGCAGACGTGACCAGACACAACATTATCAGACAACATGTACAGACGTGACCAAACACAACATTAAAAAACACGATGTGGGGACGTGACCCACAACGCTTAACAGACAACATATGCGGACGTGACCAGACACAACATTATCAGCCAACATGTGCGGACTTGACCCGACACAACATTATCAGACGACTGTGCGGACGTGGCTAGACACAGCATTATCAGACAACATGTGCGGGCGTGACCCTTCAGAACGCTTAACAGACAACATGTGCGGACGTGACCAAACACACCATTAAAAATACAATGTGGGGACGTGAACCTTCACAACGCTTAACAGACAACATGCGCGGACGTGACCAGACACAACATTATCAGACAACATGTGCAGACATGACCAAACACAACATTAAGAAACACGATGTGGGGACGTGACCCTTCACAACGCTTAACAGACAACATGTACGGACGTGACCAGACACAACATTATCAGACAACATGTGCGGACATGACCAGACACAACGTTAAAAACACGATGTGGGGACGTGATCCTTCACAACGCTTAACAGACAACATGTACGGACGTGACCAGACACAACATTATCAGACAACATGTGCGGACATGACCAGACACAACGTTAAAAACACGATGTGGGGACGTGATCCTTCACAACGCTTAACAGACAACATGTGCGGACGTGACCGGACACAACATTATCAGATGACATGTCCGGACGTGACTAAAAATAACATTAAAACACGATGTGGGGACGTGACCCGTCACAACGCTTAACAGACAACATGGCGGATGTGACTAGACACATCATTATCAGACGACTGTGCGGACGTGACCAGAAACAGCATTAAAAATACAATGTGGGGACGTGACCCTTCATAACGCTAAACAGACAACATGTGCGGACGTGACCAGACATAACATTATGAGACGGCATGTGCGGACGTGACCAAACACACTATTAAAAATACGATGTGGGGACGTGAACCTTCACAACGCTTAACAGACAACATGCGCGGACGTGACCAGACACAACATTATCAGACAACATGTGCAGACGTGACCAAACACAACATTAAAAATCACGATGTGGGGACGTGACCACAACGCTTAACAGACAACATGTGCGGACGTGACCAGACACAACATTATCAGACAACATGTGCGGACTTGACCCGACACAACATTATCAGACGACTGTGCGGACGTGGCTAGACACAGCATTAAATACATGATGTGGCGACGTGACCCTTCAAAACGCTTAACAGACAACAAGTGCGGACGTGACCTGACACAACATTATCAGACGACATGTGCGGACGTGACCACACACACCATTAAAAATACGATGTGGGGACGTGAACCTTCACAACGCTTAACAGACAACATGCGCGGACGTGACCAGACACAACATTATCAGACAACATGTGCAGACGTGACCAAACACAACATTAAGAAACACGATGTGGGGACGTGACCCTTCACAACGCTTAACAGACAACATGTGCGGACGTGACCAGACACAACATTATCAGATGACATGTTCGGACGTGACTAAAAATAACATTAAAACACGATGTGGGGACGTGACCCGTCACAACGCTTAACAGACAACATGGCGGACGTGACCCGACACATCATTATCAGACGACTGTGCGGACGTGACCAAACATACCATTAAAAACACGATGTGGGGACGTGACCCTAAACAACTCTTAACAGACAACATGCGCGGACGTGACCAGACACAACATTATCAGACGACTGTGCGGACGTGACCAGACACAACATTAAAAACACGATGTGGGGACATGACCCTTCACAACGCTTAACAGACAACGTGTGCGGACGTGACCAGACACAGCATTATCAGACGACTATGGGGACGAGACCAGATACGGCATTAAAAACACGATGTGGGGACGTGACACTTCACAACGCTTAACAGACAACATGCGCGGACGTGACCAGACACGACATTCTCAGACGACATGTCCGGACGTGACCAAACACAACATTAAAAACACGATGTGGGGGTGTGACCCTTCACAACGCTTAATAGACAACATGTTCGGACATGACCAGACACAATATTATCAGACGACATGTTCGAACGTGACCAAACACAATGCTAAAAAACACGATGTGGGGACGTAACCCACAACGCTTAACAGACAACATATGCGGACGTGACCAGACACAACATTATTAGACGACATGTGCGGACGTGACCAGACACAACATTAAAAACACGATGTGGGGACGTGACCCTTCACAACGCTTAACAGACAACTTGTGCGGACGTGACCAGAAATTACATAATCAGACGTCATGTGCGGACGTGACCAGACACAGCGTTAAAAACACGATGTGGGGACGTGACCCTTCACAACGCTTAAAAGACAACATGTGCGGACGTGACCAGACACAACATTATCAGATGACATGTTCGGACGTGACTAAAAATAACATTAAAACACGATGTGGGGACGTGACTCGTCACAACGCTTAACAGACAACATGGCGGACGTGACCAGACACATCATTATCAGACGACTGTGCGGACGTGACCAAACATACCATTAAAAACACGATGTGGGGACGTGACCCTAAACAACGCTTAACAGACAACATGCGCGGACGTGACCAGACACAACATTATCAGACGACTGTGCGGACGTGACCAGACACAACATTAAAAACACGATGTGGGGACATGACCCTTCACAACGCTTAACAGACAACGTGTGCGGACGTGACCAGACACAACATTATCAGACAACATTATCAGACAACATGTGCAGACGTGACCCTTCACAACGCTTAAAAGACAACATGTGCGGACGTGACCAGACACAACATTATCAGACAACATTATCAGACAACATGTGCGGACGTGACCAGACACAACATTATCAGACAACATTATCAGACAACATGTGCAGACGTGACCAAACACAACATTAAAAAACACGATGTGGGGACGTGACCCACAACGCTTAACAGACAACATATGCGGACGTGACCAGACACAACATTATCGGACAACATGCGCGGACTTGACCCGACACAACATTATCAGACGACTGTGCGGACGTGGTAGACACAGCATTATCAGACAACATGTGCCGACGTGACCCTTCAGAACGCTTAACAGACAACATGTGCGGACGTGACCAGACATAACATTATCAGACGGCATGTGCGGACGTGACCAAACACACTATTAAAAATACGATGTGGGGACGTGAACCTTCACAATGCTTAACAGACAGCATGCGCGGACGTGACCAGACACAACATTATCAGACAACATGTGCAGACGTGACCAAACACAACATTAAAAAACACGATGTGGGGACGTGACCCACAACGCTTAACAGACAACATATGCGGACGTGACCAGACACAACATTATCAGACGACATGTGCGGACGTGACCAGACACAGCATTAAAAACACGATGTGGGGACGTGACCCTTCACAACGCTTAACAGACAACTTGTGCGGACGTGACCAGAAATTACATAATCAGACGTCATGTGCGGACGTGACCAGACACAGCATTAAAAACACGATGTGGGGACGTGACCCTTCACAACGCTTAAAAGACAACATGTGCGGACGTGACCAGACACAACATTATCAGATGACATGTGCGGACTTGACTAAAAACAACATTAAAACACGATGTGGGGACGTGACCCTTCACAACGCTTAACAGACAACATGGCGGACGTGACCAGACACAACAATATCAGACGACTGTGCGGACGTGACCAGAAACAGCATTAAAAATACGATGTAGGGACGTGACCATTCATAACGCTTCACAGACAATGTGCAGACGTGACCAGACACAACATTATCAGACAACATTATCAGACAACATGTACAGACGTGACCAAACACAACATTAAAAAACA
This sequence comes from Viola odorata, assembly GCA_963691705.1. Lineage (NCBI taxonomy): Eukaryota > Viridiplantae > Streptophyta > Magnoliopsida > Malpighiales > Violaceae > Viola > Viola odorata. The sequence goes on along the minus strand of OY829546.1, from coordinate 47,656,907 downwards.
CGATGTGGGGACGTGACCCACAACGTTTAACAGACAACATATGCGGACGTGACCAGACACAACATTATCAGACAACATGTGCGGACTTGACCCGACACAACATTATCAGACGACTATACGGACGTGGCTAGACACAGCATTATCAGACAACATGTGCGGACGTGACCCTTCAGAACGCTTAACAGACAACATGTGCGGACGTGACCAAACACACCATTAAAAATACAATGTGGGGACGTGAACCTTCACAACGCTTAACAGACAACATGCGCGGACGTGACCAGACACAACATTATCAGACAACATGTGCAGACATGACCAAACACAACATTAAGAAACACGATGTGGGGACGTGACCCTTCACAACGCTTAACAGACAACATGTACGGACGTGACCAGACACAACATTATCAGACAACATGTGCGGACATGACCAGACACAGCGTTAAAAACACGATGTGGGGACGTGATCCTTCACAACGCTTAACAGACAACATGTGCGGACGTGACCGGACACAGCATTATCAGATGACATGTCCGGACGTGATTAAAAATAACATTAAAACACGATGTGGGGACGTGACCCGTCACAACGCTTAACAGACAACATGGCGGATGTGGCCAGACACATCATTATCAGACGACTGTGCGGACGTGACCAGACACAGCATTAAAAACACGATGTGGGGACGTGACCCTTCACAACGCTTAAAAGACAACATGTGCGGACTTGACCAGACACAACATTATCAGATGACATGTGCGGACTTGACTAAAAACAACATTAAAACACGATGTGGGGACGTGACCCTTCACAACGCTTAACAGACAACATGGCGGACGTGACCAGACACAACAATATCAGACGACTGTGCGGACGTGACCAGAAACAACATTAAAAATACAATGTGGGGACGTGACCCTTCATAACGCTTCACAGACAATGTGCAGACGTGACCAGACACAACATTATCAGACAACATATGCGGACTTGACCCGACACAACATTATCAGACGACTGTGCGGACGTGGCTAGACACAGCATTAAAAACACGATGTGGGGACGTGACCCTTCAGAACGATTAACAGACAACATGTGCGGACGTGACCAGACACAACATTATCAGACGACATGTGCGGACGTGACCAAACACACCATTAAAATACGATGTGGGGACGTGAACCTTCACAACGCTTAACAGACAACATGCGCGGACGTGACCAGACACAACATTATCAGACAACATCTGCAGACGTGACCAAACACAAAATTAAAAAACACGATGTGGGGACGTGACCACAACGCTTAACAGACAACATATGCGGACGTGACCAGACACAACATTATCAGACAACATGTGCGGACTTGACCAGACACAACATTATCAGACGACTGTGCGGACGTGGCTAGACACAGCATTAAAAACACGATGTGGGGACGTGACCCTTCAGAACGCTTAACAGACAACATGTGCGGACATGACCAGACACAACATTATCAGACAACATGTGCGGACTTGACCCGACACAACATTATCAGACGACTGTGCGGACGTGGCTAGACACAGCATTAAAAACACGATGTGGGGACGTGACCCTTCAGAACGCTTAACAGACAACATGTGCGGACGTGACCTGACACAACATTATCAGACGACATGTGCGGACGTGACCAATCACACCATTAAAAATACGATGTGGGAAAGTGAACCTTCACAACGCTTAACAGACAACATGCGCGGACGTGACCAGACACAACATTATCAGATATCATGTGCAGACGTTACCAAACACAACATTAAAAAAATGATGTTGGGACGTGACCACAACGCTTAACAGACAACATATGCGGACGTGACCAGACACAACATTATTAGACGACATGTGCGGACGTGACCAGACACAGCATTAAAAACACGATGTGGGGACGTGACCCTAAACAACGCTTAACAGACAACATGCGCGGACGTGACCAGACACAACATTATCAGACGACTGTGCGGACGTGACCAGACACAACATTAAAAACACGATGTGGGGACATGACCCTTCACAACGCTTAACAGACAACGTGTGCGGACGTCACCAGACACAGCATTATCAGACGACTATGGGGACGAGACCAGATACGGCATTAAAAACACGATGTGGGGACGTGACACTTCACAACGCTTAACAGACAACATGCGCGGACGTGACCAGACACAACATTCTCAGACGACATGTCCGGACGTGACCAAACAAAACATTAAAAACACGATGTGGGGGCGTGACCCTTCACAACGCTTAATAGACAACATGTTCGGACATGACCAGACACAATATTATCAGACGACATGTTCGGACGTGACCAAACACAACATTAAAAATACGATGTGGGGACGTGAACCTTCACAACGCTTAACAGACAGCATGCGCGGACGTGACCAGACACAACATTATCAGACAACATGTGCAGACGTGACCAAACACAACATTAAAAAACACGATGTGGGGACATGACCCACAACGCTTAACAGACAACATATGCGGACGTAACCAGACACAACATTATCAGACGACATGTGCGGACGTGACAAGACACAGCATTAAAAACACGATGTGGGGACGTGACCCTTCACAACGCTTAAAAGACAACATGTGCGGACGTGACCAGACACAACATTATCAGACAACATTATCAGACAACATGTGCAGACGTGACCAAACACAACATTAAAAAACACGATGTGGGGACGTGACCCACAACGCTTAACAGACAACATATGCGGACGTGACCAGACACAACATTATTAGACAACATGCGCGGACTTGACCCGACACAACATTATCAGAAGACTGTGCGGACGTGGTAGACACAGCATTATCAGACAACATGTGCCGACGTGACCCTTCAGAACGCTTAACAGACAACATGTGCGGACGTGACCAGACATAACATTATCAGACGGCATGTGCGGACGTGACCAAACACACTATTAAAAATACGATGTGGGGACGTGAACCTTCACAATGCTTAACAGACAGCATGCGCGGACGTGACCAGACACAACATTATCAGACAACATGTGCAGACGTGACCAAACACAACATTAAAAAACACGCTGTGGGGACGTGACCCACAACGCTTAACAGACAACATATGCGGACGTGACCAGACACAACATTATCAGACGACATGTGCGGACGTGACCAGACACAGCATTAAAAACACGATGTGGGGACGTGACCCTTCACAACGCTTAACAGACAACTTGTGCGGACGTGACCAGAAATTACATAATCAGACGTCATGTGCGGACGTGACCAGACACAGCATTAAAAACACGATGTGGGGACGTGACCCTTCACAACGCTTAAAAGACAACATGTGCGGACGTGACCAGACACAACATTATCAGATGACATGTGCGGACTTGACTAAAAACAACATTAAAACACGATGTGGGGACGTGACCCTTCACAACGCTTAACAGACAACATGGCGGACGTGACCAGACACAACAATATCAGACGACTGTGCGGACGTGACCAGAAACAGCATTAAAAATACGATGTGGGGACGTGACCATTCATAACGCTTCACAGACAATGTGCAGACGTGACCAGACACAACATTATCAGACAACATTATCAGACAACATGTACAGACGTGACCAAACACAACATTCAAAAACACGATGTGGGGACGTGACCCACAACGTTTAACAGACAACATATGCGGACGTGACCAGACACAACATTATCAGACAACATGTGCGGACTTGACCCGACACAACATTATCAGACGACTATACGGACGTGGCTAGACACAGCATTATCAGACAACATGTGCGGACGTGACCCTTCAGAACGCTTAACAGACAACATGTGCGGACGTGACCAAACACACCATTAAAAATACGATGTGGGGACGTGAACCTTCACAACGCTTAACAGACAACATGCGCGGACGTGACCAGACACAACATTATCAGACAACATGTGCAGACATGACCAAACACAACATTAAGAAACACGATGTGGGGACGTGACCCTTCACAACGCTTAACAGACAACATGTACGGACGTGACCAGACACAACATTATCAGACAACATGTGCGGACATGACCAGACACAGCGTTAAAAACACGATGTGGGGACGTGATCCTTCACAACGCTTAACAGACAACATGTGCGGACGTGACCGGACACAGCATTATCAGATGACATGTCCGGACGTGATTAAAAATAACATTAAAACACGATGTGGGGACGTGACCCGTCACAACGCTTAACAGACAACATGGCGGATGTGGCCAGACACATCATTATCAGACGACTGTGCGGACGTGACCAGACACAGCATTAAAAACACGATGTGGGGACGTGACCCTTCACAACGCTTAAAAGACAACATGTGCGGACTTGACCAGACACAACATTATCAGATGACATGTGCGGACTTGACTAAAAACAACATTAAAACACGATGTGGGGACGTGACCCTTCACAACGCTTAACAGACAACATGGCGGACGTGACCAGACACAACAATATCAGACGACTGTGCGGACGTGACCAGAAACAACATTAAAAATACAATGAGGGGACGTGACCCTTCATAACGCTTCACAGACAATGTGCAGACGTGACCAGACACAACATTATCAGACAACATATGCGGACTTGACCCGACACAACATTATCAGACGACTGTGCGGACGTGGCTAGACACAGCATTAAAAACACGATGTGGGGACGTGACCCTTCAGAACGATTAACAGACAACATGTGCGGACGTGACCAGACACAACATTATCAGACGACATGTGCGGACGTGACCAAACACACCATTAAAATACGATGTGGGGACGTGAACCTTCACAACGCTTAACAGACAACATGCGCGGACGTGACCAGACACAACATTATCAGACAACATCTGCAGACGTGACCAAACACAAAATTAAAAAACACGATGTGGGGACGTGACCACAACGCTTAACAGACAACATATGCGGACGTGACCAGACACAACATTATCAGACAACATGTGCGGACTTGACCAGACACAACATTATCAGACGACTGTGCGGACGTGGCTAGACACAGCATTAAAAACACGATGTGGGGACGTGACCCTTCAGAACGCTTAACAGACAACATGTGCGGACATGACCAGACACAACATTATCAGACAACATGTGCGGACTTGACCCGACACAACATTATCAGACGACTGTGCGGACGTGGCTAGACACAGCATTAAAAACACGATGTGGGGACGTGACCCTTCAGAACGCTTAACAGACAACATGTGCGGACGTGACCTGACACAACATTATCAGACGACATGTGCGGACGTGACCAATCACACCATTAAAAATACGATGTGGGAAAGTGAACCTTCACAACGCTTAACAGACAACATGCGCGGACGTGACCAGACACAACATTATCAGATATCATGTGCAGACGTTACCAAACACAACATTAAAAAAATGATGTTGGGACGTGACCACAACGCTTAACAGACAACATATGCGGACGTGACCAGACACAACATTATTAGACGACATGTGCGGACGTGACCAGACACAGCATTAAAAACACGATGTGGGGACGTGACCCTAAACAACGCTTAACAGACAACATGCGCGGACGTGACCAGACACAACATTATCAGACGACTGTGCGGACGTGACCAGACACAACATTAAAAACACGATGTGGGGACATGACCCTTCACAACGCTTAACAGACAACGTGTGCGGACGTCACCAGACACAGCATTATCAGACGACTATGGGGACGAGACCAGATACGGCATTAAAAACACGATGTGGGGACGTGACACTTCACAACGCTTAACAGACAACATGCGCGGACGTGACCAGACACAACATTCTCAGACGACATGTCCGGACGTGACCAAACAAAACATTAAAAACACGATGTGGGGGCGTGACCCTTCACAACGCTTAATAGACAACATGTTCGGACATGACCAGACACAATATTATCAGACGACATGTTCGGACGTGACCAAACACAACATTAAAAATACGATGTGGGGACGTGAACCTTCACAACGCTTAACAGACAGCATGCGCGGACGTGACCAGACACAACATTATCAGACAACATGTGCAGACGTGACCAAACACAACATTAAAAAACACGATGTGGGGACATGACCCACAACGCTTAACAGACAACATATGCGGACGTAACCAGACACAACATTATCAGACGACATGTGCGGACGTGACAAGACACAGCATTAAAAACACGATGTGGGGACGTGACCCTTCACAACGCTTAAAAGACAACATGTGCGGACGTGACCAGACACAACATTATCAGACAACATTATCAGACAACATGTGCAGACGTGACCAAACACAACATTAAAAAACACGATGTGGGGACGTGACCCACAACGCTTAACAGACAACATATGCGGACGTGACCAGACACAACATTATTAGACAACATGCGCGGACTTGACCCGACACAACATTATCAGAAGACTGTGCGGACGTGGTAGACACAGCATTATCAGACAACATGTGCCGACGTGACCCTTCAGAACGCTTAACAGACAACATGTGCGGACGTGACCAGACATAACATTATCAGACGGCATGTGCGGACGTGACCAAACACACTATTAAAAATACGATGTGGGGACGTGAACCTTCACAATGCTTAACAGACAGCATGCGCGGACGTGACCAGACACAACATTATCAGACAACATGTGCAGACGTGACCAAACACAACATTAAAAAACACGCTGTGGGGACGTGACCCACAACGCTTAACAGACAACATATGCGGACGTGACCAGACACAACATTATCAGACGACATGTGCGGACGTGACCAGACACAGCATTAAAAACACGATGTGGGGACGTGACCCTTCACAACGCTTAACAGACAACTTGTGCGGACGTGACCAGAAATTACATAATCAGACGTCATGTGCGGACGTGACCAGACACAGCATTAAAAACACGATGTGGGGACGTGACCCTTCACAACGCTTAAAAGACAACATGTGCGGACGTGACCAGACACAACATTATCAGATGACATGTGCGGACTTGACTAAAAACAACATTAAAACACGATGTGGGGACGTGACCCTTCACAACGCTTAACAGACAACATGGCGGACGTGACCAGACACAACAATATCAGACGACTGTGCGGACGTGACCAGAAACAGCATTAAAAATACGATGTGGGGACGTGACCATTCATAACGCTTCACAGACAATGTGCAGACGTGACCAGACACAACATTATCAGACAACATTATCAGACAACATGTACAGACGTGACCAAACACAACATTCAAAAACACGATGTGGGGACGTGACCCACAACGTTTAACAGACAACATATGCGGACGTGACCAGACACAACATTATCAGACAACATGTGCGGACTTGACCCGACACAACATTATCAGACGACTATACGGACGTGGCTAGACACAGCATTATCAGACAACATGTGCGGACGTGACCCTTCAGAACGCTTAACAGACAACATGTGCGGACGTGACCAAACACACCATTAAAAATACGATGTGGGGACGTGAACCTTCACAACGCTTAACAGACAACATGCGCGGACGTGACCAGACACAACATTATCAGACAACATGTGCAGACATGACCAAACACAACATTAAGAAACACGATGTGGGGACGTGACCCTTCACAACGCTTAACAGACAACATGTACGGACGTGACCAGACACAACATTATCAGACAACATGTGCGGACATGACCAGACACAGCGTTAAAAACACGATGTGGGGACGTGATCCTTCACAACGCTTAACAGACAACATGTGCGGACGTGACCGGACACAGCATTATCAGATGACATGTCCGGACGTGATTAAAAATAACATTAAAACACGATGTGGGGACGTGACCCGTCACAACGCTTAACAGACAACATGGCGGATGTGGCCAGACACATCATTATCAGACGACTGTGCGGACGTGACCAGACACAGCATTAAAAACACGATGTGGGGACGTGACCCTTCACAACGCTTAAAAGACAACATGTGCGGACTTGACCAGACACAACATTATCAGATGACATGTGCGGACTTGACTAAAAACAACATTAAAACACGATGTGGGGACGTGACCCTTCACAACGCTTAACAGACAACATGGCGGACGTGACCAGACACAACAATATCAGACGACTGTGCGGACGTGACCAGAAACAACATTAAAAATACAATGTGGGGACGTGACCCTTCATAACGCTTCACAGACAATGTGCAGACGTGACCAGACACAACATTATCAGACAACATATGCGGACTTGACCCGACACAACATTATCAGACGACTGTGCGGACGTGGCTAGACACAGCATTAAAAACACGATGTGGGGACGTGACCCTTCAGAACGATTAACAGACAACATGTGCGGACGTGACCAGACACAACATTATCAGACGACATGTGCGGACGTGACCAAACACACCATTAAAATACGATGTGGGGACGTGAACCTTCACAACGCTTAACAGACAACATGCGCGGACGTGACCAGACACAACATTATCAGACAACATCTGCAGACGTGACCAAACACAAAATTAAAAAACACGATGTGGGGACGTGACCACAACGCTTAACAGACAACATATGCGGACGTGACCAGACACAACATTATCAGACAACATGTGCGGACTTGACCAGACACAACATTATCAGACGACTGTGCGGACGTGGCTAGACACAGCATTAAAAACACGATGTGGGGACGTGACCCTTCAGAACGCTTAACAGACAACATGTGCGGACATGACCAGACACAACATTATCAGACAACATGTGCGGACTTGACCCGACACAACATTATCAGACGACTGTGCGGACGTGGCTAGACACAGCATTAAAAACACGATGTGGGGACGTGACCCTTCAGAACGCTTAACAGACAACATGTGCGGACGTGACCTGACACAACATTATCAGACGACATGTGCGGACGTGACCAATCACACCATTAAAAATACGATGTGGGAAAGTGAACCTTCACAACGCTTAACAGACAACATGCGCGGACGTGACCAGACACAACATTATCAGACATCATGTGCAGACGTTACCAAACACAACATTAAAAAAATGATGTTGGGACGTGACCACAACGCTTAACAGACAACATATGCGGACGTGACCAGACACAACATTATTAGACGACATGTGCGGACGTGACCAGACACAGCATTAAAAACACGATGTGGGGACGTGACCCTAAACAACGCTTAACAGACAACATGCGCGGACGTGACCAGACACAACATTATCAGACGACTGTGCGGACGTGACCAGACACAACATTAAAAACACGATGTGGGGATATGACCCTTCACAACGCTTAACAGACAACGTGTGCGGACGTCACCAGACACAGCATTATCAGACGACTATGGGGACGAGACCAGATACGGCATTAAAAACACGATGTGGGGACGTGACACTTCACAACGCTTAACAGACAACATGCGCGGACGTGACCAGACACAACATTCTCAGACGACATGTCCGGACGTGACCAAACAAAACATTAAAAACACGATGTGGGGGCGTGACCCTTCACAACGCTTAATAGACAACATGTTCGGACATGACCAGACACAATATTATCAGACGACATGTTCGGACGTGACCAAACACAACATTAAAAATACGATGTGGGGACGTGAACCTTCACAACGCTTAATAGACAGCATGCGAGGACGTGACCAGACACAACATTATCAGACAACATGTGCAGACGTGACCAAACACAACATTAAAAAACACGATGTGGGGACATGACCCACAACGCTTAACAGACAACATATGCGGACGTAACCAGACACAACATTATCAGACGACATGTGCGGACGTGACAAGACACAGCATTAAAAACACGATGTGGGGACGTGACCCTTCACAACGCTTAAAAGACAACATGTGTGGACGTGACCAGACACAACATTATCAGACAACATTATCAGACAACATGTGCAGACGTGACCAAACACAACATTAAAAAACACGATGTGGGGACGTGACCCACAACGCTTAACAGACAACATATGCGGACGTGACCAGACACAACATTATCAGACAACATGCGCGGACTTGACCCGACACAACATTATCAGAAGACTGTGCGGACGTGGTAGACACAGCATTATCAGACAACATGTGCCGACGTGACCCTTCAGAACGCTTAACAGACAACATGTGCGGACGTGACCAGACATAACATTATCAGACGGCATGTGCGGACGTGACCAAACACACTATTAAAAATACGATGTGGGGACGTGAACCTTCACAATGCTTAACAGACAGCATGCGCGGACGTGACCAGACACAACATTATCAGACAACATGTGCAGACGTGACCAAACACAACATTAAAAAACACGCTGTGGGGACGTGACCCACAACGCTTAACAGACAACATATGCGGACGTGACCAGACACAACATTATCAGACGACATGTGCGGACGTGACCAGACACAGCATTAAAAACACGATGTGGGGACGTGACCCTTCACAACGCTTAACAGACAACTTGTGCGGACGTGACCAGAAATTACATAATCAGACGTCATGTGCGGACGTGACCAGACACAGCATTAAAAACACGATGTGGGGACGTGACCCTTCACAACGCTTAAAAGACAACATGTGCGGACGTGACCAGACACAACATTATCAGATGACATGTGCGGACTTGACTAAAAACAACATTAAAACACGATGTGGGGACGTGACCCTTCACAACGCTTAACAGACAACATGGCGGACGTGACCAGACACAACAATATCAGACGACTGTGCGGACGTGACCAGAAACAGCATTAAAAATACGATGTGGGGACGTGACCATTCATAACGCTTCACAGACAATGTGCAGACGTGACCAGACACAACATTATCAGACAACATTATCAGACAACATGTACAGACGTGACCAAACACAACATTCAAAAACACGATGTGGGGACGTGACCCACAACGTTTAACAGACAACATATGCGGACGTGACCAGACACAACATTATCAGACAACATGTGCGGACTTGACCCGACACAACATTATCAGACGACTATACGGACGTGGCTAGACACAGCATTATCAGACAACATGTGCGGACGTGACCCTTCAGAACGCTTAACAGACAACATGTGCGGACGTGACCAAACACACCATTAAAAATACGATGTGGGGACGTGAACCTTCACAACGCTTAACAGACAACATGCGCGGACGTGACCAGACACAACATTATCAGACAACATGTGCAGACATGACCAAACACAACATTAAGAAACACGATGTGGGGACGTGACCCTTCACAACGCTTAACAGACAACATGTACGGACGTGACCAGACACAACATTATCAGACAACATGTGCGGACATGACCAGACACAGCGTTAAAAACACGATGTGGGGACGTGATCCTTCACAACGCTTAACAGACAACATGTGCGGACGTGACCGGACACAGCATTATCAGATGACATGTCCGGACGTGATTAAAAATAACATTAAAACACGATGTGGGGACGTGACCCGTCACAACGCTTAACAGACAACATGGCGGATGTGGCCAGACACATCATTATCAGACGACTGTGCGGACGTGACCAGACACAGCATTAAAAACACGATGTGGGGACGTGACCCTTCACAACGCTTAAAAGACAACATGTGCGGACTTGACCAGACACAACATTATCAGATGACATGTGCGGACTTGACTAAAAACAACATTAAAACACGATGTGGGCACGTGACCCTTCACAACGCTTAACAGACAACATGGCGGACGTGACCAGACACAACAATATCAGACGACTGTGCGGACGTGACCAGAAACAACATTAAAAATACAATGTGGGGACGTGACCCTTCATAACGCTTCACAGACAATGTGCAGACGTGACCAGACACAACATTATCAGACAACATGTGCGGACTTGACCCGACACAACATTATCAGACGACTGTGCGGACGTGGCTAGACACAGCATTCAAAACACGATGTGGGGACGTGACCCTTCAGAACGCTTAACAGACAACATGTGCGGACGTGACCAGACACAACATTATCAGACGACATGTGCGGACGTGACCAAACACACCATTAAAATACGATGTGGGGACGTGAACCTTCACAACGCTTAACAGACAACATGCGCGGACGTGACCAGACACAACATTATCAGACAACATCTGCAGATGTGACCAAACACAAAATTAAAAAACACGATGTGGGGACGTGACCACAACGCTTAACAGACAACATATGCGGACGTGACCAGACACAACATTATCAGACAACATGTGCGGACTTGACCAGACACAATATTATCAGACGACTGTGCGGACGTGGCTAGACACAGCATTAAAAACACGATGTGGGGACGTGACCCTTCAGAACGCTTAACAGACAACATGTGCGGACATGACCAGACACAACATTATCAGACAACATGTGCGGACTTGACCCGACACAACATTATCAGACGACTGTGCGGACGTGGCTAGACACAGCATTAAAAACACGATGTGGGGACGTGACCCTTCAGAACGCTTAACAGACAACATGTGCGGACGTGACCTGACACAACATTATCAGACGACATGTGCGGACGTGACCAATCACACCATTAAAAATACGATGTGGGAAAGTGAACCTTCACAACGCTTAACAGACAACATGCGCGGACGTGACCAGACACAACATTATCAGACATCATGTGCAGACGTTACCAAACACAACATTAAAAAAATGATGTTGGGACGTGACCACAACGCTTAACAGACAACATATGCGGACGTGACCAGACACAACATTATTAGACGACATGTGCGGACGTGACCAGACACAGCATTAAAAACACGATGTGGGGACGTGACCCTAAACAACGCTTAACAGACAACATGCGCGGACGTGACCAGACACAACATTATCAGACGACTGTGCGGACGTGACCAGACACAACATTAAAAACACGATGTGGGGACATGACCCTTCACAACGCTTAACAGACAACGTGTGCGGACGTCACCAGACACAGCATTATCAGACGACTATGGGGACGAGACCAGATACGGCATTAAAAACACGATGTGGGGACGTGACACTTCACAACGCTTAACAGACAACATGCGCGGACGTGACCAGACACAACATTCTCAGACGACATGTTCGGACGTGACCAAACACAACATTAAAAACACGATGGGGGGGCGTGACCCTTCACAACGCTTAATAGACAACATGTTCGGACATGACCAGACCCAATATTATCAGACGACATGTTCGGACGTGACCAAACACAACATTAAAAATACGATGTGGGGACGTGAACCTTCACAACGCTTAATAGACAACATGCGCGGACGTGACCAGACACAACATTCTCAGACGACATGTCCGGACGTGACCAAACAAAACATTAAAAACACGATGTGGGGGCGTGACCCTTCACAACGCTTAATAGACAACATGTTCGGACATGACCAGACACAATATTATCAGACGACATGTTCGGACGTGACCAAACACAACATTAAAAATACGATGTGGGGACGTGAACCTTCACAACGCTTAACAGACAGCATGCGCGGACGTGACCAGACACAACATTATCAGACAACATGTGCAGACGTGACCAAACACAACATTAAAAAACACGATGTGGGGACATGACCCACAACGCTTAACAGACAACATATGCGGACGTAACCAGACACAACATTATCAGACGACATGTGCGGACGTGACAAGACACAGCATTAAAAACACGATGTGGGGGCGTGACCCTTCACAACGCTTAAAAGACAACATGTGCGGACGTGACCAGACACAACATTATCAGACAACATTATCAGACAACATGTGCAGACGTGACCAAACACAACATTAAAAAACACGATGTGGGGACGTGACCCACAACGCTTAACAGACAACATATGCGGACGTGACCAGACACAACATTATCAGACAACATGCGCGGACTTGACCCGACACAACATTATCAGAAGACTGTGCGGACGTGGTAGACACAGCATTATCAGACAACATGTGCCGACGTGACCCTTCAGAACGCTTAACAGACAACATGTGCGGACGTGACCAGACATAACATTATCAGACGGCATGTGCGGACGTGACCAAACACACTATTAAAAATACGATGTGGGGACGTGAACCTTCACAATGCTTAACAGACAGCATGCGCGGACGTGACCAGACACAACATTATCAGACAACATGTGCAGACGTGACCAAACACAACATTAAAAAACACGATGTGGGGACGTGACCCACAACGCTTAACAGACAACATATGCAGACGTGACCAGACACAACATTATCAGACGACATGTGCGGACGTGACCAGACACAGCATTAAAAACACGATGTGGGGACGTGACCCTTCACAACGCTTAACAGACAACTTGTGCGGACGTGACCAGAAATTACATAATCAGACGTCATGTGCGGACGTGACCAGACATAGCATTAAAAACACGATGTGGGGACGTGACCCTTCACAACGCTTAAAAGACAACATGTGCGGACGTGACCAGACACAACATTATCAGATGACATGTGCGGACTTGACTAAAAACAACATTAAAACACGATGTGGGGACGTGACCCTTCACAACGCTTAACAGACAGCATGGCGGACGTGACCAGACACAACAATATCAGACGACTGTGCGGACGTGACCAGAAACAGCATTAAAAATACGATGTGGGGACGTGACCCTTCATAACGCTTCACAGACAATGTGCAGACGTGACCAGACACAACATTATCAGACAACATTATCAGACAACATGTACAGACGTGACCAAACACAACATTAAAAAACACGATGTGGGGACGTGACCCACAACGTTTAACAGACAACATATGCGGACGTGACCAGACACAACATTATCAGACAACATGTGCGGACTTGACCCGACACAACATTATCAGACGACTATACGGACGTGGCTAGACACAGCATTATCAGACAACATGTGCGGACGTGACCCTTCAGAACGCTTAACAGACAACATGTGCGGACGTGACCAAACACACCATTAAAAATACGATGTGGGGACGTGAACCTTCACAACGCTTAACAGACAACATGCGCGGACGTGACCAGACACAACATTATCAGACAACATGTGCAGACATGACCAAACACAACATTAAGAAACACGATGTGGGGACGTGACCCTTCACAACGCTTAACAGACAACATGTACGGACGTGACCAGACACAACATTATCAGACAACATGTGCGGACATGACCAGACACAGCGTTAAAAACACGATGTGGGGACGTGATCCTTCACAACGCTTAACAGACAACATCTGCGGACGTGACCGGACACAGCATTATCAGATGACATGTCCGGATGTGATTAAAAATAACATTAAAACACGATGTGGGGACGTGACCCGTCACAACGCTTAACAGACAACATGGCGGATGTGGCCAGACACATCATTATCAGACGACTGTGCGGACGTGACCAGACACAGCATTAAAAACACGATGTGGGGACGTGACCCTTCACAACGCTTAAAAGACAACATGTGCGGACTTGACCAGACACAACATTATCAGATGACATGTGCGGACTTGACTAAAAACAACATTAAAACACGATGTGGGCACGTGACCCTTCACAACGCTTAACAGACAACATGGCGGACGTGACCAGACACAACAATATCAGACGACTGTGCGGACGTGACCAGAAACAACATTAAAAATACAATGTGGGGACGTGACCCTTCATAACGCTTCACAGACAATGTGCAGACGTGACCAGACACAACATTATCAGACAACATGTGCGGACTTGACCCGACACAACATTATCAGACGACTGTGCGGACGTGGCTAGACACAGCATTAAAAACACGATGTGGGGACGTGACCCTTCAGAACGCTTAACAGACAACATGTGCGGACGTGACCAGACACAACATTATCAGACGACATGTGCGGACGTGACCAAACACACCATTAAAATACGATGTGGGGACGTGAACCTTCACAACGCTTAACAGACAACATGCGCGGACGTGACCAGACACAACATTATCAGACAACATCTGCAGACGTGACCAAACACAAAATTAAAAAACACGATGTGGGGACGTGACCACAACGCTTAACAGACAACATATGCGGACGTGACCAGACACAACATTATCAGACAACATGTGCGGACTTGACCAGACACAACATTATCAGACGACTGTGCGGACGTGGCTAGACACAGCATTAAAAACACGATGTGGGGACGTGACCCTTCAGAACGCTTAACAGACAACATGTGCGGACATGACCAGACACAACATTATCAGACAACATGTGCGGACTTGACCCGACACAACATTATCAGACGACTGTGCGGATGTGGCTAGACACAGCATTAAAAACACGATGTGGGGACGTGACCCTTCAGAACGCTTAACAGACAACATGTGCGGACGTGACCTGACACAACATTATCAGACGACATGTGCGGACGTGACCAATCACACCATTAAAAATACGATGTGGGAAAGTGAACCTTCACAACGCTTAACAGACAACATGCGCGGACGTGACCAGACACAACATTATCAGACATCATGTGCAGACGTTACCAAACACAACATTAAAAAAATGATGTTGGGACGTGACCACAACGCTTAACAGACAACATATGCGGACGTGACCAGACACAACATTATTAGACGACATGTGCGGACGTGACCAGACACAGCATTAAAAACACGATGTGGGGACGTGACCCTTCACAACGCTTAACAGACAACATGTACGGACGTGACCAGAAATTACATAATCAGACGTCATGTGCGGACGTGACCAGACACAGCATTAAAAACACGATGTGGGCACGTGACCCTTCACAACGCTTAAAAGACAACATGTGCGGACGTGACCAGACACAACATTATCAGATGACATGTGCGGACTTGACTAAAAACAACATTAAATCACGATGTAGGGACGTGACCCTTCACAACGCTTAACAGACAATATGGCGGACGTGACCAGACACAACAATATCAGACGACTGTGCGGACGTGAAAAGAAACAGCATTAAAAATACGATGTGGGGACATGACCCTTCATAACGCTTCACAGACAATGTGCAGACGTGACCAGACACAACATTATCAGACGACTGTGCGGACGTGACCAGACACAACATTAAAAACACGATGTGGGGACGTGACCCTTCACATCGCTTAACAGACAACATGTGCGGACGTGACCAGACACAACATTATCAGACGACTGTGCGGACGTGACCAGACACAGCATTAAAAACACGATGTGGGGACGTGACCCTTCACAACGCTTAACAGACAACATGCGCGGACGTGACCAGACACAACATTATCAGACGACATGTCCGGACGTGACCAAACACAATATTATCAGACGACTGTGCGAACGTGACCTTCACAACGCTTAACAGACAACATGTGCGGACGTGACCAGACACAACATTATCAGACGACTGTGCGGACGTGACCAGACACAGCATTAAAAACACGATGTGGGGACGTGACTCTTCACAACGCTTAACAGACAACATGCGCGAACGTGACCAGACACAACATTATCAGACAACATGTGCAGACGTGACCAAACACAACATTAAAAAATACGATGTGGGGGTGTGACCCTTCACAACACATAACAGACAACATGTGCGGACGTGACCTGACACAGCATTAAAAACACGATGTGGGGACGTGACCCTTCACAACGCTTAACAGACAACATGTGCGGACGTGACTAGACACAACATTATCAGATGACATGTGCGGGCGTGACTAAAAACAACAATAAAACACTATGTGGGGACGTGACCCTTCACAATGCTTAACAGACAACATGGCGGACGTGACCAGACACAACATTATCAGACGACTGTGCGGATTTGACCAGACACAGTATTAAAAACACGATGTGGGGTCGTGACCATTCACAATGCTTAACAGACAATATGTGCGGACGTGACCAGACCCAACATTATCCGACGACTGTGCGGACGTGACCAGACACAACATTATCAGACGACTGTGGGGACGAGACCAGACACAACATTAAAAACACGAAGTGGGGACGTGACCCTTCACAACGCTTAACAGACAACATGTGCGGACGTGACCCGACACAACATTATCAGACGACTGTGCGGACGTGGCTATGCAAAACATTAAAACACGATGTGGGGACGTGACCCTTCACAACGCTTAACAGACAACATGGCGGACGTGACCAGACACAACATTATCAGACGACATGTGCGGACGTGACCAAACACACCATTAAAATACGATGTGGGGACGTGACCCTTCACAACGCTTAACAGACAACATGTGCGGACGTGACCCGACACAACATTATCAGACGACTGTGCGGACGTGGCTATGCAAAACATTAAAAACACGATGTGGGGACGTGACCCTTCAGAACGCTTAACACACAACATGTGCGGACGTGACCAGACACAACATTATCAGACGACATGTGCGGACGTGACCAAACACACCATTAAAAATACGATGTGGGGACGTGAACCTTCACAACGCTTAACAGACAACATGCGCGAACGTGACCAGACACAACATTACCAGACAACATGTGCAGACGTGACCAAACACAACATTAAAAAACACGATGTGGGGGTGTGACCCTTCACAACGCTTAATAGACAATATGTTCGGACATGACCAGACACAATATTATCAGACGACATGTTCGGACGTGACCAAACACAACATTAAAAATACGATGTGGGGACGTGAACCTTCACAACGCTTAACAGACAGCATGCGCGGACGTGACCAGACACAACATTATCAGACAACATGTGCAGACGTGACCAAACACAACATTAAAAAACACGATGTGGGGACGTGACCCACAACGCTTAACAGACAACATATGCGGACGTGACCAGACACAACATTATCAGACGACATGTGCGGACGTGACCAGACACAGCATTAAAAACACGATGTGGGGACGTGACCCATCACAACGCTTAACAGACAACTTGTGCGGACGTGACCAGAAATTACATAATCAGACGTCATGTGCGGACGTGACCAGACACAGCATTAAAAACACGATGTGGGGACGTGACCCTTCACAACGCTTAAAAGACAACATGTGCGGACGTGACCAGACACAACATTATCAGATGACATGTGCGGACTTGACTAAAAACAACATTAAAACACGATGTGGGGACGTGACCCTTCACAACGCTTAACAGACAACATGGCGGACGTGACCAGACACAACATTATCAGACGACATGTGCGGACGTGACCAAACACAGCATTAAAAACACGATGTGGGGACGTGACCCTTCACAACGCTTAAAAGACAACATGTGCGGACTTGACCAGACACAACATTATCAGATGACATGTGCGGACTTGACTAAAAACAACATTAAAACACGATGTGGGGACGTGACCCTTCACAACGCTTAACAGACAACATGGCGGACGTGACCAGACACAACAATATCAGACGACTGTGCGGACGTGACCAGAAACAACATTAAAAATACAATGTGGGGACGTGACCCTTCATAACGCTTCACAGACAATGTGCAGACGTGACCAGACACAACATTATCAGACAACATATGCGGACTTGACCCGACACAACATTATCAGACGACTGTGCGGACGTGGCTAGACACAGCATTAAAAACACGATGTGGGGACGTGACCCTTCAGAACGATTAACAGACAACATGTGCGGACGTGACCAGACACAACATTATCAGACGACATGTGCGGACGTGACCAAACACACCATTAAAATACGATGTGGGGACGTGAACCTTCACAACGCTTAACAGACAACATGCGCGGACGTGACCAGACACAACATTATCAGACAACATCTGCAGACGTGACCAAACACAAAATTAAAAAACACGATGTGGGGACGTGACCACAACGCTTAACAGACAACATATGCGGACGTGACCAGACACAACATTATCAGACAACATGTGCGGACTTGACCAGACACAACATTATCAGACGACTGTGCGGACGTGGCTAGACACAGCATTAAAAACACGATGTGGGGACGTGACCCTTCAGAACGCTTAACAGACAACATGTGCGGACATGACCAGACACAACATTATCAGACAACATGTGCGGACTTGACCCGACACAACATTATCAGACGACTGTGCGGACGTGGCTAGACACAGCATTAAAAACACGATGTGGGGACGTGACCCTTCAGAACGCTTAACAGACAACATGTGCGGACGTGACCTGACACAACATTATCAGACGACATGTGCGGACGTGACCAATCACACCATTAAAAATACGATGTGGGAAAGTGAACCTTCACAACGCTTAACAGACAACATGCGCGGACGTGACCAGACACAACATTATCAGATATCATGTGCAGACGTTACCAAACACAACATTAAAAAAATGATGTTGGGACGTGACCACAACGCTTAACAGACAACATATGCGGACGTGACCAGACACAACATTATTAGACGACATGTGCGGACGTGACCAGACACAGCATTAAAAACACGATGTGGGGACGTGACCCTAAACAACGCTTAACAGACAACATGCGCGGACGTGACCAGACACAACATTATCAGACGACTGTGCGGACGTGACCAGACACAACATTAAAAACACGATGTGGGGACATGACCCTTCACAACGCTTAACAGACAACGTGTGCGGACGTCACCAGACACAGCATTATCAGACGACTATGGGGACGAGACCAGATACGGCATTAAAAACACGATGTGGGGACGTGACACTTCACAACGCTTAACAGACAACATGCGCGGACGTGACCAGACACAACATTCTCAGACGACATGTCCGGACGTGACCAAACAAAACATTAAAAACACGATGTGGGGGCGTGACCCTTCACAACGCTTAATAGACAACATGTTCGGACATGACCAGACACAATATTATCAGACGACATGTTCGGACGTGACCAAACACAACATTAAAAATACGATGTGGGGACGTGAACCTTCACAACGCTTAACAGACAGCATGCGCGGACGTGACCAGACACAAC
Organism: Viola odorata; assembly: GCA_963691705.1. NCBI lineage: Eukaryota > Viridiplantae > Streptophyta > Magnoliopsida > Malpighiales > Violaceae > Viola > Viola odorata. Next base: position 47,635,691 of record OY829546.1, on the reverse strand, counting down.
ATTATCAGACAACATGTGCAGACGTGACCAAACACAACATTAAAAAACACGATGTGGGGACATGACCCACAACGCTTAACAGACAACATATGCGGACGTAACCAGACACAACATTATCAGACGACATGTGCGGACGTGACAAGACACAGCATTAAAAACACGATGTGGGGACGTGACCCTTCACAACGCTTAAAAGACAACATGTGCGGACGTGACCAGACACAACATTATCAGACAACATTATCAGACAACATGTGCAGACGTGACCAAACACAACATTAAAAAACACGATGTGGGGACGTGACCCACAACGCTTAACAGACAACATATGCGGACGTGACCAGACACAACATTATTAGACAACATGCGCGGACTTGACCCGACACAACATTATCAGAAGACTGTGCGGACGTGGTAGACACAGCATTATCAGACAACATGTGCCGACGTGACCCTTCAGAACGCTTAACAGACAACATGTGCGGACGTGACCAGACATAACATTATCAGACGGCATGTGCGGACGTGACCAAACACACTATTAAAAATACGATGTGGGGACGTGAACCTTCACAATGCTTAACAGACAGCATGCGCGGACGTGACCAGACACAACATTATCAGACAACATGTGCAGACGTGACCAAACACAACATTAAAAAACACGCTGTGGGGACGTGACCCACAACGCTTAACAGACAACATATGCGGACGTGACCAGACACAACATTATCAGACGACATGTGCGGACGTGACCAGACACAGCATTAAAAACACGATGTGGGGACGTGACCCTTCACAACGCTTAACAGACAACTTGTGCGGACGTGACCAGAAATTACATAATCAGACGTCATGTGCGGACGTGACCAGACACAGCATTAAAAACACGATGTGGGGACGTGACCCTTCACAACGCTTAAAAGACAACATGTGCGGACGTGACCAGACACAACATTATCAGATGACATGTGCGGACTTGACTAAAAACAACATTAAAACACGATGTGGGGACGTGACCCTTCACAACGCTTAACAGACAACATGGCGGACGTGACCAGACACAACAATATCAGACGACTGTGCGGACGTGACCAGAAACAGCATTAAAAATACTATGTGGGGACGTGACCATTCATAACGCTTCACAGACAATGTGCAGACGTGACCAGACACAACATTATCAGACAACATTATCAGACAACATGTACAGACGTGACCAAACACAACATTCAAAAACACGATGTGGGGACGTGACCCACAACGTTTAACAGACAACATATGCGGACGTGACCAGACACAACATTATCAGACAACATGTGCGGACTTGACCCGACACAACATTATCAGACGACTATACGGACGTGGCTAGACACAGCATTATCAGACAACATGTGCGGACGTGACCCTTCAGAACGCTTAACAGACAACATGTGCGGACGTGACCAAACACACCATTAAAAATACGATGTGGGGACGTGAACCTTCACAACGCTTAACAGACAACATGCGCGGACGTGACCAGACACAACATTATCAGACAACATGTGCAGACATGACCAAACACAACATTAAGAAACACGATGTGGGGACGTGACCCTTCACAACGCTTAACAGACAACATGTACGGACGTGACCAGACACAACATTATCAGACAACATGTGCGGACATGACCAGACACAGCGTTAAAAACACGATGTGGGGACGTGATCCTTCACAACGCTTAACAGACAACATGTGCGGACGTGACCGGACACAGCATTATCAGATGACATGTCCGGACGTGATTAAAAATAACATTAAAACACGATGTGGGGACGTGACCCGTCACAACGCTTAACAGACAACATGGCGGATGTGGCCAGACACATCATTATCAGACGACTGTGCGGACGTGACCAGACACAGCATTAAAAACACGATGTGGGGACGTGACCCTTCACAACGCTTAAAAGACAACATGTGCGGACTTGACCAGACACAACATTATCAGATGACATGTGCGGACTTGACTAAAAACAACATTAAAACACGATGTGGGGACGTGACCCTTCACAACGCTTAACAGACAACATGGCGGACGTGACCAGACACAACAATATCAGACGACTGTGCGGACGTGACCAGAAACAACATTAAAAATACAATGTGGGGACGTGACCCTTCATAACGCTTCACAGACAATGTGCAGACGTGACCAGACACAACATTATCAGACAACATATGCGGACTTGACCCGACACAACATTATCAGACGACTGTGCGGACGTGGCTAGACACAGCATTAAAAACACGATGTGGGGACGTGACCCTTCAGAACGATTAACAGACAACATGTGCGGACGTGACCAGACACAACATTATCAGACGACATGTGCGGACGTGACCAAACACACCATTAAAATACGATGTGGGGACGTGAACCTTCACAACGCTTAACAGACAACATGCGCGGACGTGACCAGACACAACATTATCAGACAACATCTGCAGACGTGACCAAACACAAAATTAAAAAACACGATGTGGGGACGTGACCACAACGCTTAACAGACAACATATGCGGACGTGACCAGACACAACATTATCAGACAACATGTGCGGACTTGACCAGACACAACATTATCAGACGACTGTGCGGACGTGGCTAGACACAGCATTAAAAACACGATGTGGGGACGTGACCCTTCAGAACGCTTAACAGACAACATGTGCGGACATGACCAGACACAACATTATCAGACAACATGTGCGGACTTGACCCGACACAACATTATCAGACGACTGTGCGGACGTGGCTAGACACAGCATTAAAAACACGATGTGGGGACGTGACCCTTCAGAACGCTTAACAGACAACATGTGCGGACGTGACCTGACACAACATTATCAGACGACATGTGCGGACGTGACCAATCACACCATTAAAAATACGATGTGGGAAAGTGAACCTTCACAACGCTTAACAGACAACATGCGCGGACGTGACCAGACACAACATTATCAGACATCATGTGCAGACGTTACCAAACACAACATTAAAAAAATGATGTTGGGACGTGACCACAACGCTTAACAGACAACATATGCGGACGTGACCAGACACAACATTATTAGACGACATGTGCGGACGTGACCAGACACAGCATTAAAAACACGATGTGGGGACGTGACCCTAAACAACGCTTAACAGACAACATGCGCGGACGTGACCAGACACAACATTATCAGACGACTGTGCGGACGTGACCAGACACAACATTAAAAACACGATGTGGGGATATGACCCTTCACAACGCTTAACAGACAACGTGTGCGGACGTCACCAGACACAGCATTATCAGACGACATGTGCGGACGTGACAAGACACAGCATTAAAAACACGATGTGGGGACGTGACCCTTCACAACGCTTAAAAGACAACATGTGCGGACGTGACCAGACACAACATTATCAGACAACATTATCAGACAACATGTGCAGACGTGACCAAACACAACATTAAAAAACACGATGTGGGGACGTGACCCACAACGCTTAACAGACAACATATGCGGACGTGACCAGACACAACATTATCAGACAACATGCGCGGACTTGACCCGACACAACATTATCAGAAGACTGTGCGGACGTGGTAGACACAGCATTATCAGACAACATGTGCCGACGTGACCCTTCAGAACGCTTAACAGACAACATGTGCGGACGTGACCAGACATAACATTATCAGACGGCATGTGCGGACGTGACCAAACACACTATTAAAAATACGATGTGGGGACGTGAACCTTCACAATGCTTAACAGACAGCATGCGCGGACGTGACCAGACACAACATTATCAGACAACATGTGCAGACGTGACCAAACACAACATTAAAAAACACGCTGTGGGGACGTGACCCACAACGCTTAACAGACAACATATGCGGACGTGACCAGACACAACATTATCAGATGACATGTGCGGACGTGACCAGACACAGCATTAAAAACACGATGTGGGGACGTGACCCTTCACAACGCTTAACAGACAACTTGTGCGGACGTGACCAGAAATTACATAATCAGACGTCATGTGCGGACGTGACCAGACACAGCATTAAAAACACGATGTGGGGACGTGACCCTTCACAACGCTTAAAAGACAACATGTGCGGACGTGACCAGACACAACATTATCAGATGACATGTGCGGACTTGACTAAAAACAACATTAAAACACGATGTGGGGACGTGACCCTTCACAACGCTTAACAGACAACATGGCGGACGTGACCAGACACAACAATATCAGACGACTGTGCGGACGTGACCAGAAACAGCATTAAAAATACGATGTGGGGACGTGACCATTCATAACGCTTCACAGACAATGTGCAGACGTGACCAGACACAACATTATCAGACAACATTATCAGACAACATGTACAGATGTGACCAAACACAACATTCAAAAACACGATGTGGGGACGTGACCCACAACGTTTAACAGACAACATATGCGGACGTGACCAGACACAACATTATCAGACAACATGTGCGGACTTGACCCGACACAACATTATCAGACGACTATACGGACGTGGCTAGACACAGCATTATCAGACAACATGTGCGGACGTGACCCTTCAGAACGCTTAACAGACAACATGTGCGGACGTGACCAAACACACCATTAAAAATACGATGTGGGGACGTGAACCTTCACAACGCTTAACAGACAACATGCGCGGACGTGACCAGACACAACATTATCAGACAACATGTGCAGACATGACCAAACACAACATTAAGAAACACGATGTGGGGACGTGACCCTTCACAACGCTTAACAGACAACATGTACGGACGTGACCAGACACAACATTATCAGACAACATGTGCGGACATGACTAGACACAGCGTTAAAAACACGATGTGGGGACGTGATCCTTCACAACGCTTAACAGACAACATGTGCGGACGTGACCGGACACAGCATTATCAGATGACATGTCCGGACGTGATTAAAAATAACATTAAAACACGATGTGGGGACGTGACCCGTCACAACGCTTAACAGACAACATGGCGGATGTGGCCAGACACATCATTATCAGACGACTGTGCGGACGTGACCAGACACAACATTAAAAACACGATGTGGGGACGTGACCCTTCACAACGCTTAAAAGACAACATGTGCGGACTTGACCAGACACAACATTATCAGATGACATGTGCGGACTTGACTAAAAACAACATTAAAACACGATGTGGGCACGTGACCCTTCACAACGCTTAACAGACAACATGGCGGACGTGACCAGACACAACAATATCAGACGACTGTGCGGACGTGACCAGAAACAACATTAAAAATACAATGTGGGGACGTGACCCTTCATAACGCTTCACAGACAATGTGCAGACGTGACCAGACACAACATTATCAGACAACATGTGCGGACTTGACCCGACACAACATTATCAGACGACTGTGCGGACGTGGCTAGACACAGCATTCAAAACACGATGTGGGGACGTGACCCTTCAGAACGCTTAACAGACAACATGTGCGGACGTGACCAGACACAACATTATCAGACGACATGTGCGGACGTGACCAAACACACCATTAAAATACGATGTGGGGACGTGAACCTTCACAACGCTTAACAGACAACATGCGCGGACGTGACCAGACACAACATTATCAGACAACATCTGCAGATGTGACCAAACACAAAATTAAAAAACACGATGTGGGGACGTGACCACAACGCTTAACAGACAACATATGCGGACGTGACCAGACACAACATTATCAGACAACATGTGCGGACTTGACCAGACACAATATTATCAGACGACTGTGCGGACGTGGCTAGACACAGCATTAAAAACACGATGCGGGGACGTGACCCTTCAGAACGCTTAAAAGACAACATGTGCGGACATGACCAGACACAACATTATCAGACAACATGTGCGGACTTGACCCGACACAACATTATCAGACGACTGTGCGGACGTGGCTAGACACAGCATTAAAAACACGATGTGGGGACGTGACCCTTCAGAACGCTTAACAGACAACATGTGCGGACGTGACCTGACACAACATTATCAGACGACATGTGCGGACGTGACCAATCACACCATTAAAAATACGATGTGGGAAAGTGAACCTTCACAACGCTTAACAGACAACATGCGCGGACGTGACCAGACACAACATTATCAGACATCATGTGCAGACGTTACCAAACACAACATTAAAAAAATGATGTTGGGACGTGACCACAACGCTTAACAGACAACATATGCGGACGTGACCAGACACAACATTATTAGACGACATGTGCGGACGTGACCAGACACAGCATTAAAAACACGATGTGGGGACGTGACCCTAAACAACGCTTAACAGACAACATGCGCGGACGTGACCAGACACAACATTATCAGACGACTGTGCGGACGTGACCAGACACAACATTAAAAACACGATGTGGGGACATGACCCTTCACAACGCTTAACAGACAACGTGTGCGGACGTCACCAGACACAGCATTATCAGACGACTATGGGGACGAGACCAGATACGGCATTAAAAACACGATGTGGGGACGTGACACTTCACAACGCTTAACAGACAACATGCGCGGACGTGACCAGACACAACATTCTCAGACGACATGTTCGGACGTGACCAAACACAACATTAAAAACACGATGGGGGGGCGTGACCCTTCACAACGCTTAATAGACAACATGTTCGGACATGACCAGACCCAATATTATCAGACGACATGTTCGGACGTGACCAAACACAACATTAAAAATACGATGTGGGGACGTGAACCTTCACAACGCTTAATAGACAACATGCGCGGACGTGACCAGACACAACATTCTCAGACGACATGTCCGGACGTGACCAAACAAAACATTAAAAACACGATGTGGGGGCGTGACCCTTCACAACGCTTAATAGACAACATGTTCGGACATGACCAGACACAATATTATCAGATGACATGTTCGGACGTGACCAAACACAACATTAAAAATACGATGTGGGGACGTGAACCTTCACAACGCTTAACAGACAGCATGCGCGGACGTGACCAGACACAACATTATCAGACAACATGTGCAGACGTGACCAAACACAACATTAAAAAACACGATGTGGGGACATGACCCACAACGCTTAACAGACAACATATGCGGACGTAACCAGACACAACATTATCAGACGACATGTGCGGACGTGACAAGACACAGCATTAAAAACACGATGTGGGGGCGTGACCCTTCACAACGCTTAAAAGACAACATGTGCGGACGTGACCAGACACAACATTATCAGACAACATTATCAGACAACATGTGCAGACGTGACCAAACACAACATTAAAAAACACGATGTGGGGACGTGACCCACAACGCTTAACAGACAACATATGCGGACGTGACCAGACACAACATTATCAGACAACATGCGCGGACTTGACCCGACACAACATTATCAGAAGACTGTGCGGACGTGGTAGACACAGCATTATCAGACAACATGTGCCGACGTGACCCTTCAGAACGCTTAACAGACAACATGTGCGGACGTGAACAGACATAACATTATCAGACGGCATGTGCGGACGTGACCAAACACACTATTAAAAATACGATGTGGGGACGTGAACCTTCACAATGCTTAACAGACAGCATGCGCGGACGTGACCAGACACAATATTATCAGACAACATGTGCAGACGTGACCAAACACAACATTAAAAAACACGATGTGGGGACGTGACCCACAACGCTTAACAGACAACATATGCAGACGTGACCAGACACAACATTATCAGACGACATGTGCGGACGTGACCAGACACAGCATTAAAAACACGATGTGGGGACGTGACCCTTCACAACGCTTAACAGACAACTTGTGCGGACGTGACCAGAAATTACATAATCAGACGTCATGTGCGGACGTGACCAGACATAGCATTAAAAACACGATGTGGGGACGTGACCCTTCACAACGCTTAAAAGACAACATGTGCGGACGTGACCAGACACAACATTATCAGATGACATGTGCGGACTTGACTAAAAACAACATTAAAACACGATGTGGGGACGTGACCCTTCACAACGCTTAACAGACAGCATGGCGGACGTGACCAGACACAACAATATCAGACGACTGTGCGGACGTGACCAGAAACAGCATTAAAAATACGATGTGGGGACGTGACCCTTCATAACGCTTCACAGACAATGTGCAGACGTGACCAGACACAACATTATCAGACAACATTATCAGACAACATGTACAGACGTGACCAAACACAACATTAAAAAACACGATGTGGGGACGTGACCCACAACGTTTAACAGACAACATATGCGGACGTGACCAGACACAACATTATCAGACAACATGTGCGGACTTGACCCGACACAACATTATCAGACGACTATACGGACGTGGCTAGACACAGCATTATCAGACAACATGTGCGGACGTGACCCTTCAGAACGCTTAACAGACAACATGTGCGGACGTGACCAAACACACCATTAAAAATACGATGTGGGGACGTGAACCTTCACAACGCTTAACAGACAACATGCGCGGACGTGACCAGACACAACATTATCAGACAACATGTGCAGACATGACCAAACACAACATTAAGAAACACGATGTGGGGACGTGACCCTTCACAACGCTTAACAGACAACATGTACGGACGTGACCAGACACAACATTATCAGACAACATGTGCGGACATGACCAGACACAGCGTTAAAAACACGATGTGGGGACGTGATCCTTCACAACGCTTAACAGACAACATCTGCGGACGTGACCGGACACAGCATTATCAGATGACATGTCCGGATGTGATTAAAAATAACATTAAAACACGATGTGGGGACGTGACCCGTCACAACGCTTAACAGACAACATGGCGGATGTGGCCAGACACATCATTATCAGACGACTGTGCGGACGTGACCAGACACAGCATTAAAAACACGATGTGGGGACGTGACCCTTCACAACGCTTAAAAGACAACATGTGCGGACTTGACCAGACACAACATTATCAGATGACATGTGCGGACTTGACTAAAAACAACATTAAAACACGATGTGGGCACGTGACCCTTCACAACGCTTAACAGACAACATGGCGGACGTGACCAGACACAACAATATCAGACGACTGTGCGGACGTGACCAGAAACAACATTAAAAATACAATGTGGGGACGTGACCCTTCATAACGCTTCACAGACAATGTGCAGACGTGACCAGACACAACATTATCAGACAACATGTGCGGACTTGACCCGACACAACATTATCAGACGACTGTGCGGACGTGGCTAGACACAGCATTAAAAACACGATGTGGGGACGTGACCCTTCAGAACGCTTAACAGACAACATGTGCGGACGTGACCAGACACAACATTATCAGACGACATGTGCGGACGTGACCAAACACACCATTAAAATACGATGTGGGGACGTGAACCTTCACAACGCTTAACAGACAACATGCGCGGACGTGACCAGACACAACATTATCAGACAACATCTGCAGACGTGACCAAACACAAAATTAAAAAACACGATGTGGGGACGTGACCACAACGCTTAACAGACAACATATGCGGACGTGACCAGACACAACATTATCAGACAACATGTGCGGACTTGACCAGACACAACATTATCAGACGACTGTGCGGACGTGGCTAGACACAGCATTAAAAACACGATGTGGGGACGTGACCCTTCAGAACGCTTAACAGACAACATGTGCGGACATGACCAGACACAACATTATCAGACAACATGTGCGGACTTGACCCGACACAACATTATCAGACGACTGTGCGGATGTGGCTAGACACAGCATTAAAAACACGATGTGGGGACGTGACGCTTCAGAACGCTTAACAGACAACATGTGCGGACGTGACCTGACACAACATTATCAGACGACATGTGCGGACGTGACCAATCACACCATTAAAAATACGATGTGGGAAAGTGAACCTTCACAACGCTTAACAGACAACATGCGCGGACGTGACCAGACACAACATTATCAGACATCATGTGCAGACGTTACCAAACACAACATTAAAAAAATGATGTTGGGACGTGACCACAACGCTTAACAGACAACATATGCGGACGTGACCAGACACAACATTATTAGACGACATGTGCGGACGTGACCAGACACAGCATTAAAAACACGATGTGGGGACGTGACCCTTCACAACGCTTAACAGACAACATGTACGGACGTGACCAGAAATTACATAATCAGACGTCATGTGCGGACGTGACCAGACACAGCATTAAAAACACGATGTGGGCACGTGACCCTTCACAACGCTTAAAAGACAACATGTGCGGACGTGACCAGACACAACATTATCAGATGACATGTGCGGACTTGACTAAAAACAACATTAAATCACGATGTAGGGACGTGACCCTTCACAACGCTTAACAGACAATATGGCGGACGTGACCAGACACAACAATATCAGACGACTGTGCGGACGTGAAAAGAAACAGCATTAAAAATACGATGTGGGGACATGACCCTTCATAACGCTTCACAGACAATGTGCAGACGTGACCAGACACAACATTATCAGACGACTGTGCGGACGTGACCAGACACAACATTAAAAACACGATGTGGGGATGTGACCCTTCACAACGCTTAACAGACAACATGTGTGGACGTGACCAGACACAACATTATCAGACGACTGTGCGAACGTGACCTTCACAACGCTTAACAGACAACATGTGCGGACGTGACCAGACACAACATTATCAGACGACTGTGCGGACGTGACCAGACACAGCATTAAAAACACGATGTGGGGACGTGACCCTTCACAACGCTTAACAGACAACATGCGCGGACGTGACCAGACACAACATTATCAGACGACATGTCCGGACGTGACCAAACACAATATTATCAGACGACTGTGCGAACGTGACCTTCACAACGCTTAACAGACAACATGTGCGGACGTGACCAGACACAACATTATCAGACGACTGTGCGGACGTGACCAGACACAGCATTAAAAACACGATGTGGGGACGTGACTCTTCACAACGCTTAACAGACAACATGCGCGAACGTGACCAGACACAACATTATCAGACAACATGTGCAGACGTGACCAAACACAACATTAAAAAATACGATGTGGGGGTGTGACCCTTCACAACACATAACAGACAACATGTGCGGACGTGACCTGACACAGCATTAAAAACACGATGTGGGGACGTGACCCTTCACAACGCTTAACAGACAACATGTGCGGACGTGACTAGACACAACATTATCAGATGACATGTGCGGGCGTGACTAAAAACAACAATAAAACACTATGTGGGGACGTGACCCTTCACAATGCTTAACAGACAACATGGCGGACGTGACCAGACACAACATTATCAGACGACTGTGCGGATTTGACCAGACACAGTATTAAAAACACGATGTGGGGTCGTGACCATTCACAATGCTTAACAGACAATATGTGCGGACGTGACCAGACCCAACATTATCCGACGACTGTGCGGACGTGACCAGACACAACATTATCAGACGACTGTGGGGACGAGACCAGACACAACATTAAAAACACGAAATGGGGACGTTACCCTTCACAACGCTTAACAGACAACATGTGCGGACGTGACCCGACACAACATTATCAGACGACTGTGCGGACGTGGCTATGCAAAACATTAAAACACGATGTGGGGACGTGACCCTTCACAACGCTTAACAGACAACATGGCGGACGTGACCAGACACAACATTATCAGACGACATGTGCGGACGTGACCAAACACACCATTAAAATACGATGTGGGGACGTGACCCTTCACAACGCTTAACAGACAACATGTGCGGACGTGACCCGACACAACATTATCAGACGACTGTGCGGACGTGGCTATGCAAAACATTAAAAACACGATGTGGGGACGTGACCCTTCAGAACGCTTAACACACAACATGTGCGGACGTGACCAGACACAACATTATCAGACGACATGTGCGGACGTGACCAAACACACCATTAAAAATACGATGTGGGGACGTGAACCTTCACAACGCTTAACAGACAACATGCGCGAACGTGACCAGACACAACATTACCAGACAACATGTGCAGACGTGACCAAACACAACATTAAAAAACACGATGTGGGGGTGTGACCCTTCACAACGCTTAATAGACAATATGTTCGGACATGACCAGACACAATATTATCAGACGACATGTTCGGACGTGACCAAACACAACATTAAAAATACGATGTGGGGACGTGAACCTTCACAACGCTTAACAGACAGCATGCGCGGACGTGACCAGACACAACATTATCAGACAACATGTGCAGACGTGACCAAACACAACATTAAAAAACACGATGTGGGGACGTGACCCACAACGCTTAACAGACAACATATGCGGACGTGACCAGACACAACATTATCAGACGACATGTGCGGACGTGACCAGACACAGCATTAAAAACACGATGTGGGGACGTGACCCATCACAACGCTTAACAGACAACTTGTGCGGACGTGACCAGAAATTACATAATCAGACGTCATGTGCGGACGTGACCAGACACAGCATTAAAAACACGATGTGGGGACGTGACCCTTCACAACGCTTAAAAGACAACATGTGCGGACGTGACCAGACACAACATTATCAGATGACATGTGCGGACTTGACTAAAAACAACATTAAAACACGATGTGGGGACGTGACCCTTCACAACGCTTAACAGACAACATGGCGGACGTGACCAGACACAACATTATCAGACGACATGTGCGGACGTGACCAAACACACCATTAAAATACGATGTGGGGACGTGACCCTTCACAACGCTTAACAGACAACATGTGCGGACGTGACCCGACACAACATTATCAGACGACTGTGCGGACGTGGCTATGCAAAACATTAAAAACACGATGTGGGGACGTGACCCTTCAGAACGCTTAACACACAACATGTGCGGACGTGACCAGACACAACATTATCAGATGACATGTGCGGACTTGACTAAAAACAACATTAAAACACGATGTGGGGACGTGACCCTTCACAACGCTTAACAGACAACATGGCGGACGTGACCAGACACAACATTATCAGACGACATGTGCGGACGTGACCAAACACACCATTAAAATACGATGTGGGGACGTGACCCTTCACAACGCTTAACAGACAACATGTGCGGACGTGACCCGACACAACATTATCAGACGACTGTGCGGACGTGGCTATGCAAAACATTAAAAACACGATGTGGGGACGTGACCCTTCAGAACGCTTAACACACAACATGTGCGGACGTGACCAGACACAACATTATCAGACGACATGTGCGGACGTGACCAAACACACCATTAAAAATACGATGTGGGGACGTGAACCTTCACAACGCTTAACAGACAACATGCGCGAACGTGACCAGACACAACATTACCAGACAACATGTGCAGACGTGACCAAACACAACATTAAAAAACACGATGTGGGGGTGTGACCCTTCACAACGCTTAATAGACAAACATTAAAACACGATGTGGGGACGTGACCCTTCACAACGCTTAACAGACAACATGGCGGACGTGACCAGACACAACATTATCAGACGACATGTGCGGACGTGACCAAACACACCATTAAAATACGATGTGGGGACGTGAACCTTCACAACGCTTAACAGACAACATGCGCGGACGTGACCAGACACAACATTATCAGACAACATGTGCAGACGTGACCAAACACAACATTAAAAAACACGATGTGGGGACGTGACCCACAACGCTTAACAGACAACATATGCAGACGTGACCAGACACAACATTATCAGACGACATGTGCGGACGTGACCAGACACAGCATTAAAAACACGATGTGGGGACGTGACCCTTCACAACGCTTAACAGACAACTTGTGCGGACGTGACCAGAAATTACATAATCAGACGTCATGTGCGGACGTGACCAGACATAGCATTAAAAACACGATGTGGGGACGTGACCCTTCACAACGCTTAAAAGACAACATGTGCGGACGTGACCAGACACAACATTATCAGATGACATGTGCGGACTTGACTAAAAACAACATTAAAACACGATGTGGGGACGTGACCCTTCACAACGCTTAACAGACAGCATGGCGGACGTGACCAGACACAACAATATCAGACGACTGTGCGGACGTGACCAGAAACAGCATTAAAAATACGATGTGGGGACGTGACCCTTCATAACGCTTCACAGACAATGTGCAGACGTGACCAGACACAACATTATCAGACAACATTATCAGACAACATGTACAGACGTGACCAAACACAACATTAAAAAACACGATGTGGGGACGTGACCCACAACGTTTAACAGACAACATATGCGGACGTGACCAGACACAACATTATCAGACAACATGTGCGGACTTGACCCGACACAACATTATCAGACGACTATACGGACGTGGCTAGACACAGCATTATCAGACAACATGTGCGGACGTGACCCTTCAGAACGCTTAACAGACAACATGTGCGGACGTGACCAAACACACCATTAAAAATACGATGTGGGGACGTGAACCTTCACAACGCTTAACAGACAACATGCGCGGACGTGACCAGACACAACATTATCAGACAACATGTGCAGACATGACCAAACACAACATTAAGAAACACGATGTGGGGACGTGACCCTTCACAACGCTTAACAGACAACATGTACGGACGTGACCAGACACAACATTATCAGACAACATGTGCGGACATGACCAGACACAGCGTTAAAAACACGATGTGGGGACGTGATCCTTCACAACGCTTAACAGACAACATCTGCGGACGTGACCGGACACAGCATTATCAGATGACATGTCCGGATGTGATTAAAAATAACATTAAAACACGATGTGGGGACGTGACCCGTCACAACGCTTAACAGACAACATGGCGGATGTGGCCAGACACATCATTATCAGACGACTGTGCGGACGTGACCAGACACAGCATTAAAAACACGATGTGGGGACGTGACCCTTCACAACGCTTAAAAGACAACATGTGCGGACTTGACCAGACACAACATTATCAGATGACATGTGCGGACTTGACTAAAAACAACATTAAAACACGATGTGGGCACGTGACCCTTCACAACGCTTAACAGACAACATGGCGGACGTGACCAGACACAACAATATCAGACGACTGTGCGGACGTGACCAGAAACAACATTAAAAATACAATGTGGGGACGTGACCCTTCATAACGCTTCACAGACAATGTGCAGACGTGACCAGACACAACATTATCAGACAACATGTGCGGACTTGACCCGACACAACATTATCAGACGACTGTGCGGACGTGGCTAGACACAGCATTAAAAACACGATGTGGGGACGTGACCCTTCAGAACGCTTAACAGACAACATGTGCGGACGTGACCAGACACAACATTATCAGACGACATGTGCGGACGTGACCAAACACACCATTAAAATACGATGTGGGGACGTGAACCTTCACAACGCTTAACAGACAACATGCGCGGACGTGACCAGACACAACATTATCAGACAACATCTGCAGACGTGACCAAACACAAAATTAAAAAACACGATGTGGGGACGTGACCACAACGCTTAACAGACAACATATGCGGACGTGACCAGACACAACATTATCAGACAACATGTGCGGACTTGACCAGACACAACATTATCAGACGACTGTGCGGACGTGGCTAGACACAGCATTAAAAACACGATGTGGGGACGTGACCCTTCAGAACGCTTAACAGACAACATGTGCGGACATGACCAGACACAACATTATCAGACAACATGTGCGGACTTGACCCGACACAACATTATCAGACGACTGTGCGGATGTGGCTAGACACAGCATTAAAAACACGATGTGGGGACGTGACCCTTCAGAACGCTTAACAGACAACATGTGCGGACGTGACCTGACACAACATTATCAGACGACATGTGCGGACGTGACCAATCACACCATTAAAAATACGATGTGGGAAAGTGAACCTTCACAACGCTTAACAGACAACATGCGCGGACGTGACCAGACACAACATTATCAGACATCATGTGCAGACGTTACCAAACACAACATTAAAAAAATGATGTTGGGACGTGACCACAACGCTTAACAGACAACATATGCGGACGTGACCAGACACAACATTATTAGACGACATGTGCGGACGTGACCAGACACAGCATTAAAAACACGATGTGGGGACGTGACCCTTCACAACGCTTAACAGACAACATGTACGGACGTGACCAGAAATTACATAATCAGACGTCATGTGCGGACGTGACCAGACACAGCATTAAAAACACGATGTGGGCACGTGACCCTTCACAACGCTTAAAAGACAACATGTGCGGACGTGACCAGACACAACATTATCAGATGACATGTGCGGACTTGACTAAAAACAACATTAAATCACGATGTAGGGACGTGACCCTTCACAACGCTTAACAGACAATATGGCGGACGTGACCAGACACAACAATATCAGACGACTGTGCGGACGTGAAAAGAAACAGCATTAAAAATACGATGTGGGGACATGACCCTTCATAACGCTTCACAGACAATGTGCAGACGTGACCAGACACAACATTATCAGACGACTGTGCGGACGTGACCAGACACAACATTAAAAACACGATGTGGGGACGTGACCCTTCACAACGCTTAACAGACAACATGTGTGGACGTGACCAGACACAACATTATCAGACGACTGTGCGAACGTGACCTTCACAACGCTTAACAGACAACATGTGCGGACGTGACCAGACACAACATTATCAGACGACTGTGCGGACGTGACCAGACACAGCATTAAAAACACGATGTGGGGACGTGACCCTTCACAACGCTTAACAGACAACATGCGCGGACGTGACCAGACACAACATTATCAGACGACATGTCCGGACGTGACCAAACACAATATTATCAGACGACTGTGCGAACGTGACCTTCACAACGCTTAACAGACAACATGTGCGGACGTGACCAGACACAACATTATCAGACGACTGTGCGGACGTGACCAGACACAGCATTAAAAACACGATGTGGGGACGTGACTCTTCACAACGCTTAACAGACAACATGCGCGAACGTGACCAGACACAACATTATCAGACAACATGTGCAGACGTGACCAAACACAACATTAAAAAATACGATGTGGGGGTGTGACCCTTCACAACACATAACAGACAACATGTGCGGACGTGACCTGACACAGCATTAAAAACACGATGTGGGGACGTGACCCTTCACAACGCTTAACAGACAACATGTGCGGACGTGACTAGACACAACATTATCAGATGACATGTGCGGGCGTGACTAAAAACAACAATAAAACACTATGTGGGGACGTGACCCTTCACAATGCTTAACAGACAACATGGCGGACGTGACCAGACACAACATTATCAGACGACTGTGCGGATTTGACCAGACACAGTATTAAAAACACGATGTGGGGTCGTGACCATTCACAATGCTTAACAGACAATATGTGCGGACGTGACCAGACCCAACATTATCCGACGACTGTGCGGACGTGACCAGACACAACATTATCAGACGACTGTGGGGACGAGACCAGACACAACATTAAAAACACGAAGTGGGGACGTGACCCTTCACAACGCTTAACAGACAACATGTGCGGACGTGACCCGACACAACATTATCAGACGACTGTGCGGACGTGGCTATGCAAAACATTAAAACACGATGTGGGGACGTGACCCTTCACAACGCTTAACAGACAACATGGCGGACGTGACCAGACACAACATTATCAGACGACATGTGCGGACGTGACCAAACACACCATTAAAATACGATGTGGGGACGTGACCCTTCACAACGCTTAACAGACAACATGTGCGGACGTGACCCGACACAACATTATCAGACGACTGTGCGGACGTGGCTATGCAAAACATTAAAAACACGATGTGGGGACGTGACCCTTCAGAACGCTTAACACACAACATGTGCGGACGTGACCAGACACAACATTATCAGACGACATGTGCGGACGTGACCAAACACACCATTAAAAATACGATGTGGGGACGTGAACCTTCACAACGCTTAACAGACAACATGCGCGAACGTGACCAGACACAACATTACCAGACAACATGTGCAGACGTGACCAAACACAACATTAAAAAACACGATGTGGGGGTGTGACCCTTCACAACGCTTAATAGACAATATGTTCGGACATGACCAGACACAATATTATCAGACGACATGTTCGGACGTGACCAAACACAACATTAAAAATACGATGTGGGGACGTGAACCTTCACAACGCTTAACAGACAGCATGCGCGGACGTGACCAGACACAACATTATCAGACAACATGTGCAGACGTGACCAAACACAACATTAAAAAACACGATGTGGGGACGTGACCCACAACGCTTAACAGACAACATATGCGGACGTGACCAGACACAACATTATCAGACGACATGTGCGGACGTGACCAGACACAGCATTAAAAACACGATGTGGGGACGTGACCCATCACAACGCTTAACAGACAACTTGTGCGGACGTGACCAGAAATTACATAATCAGACGTCATGTGCGGACGTGACCAGACACAGCATTAAAAACACGATGTGGGGACGTGACCCTTCACAACGCTTAAAAGACAACATGTGCGGACGTGACCAGACACAACATTATCAGATGACATGTGCGGACTTGACTAAAAACAACATTAAAACACGATGTGGGGACGTGACCCTTCACAACGCTTAACAGACAACATGGCGGACGTGACCAGACACAACATTATCAGACGACATGTGCGGACGTGACCAAACACACCATTAAAATACGATGTGGGGACGTGACCCTTCACAACGCTTAACAGACAACATGTGCGGACGTGACCCGACACAACATTATCAGACGACTGTGCGGACGTGGCTATGCAAAACATTAAAAACACGATGTGGGGACGTGACCCTTCAGAACGCTTAACACACAACATGTGCGGACGTGACCAGACACAACATTATCAGATGACATGTGCGGACTTGACTAAAAACAACATTAAAACACGATGTGGGGACGTGACCCTTCACAACGCTTAACAGACAACATGGCGGACGTGACCAGACACAACATTATCAGACGACATGTGCGGACGTGACCAAACACACCATTAAAATACGATGTGGGGACGTGACCCTTCACAACGCTTAACAGACAACATGTGCGGACGTGACCCGACACAACATTATCAGACGACTGTGCGGACGTGGCTATGCAAAACATTAAAAACACGATGTGGGGACGTGACCCTTCAGAACGCTTAACACACAACATGTGCGGACGTGACCAGACACAACATTATCAGACGACATGTGCGGACGTGACCAAACACACCATTAAAAATACGATGTGGGGACGTGAACCTTCACAACGCTTAACAGACAACATGCGCGAACGTGACCAGACACAACATTACCAGACAACATGTGCAGACGTGACCAAACACAACATTAAAAAACACGATGTGGGGGTGTGACCCTTCACAACGCTTAATAGACAAACATTAAAACACGATGTGGGGACGTGACCCTTCACAACGCTTAACAGACAACATGGCGGACGTGACCAGACACAACATTATCAGACGACATGTGCGGACGTGACCAAACACACCATTAAAATACGATGTGGGGACGTGAACCTTCACAACGCTTAACAGACAACATGCGCGGACGTGACCAGACACAACATTATCAGACAACATGTGCAGACGTGACCAAACACAAAATTAAAAAACACGATGTGGGGACGTGACCACAACGCTTAACAGACAACATATGCGGACGTGACCAGACACAACATTATCAGACAACATGTGCGGACTTGACCCGACACAACATTATCAGACGACTGTGCGGACGTGGCTAGACACAGCATTATCAGACAACATGTGCGGACGTGACCCTTCATAACGCTTAACAGACAACTTGTGCGGACGTGACCAAACACGATGTGGGGACGTGACCCACAACGCTTAACAGACAACATGTGCGGACATGACCAGACACAACATTATCAGACATCATGTGCAGACGTTACCAAACACAACATTAAAAAAATGATGTGGGGACGTGACCACAACGCTTAACAGACAACATATGCGGACGTGACCAGACACAACATTATTAGACGACATGTGCGGACGTGACCAGACACAGCATTAAAAACACGATGTGGGGACGTGACCCTTCACAACGCTTAACAGACAACATGTGCGGACGTGACCAGAAATTACATAATCAGACGTCATGTGCGGACGTGACCAGACACAGCATTAAAAACACGATGTGGGCACGTGACCCTTCACAACGCTTAAAAGACAACATGTGCGGACGTGACCAGACACAACATTATCAGATGACATGTGCGGACTTGACTAAAAACAACATTAAAACACGATGTAGGGACGTGACCCTTCACAACGCTTAACAGACAATATGGCGGACGTGACCAGACACAACAATATCAGACGACTGTGCGGACGTGAAAAGAAACAGCATTAAAAATACGATGTGGGGACGTGACCCTTCATAACGCTTCACAGACAATGTGCAGACGTGACCAGACACAACATTATCAGACGACTGTGCGGACGTGACCAGACACAACATTAAAAACACGATGTGGGGACGTGACCCTTCACAGCGCTTAACAGACAACATGTGTGGACGTGACCAGACACAACATTATCAGACGACTGTGCGAACGTGACCTTCACAACGCTTAACAGACAACATGTGCGGACGTGACCAGACACAACATTATCGGACGACTGTGCGGACGTGACCAGACACAGCATTAAAAACACGATGTGGGGACGTGACCCTTCACAACGCTTAACAGACAACATGCGCGGACGTGACCAGACGCAACATTATCAGACGACATGTCCGGACGTGACCAAACTCATTATTAAAAATACGATGTGGGGACGTGAATCTTCACAACGCTTAACAGACAACATGCGCGAACGTGACCAGACACAACATTATCAGACAACATGTGCAGACGTGACCAAACACAACATTAAAAAATACGATGTGGGGATGTGACCCTTCACAACACATAACAGACAACATGTGCGGACGTGACCTGACACAGCATTAAAAACACGATGTGGGGACGTGACCCTTCACAACGCTTAACAGACAACATGTGCGGACGTGACTAGACACAACATTATCAGATGACATGTGCGGGCGTGACTAAAAACAACAATAAAACACTATGTGGGGACGTGACCCTTCACAATGCTTAACAGACAACATGGCGGACGTGACCAGACACAACATTATCAGACGACTGTGCGGACGTGACCAGACACAGTATTAAAAACACGATGTGGGGACGTGACCATTCACAATGCTTAACAGACAATATGTGCGGACGTGACCAGACCCATCATTATCCGACGACTGTGCGGACGTGACCAGACACAACATTATCAGACGACTGTGGGGACGAGACCAGACACAACATTAAAAACACGAAGTGGGGACGTGACCCTTCACAAGGCTTAACAGACAACATGTGCGGACGTGACCCGACACAACATTATCAGACGACTGTGCGGACGTGGCTAGACACAACATTAAAAACACGATGTGGGGACGTGACCCTTCAGAACGCTTAACACACAACATGTGCGGACGTGACCAGACACAACATTATCAGACGACATGTGCGGACGTGACCAAACACACCATTAAAAATACGATGTGGGGACGTGACTCTTCACAACGCTTAACAGACAACATGCGCGAACGTGACCAGACACAACATTATCAGACAACATGTGCAGACGTGACCAAACACAACATTAAAAAATACGATGTGGGGATGTGACCCTTCACAACACATAACAGACAACATGTGCGGACGTGACCCGACACAACATTATCAGACGACTGTGCGGACGTGACCAGACACAGCATTAAAAACACGATGTGGGGACGTGACCCTTCACAACGCTTAACAGACAACATGTGCGGACGTGACCCGACACAACATTATCAGACGACATGTGCAGACGTGACCAAACACAACATTAAAAAATACGATGTGGGGATGTGACCCTTCACAAGGCTTAACAGACAACATGTGCGGACGTGACCCGACACAACATTATCAGACGACTGTGCGGACGTGGCTAGACACAACATTAAAAACACGATGTGGGGACGTGACCCTTCAGAACGCTTAACACACAACATGTGCGGACGTGACCAGACACAACATTATCAGACGACATGTGCGGACGTGACCAAACACACCATTAAAAATACGATGTGGGGACGTGACTCTTCACAACGCTTAACAGACAACATGCGCGAACGTGACCAGACACAACATTATCAGACAACATGTGCAGACGTGACCAGACACAACATTAAAAACACGAAGTGGGGACGTGACCCTTCACAAGGCTTAACAGACAACATGTGCGGACGTGACCCGACACAACATTATCAGACGACTGTGCGGACGTGACCAGACACAGCATTAAAAACACGATGTGGGGACGTGACCCTTCACAACGCTTAACAGACAACATGCGCGGACGTGACCAGACACAACATTATCAGACGACATGTCCGGACGTGACCAAACACAATATTAAAAATACGATGTGGGGACGTGACTCTTCACAACGCTTAACAGACAACATGCGCGAACGTGACCAGACACAACATTATCAGACAACATGTGTAGACGTGACCAAACACAACATTAAAAAATACGATGTGGGGATGTGACCCTTCACAACACATAACAGACAACATGTGCGGACGTGACCTGACACAGCATTAAAAACACGATGTGGGGACGTGACCCTTCACAACGCTTAACAGACAACATGTGCGGACGTGACTAGACACAACATTATCAGATGCTATGTGCGGGCGTGACTAAAAACAACAATAAAACACTATGTGGGGACGTGACCCTTCACAATGCTTAACAGACAACATGGCGGACGTGACCAGACACAGTATTAAAAACACGATGTGGGGAAGTGACCATTCACAATGCTTAACAGACAATATGTGCGGACGTGACCAGACACAACATTATCAGACAACAAGTGCAGACGTGACCAAACACAAAATTAAAAAACACGATGTGGGGACGTGACCACAACGCTTAACAGACAACATATGCGGACGTGACCAGACACAACATTATCAGACAACATGTGCGGACTTGACCCGACACAACATTATCAGACGACTGTGCGGACGTGGCTAGACACAGCATTATCAGACAACATGTGCGGACGTGACCCTTCATAACGCTTAACAGACAACTTGTGCGGACGTGACCAAACACGATGTGGGGACGTGACCCACAACGCTTAACAGACAAAATGTGCGGACATGACCAGACACAACATTATCAGACAACATGTGCGGACTTGACCCGACACAACATTATCAGACGACTGTGCGGACGTGGCTAGACACAGCATTAAAAACACGATGTGGGGACGTGACCCTTCAGAACGCTTAACAGACAACATGTGCGGACGTGACCTGACACAACATTATCAGACGACATGTGCGGACGTGACCAATCACACCATTAAAAATACGATGTGGGGAAGTGAACCTTCACAACGCTTAACAGACAACATGCGCGGACGTGACCAGACACAACATTATCAGACATCATGTGCAGACGTTACCAAACACAACATTAAAAAAATGATGTGGGGACGTGACCACAACGCTTAACAGACAACATATGCGGACGTGACCAGACACAACATTATTAGACGACATGTGCGGACGTGACCAGACACAGCATTAAAAACACGATGTGGGGACGTGACCCTTCACAACGCTTAACAGACAACATGTGCGGACGTGACCAGAAATTACATAATCAGACGTCATGTGCGGACGTGACCAGACACAGCATTAAAAACACGATGTGGGCACGTGACCCTTCACAACGCTTAAAAGACAACATGTGCGGACGTGACCAGACACAACATTATCAGATGACATGTGCGGACTTGACTAAAAACAACATTAAAACACGATGTAGGGACGTGACCCTTCACAACGCTTAACAGACAATATGGCGGACGTGACCAGACACAACAATATCAGACGACTGTGCGGACGTGAAAAGAAACAGCATTAAAAATACGATGTCGGGACGTGACCCTTCATAACGCTTCACAGACAATGTGCAGACGTGACCAGACACAACATTATCAGACGACTGTGCGGACGTGACCAGACACAACATTAAAAACACGATGTGGGGACGTGACCCTTCACAACGCTTAACAGACAACATGTGTGGATGTGACCAGACACAACATTATCAGACGACTGTGCGAACGTGACCTTCACAACGCTTAACAGACAACATGTGCGGACGTGACCAGACACAACATTATCAGACGACTGTGCGGACGTGACCAGACACAGCATTAAAAACACGATGTGGGGACGTGACCCTTCACAACGCTTAACAGACAACATGCGCGGACGTGACCAGACGCAACATTATCAGACGACATGTCCGGACGTGACCAAACACAATATTAAAAATACGATGTGGGGACGTGAATCTTCACAACGCTTAACAGACAACATGCGCGAACGTGACCAGACACAACATTATCAGACAACATGTGCAGACGTGACCAAACACAACATTAAAAAATACGATGTGGGGATGTGACCCTTCACAACACATAACAGACAACATGTGCGGACGTGACCTGACACAGCATTAAAAACACGATGTGGGGACGTGACCCTTCACAACGCTTAACAGACAACATGTGCGGACGTGACTAGACACAACATTATCAGATGACATGTGCGGGCGTGACTAAAAACAACAATAAAACACTATGTGGGGACGTGACCCTTCACAATGCTTAACAGACAACATGGCGGACGTGACCAGACACAACATTATCAGACGACTGTGCGGACGTGACCAGACACAGTATTAAAAACACGATGTGGGGACGTGACCATTCACAATGCTTAACAGACAATATGTGCGGACGTGACCAGACCCATCATTATCCGACGACTGTGCGGACGTGACCAGACACAACATTATCAGACGACTGTGGGGACGAGACCAGACACAACATTAAAAACACGAAGTGGGGACGTGACCCTTCACAAGGCTTAACAGACAACATGTGCGGACGTGACCCGACACAACATTATCAGACGACTGTGCGGACGTGGCTAGACACAACATTAAAAACACGATGTGGGGACGTGACCCTTCAGAACGCTTAACACACAACATGTGCGGACGTGACCAGACACAACATTATCAGACGACATGTGCGGACGTGACCAAACACACCATTAAAAATACGATGTGGGGACGTGAACCTTCACAACGCTTAACAGACAACATGCGCGGACATGACCAGACACAACATTACCAGACAACATGTGCAGACGTGACCAAACACAACATTAAAAAACACGATGTGGGGGTGTGACCCTTCACAACGCTTAATAGACAACATGTTCGGACATGACCAGACACAATATTATTAGACGACATGTTCGGACGTGACCAAACACAAAATTAAAAATACGATGTGGGGACGTGAACCTTCACAACGCTTAACAGACAGCATGCGCGGACGTGACCAGACACAACATTATCAGACAACATGTGCAGACGTGACCTAACACAACATTAAAAAACACGATGTGGGGACGTGACCCACAACGCTTAACAGACAACATATGCGGACGTGACCAGACACAACATTATCAGACGACATGTGCGGACGTGACCAGACACAGCATTAAAAACACGATGTGGGGACGTGACCCATCACAACGCTTAACAGACAACTTGTGCGGACGTGACCAGAATTACATAATCAGACGTCATGTGCGGACGTGACCAGACACAGCATTAAAAACACGATGTGGGCACGTGACCCTTCACAACGCTTAAAAGACAACATGTGCGGACGTGACCAGACACAACATTATCAGATGACATGTGCGGACTTTACTAAAAACAACATTAAAACACGATGTGGGGACGTGACCCTTCACAACGCTTAACAGACAACATGGCGGACGTGACCAGACACAACAATATGAGACGACTGTGCGGACGTGACCAGAAACAGCATTAAAAATACGATGTGGGGACGTGACCCTTCATAACGCGTCACAGACAATGTGCAGACGTGACCAGACACTACATTATCAGACATCATGTACAGACGTGACCAAACACAACATTAAAAAACACGATGTGGAGACGTGACCCATAACGCTTAACAGACAACATATGCGGACGTGACCAGACACAACATTATCAGACGACATGTGCGGACGTGACCAAACACACCATTAAAAATACGATGTGGGGACGTGAACCTTCACAACGCTTAACAGACAACATGCGCGGACGTGACCAGACACAACATTACCAGACAACATGTGCAGACGTGACCAAACACAACATTAAAAAACACGATGTGGGGGTGTGACCCTTCACAACGCTTAATAGACAACATGTTCGGACATGACCAGACACAATATTATCAGACGACATGTTCGGACGTGACGAAACACAAAATTAAAAATACGATGTGGGGACGTGAACCTTCACAACGCTTAACAGACAGTATGCACGGACGTGACCAGACACAACATTATCAGACAACATGTGCAGACGTGACCAAACACAACATTAAAAAACACGATGTGGGGACGTGACCCACAATGCTTAACAGACAACATATGCGGACGTGACCAGACACAACATTATCAGACGACATGTGCGGACGTGACCAGACACAGCATTAAAAACACGATGTGGGGACGTGACCCATCACAACGCTTAACAGAAAACTTGTGCGGACGTGACCAGAAATTACATAATCAGACGTCATGTGCGGACGTGACCAGACACAGCATTAAAAACACGATGTGGGGACGTGAACCTTCACAACGCTTAAAAGACCACATGTGCGGACGTGACCAGACACAACATTATCAGATGACATGTGCGGACTTGACTAAAAACAACATTAAAACACGATGTGGGGACGTGACCCTTCACAACGCTTAACAGTCAACATGGCGGACGTGACCAGACACAACAATATCAGACGACTGTGCGGACGTGACCAGAAACAGCATTAAAAATACGATGTGGGGACGTGACCCTTCATAACGCGTCACAGACAATGTGCAGACGTGACCAGACACAACATTATCAGACAACATGTACAGACGTGACCAAACACAACATTATTAAACACGATGTGGGGACGTGACCCACAACGCTTAACAGACAACATATGCGGACGTGACCATACACAACATTATCAGACGACTGTGCGGACGTGACCAGACACAGTATTAAAAACACGATGTGGGGACGTGACCATTCACAATGCTTAACAGACAATATGTGCGGACGTGACCAGACCCAACATTATCCGACGACTGTGCGGACGTGACCAGACACAACATTATCAGACGACTGTGGGGACGAGACCAGACACAACATTAAAAACACGAAGTGGGGTCGTGACCCTTCACAACGCTTAACAGACAACATATGCGGACGTGACCCGACACAACATTATCAGAAGACTGTGCGGACGTGGCTAGACACAACATTAAAAACACGATGTGGGGACGTGACCCTTCAGAACGCTTAACACACAACATGTGCGGACGTGACCAGACACAACATTATCAGACGACTGTGGGGACGAGACCAGACACAACATTAAAAACACGAAGTGGGGACGTGACCCTTCACAACGCTTAACAGACAACATGTGCGGACGTGACCCGACACAACATTATCAGAAGACTGTGCGGACGTGGCTAGACACAACATTAAAAACACGATGTGGGGACGTGACCCTTCAGAACGCTTAACACACAACATATGCGGACGTGACCAGACACAACATTACCAGACAACATGTGCAGACGTGACCAAACACAACATTAAAAAACACGATGTGGGTACGTGACCCACAACGCTTAACAGACAACATATGCGGACGTGACCAGACAGAACATTATCAGACGACATGTGCGGACGTGACCAGACACAGCATTAAAAACACGATGTGGGGACGTGACCCTTCACAACGCTTAAAAGACAACATGTGCGGACGTGACCAGACACAACATTATCAGATGACATGTGCGGACTTGACTAAAAACAACATTAAAACACGACGTGGGGACGTGACCCTTCACAACGCTTAACAGACAACATGGCGGACGTGACCAGACACAACAATATTAGACGACTGTGCGGACGTGACCAGAAACAGCATTAAAAATACGATGTGGGGACGTGACCCTTCATAACGATTCACAGACAATGTGCAGACGTGAGCAGACACAACATTATCAGACAACATGTGCGGACTTGACCCGACACAACATTATTAGACGACTGTGCGGACGTGGCTAGACACAACATTAAAAACACGATGTGGGGACGTGACCCTTCAGAACGCTTAACAGACAACATGTGCGGACGTGACCAGACACAACATTATCAGACAACATGTGCAGACGTGACCAAACACAACATTAAAAAATACGATGTGGGGACGTGACCCACAACGCTTAACAGACAACATATGCGGACGTGACCAGACACAACATTATCAGACGACATGTGCGGGCGTGACAAGACACAACATTAAAAACACGATGTGGGGACGTGACCCTTCACAACGCTTAACAGACAACATGCACGGACGTGACCAGACACAACATTATCAGACAACATGTGCAGACGTGACCAAACACAACATTAAAAAACACGATGTGGGGACGTGACCCACAATGCTTAACAGACAACATATGCGGACGTGACCAGACACAACATTATCAGACGACATGTGCGGACGTGACCAGACACAGCATTAAAAACACGATGTGGGGACGTGACCCATCACAACGCTTAACAGACAACTTGTGCGGACGTGACCAGAAATTACATAATCAGACGTCATGTGCGGACGTGACCAGACACAGCATTAAAAACACGATGTGGGGACGTGAACCTTCACAACGCTTAAAAGACCACATGTGCGGACGTGACCAGACACAACATTATCAGATGACATGTGCGGACTTGACTAAAAACAACATTAAAACACGATGTGGGGACGTGACCCTTCACAACGCTTAACAGTCAACATGGCGGACGTGACCAGACACAACAATATCAGACGACTGTGCGGACGTGACCAGAAACAGCATTAAAAATACGATGTGGGGACGTGACCCTTCATAACGCGTCACAGACAATGTGCAGACGTGACCAGACACAACATTATCAGACAACATGTACAGACGTGACCAAACACAACATTAAAAAACACGATGTGGGGACGTGACCCACAACGCTTAACAGACAACATATGCGGACGTGACCATACACAACAT
This sequence comes from Viola odorata, assembly GCA_963691705.1. Lineage (NCBI taxonomy): Eukaryota > Viridiplantae > Streptophyta > Magnoliopsida > Malpighiales > Violaceae > Viola > Viola odorata. The sequence goes on along the minus strand of OY829546.1, from coordinate 47,605,929 downwards.
TATCAGACGACTGTGCGGACGTGACCAGACACAGTATTAAAAACACGATGTGGGGACGTGACCATTCACAATGCTTAACAGACAATATGTGCGGACGTGACCAGACCCAACATTATCCGACGACTGTGCGGACGTGACCAGACACAACATTATCAGACGACTGTGGGGACGAGACCAGACACAACATTAAAAACACGAAGTGGGGACGTGACCCTTCACAACGCTTAACAGACAACATATGCGGACGTGACCCGACACAACATTATCAGAAGACTGTGCGGACGTGGCTAGACACAACATTAAAAACACGATGTGGGGACGTGACCCTTCAGAACGCTTAACACACAACATGTGCGGACGTGACCAGACACAACATTATCAGACGACATGTGCGGACGTGACCAAACACACCATTAAAAATACGATGTGGGGACGTGAACCTTCACAACGCTTAACAGACAACATATGCGGACGTGACCAAACACAACATTATCAGACGACTGTGCGGACGTGACCAGACACAGTATTAAAAACACGATGTGGGGACGTGACCATTCACAATGCTTAACAGACAATATGTGCGGACGTGACCAGACCCAACATTATCCGACGACTGTGCGGACGTGACCAGACACAACATTATCAGACGACTGTGGGGACGAGACCAGACACAACATTAAAAACACGAAGTGGGGACGTGACCCTTCACAACGCTTAACAGACAACATGTGCGGACGTGACCCGACACAACATTATCAGAAGACTGTGCGGACGTGGCTAGACACAACATTAAAAAAACGATGTGGGGACGTGACCCTTCAGAACGCTTAACACACAACATATGCGGACGTGACCAGACACAACATTACCAGACAACATGTGCAGACGTGACCAAACACAACATTAAAAAACACGATGTGGGTACGTGACCCACAACGCTTAACAGACAACATATGCGGACGTGACCAGACAGAACATTATCAGACGACATGTGCGGACGTGACCAGACACAGCATTAAAAACACGATGTGGGGACGTGACCCTTCACAACGCTTAAAAGACAACATGTGCGGACGTGACCAGACACAACATTATCAGATGACATGTGCGAACTTGACTAAAAACAACATTAAAACACGACGTGGGGACGTGACCCTTCACAACGCTTAACAGACAACATGGCGGACGTGACCAGACACAACAATATCAGACGACTGTGCGGACGTGACCAGAAACAACATTAAAAATACGATGTGGGGACGTGACCCTTCATAACGATTCACAGACAATGTGCAGACGTGAGCAGACACAACATTATCAGACAACATGTGCGGACTTGACCCGACACAACATTATTAGACGACTGTGCGGACGTGGCTAGACACAACATTAAAAACACGATGTGGGGACGTGACCCTTCAGAACGCTTAACAGACAACATGTGCGGACGTGACCAGACACAACATTATCAGACAACATGTGCAGACGTGACCAAACACAACATTAAAAAATACGATGTGGGGACGTGACCCACAACGCTTAACAGACAACATATGCGGACGTGACCAGACACAACATTATCAGACGACATGTGCGGGCGTGACAAGACACAGCATTAAAAACACGATGTGGGGACGTGACCCTTCACAACGCTTAACAGACAACATGTGCGGACGTGACCAGAAATTACATAATCAGACGTCATGTGCGGACGTGACCAGACACAGCATTAAAAACACGATGTGGGGACGTGACCCTTCACAACGCTTAAAAGACAACATGTGCGGACGTGACCAGACACAACATTATCAGATGACATGTGCAGACTTGACTAAAAAGAACATTAAAACACGATGTGGGGACGTGACCCTTCACAACGCTTAACAGACAACATGGCGGACGTGACCAGACACAACATTATCAGACGACATGTGCGGACGTGACCAAACACACCATTAAAATACGATGTGGGGACGTGAACCTTCACAACGATTAACAGACAACATGCGCGGACGTGACCAGACACAACATTATCAGACAACATGTGCAGACGTGACCAAACACAAAATTAAAAAACACGATGTGGGACGTGACCACAACGCTTAACAGACAACATATGCGGACGTGACCAGACACAACATTATCAGACAACATGTGCGAACTTGACCCGACACAACATTATCAGACGACTGTGCGGACGTGGCTAGACACAGCATTATCAGACAACATGTGCGGACGTGACCCTTCATAACGCTTAACAGACAACTTGTGCGGACGTGACCAAACACGATGTGGGGACGTGACCCACAACGCTTAACAGACAACATGTGCGGACATGACCAGACACAACATTATCAGACAACATGTGCGGACTTGACCCGACACAACATTATCAGACGACTGTGCGGACGTGGCTAGACACAGCATTAAAAACACGATGTGGGGACGTGACCCTTCAGAACGCTTAACAGACAACATGTGCGGACGTGACCTGACACAACATTATCAGACGACATGTGCGGACGTGACCAATCACACCATTAAAAATACGATGTGGGGAAGTGAACCTTCACAACGCTTAGCAGACAACATGCGCGGACGTGACCAGACACAACATTATCAGACATCATGTGCAGACGTTACCAAACACAACATTAAAAAAATGATGTGGGGACGTGACCACAACGCTTAACAGACAACATATGCGGACGTGACCAGACACAACATTATTAGACGACATGTGCGGACGTGACCAGACACAGCATTAAAAACACGATGTGGGGACGTGACCCTTCACAACGCTTAACAGACAACATGTGCGGACGTGACCAGAAATTACATAATCAGACGTCATGTGCGGACGTGACCAGACACAGCATTAAAAACACGATGTGGGCACGTGACCCTTCACAACGCTTAAAAGACAACATGTGCGGACGTGACCAGACACAACATTATCAGATGACATGTGCGGACTTGACTAAAAACAACATTAAAACACGATGTAGGGACGTGACCCTTCACAACGCCTAACAGACAATATGGCGGACGTGACCAGACACAACAATATCAGACGACTGTGCGGACGTGAAAAGAAACAGCATTAAAAATACGATGTGGGGACGTGACCCTTCATAACGCTTCACAGACAATGTGCAGACGTGACCAGACACAACATTATCAGACGACTGTGCGGACGTGACCAGACACAACATTAAAAACACGATGTGGGGACGTGACCCTTCACAACGCTTAACAGACAACATGTGTGGACGTGACCAGACACAACATTATCAGACGACTGTGCGGACGTGACCAGACACAGCATTAAAAATACGATGTGGGGACGTGACCCTTCACAACGCTTAACAGACAACATGCGCGGACGTGACCAGACACAACATTATCAGACGACATGTCCGGACGTGACCAAACACAATATTAAAAATACGATGTGGGGACGTGACTCTTGACAACGCTTAACAGACAACATGCGCGAACGTGACCAGAGACAACATTATCAGACAACATGTGCAGACGTGACCAAACACAACATTAAAAAATACGATGTGGGGACGTGACCCTTCACAACACATAACAGACAACATGTGCGGACGTGACCTGACACAGCATTAAAAACACGATGTGGGGACGTGACCCTTCACAACGCTTAACAGACAACATGCGCGGACGTGACCAGACACAACATTATCAGACGACATGTCCGGACGTGACCAAACACAATATTAAAAATACGATGTGGGGACGTGACTCTTCACAACGCTTAACAGACAACATGCGCGAACGTGACCAGACACAACATTATCAGACAACATGTGCAGACGTGACAAAACACAACATTAAAAAATACGATGTGGGGACGTGACCCTTCACAACACATAACAGACAACACGTGCGGACGTGACCTGACACAGCATTAAAAACACGATGTGGGGACGTGACCCTTCACAACGCTTAACAGACAACATGTGCGGACGTGACTAGACACAACATTATCAGATGACATGTGCGGACGTGACTAAAAACAACAATAAAACACTATGTGGGGACGTGACCCTTCACAATGCTTAACAGACAACATGGCGGACGTGACCAGACACAACATTATCAGACGACTGTGCGGACGTGACCAGACACAACATTACCAGACACAGTATTAAAAACACGATGTGGGGACGTGACCATTCACAATGCTTAACAGACAATATGTGCGGACGTGACCAGACCCATCATTATCCGACGACTGTGCGGACGTGACCAGACACAACATTATCAGACGACTGTGGGGACGAGACCAGACACAACATTAAAAACACGAAGTGGGGACGTGACCCTTCACAAGGCTTAACAGACAACATGTGCGGACGTGACCCGACACAACATTATCAGACGACTGTGCGGACGTGGCTAGACACAACATTAAAAACACGATGTGGGGACGTGACCCTTCAGAACGCTTAACACACAACATGTGCGGACGTGACCAGACACAACATTATCAGACGACTGTGGGGACGAGACCAGACACAACATTAAAAACACGAAGTGGGGACGTGACCCTTCACAACGCTTAACAGACAACATGTGCGGACGTGACCCGACACAACATTATCAGAAGACTGTGCGGACGTGGCTAGACACAACATTAAAAAAACGATGTGGGGACGTGACCCTTCAGAACGCTTAACACACAACATATGCGGACGTGACCAGACACAACATTACCTGACAACATGTGCAGACGTGACCAAACACAACATTAAAAAACACGATGTGGGTACGTGACCCACAACGCTTAACAGACAACATATGCGGACGTGACCAGACAGAACATTATCAGACGACATGTGCGGACGTGACCAGACACAGCATTAAAAACACGATGTGGGGACGTGACCTGACACAACATTATCAGACGACATGTGCGGACGTGACCAATCACACCATTAAAAATACGATGTGGGGAAGTGAACCTTCACAACGCTTAGCAGACAACATGCGCGGACGTGACCAGACAGAACATTATCAGACGACATGTGCGGACGTGACCAGACACAGCATTAAAAACACGATGTGGGGACGTGACCCTTCACAACGCTTAAAAGACAACATGTGCGGACGTGACCAGACACAACATTAAAAACACGATGTGCGGACGTGACCAGACACAGCATTAAAAACACGATGTGCGGACGTGACCTGACACAACATTATCAGACGACATGTGCGGACGTGACCAATCACACCATTAAAAATACGATGTGGGGAAGTGAACCTTCACAACGCTTAGCAGACAACATGCGCGGACGTGACCAGACAGAACATTATCAGACGACATGTGCGGACGTGACCAGACACAGCATTAAAAACACGATGTGGGGACGTGACCCTTCACAACGCTTAAAAGACAACATGTGCGGACGTGACCAGACACAACATTATCAGATGACATGTGCGAACTTGACTAAAAACAACATTAAAACACGACGTGGGGACGTGACCCTTCACAACGCTTAACAGACAACATGGCGGACGTGACCAGACACAACAATATCAGACGACTGTGCGGACGTGACCAGAAACAGCATTAAAAATACGATGTGGGGACGTGACCCTTCATAACGATTCACAGACAATGTGCAGACGTGAGCAGACACAACATTATCAGACAACATGTGCGGACTTGACCCGACACAACATTATTAGACGACTGTGCGGACGTGGCTAGACACAACATTAAAAACACGATGTGGGGACGTGACCCTTCAGAACGCTTAACAGACAACATGTGCGGACGTGACCAGACACAACATTATCAGACAACATGTGCAGACGTGACCAAACACAACATTAAAAAATACGATGTGGGGACGTGACCCACAACGCTTAACAGACAACATATGCGGACGTGACCAGACACAACATTATCAGACGACATGTGCGGGCGTGACAAGACACAGCATTAAAAACACGATGTGGGGACGTGACCCTTCACAACGCTTAACAGACAACATGTGCGGACGTGACCAGAAATTACATAATCAGACGTCATGTGCGGACGTGACCAGACACAGCATTAAAAACACGATGTGGGGACGTGACCCTTCACAACGCTTAAAAGACAACATGTGCGGACGTGACCAGACACAACATTATCAGATGACATGTGCAGACTTGACTAAAAACAACATTAAAACACGATGTGGGGACGTGACCCTTCACAACGCTTAACAGACAACATGGCGGACGTGACCAGACACAACATTATCAGAGGACATGTGCGGACGTGACCAAACACACCATTAAAATACGATGTGGGGACGTGAACCTTCACAACGATTAACAGACAACATGCGCGGACGTGACCAGACACAACATTATCAGACAACATGTGCAGACGTGACCAAACACAAAATTAAAAAACACGATGTGGGACGTGACCACAACGCTTAACAGACAACATATGCGGACGTGACCAGACACAACATTATCAGACAACATGTGCGAACTTGACCCGACACAACATTATCAGACGACTGTGCGGACGTGGCTAGACACAGCATTATCAGACAACATGTGCGGACGTGACCCTTCATAACGCTTAACAGACAACTTGTGCGGACGTGACCAAACACGATGTGGGGACGTGACCCACAACGCTTAACAGACAACATGTGCGGACATGACCAGACACAACATTATCAGACAACATGTGCGGACTTGACCCGACACAACATTATCAGACGACTGTGCGGACGTGGCTAGACACAGCATTAAAAACACGATGTGGGGACGTGACCCTTCAGAACGCTTAACAGACAACATGTGCGGACGTGACCTGACACAACATTATCAGACGACATGTGCGGACGTGACCAATCACACCATTAAAAATACGATGTGGGGAAGTGAACCTTCACAACGCTTAGCAGACAACATGCGCGGACGTGACCAGACACAACATTATCAGACATCATGTGCAGACGTTACCAAACACAACATTAAAAAAATGATGTGGGGACGTGACCACAACGCTTAACAGACAACATATGCGGACGTGACCAGACACAACATTATTAGACGACATGTGCGGACGTGACCAGACACAGCATTAAAAACACGATGTGGGGACGTGACCCTTCACAACGCTTAACAGACAACATGTGCGGACGTGACCAGAAATTACATAATCAGACGTCATGTGCGGACGTGACCAGACACAGCATTAAAAACACGATGTGGGCACGTGACCCTTCACAACGCTTAAAAGACAACATGTGCGGACGTGACCAGACACAACATTATCAGATGACATGTGCGGACTTGACTAAAAACAACATTAAAACACGATGTAGGGACGTGACCCTTCACAACGCCTAACAGACAATATGGCGGACGTGACCAGACACAACAATATCAGACGACTGTGCGGACGTGAAAAGAAACAGCATTAAAAATACGATGTGGGGACGTGACCCTTCATAACGCTTCACAGACAATGTGCAGACGTGACCAGACACAACATTATCAGACGACTGTGCGGACGTGACCAGACACAACATTAAAAACACGATGTGGGGACGTGACCCTTCACATCGCTTAACAGACAACATGTGTGGACGTGACCAGACACAACATTATCAGACGACTGTGCGGACGTGACCAGACACAGCATTAAAAACACGATGTGGGGACGTGACCCTTCACAACGCTTAACAGACAACATGCGCGGACGTGACCAGACACAACATTATCAGACGACATGTCCGGACGTGACCAAACACAATATTAAAAATACGATGTGGGGACGTGACTCTTCACAACGCTTAACAGACAACATGCGCGAACGTGACCAGACACAACATTATCAGACAACATGTGCAGACGTGACCAAACACAACATTAAAAAATACGATGTGGGGACGTGACCCTTCACAACACATAACAGACAACATGTGCGGACGTGACCTGACACAGCATTAAAAACACGATGTGGGGACGTGACCCTTCACAACGCTTAACAGACAACATGCGCGGACGTGACCAGACACAACATTATCAGACGACATGTCCGGACGTGACCAAACACAATATTAAAAATACGATGTGGGGACGTGACTCTTCACAACGCTTAACAGACAACATGCGCGAACGTGACCAGACACAACATTATCAGACAACATGTGCAGACGTGACAAAACACAACATTAAAAAATACGATGTGGGGACGTGACCCTTCACAACACATAACAGACAACATGTGCGGACGTGACCTGACACAGCATTAAAAACACGATGTGGGGACGTGACCCTTCACAACGCTTAACAGACAACATGTGCGGACGTGACTAGACACAACATTATCAGATGACATGTGCGGACGTGACTAAAAACAACAATAAAACACTATGTGGGGACGTGACCCTTCACAATGCTTAACAGACAACATGGCGGACGTGACCAGACACAACATTATCAGACGACTGTGCGGACGTGACCAGACACAACATTACCAGACACAGTATTAAAAACACGATGTGGGGACGTGACCATTCACAATGCTTAACAGACAATATGTGCGGACGTGACCAGACCCATCATTATCCGACGACTGTGCGGACGTGACCAGACACAACATTATCAGACGACTGTGGGGACGAGACCAGACACAACATTAAAAACACGAAGTGGGGACGTGACCCTTCACAAGGCTTAACAGACAACATGTGCGGACGTGACCCGACACAACATTATCAGACGACTGTGCGGACGTGGCTAGACACAACATTAAAAACACGATGTGGGGACGTGACCCTTCAGAACGCTTAACACACAACATGTGCGGACGTGACCAGACACAACATTATCAGACGACATGTGCGGACGTGACCAAACACACCATTAAAAATACGATGTGGGGACGTGAACCTTCACAACGCTTAACAGACAACATGCGCGGACGTGACCAGACACAACATTACCAGACAACATGTGCAGACGTGACCAAACACAACATTAAAAAACACGATGTGGGGGTGTGACCCTTCACAACGCTTAATAGACAACATGTTCGGACATGACCAGACACAATATTATCAGACGACATGTTCGGACGTGACCAAACACAAAATTAAAAATACGATGTGGGGACGTGAACCTTCACAACGCTTAACAGACAGCATGCGCGGACGTGACCAGACACAACATTATCAGACAACATGTGCAGACGTGACCAAACACAACATTAAAAAACACGATGTGGGGACGTGACCCACAACGCTTAACAGACAACATATGCGGACGTGACCAGACACAACATTATCAGACGACATGTGCGGACGTGACCAGACACAGCATTAAAAACACGATGTGGGGACGTGACCCATCACAACGCTTAACAGACAACTTGTGCGGACGTGACCAGAAATTACATAATCAGACGTCATGTGCGGACGTGACCAGGCACAGCATTAAAAACACGATGTGGGGACGTGACCCTTCACAACGCTTAAAAGACAACATGTGCGGACGTGACCAGACACAACATTATCAGATGACATGTGCGGACTTGACTAAAAACAACATTAAAACACGATGTGGGGACGTGACCCTTCACAACGCTTAACAGACAACATGGCGGACGTGACCAGACACAACAATATCAGACGACTGTGCGGACGTGACCAGAAACAGCATTAAAAATACGATGTGGGGACGTGACCCTTCATAACGCGTCACAGACAATGTGCAGACGTGACCAGACACAACATTATCAGACATCATGTACAGACGTGACCAAACACAACATTAAAAAACACGATGTGGGGACGTGACCCACAACGCTTAACAGACAACATATGCGGACGTGACCAGACACAACATTATCAGACGACATGTGCGGACGTGACCAAACACACCATTAAAAATACGATGTGGGGACGTGAACCTTCACAACGCTTAACAGACAACATGCGCGGACGTGACCAGACACAACATTACCAGACAACATGTGCAGACGTGACCAAACACAACATTAAAAAACACGATGTGGGGGTGTGACCCTTCACAACGCTTAATAGACAACATGTTCGGACATGACCAGACACAATATTATCAGACGACATGTTCGGACGTGACCAAACACAAAATTAAAAATACGATGTGGGGACGTGAACCTTCACAACGCTTAACAGACAGCATGCACGGACGTGACCAGACACAACATTATCAGACAACATGTGCAGACGTGACCAAACACAACATTAAAAAACACGATGTGGGGACGTGACCCACAATGCTTAACAGACAACATATGCGGACGTGACCAGACACAACATTATCAGACGACATGTGCGGACGTGACCAGACACAGCATTAAAAACACGATGTGGGGACGTGACCCATCACAACGCTTAACAGACAACTTGTGCGGACGTGACCAGAAATTACATAATCAGACGTCATGTGCGGACGTGACCAGACACAGCATTAAAAACACGATGTGGGGACGTGACCCTTGACAACGCTTAAAAGACCACATGTGCGGACGTGACCAGACACAACATTATCAGATGACATGTGCGGACTTGACTAAAAACAACATTAAAACACGATGTGGGGACGTGACCCTTCACAACGCTTAACAGTCAACATGGCGGACGTGACCAGACACAACAATATCAGACGACTGTGCGGACGTGACCAGAAACAGCATTAAAAATACGATGTGGGGACGTGACCCTTCATAACGCGTCACAGACAATGTGCAGACGTGACCAGACACAACATTATCAGACAACATGTACAGACGTGACCAAACACAACATTAAAAAACACGATGTGGGGACGTGACCCACAACGCTTAACAGACAACATATGCGGACGTGACCATACACAACATTATCAGACGACTGTGCGGACGTGACCAGACACAGTATTAAAAACACGATGTGGGGACGTGACCATTCACAATGCTTAACAGACAATATGTGCGGACGTGACCAGACCCAATATTATCCGACGACTGTGCGGACGTGACCAGACACAACATTATCAGACGACTGTGGGGACGAGACCAGACACAACATTAAAAACACGAAGTGGGGACGTGACCCTTCACAACGCTTAACAGACAACATGTGCGGACGTGACCCGACACAACATTATCAGAAGACTGTGCGGACGTGGCTAGACACAACATTAAAAACACGATGTGGGGACGTGACCCTTCAGAACGCTTAACACACAACATGTGCGGACGTGGCCAGACACAACATTATCAGACGACATGTGCGGACGTGACCAAACACACCATTAAAAAACACGATGTGGGTACGTGACCCACAACGCTTAACAAACAACATATGCGGACGTGACCAGACAGAACATTATCAGACGACATGTGCGGACGTGACCAGACACAGCATTAAAAACACGATGTGGGGACGTGACCCTTCACAACGCTTAAAAGACAACATGTGCGGACGTGACCAGACACAACATTATCAGATGACATGTGCGGACTTGACTAAAAACAACATTAAAACACGACGTGGGGACGTGACCCTTCACAACACTTAACAGACAACATGGCGGACGTGACCAGACACAACAATATCAGACGACTGTGCGGACGTGACCAGAAACAGCATTAAAAATACGATGTGGGGACGTGACCCTTCATAACGATTCACAGACAATGTGCAGACGTGAGCAGACACAACATTATCAGACAACATGTGCGGACTTGACCCGACACAACATTATCAGACGACTGTGCGGACGTGGCTAGACACAACATTAAAAACACGATGTGGGGACGTGACCCTTCAGAACGCTTAACAGACAACATGTGCGGACGTGACCAGACACAACATTATCAGACAACATGTGCAGACGTGACCAAACACAACATTAAAAAATACGATGTGGGGACGTGACCCACAACGCTTAACAGACAACATATGCGGACGTGACCAGACACAACATTATCAGACGACATGTGCGGACGTGACAAGACACAACATTAAAAACACGATGTGGGGACGTGACCCTTCACAACGCTTAACAGACAACATGTGCGGACGTGACCAGAAATTACATAATCAGACGTCATGTGCGGACGTGACTAGACACAGCATTAAAAACACGATGTGGGGACGTGACCCTTCACAACGCTTAAAAGACAACATGTGCGGACGTGACCAGACACAACATTATCAGATGACATGTGCGGACTTGACTAAAAACAACATTAAAACACGATGTGGGGACATGACCCTTCACAACGCTTAACAGACTACATGGCTGACGTGACCAGACACAACAATATCAGACGACTGTGCGGACGTGACCAGAAATAGCATTAAAAATACGATGTGGGGACGTGACCCTTCATAACGCTTCACAGACAATGTGCAGACGTGACCAGACACAACATTATCAGACGACTGTGCGGACGTGACAAGACACAACATTAAAAACACGATGTGTGGACGTGACAAGACACAACATTATCAGACGACTATGCGAACTTGACCTTCACAACGCTTAACAGACAACATGTGCGGACGTGACCAGACACAACATTATCAGATGACATGTCCTGACGTGACTAAAAATAACATTAAAACACGATGTGGGGACGTGACCCGTCACAACGCTTAACAGACAACATGGCGGACGTGACCTGACACATCATTATCAGAGGACTGTGCGGACGTGACCAAACATACCATTAAAAACACGATGTGGGGACGTGACCCTTCACAACGCTTAACAGACAACATGCGCGGACGTGACCAGACACAACATTATCAGACGACTGTGCGGACGTGACCAGACACAACATTAAAAACACGATGTGGGGACATGACCCTTCACAACGCTTAACAGACAACGTGTGCGGACGTGACCAGACACAACATTATCAGACGACATGTGCAGATGTGCCCAAACACAACATTAAAAACACAATGTGGGGGCGTGACCTTCACAACGCTTAACAGGCAACATGTTCGGACATGACCAGACACAACATTATCAGACAACATGTGCAGACGTGACCAAACACAACATTAAAAAATACGATGTGGGGACGTGACCCTTCACAACACTTAACAGACAGCATTAAAAACACGATGTGGGGACGTAACCCTTCACAACGCTTAACTGACAACATGTGTGGACGTGACTAGACACAACATTATCAGATGACATGTGCGGACGTGACTAAAAACAACATTAAAACACGATGTGGGGACGTGACCCTTCACAATGCTTAACAGACAATATGTGCGGACGTGACCAGACCCAATATTATCCGACGACTGTGCGGACGTGACCAGACACAACATTATCAGACGACTGTGGGGACGAGACCAGACACAACATTAGAAACACGATGTGGGGACGTGACCCTTCACAACGCTTAACAGACAACATGTGCGGACGTGACCCGACACAACATTATCAGACGACTGTGCGGACGTGGCTAGACACAACATTAAAAACACGATGTGGGGACGTGACCCTTCAGAACGCTTAACAGACAACATGTGCGGACGTGACCAGACACAACATTATCAGACGACATGTGCGAACGTGACCAAACACACCATTAAAAATACGATGTGGGGACGTGAACCTTCACAACGCTTAACAGACAACATGCGCGGACGTGACCAGACACAACATTATCAGACAACATTTGTAGACGTGACCAAACACAACATTAAAAAACACGATGTGGAGACGTGACCCACAACGCTTTACAGACAACATATGCGGACGTGACCAGACACAACATTATCAGACGACATGTGCGGACGTGACCAGACACAACATTAAAAACACGATGGGGGGACGTGACCCTTCACAACGCTTAACAGACAACATGTGCGGACGTGCCCAGACACAACATTATCAGATGACATGTCCTGACGTGACTAAAAACAACATTAAAATACGATGTGGGGACGTGACCCGTCACAACGCTTAACTGACAACATGGCGGACGTGACCAGACACAACATTATCAGACAACTGTGCGGACGTGACCATACACAACATTAAAAACACGATGTGGGGACGTGACCCTTCACAACGCTTAACAGAAAATATGTGCGGACGTGACCAGACACAACATTATCAGACGACTGTGCGGACGTGACCAGACACAACATTAAAAACACGATGTGGGGACATGACCCTTCACAACGCTTAACAGACAACATGTGCAGACATAACCAGACACAACATTATCAGACGACTGTGCGGACGTGACCAGACACAGCATTAAAAACACGATGTGGTGACGTGACCCTTCACAACGCTTAACAGACAACATGTGCGGATGTGACCAGACACATCATTATCAGACGACATGTGCGGACGTGACCAAACATACCATTAAAAACACGATGTGGGGACGTGACCCTTCACAACGCTTAACAGACAACATGTGCGGACGTGCCCAGACACAACATTATCAGATGACATGTCCGTACGTGACTAAAAACAACATTAAAATACGATGTGGGGACGTGACCCGTCACAACGCTTAACTGACAACATGGCGGACGTGACCAGACACAACATTATCAGACAACTGTGCGGACGTGACCATACACAGCATTAAAAACACGATGTGGGGACGTGACCCTTCACAACGCTTAACAGAAAATATGTGCGGACGTGACCAGACACAACATTATCAGACGACTGTGTGGACGTGACCAGACACAACAATAAAAACACGATGTGGGGACATGACCCTTCACAACGCTTAACAGACAACATGTGCAGACGTAACCAGACACAACATTATCAGACGACTGTGCGGACGTGACCAGACACAGCATTAAAAACACGATGTGGGGACGTGACCCTTCACAACGCTTAACAGAAAATACACATCATTATCAGACGACATGTGCGGACGTGATCAAACATACCATTAAAAACACGATGTGGGGACGTGACCCTTGACAACGCTTAACAGACAACATGCGCGGACGTGACCAGACACAACATTATCAGACAACATGTGCAGACGTGACCAAACACAACATTAAAAACACGATGTGGGGACGTGACCCTTCTCAACGCTTAACAGACAACATGTGCGGACGTGACCAGACACAACATTATCAGACAACATGTACGGACATGACCAGACACAGCATTAAAAACACGATGTGGGGACGTGACCCTTCACAACGCTTAACAGACAACATGTGCGGACGTGACCTGACACAACGTTATCAGATGACATGTCCGAACGTGACTAAAAATAACATTAAAACACGATGTGGGAACGTGACCCGTCACAACGCTTAACAGACAACATGGCGGGCGTGACCAGACACATCATTATCAGACGACTGTGCGGACGTGACCAAACATACCATTAAAAACACGATGTGGGGACGTGACCCTTCACAACGCTTAACAGACAACATGCGCGGACGTGACCAGACACAACATTAACAGACGACTGTGCGGACGTGACCAGACACAACATTAAAAACACGATGTGGGGACATGACCCTTCACAACGCTTAACAGACAACGTGTTCGGATGTGACCAGACACATCATTATCAGACAACATGTGCAGACGTGACCAAACACAACTTTAAAAAACACGATGTGGGGACGTGACCCTTCACAACGCTTAACAGACAACATGTGCGGACGTGACCAGACACAACATTATCAGACGACATGTGCAGATGTGACCAAACACAACATTAAAAACACGATGTGGGGGCGTGACCCTTCACAACGTTTAACAGACAACATGTTCGGACATGACCAGACACAACATTATCAGACGACATGTTCGTACGTGACCAAACACAACATTAAAAAACACGATGTGGGGATGTGACCCTTCACAACGCTTAACAGACAACATGTACGGACGTGACCAGACACAACATTATCAAACGACTGTGCGGACGTGACCAGACACAACATTAAAAATACGATGTTGGGACGTGACCCTTCACAACGCTTAATAGACAACATGTGCGGACGTGATCAGGCACAACATTATCAGACGACATGTGCGGATGTGACTAGACACAGCATTAAAAACACGATGTTGGGACGTGACCCTTCACAACGCTTAACAGACAACATGTGTTGGCCTTGGGCCCTTTTTCTTCTCGAGTTCTCACTAGGAGATGATTGCTTTGAGATTTTGCGAGTTGGCCTTGGGTCCTTTTTCTTGAGTCTTTACTGGGGAATGTTTTCTTCGAGCTTTCTAGAGTTTAGTTGTCCCCGGGCTATGCTTGCTTCGGTTCTTCGATTATTTGAATTCTTCGAATGTCTCTGAGCATTTCTCTCTTTTCCTTTTTTCCCCCTTTTTCCCCTCTTTTTTTTTTTTATCCCCCCCCCCCACCTTTTTATTTGATTTGAAATGCAACAGAGCAGAGCAAGCACAACCTTTGTCTTGATCTCTTCTCATTTTGGCTTAAAGCCTCGGCCTTCATCTTCCGGTTTTTGGTCTTTCTTCGGTGATAGTCCTTACCGATCTTCCAGTGACCTTTTCCGTCTCCTTCGTCGTGTACTTGATCTTGGCGTGCTTTTACTTCCGGCTGGCAATCTTAGTTGAGACTGCTCCTTGGCTCCCGGGGTACGAGTGATAGTGAAGGTTTTGGTAGGAGTGATGGCATATGTGGTGGAAAGAGGGAAGAAACGAAAAAATGGAGAAGGTCGTAAAAGTCCCACGCCATTTTATTGGTATCCCATGTCTAATTACACATGTACCCTGGATATTATGCGAATTCAACTAGTACCTAGTCAGACACTTACACTCATGAAAGAAACAAGGCGTGAAGGCCCAAAATACTCACAGGGATATGTTTTGTGATTGCTTACGTCTAAACATGCCATGGATATAAGAGCTAACAGACAAGATTATGTATGTTTCATATAATTTCTAATGAACGCACAAGTCATCTGTGTCGTGATAAAGTGATGAATATGCTTGAAAAAATCGTTCAAAACGTGGGATTTTTGTTTTCCCCCTTTTTTTCTCTCTTTTTTTCTTTTCTTTTTTCTCTTTTTTTCTTTTTAGCCCAAGTTGCACATGTATAAAGAGAAAATTTTGCGAAAACTAAGGATTTTAGCCAACATGACGCACGCACTCTTGCAACAATGTAAGTAGTGGAAATTAAAAATTACGAATACATAAATTACGAAAACGTAAATTGCGGAAATAGAAATTGCAAAAATGTAAAAGGGCAACTTCCCTGAAAAATGAGCTCTGACATTTTTTTCGACACCTTCCTTTGGTCGTCACTTCACTTGCTTGCCCCCAAGTTTACAAGTCTCGTTGCACCTTCCTTTGGTCGTCACTTCATTCGCTTGCCCCCATGTTTACAAGTCTCGTTGCACCTGAAATGAAGAGACAGTTAAATAATAAATTCATAGGGAAAAGGTATCCCAAGATGTTGAATTTAAAATTAACGAAAAATATATTTATTGAAAAGAACACGTGGGTTGCCTCCCACGAAGCGCCCATGTTTAAATTCGTAGGCTCGACTATTGGCGAAGCTTCCTTGAAATGTGGGGTGTGAACCGCCACACGATATTTTTTGAAATGTGGGGTGTGAGCCGCCACACGATATTTTTTGAAATGTGGGGTGTGAGCCGCCACACGATTTTTGAAAGGTGGGGTTTAAACCGCCACACGATTTTTGAAAGGTGGGGTTTAAACCACCACACGATTTTGACACGATTTTTTGAAATGTGGGGTGTGAACCGCCACATGACTTTTGAAAGGTAGGGTTTAAACCGCCACACGATTTTTTGAAATGTGGGGTGTGAAACGCCACACGATTTTTGAAAGGTGGGGTTTAAACCGCCACACGACTTTTGGAAGGTGGGGTTTAAACCGCCACACGATTTTTTCCTCAAATAACCCCGAAAGAAAAATTACGAAAAATGGAAATCATGGTAACAAGATAAATAGAGCCACGACAAAACAGACATGATCATGATGCATGTGCTGGGGCTCTGATTCTGACTTTTTTAACTGGCTTGAATGATTCCTGGATGATACCATGTAAAGGTCCCTAAAGTGTCGTCCAGTGTCCCGATTCCTTGCGAAATCGTGTAACCTTTCGACTAGCTTTAGGGGTTCATCCGAGTTGGGATTGGTGAACACTACCCAGGACATGTGTCCCAGGGCGTCACTACTACCCTCCTAATTTGGTAATTGTCCCCGGGGTGTAGGGCACTATGAAATGCATAAGACAATTGATAAAGCGAATAAATGAACAGATCAACAATTTATCAAAGCAGGTAAATAGACAAATAAAACACCTCTAAAAAATGAAACCGGCTCCGACCCTAAGTCCCCAGGGAAGTCGCCAAACTGTCGCACCCCGAAAATTAACCAAAGAGTTTATTCGCGAGTGTACAACGAAATTTGAGACCTTACGATGCTCGGCGTAAAAAGGACGCCTCCCAACATGCAATGAAGTCGCCACCCTAATTTGGTTGCTAGGTTTAGGGAACCTTAATCGTCATGGCATAAGAAATATAATAAATAAAAAACTAAAGGCACAAAAAAGGGGTCTGAACCCCAGACAAAGGTTCGGGGTCGTATTATGGTCTCGGGAAGGTGTTAGGCACCCGAGTCACATCCGAAAACGGTTACCGGTTGATAAGAGAGGCGTTTTAAAAAGGTGTTTGATAAAATGCGTTTTGAAATAGGGCCCTCAGAGGAATCGTCACTTTAGTCTTTTCCACAATCGGGACCGTTCAGGAATAATTGATCGTTGAACCGATTGGTTATTCCTGACCGTAGTGATGGGACTGAATTTTCCGTAAGACCGAATGAGCGCCCTCTTATTTCATCATTGGGCCATGCATGATTAAATTAATTACTACGTGATTCTATCGTGGATAGCTTAATAGAGTACAGATTTAGATAAGGGGTTTTGAAATGATAAACTGATATGGGATCGAAAGTCCCCATGTACATGCAGTCAATATAAGCGAAAAGTTAAAATCACATGAACATGGCATTGTAATCAAGCCTTTAAACAAGTTGTTCATGTGGGTTGATTTTAATTCTAGCGATTCTATATATCATGCGTACGATTAATATTTACGGAAAGCATTGAATAAAAAAAAAGGAACGAAAGGCGTACTTTCGAGCGAAGCTTGAATTTAAAACCTACAAGATGAGAGTGTTAGTGATAGCTCGAAAAATAAATAAGCAGTTTATGAATGCGAGAATAATGACTTGATGCGTACGAAAATTTAAATGGTGATTTAATGTATGCGGGAAATGATGATTTGACGCATACGAAAATTTAAGTGATGATTTGATAAGTGTAGAAAATTTAAATGCTGATTTGTCGAGTGCGAGAATTTAAATGATGATTTAATGCATATGAGAATTTAAATGCTGATTTGATGCGAGCGGAAATTTTAAATGCTGATTTGATGTATGCGAGAAATGATGATTTGACGCATACGACAATTTAGATGATGCTTTGATAAGTGCAGAAAATTTAAATGCTGATTTGATAAGGTGCGAAAATTAAATGATGACAGTTGATAAGTGCGAGAATTTAAATGCTGATTTGACGAAAAATTCAGTGATGATTTGACGAAAAGTTAAAGACTTGATATTTGCAGAAATTAAGCAGTTGACGATTTGCAGAAAATTAAACAAGTGATATTGCATAAATTTAACAGTTGATGATTTGCAGAAATTTAAACAAGTGATATTGCAGAAAATAAACAGGTTGATATTTTGCAGAAATTAAACAGGTGATAATCTGCAGAAAATAAACAGTTTGATATTTGCAGAAAATAAACAGGTTGATATTTGCAGAAAATAAACAGTTTGATATTTGCAGAAAATAAACAGTTGATATTGTGACCGACCATGTAGGCGGTAAATTGAATTTAAATTGCCGAAAGTAAATTACGGAAAATTAAAGTGCGAATAATGTAAACAGTTGATAGGTACAGAAAATTAAACAGTTGATAGTACCAAAAATAATCATACGAAACATACGAATATTTTTACGGAAATACGATCCGAGATCGCGAAAGAAAATGACAATGGGTTGGGCCCAATTTGAAAAAATGCAAGGAAATGAGAAATGGGCCAGGAATAGTGCCTGGCCCATAAAAATGGAAGGCGCGGTGATGGGCCAAGCCCATCGCCTTGACGCATGAATAGGCCATTATGGCATAGGTGGCCGTTTTGAAAGATCTTCGTACCGAGACGCTCGTCTCCTCGACGGCTTCTCGACCGTACGAACCTTGAATTTTAATTTAAAACGTGCCGAGTTTAATTTCAAAAAAATGACTAAACTGTTAATTATCGAAAACTAATTAATTCGCACGATTTAGCTAAAGATTAATCAAATTAAAAGCATGTATTTAATCTACATCATGCACATGAATTAATGGCATAAAAACTAGCAATTTATTCAATCAAAACAAAGCCAAACGAATTAAAGAAGAAAAATGCATAAGAAAAACGAAAGCAAGAAAAGCTTGAAGAAGCTTACTGCCAAGCTTGAACTGTGATGATCGATGCTCGATATGAGCTATCAATCAATGAGGGAGAAGGAGCAGAGCTTGCTCTTGAGATTTTGGTGCCCCTTTTTCGTTGAATGGCAGTGGCCTTTTATAGGCCGAAGTCGCGTGGGTTGGAGGACTTGGTGTTGCTACCCGATTTTTGACCACGAACCATTTAAATCGTCTAGATTTATTTTGCTTTGTTGGCCTTTTTATCTTTATTCGTTCGAGTTATTTTACCATCGATTTCATAATTTTTGCATGTTTGTTAGTATCATTATTTTACTTGGTTCGTACTTAATTATATTACTTGGTTTGTCATTTCCACTCACATTTCTTTATTCTCACGGCCGGTCAGTCACTTCCTCGTGTCTGCCTCCTCATTTTATTCTCACGCCCGACCAAGCCCGCTCTCACCCACCACCTGATTTTACAATCAGAAAACCCATGCTACCTCCCTAAATGAAATGGATAAATTTTTCGTTCGAACAGAAGAGAGAGAGAGGGGAGGGGGCTGAATCAATCCCTCTCCCTCACCGTAGCAACCACAGCAATCATCATCCCACGCTCATCCTCATTCTCCGCCGATCTCTCACTCTCACTCTCGGCAGAACCAACAAGCAAGGCAAGCAACATCCCTCCATTATCATTATTCTCTTATCTGTGGATTTAATTAATTATTGCTGGCTCTCACCTCTACTTATTTTCCTTGTTTTCCTGCTTGTTTACTGCTTGCCGTTGCCACTGTGTTGACGCCGGGGCTGCTGCTTTGCCGGAGCTTTCTTCCCACCGCTGCTGCTGCCGCCATTACCAAACTCAATCCCAATCCCCTCTACTCAATTAATCCAGCCTCTGCCCAGTTAAATCCCAAGCTCTCCCCTGCCAAATCCAAAATCCTTCACAAACCAAATTAAACCAATCCCAATTAACCAAACCAATTAAGCTACTACTGCCAAACCAATTAAATCCACCCCTACCAAGTTAACCCAAAAATCCACCCAAGCCAAATTAAACCAAAAATTCATCTCTGCCAAATTACTAAACCCAACCCAAACCGCCGCTGCCAATTACTCATCACCGTCGGCCAAATTATCAAAATCCAGCCAGCCATACCACTGCACCACTGCCATCAAACCAACCCAATCGCCGCGCCTCTCCCTCCATATCTCAACCAAACCGAAATTAACCACCGGAATCAATCAAATCCCGATCTCCATTGCCGCTCGTCGCCACTGCTGCTGCCCTTCGCTGCTGCTCACTGTCGTTCCTCCCAGAACCGCTGCGCCTCTGCCAATCGCAGCCCCCAGCCGCTGCTACCCAACCGCCACTGCACAGCCTCCAGCCGCGCCTCAGCCGTTGCTGCTCACTGCCGTTCCGCCACTGCCCAGCCGCTGCTCACCACCAGTGCTGCCGCCACTGTTCGCTCTTTGGCCGGAAAGAACGAAAGAAAAGAAAAAGAACGAGGGAAAAGGAGAAGGGAGGGCTGCGGCTGCAACCCTAAATTGAAGAAAAAGAATAGAAGAATTAGAGGAGAAGAGAAGAGAACCTTGTCGTTTTGACAAGGAAAATGAGGGGGTTGGGCTTCGGCCCAACCAAAGAAAGAAAGAAGGAAAATGGGCTGCGGCCCATGAGTGAAAAATAAGAGAAATGGGCTATGGCCCAAGCCCGTTTAATTAAAATCGCGTACTAACTATTTCTTCATTTTCGCAGGTACCGAATTCACGATTATTATCCCGGTCGGATGCTCCGCCAACTTTAATGGGTAAGGTGATCTCATTCTTACTAATATTTGATCATTTGAAATTTATTTGTGAATCCCTTACTATTGCGCGTTTATTTGCCTATTTTTTGCTTGCATGTTCGTTGCGATGATGCTTGATGAGCTTGATGGAGCTCGACGAGGAGTCCGATGTTCATTCCTAATTGCGGAGCTCGAATGGAGAATTTAACCGTTGTATTTATATATCTGGGAATTTGTAATATTTATCTGCAGTGTTTATTTATTTTATTATCAATTATTGCCACTAATCATTGATTTACAGGTTAAGCTCGTCCAGGTATGTTTTCCTTTTCTTTTGGATAAGTGCACTTTAATTTATTATTTATCGTATGCATGGTTATTTAAAATTGTTAGATTTCGAATTAATCTGTTTGCATGATGCTTATACCAATGAATGTGCTTTATTTTATGCTTGTTTCGTGTGCGGCTTCGTCCCCACGAATTAATTTAATTTATGCTTGTCTGGATGATTGTGTTTCGTGTGCGGCTTCGTCCCCACGATTTTATTTTAATTTATGTTATCTTGACGAATGTGTTATGTGCGCGGCTTCGACCCCACTCCCCGGTTTTTTCTCTTTTCAACGTGTTTTTCTCGCATTCATGAAAATGGTACTATGTTAGTCTATGCATGCTAGGACAACCTAGTAAATAGGCTAATCATATGCATAGGCCCAATGATGATAGTGATCCATCGTTGTTCACTAGGATCGTCGCTTTGGTAAAGATTAATAAAACGGTAGTAATCTCACCAATTTTGCATGTAATCGGACTAATTTTGAATTCGGCTAAATTAAACCGGAATAGGTATGAAACCAACCTTTTTTATCTTTTAGAGGATAAACAATGTTATTTTCTGTTAAACAACTCGACAATAATTAGGATAAAATCAATCAAACCGACTTACAAACCAAAGCGATGATTCTCCCCCTGAGGGCCAAATTACTTGTTTTCAACATGATTTTTAAACACCTCTTTTTTAGAACCGGTAACCTTTTTAAGGATGAGACTCGGGTGCCTAACACCTTCCCGAGTCCATAATACGACCCCGAACCATCGTTCTCGGGTTTAGACCCTTTTCTTTTGTGCCTTAGTTTTATTTTATTTTCTTCCTTTTTACGGACTTTTTAGGTTTCCCTAAACCTTAGAAAAATAGGGTGGCGACTTCATTGTTATGTGTGAATCCATTTGCGTCCCGAATTTCGCTCGCGACGGTGCGACAGT
Organism: Viola odorata; assembly: GCA_963691705.1. NCBI lineage: Eukaryota > Viridiplantae > Streptophyta > Magnoliopsida > Malpighiales > Violaceae > Viola > Viola odorata. Next base: position 47,582,349 of record OY829546.1, on the reverse strand, counting down.
TTGGCGACTTCACTGGGGACTTTAGGGTCGAAGCCGGAATTGTTTGTTTGAGGTGTTTATTTGTGTTATCTATTTATTTATTCGCTTTGATATCAATTGTTGTATGCTCACGCGCATTTCACGCATAATGCCTTGCCGCCGGGCCCTTCCCAAATAGAATTAGGTGGTTAGTAGTGAAGTCCTGGGGCCGACGCCTCAGTAAGCTTTCATGAACACTGAACTCGGACTTGAACCCCTAAATGGATTGAGCGCCCCGATTCCTTTTATGATTCGGTAAACGCTCTCGTATCCATTTACTGAGGGACCACTTTTATGGTATCGTCTGGGAGCCTTTCAGCCAGTTAGAAATAGTTGAAATTACCCAACATATGCATCATGATCGTATATATATTTCCAACGTGCCCCATCATCGCTATGATTCTCCTTTTTTTTACCATGATGCAATGATAATTCTTGTTGCGATGCAATGATTCACTTTTTTTTTTTTTTTTTTTTCGCGATGCTATGATTCTATTTTCTTTCTTGTGATACCATGATTCTTTTTTCCTATGATTTTACTCACCTTTATATACATTCTCTATTCAGATACTACTGATTAGGATTCTTTTTTTGTCATCCTTGCAGAATAAGGGTATGAAGAGAGTTTGGTGAAATTTCTCCTCTCATATGTCCACTCATCAAGGAGCATTAATTACATATCTAGTTCAATATATTTGTTTATACTTAGTGATGATTTGTAATTATTTTTGACGCCGTTGTAGGAGAATTATTAATCAAAACAAAAACCATATATTTTGTATTACTGTATAGTTTTTATTATACTTATTTACACTTTTTTTATATAACCAGGCTTGAAGAAGACAAACTAGATTCTCGGATCCAAAAAACTCTCATTTCAATTAGTCATAATTTGTCTTGCCCAAGACACAGAACCGTCAGAAAAGATGAAATTAAAGCGTGTCCAATTACTTCACTCTGCTCAAAACACTAACGTCCCGACACCATACCCAATGGATGTTTCTCATACCATATCAATATCATTAATCCTTTAACACATGCCTGAATTTGATGCTACTAATGGATGGAATTCTGTATCTTGACAGGTGATGATCCATGGGAGAATTGAGAAGAAGATAATTAGGATTTGATTCCAATATCGTCATGAACCCAAGTCAGAATTTGAATCATGTCATGGTTATCTGCATAACGCCTTGCTAGAAAAGGGAGATTCTAGAACTTATTGATTATATTGATCATTTTCTTAAATCACCCTTCATTCTACCTATTTCTTTTGCAGGAACATAAGTCAGAATTTGAATTTATTTGCATAAAGCCTTGCGAGAAAAGATCCCGAGTTAAAGTTTGAACCAGGCCGTGGCTACCTGCATAATTCCTCACTAGAAAAGGGAGAGTTTAAAACCTATTGATTGCGTTGTCCATTTTTCTAAATCATTCTTCAATTCTACCCATTGCTTCTCCCTTATTTTTGCAGGAACTCAAATCATACCATGATTGCTTGCATAATGCTCAGTGAGGTGAAGGAATCCTCCTCTTATCAACTCTTGAATGATCCTCGTGTGTTCCTTCTTTGCCCTGCCGCCCTTATCAGGGAATCCGTTATGCATTCTACATTGGGGGCAACCATTGGGAAACATTCCATTTTCATCCATTGTGGCGGTTCAAATACCCCACCTTCCAAAATTTTGTGGCGGTTGAAACCCCACCTTTCAAAAATCACGTGGCGGTTAAATACCCCACTTTTCAAATCACGTGGCGGTTAAATACCCCACTTTTCAAAATTACGTGGCGGTTCAAACCCCACATTTTCAAAAATCACGTGGTGGTTCAAACCCCACATTTTCAAAAATCACGTGGTGGTTCAAACCCCACATTTTCAAAAATTGCGTGGCGGTTCAAACTCCACCTTTCAAAATCATTGTGGCGGTTCAAACCCCACATTTTCGGAAATCACGTGGCGGTTCAAACCCCACATTTTTGGAAATCACGTGGCGGTTTAAACCCCACCTTTCAAAATCATTGTGGCGGTTCTAAACCCCACATTTTCAAAAAAATCGTGGCGGTTCAAACCCCACCTTTTCAAAATCACGTGGCGGTTAAATACCCCACTTTCCAAATTGCGTGGCGGTTCAAACCCCACATTTTCGAAAATCACGTGGCGGTTCAAACCCCACATTTTTTGGAAATCACGTGGCGGTTTAAACCCCACCTTTCAAAATCATTGTGGCGGTTTTAAACCCCACATTTTCAAAAATTACGTGGCGGTTAAATACCCCACTTTCCAAAAGTCGTGGCGGTTCAAACCCCACATTTCCAAAAGTCGTGGCGGTTCAAACCCCACATTTTCAAAATTACGTGGCGGTTCAAACCCCACATTTTCAAAAATCACGTGGTGGTTCAAACCCCACATTTTCAAAAATCACGTGGTGGTTCAAACCCCACATTTTCAAAAATCACGTGGCGGTTCAAACCCCACCTTTCAAAAATTACGTGGCGGCTATAAACCCCACATTTTCAAAAATCACGTGGCGGTTCAAACCCCACCTTTCAAAAATTACGTGGCGGCTATAAACCCCACATTTTCAAAAAATCGCGTAGCGGTTCAAACCCCACCTTTTCAGAAATTACGTAGCGGTTAAATACCCCACTTGCCAAAAATTGTGGCGGTTCAAATACCCCACCTTTTCAGAAATTTCGTGGCGGTTCAAAGACCCCACCTTTCAAGATCGTGTGGCGGTTCAACACCCCACCTTTTGAAGATCGTGTGGCGGTTCAACACCCCACCTTTTGAAGGTCGCGTGGCGGTTTAAACCCCACCTTTTCAAATCACGTGGCGGTTCAAACCCCACCTTTTCAGAAATTTCGTGGCGGTTCAAAGACCCCACCTTTCAAGATCGTGTGGCAGTTCAACACCCCACCTTTTGAAGATCGTGTGGCGGTTCAACACCCCACCTTTTGAAGGTCGCGTGGCGGTTTAAACCCCACCTTTTCAAATCACGTGGCGGTTCAAACCCCACCTTTTCAGAAATTTCGTGGCGGTTCAAAGACCCCACCTTTCAAGATCGTGTGGCGGTTCAATACCCCACCTTTTGAAGGCCACGTGGCGGTTCAAACCCCACCTTTTCAAATCACGTGGCGGTTAAATACCCCACTTTCTAAAAAGTCATGGCGGTTCAAACCCCACATTTTCAAAAAAATTACGTGGCGGTTCAGACCCCACATTTTCGGAAATCGCGTGGCGGTTTAAACCCCACCTTTTCAAAATCGTGTGGCGGTTCAAACCCCACCTTTTCAGAAATTACGTGGCGGTTAAATATCCCACTTTTCAAGATTTTTGTGGAGGTTCAAACCCCACTTTTCAAAATCATGTGGCGGTTCAAACCCCACTTGCCAAAAATTGTGGCGGTTCAAATACCCCACCTTTCAAAAATCATGTGGCGGTTCAAACCCCACCTTTCAAAAACTGTGTGGAGGTTCGAACTCCCACTTTTCAGTCTTATTTTGTGCGGCGGTTCAAACCCCCACTTTCCAAGTTGTCATGTCCAGGACCGCAGGTGCTACCCTCGCCCGGATATGAATTTACTTTTCGCCCCACTATGAGGGAAGTAGTCATTTAAATTTCTGCAATTTATATTTCTGTGTCAATGCGTGTGTGCGTACTCTGTCTTTGAAAAAAAAAAAAATCCACATTTTTAAATCTTCTCTGGATTGAGCATGTTCATCATTTTTGTTACACCATGGATAACTTGTTCATTCATTCAAAATCATATGACATGCATGATCTCGCCTGCTAGCTCTTATATCTACAACATGCTTTAGATGTAAGCAGTCACAAATGTATCCCTGTGAGCACTTTGAGCTATCACGCCTTATTTCTTTCATGAGTGTAAATGTCAGACTAAGCGCTAGTTAGATTTGCATAATATCCAGGGTACATGCACCATTAGATATGGGATAGCAGTAAGATAACATTGGACTTTGCTTCCACATTCTCTGATTTTCTCAACCTTTTGCCCACCAAACTCATCCTTGCATACTGCCTGGCAAAATTTGTTTATTTCTTTTGTAAGCCCCTTGTAAAATCTTATTCCCTCTTGATTCTCCCTTAGCCCAGGAGCAGTGCTCGACCGAGGTGGCTAACTGAAGGCAAAGTGTACATCAAATGTGGTTTGCGGAAAAGAAGCCCTTGAAGATTGCTAATGGTCTACACTGGAAGGAGACCGAGGAATAAAAATTGGTTGACGACCATGTCCAAAATTAGAATCGGGGAGAGCCAAGATGGAAATCTAGTTGCTTTGCTCACTGTTTGTATCTCTACTGCAAAAACAAAAACAAAAAAAAAAAAGAAAAAAAAAAGGGGAGAAAAGAAGAAAAAAAAAGAAAAAAAGAAAAAAAGAAAAAAAAAAGAAAAAAAAAAGGAAAAAAAGAAGAAAAAGAAGAAAGAAAAATCAAAGAGAAGAAAAATGTTCAACAAACAGGAGCAAAGATAGATACGAAGAACTGCCCATTGCCAACAAAAGTGAGCTCTGAAAAAGCATTCCCAGTCAAGATCGAATAACTTGTGCGCTTTGCCTTCACCGCGACCAATTGTCGAATACTGCTCGTGAAAACCCATTGTGCCTTTCTGCCAAGACATTCTATTTTAAAATTTTTCACACTACACACTTCGTTTCTCTTGTAAAGTCCTCTCGATTATTTGAATGCCCATGCATGTGCATCTTCATTTGAAGTTTATTCACTCGGATTGACATTGCAAATCTGACTTTGTGCTATGTTTGTTGCATTTTTATGAGTGTAAACACGTAGCCATGTTTCTGAGTGTGAACGCAAACACCAATATCCGGTGAGGATTGCTTACGTCTACATGTTGTGGGAAAGTCTTGTCCTTGAGGTCGTTATCTCCTTGGCAAGATGCAGATGCTTTTTTAGGCTTGCATCCAGCATGCTGATATGATAGAAAATTGAATGACATGTCCTCCAAAAATGCAATAAAATTGTTGAACTTTCTCTCGATAGGGAAGTTGTTTTCGAATTTGACAAAATGCCAAACTTGGGGGCAAGCCTTAGGGTAGTGCGGGAATACTTTCATACTAATTCATGCTTGTTTCCTTTCCTATTTGCAGAATACAGATATGGAAAGAAACGCCGATGAAATTTTGTAAAATGGGTCTCGATGTTCGTGTAAAGGAACCCAAAGATAGCATTATTTTCAAGCGGTGGCTTCCAACCACCCACCAATCTGTTTAAATACGATGGCTTCCAACCATCCTCCAACAGTATTTTCAAGCGGTGGCTTCCAACCATCCTTCAACTTATTTTCAAGCGGTGGCTTCCAACCACTTCCAATCCCAGTGGGCAGCAACGTCCGAGTGGAGTTTATATTTTTCCGTACCAGCGTCCGAGTGGAGCTGAATTTACTTTTCCGCATCAGCGTCTGAGTAGAGCTGAATTTAAATTTCTGCATCGCGGTATTCGAGGGGAGACGTCCGAGTGAAGCCGCATTTTACATTTCTGTAAGGTATCCGAGTGGAACCATCAGCGTCCGAGTGGAGCTGAATTTATCAACGTCCGAGTGGAGTTGTCGGCATCTGAGTAGAGCCATTATTGATCAGCGTTCGAGCGAAGCTGAATTTATATTTTTCAAGACATCCGAGTGGAGTCAACAGTGTCCGAGTGGAACTGAATTTGTAAGGTATCCGAGTGGAGCCATCAGCGTCTGAGTAGAGCTGAATTTACATTTTTTATGCATCGCGGAGTTCGAGAGGAGACGTCCCAGTGTAGCCGCAATTTATATTTCTCTGCAAGGTATCCGAGTGGAGCCATCAGCGTCCGAGTGGAGCTGAATTTTCTTTTCTGCAAAGTATCCCGAAGGGCATCAGTGTCCGAGTGGAGTTCAATTTCCACATCCTAAGGACGTCAGCGTCGAGGAGGTTGGTCGAAGGACGATTTCGAAGGATTAAAAGATGAGCTCACAGTCACATCAGAAACCCAAAACCTAATCAATGAGTTGGATGCACTTCTGACCCCCTCAGGTATCTCGAATTGAGTTTTATCATATCAAATTACTAAATTCCAACCTTCAATTCTGCAGGCACCAGACTTAAAGCTCAAAACACTGCCTGATCACTAGAAGTCATCTGCATCCTAAGGACATCAGCGTCCAAGGGAAGTCACATCTTGTTCTCGTGAGCGGCTTCGTCCCCACATCCCATTTTTGTGAGTGGCTTCGTCCCCACAACCTTGTTCTTGTGAGTGGCTTCGTCCCCACAATCCCATATCCGTCCGAGTGGAGTTGAGCTTACCAACGTCCGGGTGGAGTTGTCGGCATCTGAGTAGAGCCATTGTCCATCAGCATCCGAGGGGAGCTGGATTTATTTTCCTACGATTTAAAATTTCTGCAACACCGTCCGAGTGGAGGTAACTTTACATTTAAGCAATTTATATTTCTGCAAGCCGCCCGAGTGGAGGTAAGCTCACCTTTTCGCAAATTACAGTTATGCATCATGGTGTCCGAGTGGAGCCATCTTCTTTCTTTCGCTTATAAGAGTTATGCCTTGCAATGTCTATGACACGTTCATTTTTGCATTTAGGTGATACTTGGGCAACCATCTTTAATGCTCATCAAAAAATTTAGTTACACTTTATTTTTGATAAGATATTAAAGAGGGGGCAACTGTTGCTACCCGATTTTTGACCACGAACCATTTAAATCGTCTAGATTTATTTTGCTTTGTTGGCCTTTTTATCTTTATTCGTTCGAGTTATTTTACCATCGATTTCATAATTTTTGCATGTTTGTTAGTATCATTATTTTACTTGGTTCGTACTTAATTATATTACTTGGTTTGTCATTTCCACTCACATTTCTTTATTCTCACGGCCGGTCAGTCACTTCCTCGTGTCTGCCTCCTCATTTTATTCTCACGCCCGACCAAGCCCGCTCTCACCCACCACCTGATTTTACAATCAGAAAACCCATGCTACCTCCCTAAATGAAATGGATAAATTTTTCGTTCGAACAGAAGAGAGAGAGAGGGGAGGGGGCTGAATCAATCCCTCTCCCTCACCGTAGCAACCACAGCAATCATCATCCCACGCTCATCCTCATTCTCCGCCGATCTCTCACTCTCACTCTCGGCAGAACCAACAAGCAAGGCAAGCAACATCCCTCCATTATCATTATTCTCTTATCTGTGGATTTAATTAATTATTACTGGCTCTCACCTCTACTTATTTTCCTTGTTTTCCTGCTTGTTTACTGCTTGCCGTTGCCACTGTGTTGACGCCGGGGCTGCTGCTTTGCCGGAGCTTTCTTCCCACCGCTGCTGCTGCCGCCATTACCAAACTCAATCCCAATCCCCTCTACTCAATTAATCCAGCCTCTGCCCAGTTAAATCCCAAGCTCTCCCCTGCCAAATCCAAAATCCTTCACAAACCAAATTAAACCAATCCCAATTAACCAAACCAATTAAGCTACTACTGCCAAACCAATTAAATCCACCCCTACCAAGTTAACCCAAAAATCAACCCAAGCCAAATTAAACCAAAAATTCATCTCTGCCAAATTACTAAACCCAACCCAAACCGCCGCTGCCAATTACTCATCACCGTCGGCCAAATTATCAAAATCCAGCCAGCCATACCACTGCACCACTGCCATCAAACCAACCCAATCGCCGCGCCTCTCCCTCCATATCTCAACCAAACCGAAATTAACCACCGGAATCAATCAAATCCCGATCTCCATTGCCGCTCGTCGCCCTTCGCTGCTGCTCACTGTCGTTCCTCCCAGAACCGCTGCGCCTCTGCCAATCGCAGCCCCCAGCCGCTGCTACCCAACCGCCACTGCACAGCCTCCAGCCGCGCCTCAGCCGTTGCTGCTCACTGCCGTTCCGCCACTGCCCAGCCGCTGCTCACCACCAGTGCTGCCGCCACTGTTCGCTCTTTGGCCGGAAAGAACGAAAGAAAAGAAAAAGAACGAGGGAAAATGAGAAGGGAGGGCTGCGGCTGCAGCCCTAAATTGAAGAAAAAGAATAGAAGAATTAGAGGAGAAGAGAAGAGAACCTTGTCGTTTTGACAAGGAAAATGAGGGGGTTGGGCTTCGGCCCAACCAAAGAAAGAAAGAAGGAAAATGGGTTGCGGCCCATGAGTGAAAAATAAGAGAAATGGGCTATGGCCCAAGCCCGTTTAATTAAAATTGCGTACTAACTATTTCTTCATTTTCGCAGGTACCGAATTCACGATTATTATCCCGGTCGGATGCTCCGCCAACTTTAATGGGTAAGGTGATCTCATTCTTACTGATATTTGATCATTTGAAATTTATTTGTGAATCCCTTACTATTGCGCGTTTATTTGCCTATTTTTTGCTTGCATGTTCGTTGCGATGATGCTTGATGAGCTTGATGGAGCTCGACGAGGAGTCCGATGTTCATTCCTAATTGCGGAGCTCGAATGGAGAATTTAACCGTTGTATTTATATATCTGGGAATTTGTAATATTTATCTGCAGTGTTTATTTATTTTATTATCAATTATTGCCACTAATCATTGATTTACAGGTTAAGCTCGTCCAGGTATGTTTTCCTTTTCTTTTGGATAAGTGCACTTTAATTTATTATTTATCGTATGCATGGTTATTTAAAATTGTTAGATTTCGAATTAATCTGTTTGCATGATGCTTATACCAATGAATGTGCTTTATTTTATGCTTGTTTCGTGTGCGGCTTCGTCCCCACGAATTAATTTAATTTATGCTTGTCTGGATGATTGTGTTTCGTGTGCGGCTTCGTCCCCACGATTTTATTTTAATTTATGTTATCTTGACGAATGTGTTATGTGCGCGGCTTCGACCCCACTCCCCGGTTTTTTCTCGCATTCATGAAAATGGTACTATGTTAGTCTATGCATGCTAGGACAACCTAGTAAATAGGCTAATCATATGCATAGGCCCAATGATGATAGTGATCCATCGTTGTTCACTAGGATCATCGCTTTGGTAAAGATTAATAAAACGGTAGTAATCTCACCAATTTTGCATGTAATCGGACTAATTTTGAATTCGGCTAAATTAAACCGGAATAGGTATGAAACCAACCTTTTTTATCTTTTAGAGGATAAACAATGTTATTTTCTGTTAAACAACTCGACAATAATTAGGATAAAATCAATCAAACCGACTTACAAACCAAAGCGATGATTCTCCCCCTGAGGGCCAAATTACTTGTTTTCAACATGATTTTTAAACACCTCTTTTTTAGAACCGGTAACCTTTTTAAGGATGAGACTCGGGTGCCTAACACCTTCCCGAGTCCATAATACGACCCCGAACCATCGTTCTCGGGTTTAGACCCTTTTCTTTTGTGCCTTAGTTTTATTTTATTTTCTTCCTTTTTACGGACTTTTTAGGTTTCCCTAAACCTTAGAAAAATAGGGTGGCGACTTCATTGTTATGTGATTTCATTGCGTCCCGAATTTCGCTCGCGACGGTGCGACACTTGGGCGCTGCGCGTGGAGGCCGAGCGGTCGTGCTGGCGGGGCTAGGGGCTGAGGTGATGGTTGTTGACGGGACAGGACGTCGGGAGCAGGCTGCTCGGTGGCCTGCTCCGCTGCTGGTTCACGTCCATGGTGCGCATGCACCATGGCTTTTAAATGGTCAACCGTTGATCTGGTTGACTTTCTGGGTTGACCAGATCAACGGTTGTGATCAAATGGCTTTTTAAGCCTATTTAAATAGCCTCGAGCCAATTTCGTGAACGAACGTTCTGAATTTTCAAGCCGAAAGTGCCAGCGCGTAGAGAAAAATACGGCGAGTTTAACCGTCTACAGCGAATGACGAGGATTTTTCGTTTAACGTGTTTATTTTCTCGTCCCCAAACATGAAACGTTCGGACGAAAAATAAATGACGCTATGATGAAAATTACGTGAAACGTTGTAGGTCTGTGTGAACGAAAAAAAAGGTAGGAACTAGTTGATGGAAAACATTCCGAGTTCGAGCTATTGTCCGAGCAAATTACTCGGGTCCAATAAAAGCTCGAACAAAAATAATAATAAAAAATAAAAAGCTAAAAATGTGATAAAATACTAAAAATCTTAAAATTCGTGTGATGACCTAAAACGAAGAAATACCTAGTAAACGACTAACGGATAATTAAAAATGCAATTTTTAAGGCTAAAAATATTAATGATAATAATAACGAAAATACGTAACGGAAAATTAAAAACGCGATTTCAACCGTTGACGATGCCAACGACGACGATAAAAATGCGATGGGAATTAAAAAATGCTAACGACAGTGAATTAATTAAAAATGACAGTAAGCTTAATAAAATGACGGAAATGCTAAACTTAATTAAAAATGGCGTCAAAATTCGGGTATCAACAACTTGTATGAATTAGGGTGTGTATGATCTGCTTCTGGATCTGCAACACCACCCTCATGGCTTTAGCTTTTCCCTTTTTGATATCATAAATAGCAAAAAGGGAAGCTACTAGTTCCACTTTAGCGAAAGCAGCCTCATCAACCAGTTCCTCGTCACCCTCTAGTCCATCTTCTGCCTCATCTTGTTCTTCACCTTCAGTCACAATTAGGAAGAACTATCTAGAGGCACACTTATGTCCTCTCATAAAAAAATTTCCACAATATTTGCAAAGACCAGCTGCTATTCTATCTCTCATGGTTTTCTCATCCAGGGTTTGAAATGGTGGGTTTTGGCTTCTGTTACTGGTATTTTTCAGTAAGGTTTGGTTATGTGTGGGTGGTTGGTAGGATGAGGTGGTTTGGGGAGTATATCGGTTGGTGTTTGGCTGATTAGGTGGGGGTTTGAAGGTATTGGTAACTGGTTGGGGTTTTTGGTGAGGGTAGTTGTTATTTCTGGTGTTAGAGTAACCTGGTCTGTTAGAAATGGGATTCTAGAATTGGCTGTTTGCTGAGGGATGGTAGTTTGAGAGTGGTTCAGGGCTGGTCATTGCTCTGAAGATAGGTAATGCTACTTCTGTAGAGAGGGCTAACTCCACTGCATCTTCAAAGCTACTGGGTTTAAACATCCTTACTAGATGTGATAATTCAGGCTTCAACCCAGCAAGAAAAATACTTTTCCCATATGCATCAGGAATATTAATCCTATCATAGAGTGCATTGAATTGACTTACATACCTTTCTACACTCTCCGTCTACCTGAGTGTAGTGATCTCCCCCATTGGATCATCAAGTTTCTGAGGCGAGAACCTGGTTACAATGCATCTGGTGAAGTCAGGCCAGGACCACATATCATCTTCAACTCTATTCTTGGTCTTGACTTTGTACCATTTCAGGGCATCACTAGAGAGATGGTGAGAGGCCACCTCCACCTTGAGATGAGGAGGGGTTTTCAGTGGAAGTAATTGTCAGCTTGAAAAACCCAATCATGGACTTCATTGCCCTGAAACCAAGGAAACTCAAGCACACAAGGCTTGCTGGAGGTTTGAAATCAGCAGCATCTAAACCTCCCGGATAGTGCGTTTCCGTATTGGCTCTGTTAGCTCTAAGGGATTTCTGGCCCATTGACTCTCTTATGAGCTTATCAAGCTAATCGAATTTGTTTTCAAGGACATTCAACCGATCATCAACAGAGAGTTGAACGAACTCACCTTCTTCCTCTGTAGAGTGGGTTTCGGGATTGGAACCCATATGATCCAAGGTGAACTGGCGAGTGCGTGGCATGGTTGGTCCAAGAGAGAGCTCCGCTACCACTTTGTCACGTGCTAATTCAAGGAAGGCTGCAAACGTGACAATGAAGCAGATGTAGAAACAAGCTGCAGCTTCAATGGAGGTTTGACAGAAATTTGGGAAGGAGCAAGAGAGAATGGAGAACAATGGAGGCGCAGCGGTTGTATTGAGGAAGATGAATTTAGCTAGGAAACATGTACAGATTCATTGAATCTATGGTATTGATCATTGATCATAATACTTGTACACCATAATTCCCCTCCTTTACAAGTATGATCTTTAGCTACTTATACTACTCTGCAACTAACTGTAACTAACTCTGCCAGTTAATGTTTGGCAGTTACAGAACCCCTAATTAGCTACTAACTGTAACTAACTTTGCCAGCTAATGCTTGGCAGTTACAGAACCCCTAATTAACCAACTTGCAGCTAAGTAGCTATCACAACAGAAACAAGCTAAACAGAAAATAGACTAACTAACCTTCATAGCTAGCAGTAACTTTTAACTTCTTTTCACGCGCCATCCTTCTGATCCTTCCTATGGCTGGGATTGATTAGGATCTGAAAAAACGACTTCGTTCATATATTGCCCTACTCGCCTGCCTGTGAACAACAAGAAAGAGCATTACTTTTTGTTTTCTGTTGAGGTTTCCTTGGTTCTCCTATTACCCACTTTACCTGCCCAATTAAGAAGATTTCTCGTGGTGATTACATTGACATTGTGGGTTCCGTTAATGGGTTGCTTTGCTTGTCTGATAATGCCTTGGGATAGACTGATACATTTGCGATTTGGAACCCTAGTGTTAGAAAACATGTTGTTACTCCTGAGCCTAGTGTAATTTTTAAGACGCATGGAACCCACACGCAGTTACATGGGTTTGGGTTCGATGATGTGAGGAGCGATTACAAGCTGGTGAGGATTGTGTATGTGGGTTATAAGTATGATAAAGTTCCACCCTTTGTTGAAGCTTATAGCTTGAAGAGTAGGGGCTGGAGATTGGTCGAGAATGACTTGAATTATGTGATTTTTGAGAGACGATCATCTGTCTTTGTGAATGGTATGTCACATTGGCTTGCGCATGCACCAGACCGCTCTCAAATTGGGTTTGTGCCATTTGCATTTGGGAGTGAGTCATTTGGCAAAATGATGGATATTCCTGGAAGTTTGGATTGGGAAGATTATATTAATATGTCCGTCGCTGTGTGATGGGTTGCTTGCATTGGTGCCATATAAGAGATGCCATATGAAGGATTGCTATTCAGTTTTGGTTATGAAGGAGTATGGTGATGTGGGATCATGGAGCAAGTTGTACACTTTCCAACGGTGTGACAGGATAAGTAGGGTGGTTGCTTTTAGGAAGGATGAGCAGATCGTGTTGACCAAAGCTGATGGGGATAGGTCTGTATCATCTAGCTTGGAGGGTGACCTGCTGGTCACTTTGGACTTGCAGACCAATGCAGAGTGGAATCCAAATCGTAAACATAAGGGCACAGTGGGTTCATTTTATGTGGATAGGTTTGTGGAGAGTTTATTTTTATTGACTGAACCTGATGTGGCCTCTGATGAGAAGGAGGATGTTGAGGATAAAACAATTGCAGCCTCAACGGAGAGTTCTTCTGATTCGGGCAATGGAGAAGGCTCCTTAATTTCGCTTTTAAATGTACTTCTCAATGCAAACCCCGACTTTGCAGAATTTTGTGCAGATGCACTTCGGCAATATTAGTCTTGCCATGGGGAATTTCGCCGATGCTGCCCTTGTACATGTTTAACTTAGGCTTGTTAGTATCATGTTATGCTTTTTGGGATCAAACAGTTTCTTTGCTGCCTCACAAAAGGAGTCTGCAATTTTCACTAGCCAATTGATTGTTAGATAAAAATCAATATGATCTGGTTTACTTGCTTGAAAACTAATTGCTTTCCAAAGTCAATTAAAAAAAACAAAGAATAGCTGACTTTATAGCGAAGGATGAAAAATATGGAACTTGTTATCGGTTACTGTACGATAGCTTCAAAAAGACCTTAGCATTACTGCAGAAAAAAGCTGCTGAAGTGAAACATGTGGGTGCCAAGCTCAAGGAATATGGTGTTGTGGCTCCTGATACCAAGATTCCACTTTCAGACCCTTATCCATTCTACTTGATGCGGTAGACATCATCTGGTGCTTCTGGTTTGAGCCCTGGGTGAGTTTTTGATTCCTCGTGTGTATGTTTGTGTGTATCCCTTACTTACTTTCTCGCTTTGGACATTTTTTTTATTTTACATGCGCCCCGAAACAGCTCACTGCATTCCTGCGAATTTGAGAGACTTGTATTACTACAGTGGGAATAAGCTCGCAGCTGCTCAAATTGGTCAGGCTTTGAGAAATGAGGATGTTGCCATAGTCATTTCCAAGTCTTCGATTGCTAGTGGAATCTCATGCATGATTGATGTTACTGGTAGGTGATGAAAATGAGTCGTCGCAGTAGTTCGTTTATAGTATATCAATTAGTATACTAGCGTAGATGCATGGCTTATGAAAACAAATACACATTCATGAAGTCTAACGTAGCTTCACCGAAGCAGTAGCCTCTTGGCTGATTACAACAACACGCTTACCAACAGGGGTTAAGGATCCTAGATGCCCCTCTTGTAGATTAATATTAGGATTAAACTTGAATGCTTATTTATAATTTTTTTCCTTGAGTGAGTTATTGAGTCATGTTTACATCTGTCAAGCGTGTAAACGTGTCTCAATAAACGAACTGATTGCTTTTAAGTTAGCTGCTTACAAACTCCATGCTCTGATTATCTTTGGTTTAACATTTTGTTGATTTTATCAGGGACCTCAGTTGGAAAACGATATGCGAGAACGTATGAACTTGATGTACTTTTCGCAGTCGCCGTTGATTCAACATCCTCTGTTACATTAATCCGGGAAAGAGATAGCAAGGATCAAATCTATGTGAACTGGATCAAATCCGTCGAAGAAGTTCAATCAGTTGTGAAGTCAGTAATCGATAGACAGGACTTGGGCAGATTAAATTTTGGGTAATTAACTATTGTGTTTGAGTCTTTGAGATACTATAGTGTTAAACGTTAACAACTTACACTACAAATTGCAAATGTTTTGTTAACTGGACCAAATGAGTTACAAGAAAAATCTACCTTGAAAGATGAGTTACATCTAAAAGAATGAAAGAATTGAATATATAAATCACGATGATGCTTGGCTATTCTTGTCTATCTATCATCTAGGAGAGATTGCATTCAAGAGGAACTCCTTGGGGGAACCTCTTAGTGTCAGCACAGTAATTGTAAATCATGTAATTCTTCTTCACCCATTGCAGCCTTTCTTGACTTGTTGAATCAAGCTCCTCTGACATCCAGCTGGAACTTGAAGAATTAGTCGTGGCGGCACAAGAAGATGCCCCTTTGGACTGGGACCAAACACAGGCGTTGTCTGCATTGAAGTTCCGGTATGAGGCGGTGAAGGGGGCTTGCGACCAATCTGTCTTGACCAAACCACCTCTTGTGGCCCAATCATCTGCATTCCATAGACTGGAGTGGATCCTCATGGGTTGGTTCTTGGGGAACGGGATGCCAAGTGATGACTCCAAGTTCTTGAATTCTCTGATTGGGGTGCCATCCAAGGAGAAGACGATGCGCTGTGGATTCCAGAGGATGGAGTAGGTGTGGAAATCAGCAGTTGGGTCGAACCATAAGTGGAATTGCTGCTCTCTGTTGCCTTTCCCCTGGCTGAAAACGTTGGTATGAAGGATGTAAGGTCACCACTCAAGTTTCCTAGGAACTCAAAGTCTATTTCATCCCAAGTGGATCCTTTCGAGGATAGCTGCATTGAAATAATTCAGGTAAAGGATTAATTCACTTGAAATGCTGAGTATTGATTAACAAGTAGCTGAAATCAAGTGTACAATACTTACATAATAAGCAGTGACAGTGCCAGCAGAGTTGCCAGGGACAAGCTTGAGCTGCATATTGATCTTTCCGAAAAGATACTCATTCCTGGATTCGAATCCTGAGCCTGAGGCCTTGTCAAGATTGAGAGTGAGGAGTTGGCCATTGTTGAGTATCTTGGCGCGGCCGTCGCCCCATGTGATGTCAAAGTCTTGGTTGAAGTTACCAGCAGAGGCAAGCTGCATCAGGAAAGCAGGGGCGACAAGCAGCAGTACTGCAAGGGAAAGCAACAAAGAAGAAGCCATATTGATAATTATAATTAATTGGAGAAACAGTTAGAAGTGGAAGAGATGATGTTGTTTTGTGGATGCAATGGGAGGTTTATATATCGTAAAAAAAAATTGTAACAGTTTAGGGCGGCAGAAGGAGCGAGGAAATGCAGGGAAAGATGAGAAACATAGCTGTAGCTTAGCTGAGTTGCACTTAGTTTGGCCCTGGTGGCGGCAGATACTGGGACTGGGTTAGGTGAGGGCAATGTTATCATTACATCATACGCGGTTTCGGGTATGGACGGATTCATTATGAATATTATTTAATATTTGTCGTTTAAACTTTATTCATACAAATCATAGAAATCATCAACTCATTTTAAAGGTAGTGAATATAGAATGAATTGTGCCTCGCATACCCGCCCATAATCATACCCGCAATTACTCGCGGGTAATTACCCGCTTGAGTGGGTAACCCGCGGGTAATTGCGGGTATGGTTTGGGTATGGATAATACCCGCATTTATAATTGCGGGTATAATTGGGTATGGTACCCGCACAATACCCGCAAAATATCTGCATTTTTTTCAACTTCCTTGAAAAAAAAATTCCTTAGTTTTGTCTCTCTCCTCTTTCCTCTCTGTCATCTTTTTAATTTTTCTTTCGTAATAAAAAACTCAATATTCTTGCTTAATACTTTGAACAAAATAAATTAAAAATTATAAAAGCATAATCTTTATCTCAAGATGAGTAATTAGACATCCACTTTTCATATTTTTCTTAAAATTTTTATAAATTGGTTTTACGGAATATGAGGCTATAAAAAAAAATTATAGTAAATTTTTACTTAATTATAAAAAAATAAAATTTTGGTGAAATAATTTTATTAAGTTAAATAATAAATAAGTAAGTGTAATTGGATATCCATTACATACCCAATTGGGTATTGGGTATATTGGGTATGGATAATAATGGATATTTAGTTGCGGGTATGAGTTGGATATTTACCCATACCCGCCCATACTCGCTTTACCATATCCATACCCGCCCATACCCACCCAATTGCCATCCCTAATTGTGCTATGATGAATTTAAAGCCCTACCGTCAGCTGTTCATGCACTTTGGGCTTGTAGCTCTCTTTTTGTGAACAAACTCAAAATGCAAAGCCCAAATTGACATTGACAATCATGAGGAATATTTCATTCGACTATAATAGATTGTTGATCATATCAAGTAATTTAAATACTCATTTTTCGAGCTCTCGAGGAATATTAATATAGATCATATTCGTCATAATTAACAAAACTATTCCAAACAAATAGCTCCAACACCATCCTCTAGACCTCGTAGAGCATGCGCATGTGCTAGGATATGAATTCCCCGCCCTTAAAAGGATAATGTCCTTTCTCCTTGCGATCAAAAACATAATCCAAGTATTTTGAGTTAACAGCACCTGGGGTAGTTGGAATCGATCGGCTTGGGCACCGATGAAGAGTTTATGGATAGGAATGGGGAAAGCTTAACCGAAGGATTGGTTTTATGTCACAAAATCAGCTGGAAAGTTGGATCAATCATATGACCAGTCGGTTTAGAAGCAAGGAAGAAGGAGAGCTATCTGCCAAATATACAGCTGGAATTTATGTTTGTCTTTTCTATTAGTAGTGGTTAGCTAATTAGTTGTTTTGTAGTATTTTCAATTAAAGGATTTTGGGATCCGTTTATTGTAAGCTGGAGTCTAGCAACATTCAGCTATATAATGTTGTAATGAACATTAAAGAATATATGAAGTTTATTTGTATTTTTAAATTCTCAATGAGAAGGGTTCAATGAACCAGAATACAAACTAAAACTTCAGCCGCGTTTATCTCCTTTATTTACACCATTAAATCCATTTGCTATCACCAAACACAGTCCTTCGTCTATCCTCTGTCAATTCCAAGTCACCACCTTTATTCCCTTGCAAGCACAATCCTTCATTCCTAGTTTGTCCAGGTTCTGTACTGCTCAAGCTAAAGTTACGGACTTTAGACTGTAACAGTGGTAGTGGAGCTCTTTCCTGAGCAACCTGCGTGTTAAGCATGCCTAGATCCCACCACCCTATCATAGATCCTAACGCCAGTGAACCTGGGGGACCATCCAGGGATGACAGTGGGTTCGTCCTCTCCCTAGAAGCGAGGTCTGATGCAGCAGACAGGAGGCTCCAAGACCTTGATCAGAGGCTTCATCAAGGACTTGCAGATGTGAACCAAAAGGTTGATGATGGTTCCATAGGCATGAACCAAAGAATGGAGTCCATGGGGCACACCTTGAGGGAGGTCCAGAGAATGCTGCAAGACAGGCTACAGCCACACAGACCCTTGAACTCAGTAAATCCTCATCAATACCACATTCCAGACCCTGACCCTAATCCACACGTAGTCCTAGAACTACCCTTGAATCCCCACCAGCATCAAATCCCAAACCACCAAAATCCAGACCCACCTCCAAACCAGTTTCAAAACAATCCTAGACCCACCACCTTGGAGTTTCCCTGGTTCCAAGGGGTTGAGGTCCATGACTGGATCTTCCAAGCTAACAACTTTTTTCATAGCATGAGGACTCCAGGTCATTTGAAGGTTGAGGTAGCCTCACACCACCTTTTTGGAGATGCTCTCAAGTGGTTTAAGGTGAAACTGAAAACAAAAGGAGATAACTTGTGGGAGTGGCATGACTTCACAAAGAGCATTGTAACAAGGTTCTCGCCAAAAAGGAGTGATGATCCCATGGCTGAGATATCTAAGCTCAGACAGACCATGGAGGTTGAAAGGTATGTCAATGAGTTCAATGCACTATATGATAGACTGGAAATTTTTGATGAATATGGTAACAGCGTATTCCTTGCTGGTTTGAAACCTGAGTTGTCTTATTTAGTTCGTATGTTTAAACCTAGTACATTTGATGATGTTGTGGAACTTGCTTTATCTACTGAAATTGCTCTACCAACCCTTAGAACCATGTCCCCATTAGAAAGCCAACCAAGCGCATATTCAGGTAATAGAAGTACCTATGCCACTAGCAAACCAGCCACTACACCAGCACCAAACAGGCCTTACCAAAACCACCAAAATCAGTTCAAGGCTCCCTATACACACAACAACATTCAAAAAGCTCACCGGAACCCTGCTCAACCCAACCAGAACCCTTTAGCCACATAAAAACCAGCCAGAAACACCAACCTGAGAGGTCAAAACACCACCCTGCAGACTCTTGATGAGAAGACTATGCGTGAAAGGATAGCTACAGGATTATGCAAGTATTATGGAGATAGGTTTTTCAGAGGACATAAATGCCAGACTAGGCAGTTTTGCTTACTTGTCACTGGGGAAGAGTAACAGGACCCTGCGGAGTATGAGGTTCATGAAGAGCAAGATGAGGAAACCATAACAGAGACCCCATTACCTGTAGAGCCAACTGTTTCCCTATTTGCTATACATGATGTTAAGAAAAATAGAGCAAGGGCCATGAGAATAGCTCTGCAAATGCAAAAGATCACAGTACACAGCTTGGTGGATACTGGTAGTTCTCACAACTTAATCTCCAAGGAAACAGCTCAGAAGCTTGGCTGCAAGTTATCCATCATTCCCCCTGTAAGTATTACTGTTGCTAATGGTGAAACCTTGATCACCACTGAGGCATGCAAGTAGATAGAGTGGTACATGCAAGGAGGGTTGTTTCAAATCTCTGCACTGATCCTACCCTTGATCCACTATGATATGATTCTGGGAATGGATTGGCTGGAATCTTTAGGATCTATTCTGTGGGATTTTAGGAAAAAAGAGATGAGGTTTGAAAGGAATGATAGGGAAATAGTCCTCAAGGGAGGTACTAGGTTGTCTGTCAAGTGGATCAAGGAAAGTGCCATGAGCAAGCTACTGGTTGATCCCAAAAAGATAGCAACCACACATGTGTGCTCAACTGCAAATCTGATGGAAATTGTTGTTGTCAGTGGTGACTTACCTGAAGGATTCCAAGAGTTGCTGCAAGTGTTCCAAGATTTATTTAAGGAGCCTAACTCATTACCACCCTCCAGACCTTATGACCATCGAATTCCTCTGCAAGTTGGAGCTCAACCGGTCAACTTGAGGCCTTACAAGTTGAATAAGCAGCATAAGGATGAAGTGGAGAAACAAGTAGCTGAACTATTAGCTACTGGATTCATAGAGGAAAGCCAGAGCCCTTATACAGCACCTATTCTGCTAGTAAAAAAAAAAAGATGGCGGTTGGCGTATGTGTGTTGACTTCAGGGCACTAAACCAGCAAACAATCAAGAACAAATTCCCTATACCTGTCATTGAGGAATTGTTGGATGAATTGGGTGGCTCTACTGTGTTCTTTAAACTTGATTTGAGGGCTGGCTACCACCAAGTGCTCCTCAACCCAAAAGATGCATACAAAACAGCCTTCATGACCCATCAAGGGTTATACCAATATAAGGTAATGCCTTTTGGGCTATGTAATGCCCCCTCCACATTCCAAGCTCTAATGAATCATGTTTTTAATGCTCATTTGAGGAAGCACATCCTGGTATTTTTTTATGACATTCTGGTTTACAGCAAGAATGTGCATGAACATTTAATTCACCTGCAGCTCACATTTAACCTTTTAAGGAAGCATAACCTTTTCCTTAAACAATCAAAGTGTTTATTTGCCACCTATAGTATAGCATACCTAGGCCACATAATATCAGGTGAAGGTGTGAGGACTGATCCTGGAAAGATCAAGGTTATAGAGGATTGGCCTCCATTAAAAACAGTCAAGCAAGTAAGGGGGTTCCTGGGGTTGACAGGATACTACAGAAGGTTCATTAAGAGGTATGCTGCAATAGCTAAACCACTCACTGAATTACTAAGGAAGGACAACTTCTTCTGGAATGAAGCTACAGAAATCTCATTCCAAAGACTGAAACATGCATTGATCACTTCCCTGTGCTTGCTCTTCCTGACTTCTCTAAAGTTTTTATTATAGAAATAGATGCCTCGGGTGAAGGAATTGGTGCTATTTTAATTCAAGACAAGCATCCTTTAGCTTATATCAGTAAAGCATTGGCTCCAAAGCACCAAGCAAAATTTATATATGAGAGGGAACTCTATGTTGTCCTATTTGCAGTCAAACAATGGCATCATTACTTGGGGGACAGGCATTTCATTATCCAAACAGACCATCACAGCCTGAAGTACTTGTTGAATCAAAGGCTCTCAAGAGATGCACAATTTGTATGGCTTGTGAAACTCCAGCAGTATGATTATGAAGTACACTATAAGCCAGGAAAGGCTAATGAAGCTGCTGATGCGTTGTCCAGAATCCCTAAGCTTGCTATTCTCTTCTCTTCTCCAAGAAATTCAAGATTCATACTTAGGGGATTCTACTTTACAGAAACTCATGACTGAACTCACTACTCAACCCACCTCACATCCTCGTTACTCCCTTGCTCAAAGCCTTCTGAGGAGAAAAGAAAAATTAGTAGTGGGGCAGAATCTAACATTGCAGCAAAAGATCATCTCTTTTTCATGATAGCCCAGTTGGAGGCCATTCGGGGATACAGGTCACAACATAGAGAGTTGTTTCCTTGTTCTTTTGGCATGGATTGAGAAAGATGATAAGAAACTATGTTAGAGCTTGTGCTATCTGTCAAAAGTGCAAACCAGAGCATGTCATGAACCCTGGACTGCTCCAACCTCTTCCTATACCAGATGGGGTTTTTACAGATCTCACTATGGACTTCATTGAAGGACTGCCAAAGTCTAAAGGACTCTCTGTCATCTTGGTCATAATTGATAGAATGACTAAGTTCAGTCACTTCCTAGGCCTTAAACACCCTTATATTGCTGCTAGTGTGGCCAAGTTATTCCTGGACAGAGTGTTTTGCATACATGGTTCTCCAAACTCCATCTTGACTGATAGAGATCCTACCTTTCTCAATAAATTCTAGACTGATCTTTTCCAGCTACAAGGCATTGAGCTGAATAGAACTAGTGCCTATCACCCTCAATCTGATGGACAAACAGAAAGGGTGAACCAGTGCTTAGAGTAATACTTGAGGTGTTTTTGCTCCAATAATCCACATCAGTGGGATGAGTTTCTTCCATTGGCTCAGTACTGGTACAACTCTGCTCCACATAAATCACTGAAAATGAGTCCTTTCAAGGCTCTCTTCGGTATTGATCCACCACTCAGTATTCCCTACATCCCACATGACTCAAACAACCATGATGTGGACAGCTTGTTATCAAAAAGGGAAGAGGTTTTGAGAAAATTGAAGGAGAACCTGCAAAAGGCCATGCTTCGCATGAAACAATATGCTGATAGAAAGAGGTCTGATAGGAGTTTTGACATTGGTGATATGGTCTTACTCAAACTACAACCATACAGGCAACTTTCTGTGGCTAAAAGAGTGAATCGGAAGCTGACTCCTAAGTACTTTGGCCCTTTCAAGGTGATAGACAAGATAGGAACAGTGGCATACAAGTTTGAACTCCCACCAGCTAGTCTCATTCATGATGTCTTTCATGTGAGTCAGCTGAAGAACTTTCACCCTACTGCTCAGTATGGGAGCTCTCCCTTCATCATTCATCCAGTAACAATTTTCGGCTCACGCATCCAGCGCAGACAGGGCAGTGCTGCAACTCAAATCAGAGTTGCTTGGAATCCTGAATGGCTTGATCATGTGCAGAGTACCTATCCTCAATGTTTTTCCTTGTGGACAAGGGATCTTCGGCAGCGGGGAATTGTCACAGAATCAGCTGGAGAGTTGGATCAATCGTATGACCAGTCGGTTTAGAAGCAAGGAAGAAGGAGAGCGATCTGCTAAAAATACAGCTGGAATTTATGTTTGTCTTTTCTGTTAGTAGTGGTTAGCTAATTAGTTGTTTTGTAGTGTTTTCAATTAAAGGATTTTGGGATCCGTTTATTGTAAGTTAGAGTCCAGCAACATTCAGCTATATAATGTTGTAATGAACATTAAAGAATATATGAAGTTTATTTGCATTTTCAAATTCTCAATGAGAAGGGTTCAATGAACCAGAATACAAACTAAAACTTCAGCTGTGTTTATCTCCTTTATTTACACCATTAAATCCATTTGCTATCACCAAACACAGTCCTTCGTCTATCCTCTGTCAATTCCAAGTCACCACCTTTATTCCCTTGCAAGCACAATCCTTCATTCCTAATTTGTCCAGGTTCTGTACTGCTCAAGCTAAAGTTACAGACTTTAGACTATAACATTTTATTTATGCAACTGGATATATCAAGTTCCTAGTGTCACTCCCCAAAATACAAGGGCGCGGAAATGTGCCAAGAGGGCACGCAGACGGCTCGGACAAGCAGGCCAAGGTACGGACCAGCGGGACAAAGAGGAGAGCAACGGGGTCGACTGAGGCTATTCAGGACAACTCATGGACGGACTCATGGGTTGGTCGGCCAAGGCATGATAGAGGTGGCCAAGGGCTCTCCATTATAGCGGAAGGTTCCGGAGGGTTCAAGAGGAGTCTAGCCCATTGTGGAGAATGGTGTAGATCCTTCCGGAAGGATTCTAGAAGGGGCACGACATTAACCATGATGGATGGATGATGTCATCGTAGGAAGATTCTAGATATGGTAGTTGGTAGAGAATTCTAGATACACGATCTCTACCATTAGATCAAGTAGATCTTGGTCGTCCATTGAGGAGGCCTTTGTGTATAAATAGGTGTAGCCATTCATTTGTACATTCAGCCAAGTTCTTAGTATGCAAGTGTATAGCAAACTAAGTCTTGTGTGCAATATAGCATTCTTCTCCAAGTTATCTCGTGTGCTTTCCTTTCATAGTTCTTCTTGTGCTAGTATTGTTCAAGCTTTGTGCTTTGGTGGTTTAGGCTGACTTAGCAAGCCAATGGTGAGCTAGCTAGGTGCCGCACGGGTCAAATCGTTGCACAAAATACTCATCCCGTGACCATAGTTATCAGAACCGGACTGGACCGGCCGGTCCGTCCGGTTCAACCAGTGTTTTTCAAGTTTCCGGTTCGATTCAGCTATCGGACCGGATAAGGATGTGAACCGAGTTCAACCAGTCAAACCGGCCAGTTTTTATGTAACCGGATTGAACCGGGAGGTTTGATGAGCCAAACCAAAACGACGTCGTTTTGGTTTGGTTTTTTTTTTTTTTTTTTTGAAATTTGATGGGCCGGCCCATTACAGGCATGGGCCAACCCATCAGAGAGGCAACCAAAACGACGTCGTTTTTGGACTTTTACAATTTTAATAATATTTTTTGATATATTATAAAATGCTACAGTAAAAACCAGCCGGTTCAATTCGGTTTAATCCGGTTTTATAGTCTAAGATTTACCGGTTTAATGTGTAAACGGTTCCGGACGGACCAGCATCTACAATCCGGTCGAACCCGGTTGAACCACCAAATTAGCGAAAACGGTTCGTTGTCCGGTCCGGTTCTGATAACTATGCCCGTGACAAGTGGTAGCGGAGCACAAGTTCGGTTCGAAAGGAGGACATGGCCAACGACGCAGCGGCGTGCAAGGTTAGAGACCATGGCGGATGCGAGAGGGAGCGGAATGTCCAAGGCCATGGTTGCCTAGGCCGAAGGGGCCGAATCGTGAGGAAGTTGGAGTGTTTCTTGTGCGAGGGAGCGCACATGTCAAGGGACTACCCGACACGCCCAAAGCTTCTAGCACTCATCAGAAGCGCCGATGAGGTAGCCGAGCCAAGTTACCAAGGAGAGGCGGCAATTGGGGCCATGGGGCCTGTAGGCTTGGTGGAGCGCGAAGAGTTGGCGAATAACAACTCTAACCTATGTCGTAGGGAAGGCTAGGTAGCCAAGGCGATGAACAGCCAAGGAGAACGTGGGGACCAAGTCAAGGGCGAGGTGTCAAGGGGGAATCGAGAGGAGCAGACACCGACGGGACGGGTGCAGCTCGAGTCCGAGATGAGGCCAAGTGCGGGGGGAACGTTATCAAGTGACTCCAAGGGTGGAGACGCCAACGGAAGCCATGGACGAGGGAGTGTCCGTAATTGAGCAAGCCGAGGCGACGGACAACCAAGGTGAAATTGAGGGACTCGCGGGCCAAGGGGGTCGAATCGGCAAAGATCGGGGGAAAATGTTCGTGGATAGTTTGCAAGCCATGGAGAACCGACTCCTAAGTGTTGTGGGGGTTCTGGTCGGGCGAATGGGAAAATTGAAGGGCCAAGTCAAGCACGTCGAGGAGCTACCAAGTGGGGACTAGGAGCTCAATGGAAAGCTTCTTGGGTGCCTTCAAGTCGAGGCCAAGAGGTTAGGGGAGCAACTAGAGGACGTGAGAAATTCCCTTGCCGAGATTGCCACTATGAAAGAAGACCTTCGCGCGACGGAGGCCGAGCGGGGGGGTCTACTCGAGGGTGCCGAGAGGACGGTGCCTGAACCAGCCATAAACAAGGAGATGTCCATAATGGAGCAAGCCGAGGCGACAGACAGCCAAGGCAATTTTAAGGGACTCGCGGGCAAGGTGCCAAGAGGGCATCGTGATGGGCAGACACCGACTGGATGGGTGCAGCCAAAGTTTGAGACGAGTTCAAGTGCGGGGGTACGATTGAAGACTCCAAGGTTGAGAGCGCCAATGGAGCATGTGGGTGTGGGAATCACCCGAATGAGGGCCTTAGTGCGGGAACCACGAGGCCGGAATAAGGAGCCAAAGTCAAGGGGCACGACTCAAGGAAGTGCCTAGGGGCGGCACTATAATACGGGCAGGGTGCCCAAGCGAGGCGATAAGTTGTGGCGACACAGACGTAAACCAAGGGACTTTGGGAGCGCGCCACAACGACTAAGACGTCGCCGAAATAGGTGGGGGAGGATGTCACGCCCCAAAATACAAGGGTGCGGCAATGTGCCAAGAGGGCACGCAGACGGCTCGGACAAGCGGGCCAAGGTGCGGACCAGTAGGACAAAGAGGAGAGCAGCGGGGTCGGCCGAGGCTATTCGGGACAACTCATGGACGGACTCATGGGTTGGTCGGTCGAGGCATGATAAAGGTGGCCAAGGGCTCTCCATTGTAGCGGAAGGTTCCGGAGGGTTCAAGAGGAGTCTAGCCCATTATGGAGAATGGTGTAGATCCTTCTGGAAGGATTCTAGAAGGGGCACGACATCAGCCATGATGGATGGATGATGTCATCGTAGGAAGATTCTAGATATAGTAGTTGGTAGAGAATTCTAGATACACGATCTCTACCGTTATATCAAGTAGATCTTGGCAGTCCATTGAGGAGGCCTTTGTGTATAAATAGGTGTAGCCATTCATTTGTACATTTAGCCAAGTTCTTAGTAAGCAAGTGTATAGCAAACTAAGTCTTGTGTGCAATATATTCTTCTCCAAGTTATCTTGTGTGCTTTCCTTTCATAGCTCTTCTTGTGCTAATATTGTTCAAGCTTTGTTCTTTGGTGATTTAGGCTGACTTAGCAAGCCAAAGGTGAGCTAGCTAGGTGCCGAACGGGTCAAATCGTTGCGCAAAATACTCATCCCGTTAATGGACCCAATCATATGAGCAAAATCCGCCCAGCCCATATCAAAGAGGGAAGCCCTCTACAGGAAACGCAACTCTAGCTAGACACTAAAAATTCGCGAGCTAAATCGACGAAATTCTTTACCAACTTATGACAAAATTGTTGTTGCCAATCTTAGACTAATCCGATGATTTTTGTGATCGTCGTCGCCTGAAGTAAAAACCTACAGGGACAGTGACATCCCTAATAAGTTCCCTTCCTTTATTTGTTCTAGTGCTATAATGCTCGCTAGCATTCACTCTGTTGCGTCCAAATTCATGCTATTCATTCATCATGAAGTCCAATCACAATGCAGACTGCAATTAAGCACTTTATTGACAACGGCCAGAAAAAAAATTGGAGACACCAACAGCATAACCATATCTCATTACATATATTACTTGACTACCGCATAAATTACTTAAAAATGCACTTCTAACAAAAAATTACACAAGCAAACAATGAAACAATCAAAACCCTAAGATTCAGGCTCGGAAACTTCAACTTCCTTGCCCTTGATAGGTGTAGGCTCATCAACCGGCTCTTCATCATCCGATGCCTCATCAGTTGACTCATTATCATCAGATACCTCCTCATCAGCCGACTCATTACCATCAGACGCCTCATCACCCACTTCAGATGGCTGCTTCGGTAAGTCCACCTCAGTAGAAAGAAGCTGGTCATCAGCTCCATCACCCTTCAGCTCATTCTCGGTGAAGAGATCCCTTTGAACAGGGACATGTTTTGCTTGTTGGGCTGTCATTACATTTGCAATGGCTCTCAAAGCTGCAGATTCTTTGTTGCTCTTTCCTTCAGCCTCCTCATCTACATTGTCCGTAGTAGGTTCCTCCAAGGAGTCCTGTTGTGGGGGAGGCACAAAGAACGGAATCTTACCCCTCTGCCAGTCATGCAGGATCATCTTTGCTGCAGTCATCAAGTCTGGTTCACCGCCCTGGAAAAACAGACATCAAATATGTGTTAATTAATTTACACCATAGAAGCTTTTTTTTTTTTAAAAAAACATAAACCAAACAATTTAAATGAACTTTGTACTGAAGGTTAAAAACAAAAAATCACAGCCACACTACATAAACCGTATGTTCATGTTAGGGAAGTGAATACAGATGCTATACAAAATATTTCATGCTGCACCAACTGTTATAAATGCCAGCCTAATACACCATGCAATCCACTTATCAACCTGATGCCAACTTTCCAGCCTATTCTATAAACAATTTTAAGCAGTACAATAAACCTGATGCCATTGTCAAGATAATAACTTACCCTCAAAAGTTTGCCTGTCGATTTGCAAAGCTGAACTAGAAAGTCATGTTCATCAACCCTGAAAACAATTTCAAATTTCAAACTTGTGAAAGTTGATAAAAGGTGTGATAGCTGCAGAAATTAACGAGGCCACGAAGCATGATGAGCACCACAAGCATACAGCTATCCAAAACATGGATACTTCTTTCCAAGCCCATCAGTACCAAAAAAAAAAAAAACCAAGACAAAAGAAAAATGCAAATATATACTGCAAGTAGCTCACCATTTTTTAATCCTATAAGCCCTTTCCAGGTGCTGCTTCTTGACACGTTTCAGGACCTCACCTATGTGTTCTGTAGCATCATGCAAGTTTGTCACACGTACCTGCAACACCCCCAATAATTCATATACATCATTGACTAAGGTTATTGACTAAATTGTGAAACATACACTACAATAGATATAAACAAAAGTTATTAGCGAAAATAAGCACCTTCATCAAGGCTTAAAAAAAAGGGCACTGAAAAGCATAAACTCTACAGCTTTGCATGTTAACTTCTCAGTAATCTATTGTGAAATCATTCTTTCAAAAGATGACCATGGAAAAGGGAGCGAAAACATACCACCCCCTTCAATACAATATCTGTTTCAGAATCATTGCTCTGATAAACAACTCCAGGGCAGTCAATCAAGAAGATCCTCTTTGTGAGTGTAATGTACTGCCAGACCTTGGTCTCCCCAGGGATAGGAGCAACCTTGCAAACCTAAGATGGAGGAAGCAAATTTATAAATTATATTGAGCATCATAAAAAATCAATGAGAAGTTGAAACATTACATTTTTTGTCCGCAATGTGTTGATAACTGATGACTTTCCAACATTGGGATAACCAACAAACCCCACCGATATTGCTTGCTTGTCATTTTTCACCCTTGCAAATTGTCTTAATACTGAGAGCAGTGAACCCTAAGTTGAACAATAAAAAATCTTAAAATTAGGAAACCAAATGCAGATCAATCCAAAACACATGCACAAAAAAAGAACGAGTGGTCATAGATATACTAACATTTTGCTGATCTTTTATTTAAATGCACACACGTAATTGTTATATTCACTTGGTAGCCATTTATTTATACAAGAAAATCTAGCCTAAGAAAGTACTAAACCCCATCAATTCATGCCACATCAGTTAGTAAAAGTGTTGGTATTAAGAAGTTAGTATCTCTAGCATTATTCAAAAATGAAATACACAGAAAAAGCTATGGCTTTTACATGTTCAAGCAAAATGCACCAATGCATGCACATGTACAAACATACAGACAAATCCAATCTGTTAGGTATATTGACATACCTTGCCAAAAGCCTTGTTGACGCTAGCATGGAATGCTAGAGTTGGAAATTCCTTGGATAATACTCTGAGCCACCTTTTTGTTGCCCAAGCAGGTACAAGATCACACTGAAAAGAGTGAGATCAACTCAATATTTAGAAGCAGCTTAAAAGAAAATGCAGAAAGAGCGATGATTAATTTTTCATGACAACCCACAGAAGTGCCAGCAGGGAATACATAACCAACCTTGTTCAACAAAAGAATCATATGTTTATGCGTGCAATGCTCTTTCAGATGCTTCTCTAAATGGAAACATCTAGTTCCTTGGGGATCCCTAGCATCCAAAACCTGTAAAAGAATTAGAGGGAACTTCAGCCTCAAGGTGGAAAACAAAATCAAATATAGTTAAATGGAGCAAAAAACTTGGATAAAAATCTTCTCAACCATGACAGCGTATGTAATCCTGTACAGTCATTTAGAAAAGCTTTTCCATCTAGAAAAGGGGGGGAAAGGACCTACGAAAGACGAATGGCTATACTTGTTGCACAATTAAACGTAGAGGAAACAGTTCTGAAGCTAGCTGAGAAAAAATCAAACAGGAAAGTATGTCACAAGACTATCCTTGTGATTTCAAGTTTTAACTCATGAGGATGATCTATAAACTCTGTAAAACCGAAATCGATTTTTTTTCAACCCCTGCAGTCTGACTCCAGGCCAAGGCATGGCAGAATCATTTATACTTTTAGGGTTCTTATAAGATTTGTTTTATGTCGGCTACATATTTCATATTTTTTTAACAAAAAAATGTTCAGTTTTACATTGTAGAACACTGTATTCAATAGGCATGACCTGTGATCCTGATTATATGATGCCTCATTCTACCATTATACCTCATTGATGTAACTAATCACAAATTATTCCAAGTGAAAGTAAACTCTACTCTTAGCAAAATGCAATATAAAAATATATTTAAAAAAGAGAAAACAGGAGGAATCCAATTTATTTATCTGAGCACGGAAAATACAAACTGACCTGGACAACAACATCAGATGAGTCTATAACTTTATAGAGCTCACCCCATATTCGCTTGCTTTGTCCCTTCTCAAACATCGTATGCCGAACCAGGTCCCTAATCCCATCCTCTTCAGTCCCTTCACCATACTCATTGTCACCACGCTTAGTCTCAAAAGCATCTACAAAACCACAAAACAAGACCAAAAGATATCATTTTTCATTCCCATAATAATTCGAACAGGAGGAAAAAACAAAAGAAAAGCAGCTTAATTACCCTGAGAACCATCAGCCTTCTTGACCAAGGACTCATAATCCGCTGCCAACAGCGTTGGTCGCTTCCTCTTCCTTTTAGGCCCAAATGCATCCTGGAATGGCGCGGTGTCCAGAAGATGAACTCTAGCTTGCTTGATAGTTCAATTATCAATTCATAAAGAAAAGAAAATAACTGTCAGCAGCTAAAACGAACTTCCTAATTATAAGGATAAATAGGGAAAAAAGGGTAGAGATTCAAACCTTCTGGTGATCATTCAAAAGTGAAAGAGGTAGCTTCTTCTGCTGCAAAAGGACGGTACCAGGTTCCGATATCCGAGCTCGTAGCTCATCCCTGAAAAACTCAAGCTCCTTCTGATTCACTACACGCGTGTTCCCTACAAAAGACCAGAAAAACTGTAAACACATTTATACTTACATAATCATACACGCAACACTGTATTCACAACAATTCCGAGTATAATACCAAACCAGCGGCGGTCGGGTTGGATGCGTGTGTTGGGGAGGTCTTGCTCCTGGAGTTCATGTTTTAAGATTTTTCCCTTCTTGTCGCGCTTCGGCCTCCTCTTGTACATGTTGAGGCGGCGCACGGTGGCGGCACTGCGGGTATCGGATTTAGCACTTCCATTGCTGCGGTTGGTGTCCAACGAGTGCTTCGGCTTGCCGGATACGTTCACTTTCCTCTCCTTCGTCTTCGTCTTGCTTACCATTTTGTTGGTGACACAGCTGGTGGCGGCAAAATGTTTCTTCACCAATGTTGAAGAGGCAGTAGGGTTTTTGTTTAGCTTGAAGAGGTGGAAGACGGTGGAGGAAGACCATAGATAATTGGATGATTGGGCTTGATCTAATGGTAAGCCCAGTGTAAGTCAACAATCACGGCCCACTTTTTTTTATAAAAAAAATAGTTTTTCGCTTTTTCTTATTTATACCGGTGAATTTCTTCAGGTTTGGCGCGCCAGGGGTCCCTAACGTTATTATTTTCATTTTAGTTGGTCCCTAATGGCGAAATTGGGACCACGAAGTCCAAACGTTACCTCAGTTAGCACCCCGGGGTCCCTATTGTCATAACGGAGCTTAACACCGTTAACTCTCAATATTTTAATATTATTTTGAAAAAAAGTATATGACATTGGGTCCCACTAGTCAGATTTTTCTGACTTTTTTATTTTCTTATTATCTAAAATAATTAAATTAATTTAAAAATTAAGAAAAATATGTACAAATACAAAAAAGGAAAAAATCCTAAACAATGTAAGAAAAATAGAAAAATAATTAAATTAATTTCAAAATCCAGAAAAATATATAAAAAATATAAAAATGTAAAAAATACAAAAAAAATGTAAAAATTCCTAAAAAACGTAAAAAATAAGAAAAAAATTAAATTAATTTGAAAATCAAGAAAAATATATATAAAAAATCCAAAAAAATGTAAAGATTCAAAAAAAACATACAAATTCATAAAAATAATTACGTTTTTTTAGATAGAAAATTCAGAAAAATAAGTAAAAAATCAAAAAAAAAATTAAATTAATTTGAAAATCCAGAAAAATATATAAAAAATCTAAAAAATGTAAAAAAAACAGAAAAATAATTAAATTAATTTGAAAATTCAGAAAAATATATAAAAAATCTAAAAAATGTAAAAAAAACAGAAAAATAATTAAATTAATTTGAAAATTCAGAAAAATATATAAAAAATGTAACAAATTCCAAAAAAGCGTAAAAAATAAGATAAAAATGTAATTAATTTGAAAATCAAGAAAAATATACATAAAAATCCAAAAAAATGTAAAGATTCTAAAAAAAATGTAAACATTCATAAAAATAATTACGTTTTTAAGATAGAAAATTCAGAAAAATAAGTAAAAAATGTAAAAAATCAGAAAAAAATTAAATTAATTTCAAAATCCAGAAAAATATATATAAAAAATCTAAAAAATGTAAAAATACAAAAATACGTAAACAAATCCTAAAAAATGTAAAAAATTAGAAAAAAGAAATTATTTTTATGAATTTTTACGTTTTGTTTTTGGAATTTTTACATTGTTTTGTATTTTTTACACTTTTTTGAATTTTTTATATATTTTTTTGGATTTTCAAATTAATTTAATTTTTTTCTGATTTTTTACATTTTTTACTTATTTTTCTGAATTTTCTATCTAAAAAACGTAATTATTTTTATGAATTTTTACGTTTTGTTTTTGGAATTTTTACATTGTTTTGTATTTTTTACATTTTTTGGATTTTTTATATATTTTTCTGGATTTTCAAATTAATTTAAATTTTTTCTGATTTTTTACATGTTTTACTTATTTTTCTGAATTTTCTATCAAAAAAACGTAATTATTTTTATGAATTTTTACATTTTTTTTGGAATCTTTACATTTTTTGTATTTTTTACATTTTTTGGATTTTTATATATATTTTTCTTGATTTTCAAATTAATTACATTTTTATCTTATTTTTTAAATTTTTTTGGAATTTTTATATTTTTTACATTTTTTATTTATTTTTCTGAATTTTCAAATTAATTTAATTAATTTTCTGTTTTTTTACATTTTTTAGATTTTTTATATATTTTTCTGGATTTTCAAATTAATTTAATTTATTTTGATTTTTTATTTATTTTTCTGAATTTTCTATCTAAAAAAGCGTAATTATTTTTATGAATTTTTATTTTTTTTAATCTTTACATTTTTTTTGTATTTTTTACATTTTTTTGGATTTTTTATATATATTTTTCTTGATTTTCAAATTAATTTAATTTTTTTCTTATTTTTTACGTTTTTTAGGAATTTTTACATTTTTTTTGTATTTTTTACATTTTTACATTTTTTATATATTTTTCTAGATTTTGAAATTAAATTAATTATTTTTCTATTTTTCTTACATTGTTTAGGATTTTTTCCTTTTTTTTTTTGGATGTTTACATATTTTTCTTAATTTTTAAATTAATTTAATTATTTTAGATAATAAAAAAATAAAAAAATCAGAAAAATCTAACTAGTGGGACCCAATGTCATATACTTTTTTTCAAAATAATATTAAAATATTGAGAGTTAACGGTGTTAAGCTCCGTTATGACAATAGGGACCCCGAGGTGCTAACTGAGATAACGTTTGGACTTCGTGGTACCAATTTCGCCGTTAGGGACCAACTAAAATGAAAATAATAACGTTAGGGACCCCTGGCGCGCCAAACCCGAATTTCTTCAAGGAAACATCAAAATTATTGATAATGATAATAATTATTGTGGTGACACAGAGTGTCCTTCGAGTTAACTGCTAAAGATGACATGGGAAGTTGGGAGCTGAAGCCACAATCTTCGCATAAAACCACGTCAGAATCTCTAGGAAATGGATCTCGAATTGAAACGGGATAATGCAAAAATTAGCACCTGTACTTTGATTGATTTCATATCTCAAGTCTATTTTGCTTTTAAAAAATACCTGCAACTCGCACCCTGTGCGCAAATCATACCACTGGACTAAATGCACTTGATGTGTTAACATTGATTACTAGTACAATATATTGTGTAATTTCTGATTTTTGCTGAACAAATATATTACTCCAAAACCCTACTCCAAAATAATATAATTAAATTAAAAAATCAAAAAAAATGTAAAAATTCCCAAAAATAATTGTAAAAATTCCAAAAATAATTTAATTAATCTAAAAATCCAGAAAAAATTGAAAAATTTCAAAAAATGTAATAATTCCAAAAACATGTAAAATTTCCCAAAAAAAATGTTAAAATTCTAAAAAATAATTAATTAATCCAAAAATTCAAAAAAGTTGTACAAATTACAAAAAAAAACAAAAAAATCGAAAAAATATAATAACTCCAAAAAAATGTTAAAAATGTATAAAAAATTATAAAATTTAGAAATTAATCTAAAAAATCCAGAAAGATGTTAAAATTTCAAAATAAAATTAATTGTAGATATTTAATTTTTTTTGGGAATTTTTATATTTTTTTTGGAATTTGTACACATTTTTTGGAATTATTACATTTTTTTAGAATTTTTAGATTAATTAAATTATTTTTGAAATTTTTTACATCTTTTTAGAATTTTTCTGAATTTTTAAATTATTTTTGGAATTTTTACAATTATTTTTGAAATTTTAACATTTTTTAAAATATTTAAGAGATGAACATGAAAAACTACTCACCAAATCGAAGAGAAGTGAGAGAAAGGTGGAGCGGTCTAGGGTTGAGAACTGAGGAAAGGGTGCGGTAATGGGAAGGGTTTTGGAGTAATATATTTTTCCAATTATTTTTGAAATTTTTACAATTATTTTTGTAAATTTTTACATTTTTTTTGATTTTTTATATTTTTTAATTTAATTATATTATTTTGGAGTAATATATTTTTTCAGCAAAAATTAGAAATCACACAATATATTTTTGTAGTAATCAATGATTACACATCAAGAGCATTTGGTCCACTGGTGTGATTCTCGCATAGTGTGCGAGGGGTCCCGAATTCGATTCTCGGAATTCCCTTGATGGGTGCATCATTTATCTTAAGATGAACGACGCGTCGTTCATACCTTGCAAAAAACGACCTCGTTTCATACCAGGTTGGAAAACCCACTTATCCGACCCACGGGAAAGGAAACGGGCCGGATCTATCCTACGTGGCACGCCACGTCAGCCGTATCTGACGTGGCATGCCACGTAGGACACTTAACGGTGAAAGTTGGACGGTGTTAATGTACAGGTATCTTTTAAAAGCAAAATAGACCTGAGGTACGAAATCAATCAAACAATCATTGTACAGGTATTAATTTTTGCATTATCCCAATTGAAACAGAAGAAACTTCTGGTGGACAGGTGCATGCTTCTGAATGCCGTGATGGTGAAACATCACATGTCCCACCAGAGAAGCCTTCTGCAGACAGTGAGATGAGGGAGGAGGCTCCACGGCACCAAAAGCATCGATCCCTCACTCTTGGCTCTCTTAAAGATTTTGATTTCGACCATGCTGATGGAGGAGATGTCCATAAACCTGATATAGGCCCGGACTGGTGGGCCAATGGGAGTATTGTTGGGAAGGAAAGTGGGGATACGAAGAACTGGTCCTTCTTCCCTGTTATGCAGCCTAGTGTCAGTTAACTAGTACTTGAAAGAATTGATCAATCTCCAATCTTGTTCAAGCTAATTGATGTGCAATTTTTTTCCCATGTCAGTAGAAGGAGGAAAAGCCTGACTGACCGTTGGATGAAAGCCGTCTTGCATGTCTTTCTGTTTCGATAACTTGCAAAAGTTGATTGTTAGGTGTCTTACAGGTTAGACCTCTTTAGTAATCAAGGTAGACTTCCTTAATAGCAACACATTCCGCAGAAGAGCAGCTTCAAAGACTAGCCCTTCTGCAAGTGATCTCGCGCAGGCCTCATGCTCTCTCTCTCAATCTTCAGGGCCGCGCACTCTTTTTTGTTCCTATAAAGTGTGAGCACTGGCATTCCTTTACTCCTTAAGTGAAAAACATTAATACAGTCCTACAAAGCACATCAACTAACACAAACATCCGTGACACTAAATAAGTTTTCGATCTATTTGGTCAGTTTTGATATTTCAATCTGATTTAGCTTGATTTTGTTTTAGTTTTTCTTTACATATAACCGATTAAAATAGTACTGTTTGATTTTCTCCTCTTCCTAGTAACATTTTGAAGAATTCGGTTCAGTTCGAATTCTATTTTTCATTCTATTAGACGTAAATAGCCTAAGTCGTTATAAAATTTTACATCAAAAGAACAACCAATGAACTCGTAACAATTTTAAGCTCTCGCAAAGTATAAAAAACGCAAGAAGAGGTATTTCAAATTGCCTCTCTTTCCAATTTACACGTTTTATTAAGATAAATGAGAACTCAAACCTCTAAGACGAAGACGAAACAAAAGAAAGCAAAGACTAAGAGGGAAAGAAGTTAATTTCAACAGTTGGGATGGGTGTTCCTTTTATTTATTTATTTCTGATGATATCTGGAACAACCTGGAAAAATGGAACCAAAAACAGAGACCATTGGTTCCGAATTCCGATCAGGCATGGGAGTCCCACTCGGTCCAATTGGCTTCACTCCCCCTACGTGGCAAGCTATTGATCCTGTTGTACTTATCTACCTTGAACGTGGCCCCGCACAACACTCCTTCGCTGTCTGTTCTTGGCATTGCTCGAACCTTGTTCATCGGATGCTCAAAGCTCATCAATCCTCCCTCGCTATGGAACATAAATCCTGCCACATCACAAATTAAACAACAACATTAAAACATCATTAACTAATAGTAATTATTTGGTTTATTAGACTAATTAAACATCCAAAATGAACTAATTATTATACTACCTGTTGGAAAGGGAGCAAATGATTTGGCACATCCACCTTTGATGACTTCCAAATCATCGGATATCACCACAGATCCATCAGCTGCAATACCCCAATACAACTTCACTCCACCATCACCATCCTTAAAAAAAAAAAAAGTACAATGTAATTAATTTTTTATATTTGAAACATACTCGAGTTAGGATTAATTGACACACACACAATGTGTTTAATTAATTAGCTTAGAAAAGATACAAAAACTAATTGATCCAATCCTAATTAGTAATTAAGGAAAAAATAAACTACTACTCCCTCCGGTCCCTAAAGAACATCGTTTTATCTTTTGCTTTTACTGTTTCGGCACGTACCTTAAAACGGCCGGAAGACCTACTATTTGAGACAATTTTGCCTCAAATTTTTTCTGGGAAGTACGTTAAGGATTAACGTACGTTCACAAAAAATTTCGGATTTTTTTAGGGTCAAATAGTACCTCATCCGGCCTCCTCGATATACGTTCCCTACTGAATATTGGGATGCGAGGAAGACATTTTTTTGGGACCGGAGGGAGTAATAATTATTACCAGTGCTGCAAAAACGGTGCCGGATTTGCTATCGTAGATGACAAAAGCAAAGCTGCCCTCAAGATCCTTAACAACTTGATCAGCTGGATAGGGACCCCTGTCTCTAAGTGTCTTGTAGGCTTCGATCACAAACATTGCCTCATTACAACCCTTTGTTAACCCATATTGCCTATTCAGTACGCACAAATTGTTCAAAGTCCCCAAAAACAGGCAATATATCTCATCCATACCACAAAATAACCTGCAATTCCAAAAAAAATTGTCATCACACTAAGCCATAAGATCAATCAAAGAGTTGTACTTGCCCTGTATTTTTAGTTGTTTGGTCATTAGAGTTGGATCAGTGGTAAAGATAAAGAGTTTGAAATGATTTTGAAAAAACAACAAGCTTTTTGCTCTGCAAGTCAAGAATAGTAAGTTCCAAATTCGAGATCGTCAAAAGCTCACTGTTACGAGTCTTAACTCAATTACATACCCAGAATTTGAATCTCACATCTCTAATTAAACTAGAACAATCCCTATCAACTAATCTAACCATTTTTGGGTTCCATTTTGCATTTCTTTTAAAGAACAAGA
The DNA here is from genome assembly GCA_963691705.1 of Viola odorata. Taxonomy (NCBI): domain Eukaryota; kingdom Viridiplantae; phylum Streptophyta; class Magnoliopsida; order Malpighiales; family Violaceae; genus Viola; species Viola odorata. The sequence continues at coordinate 47,544,557 of OY829546.1, read as the reverse complement.
GTACTTGAAAGTAAAGACTTACCTTTGGTGGCGAGAGAAAGGGTTGTCTTGGCGAACATAGGCAAGAACAGCAGCATTACCAAAGGTCATGGAGAAAGTGTTGCTTGGGTGGGTGGAGAGGAACTCATTGAGCGTCTCCTCAGGAAGTTTAGGTTTCTTGGTAGTACTATGAGAAGCGGGACTATTGAGCTCCTCAGGTGGATGAGCACAAGTTTTGTGGAATATAGCCAACATCTTTCTTGATCTCTCGTCTTTCTTGAAATCACACTAAAAGAGGAACACAACAAATGCTTCAAATTTCTCTGATCTTTTAGCAGTTGCACAAAAACGATGGAGAACTAGGCATGTAGAGATGGATCAAGAAGAGGTTTGGGGGTATTTATATTAATTCCTATATATGTTGGACATCCAAGGTATGGCGTACTCTTTATCTTTCTCTGTTATAATAATAGACTGGCTTCAGAACGATGAAATTGATGAGATAAGGATTCTCGGACTTCAATGAAGTCTTATCTTTCTGTCCCTTTCATTTTGTGTTTGTTTTCCTTTCTCGTTTTTTTCTCTCTTTCAATTATTATTAGCTATATTGTATGGTGGTGTTGATTAGTTAAGGAATAGGACGATAAGCCCGATGGGAGTATTATGGATGGATAATGAAATCAATTTTGGAAATCTAATTGGTACTCACAGTTTTCCTTTTTTCCATTTTTTTATTAATTTGTTAAAATTTTGACTTTAGATTATAATAAAAAGGTGTTCAACTTTCCCTAATTTAAAGTTTTTATTCCTTTATATTTAAATTTATAGTAGCAAAAGGTAAGCCTAAAATTATCGGTCTGGGGTTTTTACCCTCTTATGTTCGGACTTGTAGTAACGAAAGGTCAGCCCAAGCTCATCAAACGGGGCCGGGCTATTCTCTAGCTAGCCCATGAGCCTTTCTTATTAAAAATAAACCAACAATAAATAACAATTATCTTTAAAATCAACCGAAACTAATTTCCACATCATACGATTACCAACTATTATCCATAATTTCAGTTATTATAATGAAAAATAAAAATCAACCAAGGTTGTCCTTCACAAACTATTAAATTACTAATCTAATCAGAGCAATTGTATTAGAAGTAATTCGTGCAGTGAAAAATTATAGCCCTATACATCTAAGTTCAAGCCTTTCTGTACGACATATATGAAAAATTATAAAAAAAAATGAGAAGAGAGTAAGGTTTCTGTAATTTCTTTTTTAATTCAGATTTTTATATAGTAATTTGGCCGACTTCGGACTGAATACTTAAACCCAATCCCGACCCTAGGTCTTACGGGCTCAAGTCTGGATTATATCGAATATAAGCTTGTGTTAAGTCGGGTCGGGCAATCTAACCCATGCCCATGTCTAACTTTACGTAGGGGAGCACAAATGAATTACTCCCTCCGGTCTCGAAACAATGTCGTTTTAGCTTTTACTTTTACTGTTTCGGCACGTATCTTAAAACGGCCGGTAGACTCACTATTTGAGACAATTTTGCCCCTAATTTTTTCAGGGAAGTACGTTAAGGATTAACGTACGTTCACAAAAAATTTCGGATTTTTTTGGGGTCAAATAGTGCCTCATCTGGTCTCCTCGATATGCGTTCCCTACTGAATATTGGGATGCGAGGAAGACATTCTTTTGAGAATAAAGAGTTCTTTTAACTTAACCAAAATCTCTACTTTAAAATCACTTGGAAGGATCCATCATCGAAAAGAGACCTACAAAATCTAAATTCAGATTAGTTAATTACATTGATGTGAAGAGGAGGAACAATTTAGATAATTTTTTAATTTATTTGCTATTTTTTAACTCTTTAATTCTTATTATTATTTAAAAGAATACCCCTTTCTAATAATATTTTTGAAACTTTTGTGTTCTTTTTAACAATTCTATAATTATTGGTTAAAAACGCTACAAAATTGTTGGACTCTAATAAATGATGTTTTAAAGTCAGGTATGAAAATAACAGTAATGATTGGTGAAAGTATTTTTAATATTAATTAATTATCTCTCTTCCATATTAAATAAATTAACCAATAAATATTTTTCTCACTCCTCTATATTGAATAAATTAATGATAAAATATTTAAAAAACTACAAAATATTTTTTTGCACATCTCTTTATTTTGTCGTAACTATTAGCAATTAATGGTATAAAATATATATTTAGTGTGAATTACACTCTCTAAAATAATTTATAAAAGTATATTTGATTTGAAATTGACGTTTCAAAAATGATCACGTATGTATGTATATATATATATATATATATATATATATATATATATATATATATATATTATTACTTTATCGCATTTCAGTTGTTGAAAATAAATGCTTTCTTTGGTGAAGAGAATGGATGTGGTTTCGCAGGGGCTTATCCAAAAAGTAGAAACGGTGACTGGTCACACTGATCTTGCGGCAACATGATTGTGAATTCTGTGGGCGGACCTGACCTGCATTCTCTGTTGTGTGTTTCAACTTTCGACCGAACCCAAAAGGTTGGCAAAAGACATCTACATGCCGGTCCGACCAATGAACCAAAAAAAAATCGAACCGATCTTTCTTTTTTGTTTCAACTTTTCATTTTGTAAAATATTTACAAGTATACATTTTTTTTTATTCTACTACATTAGCGGTTAACTATAGTTAAACCACAAAATCATTACTCTAAAAACTCTAGTGGTTCGATATCCTTTTTCGTTATGATAATTGTTTTCAACCCTATTGTTTGAAATAGTTTACTAAAACTATTGATATTGAAAAATCCGTTAAAATTTGGGAAAATGTATTCAGCGTTCTCATATTATTTTTTCCATTTTAGTTAGTTCTATTTTCTTTTTTTCTCATTTTGATCCTAATCGTTATACTTATCAGTTTAATGAAATCTCAACCGTCAAAAAAATATCTAATGGTGACAAATTTTCGTTAATTTATTATTTTTCCTGATAAAAAGGGCCAAGTAAAAATAAAAATAAATTAGTTATCATTTGATAAAAAATAAATTAAACCACCCTCCTTAAGCTTTTCAGCAAGAACTGGACCACAAACACCGCATCTCTTGTCACGGCTTCCATGAACACACACGAACGTTCACATAAGAACCAGTCAACACCTCTTGTATTCCGCCGCCCCACCATGGTTTCCCATTCACCACCACATCATCAACAAATGCATCCACGGTTTCCTCGGTCAATCCCCTTACCATAAACAAACAAATCATATCAGCATCATCAAAAGATCTGAGAATTGAAAAGGCATAAAGCAGAGGCCATAACATATTACAAGATCTTTCAATTCCATCCTTCTAGTTTAGTTTTACCAATTAAGCTCTCTTTATTAAGATTTCATACTACCAAGACACTTAATCACAGAACTTAATTTCGCTGGGTAAGATCACATAAATGCATCGCTATTTACAGAAGCACACCATAAGAATGAAACTGAAGATACACACAAATTTAGAGGTACAATTTGTAGTGAGCGAAGTACGAAAACTCACTTGAATTTTATCATCTCAGGAAACACCAAAACGTCCCTGTTTTCAAAGTCAGTGTCGTCTACACATAATGTCACTTTAGTCTACAAATGAAAGCAAAAATCAGGAGAAAAAAACAGCTAGAGCAAAAAGAACAGCAAACGAGAGAGTTGTGGGGGACAAACCTTAATTGTGATGTCATTTTTGCTGGACTTGAGGGAGGACGCGAGGAGTTTGGGAGGAGAGGATTTTTTAAAATTTAAATTTCCAACGGAAAACTCCGCAAAATTCCGTCAAAAATGTTGAATATTTTTTAGGGAAAACACTGTGGAAAAGTATGTTCGGCATCTTATATAATTCATTTTGAAGTTTATTTGTGACACCAACTCCATCGATGCGCCCTCAAAAACTCATTTTGTTAATAGTTTTAGTCGAAAAAAAGGAGCTTCTATGAACTATTTTTTGACGTCATATTTCCGTCGAAAATGCCCATTTCTGACATAAATGGTTTTATTTTTTATAGAAATTGTGGTCAGAATGAGGCAGTTGTTTTGTAGTGAGTGTTGATTGAGAGGAAAGGAAGGTCAGTGAAGAAAAGAGAATAACTCGATAGGACCTGCTTTTTTTTTATCTGATTCGAAGGGATCTGGTCAAATTCTTAAATAATCATCATACTTTATTTTCATAAATCACAAAATGGATTATCCCCCTTCTTCTAATATTTCAAATATTTTTAAAAAATTCCATTACACTTTTTTTCTAGGCAGTGTTTTCCAAAAGTAACTTTATTAATTAATTCCCAACATTTATTTTTTCGAAATATCCAGATACTTTAAAAGTTAAAAGAAGTGTTTGTTATTCTTATTTTTAGGTGGGCCCTATTTGTAGGAAAAATAATAAAGTAATGATAGACGTTAACGGAAGTTTATCGGCGTTAGTTATTTTTTTTTACGATTGAGACTTAATTAAACTGATGGGTATAATATTTGGGATCGAAATGAACAAAAAAAATAAGTGGGACAAACTAAAATGAAAAAAATAATATATATGAAACCGCTGGATGCGTTTTCCCATTAGAAATTAATTCCTTTTTTTTTTAATTGGTCTTTTTAAAATTGAAATATGTGTTTTTTCTACCGCATATTCATTTGTAGCCTGAGAAATAAAGCCCATACTGCTTCAAGCGGACGAAGGATGATCATTTGAAGGCCCATAAAAGGGCCAGCTAGTATAAAATTAAAAATTAAAAAATTAAAAATAAAAATGCGTGGGTCGCAAATGCCTGGTTATGGGCCTTCTGGCTTTAGTTAAGTTACAGTCTGAGCCCAAATTGAATAGATCATTTATTTTTGTTTATTGATGAAACACTTTTCTATTTATTTATACATATAAAAGAGTAGCTGGTTTGTAAAAGTATTATGGAATCTATATTTATATTATAAATAAACTGTATAAAAATTATTTTATTCGTGGTTAATTGTAATGAGGTTGTATTTCATCTGGTTCGTGTATGCGTCTTGTGTTCGATTCCCGGTATCGTAATGATAATTAATAATAAAATAATTTTTTTTAATATAAAAAAAGATTGTGGTGAAATTTTATTTATAGCTTCATGTAAGTTGTGATTATTTCAATAAAATAGAAATATAACAAATTTAAAAAATGAATAGAATACAACACCTAACTCTTCCCACTGCATGAAATTGAAGTTTTTTAACTAGCAAACATTGTTTTTCTAATCTCAATGAAGAGATTTCTAAATTTAAGGCTGAAAGTCCACTTATTATAAGGTGTAGTTACCAAATACACCAATTGTTTTGTTGTTGTAATTTCCAGCTGACTGGTGGCTTGTCCTTGTCTTTCTCCTACTCTATTTATTTACTTATTATATATGTAATGTTAAATAAATAAATAAATTATATTGGACAAGCTAGGGTTAGGTCTTGGTGGTATTGAAATTTGAATCACTTCAACAAAGAACTTACACTTTCCTTCCTACCATGACAAAAAGAAGAAAAAAAATCTGAAATCAATTTTTTTTTTAAAAATCATTGGTTGTGATTAAATGGTAAAAAATTTATCCATTTTTAATCAAGATCTCGAGTTTAAGTCTAAAAAATATTGGGAGATCCAATAAAACTCGAACGAAATCAATTTCGGTTGAGAACTCAATGAAGTAAAATAAATAAATTGTTAGTAGTATTGAATTACGCTAATTGACATGGAGAGGAGGTGACCCACTCGTTGTATATATTCCTACATTCCACGACAAGAAGAAAAAGGGGAAATCTCAAATAAAAATTATTTTTTAAATTAAATAAATTAGTAGTAGCTCTATTTCTACCTCTAACTATGAAGTACATATACTAATAAAGATACCGCAGGGGACCAGTTTATTTAATAAAATAATAATAATAATTGTTTAATATTAAAAATATTTTTATCAACTATTACTTTAATTTCTGTGCTCGGTTTTAAAAAGTAATTTATCGGAGTGCATTAAACTGTTTAAATTTCTCCAATTTCTTGTTAGTTATGAGGAGGAAGTGATTAATTCTGGCCAAAAATGTTAGCACGAGCACACCACAATCTACACATGATCACCTTGTCACGTTCTACATGCATATCTACAAGATGTCAATATATATATGTAAACACAATCGCAGTTAATTATATTTTGACCTATTCTTAGATGAGAATATTAATTTACTTTAGACGTGTTAGAATAGATCAGTTAATTATGTTTTTTAATGCTATAATTAATTAATTCAGAAATTAAAATGTAATATACAGTTAAACTTCGATAAATGAATGCTCTTGGGACCAGCAAAAAATATTCGTTTAGTGAGTTTATTTACTTATCGATAAATGAATATATTATTCATTTATCGATAAATGAATTTTTATTCATTTAGATAGTATTTTTACATTTTTATTTTTTCGTATGATTATTTATTTTACATTTAATGTACAAATACGTATATAGACTATGTACATGCATCATGTACTTATAAGATTCTATGTATGGAATACTTAGAGTCTAAATACATGCAACATGTACTAATAATAATATTCATTTTAGGATACATTTAATGTACATTTAATGTACTTATCGAAATATTTTTGTTTTTAGGATAAATAAATATATATATATATATATATATATATATATATATATATATATATATATATCTTATGAATTTTAATGATTATTCATTTATATTTACATGGGGTCTTTAAGGATTCAAAAAAAATTATTCGTTAATGCATTTAGCGAGGTTATTCATTTAGCCCATTTGCCCAAGTCGGGACCGGAGAAAATTATTCATTTGGCGAGGTTATTCGTTTATCGGACATTCATTTATCGAGGTTTAACTGTATAGGTACGATTAATTGGTCGTGAATATGTATGGCCATGTGCAAAAGGAAATATTCTTGTTTTATGATAAGTTCCCCTCAGTAACGGTTTAGTTCGGTTCGATTTTATTTTCCCAATTATTATTTGGACGGATTCGATTATGACCCGTTTAGTCTTTTTTTTTTTATAAAAAAATTATGATAGCAAAAAAACAGATGGTTCATGGGATGATACATCTGTTTATGACTGAACTCATCAACAATGATTACAACTTTTGTCTACTGGAATGAAAAAAGCACATCCTTTTAATATAATATATCACCTTAAAATATCTAAAAATAAAAATTCAACCAAACCATATTTAACAAGCGAAACTTCCATAAAATGGCTAAAAGTTTCCCATTGTTCCATAAAAATCTGATAGTTGTTCCAAGAAATAAATATGTATTTAAAATAAATATTTTTTTAGCTTTTAATATAAATAAGTGATGCAGACACGGTATATATATAAATTTATATGAATAACTCTAAAATTACAAGAATTATAGAGGAAAACTAACCATTTTTTACTTTTAATATCATTCACGTTAATATGAAAAAGTCATTTTTATTTGTATTTTACGTTACATTTCTAATTAATGATCAAAGAGATTGAAGATGATGAATCCATACGTATTAATTGTGTTAGTATTCCCTTAGTGTCAGGGATGAATATGATGCGAGACCCGACTGAACCTTTCTTGTTTTCCTGAGACTCGCACATGTGAAAAAGTTCGGCTGACTGATGACAGCTCATACATCAGACCAATCATTCATTCAAAACCCCGGAGTGTACTTTGCAATTTGCATGCATCCATCAATAATTCCATCATCAATTTCTATCATAACTTTTTCATATAAAAATATACGAACTAAAATTTTATATCAAAATAAAAATAAAAATAAAAAGATATTTTATAACTGTGCGAACTTAGATTCAAATCGGACAATATTATTCTATTAATAGAGATTTGAGTAACTTTTATTACTCTAATAGTTCTTTCTTCCGTTACGGTACCCTTTGTCCATCTATTTTTACGATTGAAATAAATAAATAAACTACAAGTTGGAATTTATATACTCCTTGACAAATTCATTCACTCCTAGAAAATCCATCTACAGACGTTCAAAGCTAGCTTGTCTCCGTCACTTCTAGAAGAATTTGATAAATATTCTGTGAAAGGATTTTTTTTTTTTTTTCTAATTTCTATAATACATACTGTAGTGATAAGCTATCGATGTACAGGTTTGTTTACTCCTCTCCAAAACGACAGAAGCGTACTACGAATGTCAATTGATTTTGATTCGCTATTTTAATATTTTAAGAAGCGTTGGTATTGAGTTTGTGAGAAAATAATGTACAATAAACAAGTATCGCTGGCATGCTTCGTCAGGCTATCATCACTCGCCAATCCCAATCATTTAAGTAATATGCTATATGCTCTATACGTATATGCTTTTATTATGGGGGAATCCAATGCAATACGTATATGCTACGGATTGATAAGCTAGACGCATTTTCATCCAATAACTAGAGAAAACCTTAAATTAATATTTCCTCTTTTCTTTTATTTGATGAACATAGTTTTAATGAAAAAAACATACTGATTTTAAGCCGGCAAAACATCCATAATTTAATCGCTATATACATGTGTATATATATAAGTGATTTTAAAGATAATTGGATTTTCACCGGTCGACGTCGTGATGAAGTAGTAAGAAAATTCAATACTCGGATTGAAGTATCTGCAATGATCGTGACTAATTAATTAATTAAAAGGCGCGGAGAAGGTACATAGAATGGTTGGTTCTTGGCGTGTGTGTATTGTGAGTTGTACAAGATTGCAAATGTATGAATTTAATGGCGCGCACATGTGATGTGCGATCAGTGAGTCAGCCGATCAGAAAATAATTGAGGTCACTTATTTACTTATCATCAACAATTGTTGAGATTTGGAATCTCTACGAACAAAAGGTATTTTTCTTAGTTAGAATCCAAAACTCATGTGGGGTTATATAGTCATCTTTTTCCCTTTTCTTTAAATAAACTTTTGTTCTCTTTTTTTAATTGTTTTTTATCATAAAAAAATTACAATTAAGCATTTTTAAATCTGTTGAGCTAATCATACTCCTTCCATTTTCAACAAAATGTCAAATAAGTAAAAAAAAGTCATTTAAGCTAATTTTATTATTTTCTATGCTAATTAAGTGACTATTTAATAGGAGAGATAATTAGGGGAATAGGAAAAAATTATTATCTTAATAACGGTGATTTGTTGGGAGTATATATTTTATACTTAGTTAGCCCATTGAAAAATAAAGTATGTATTTTTAACAGATAGTTTCTTTGTACGTAAAAATTTGAGTCAGTAAAATGAAAGTGTTAAATTATTTGTACCGATTAATTTTTTGATATATCGCACTAATTTAGTAGTATTAGAATGATGGGTATGATCCTAGAAATGATTTATGAGGCGTATAAAAAGTACTATAGTATTTCAGCGGGATGTACGTGGAAATATAGATAGATCCATGGTAGATTCATTATGCAACCACCATTGCATGGCATATTCCAGATGAATTCCTAATTTACATAATTAATTATTCATAGCCCTTTTTTAGGTATGAATTATGACATTTCCCCACCTTAAACTAATATGAATGGGCTGGACCAATCATGAGTTCTCAAGTGTGTGGTTTTTTTTAAAGAATTAAAGATATATACATCATTTCAAACCAGTACTAATGGTAGAGGGACGACATGCACTAAATTTAAAGAGTTCGAAAAATTAAATTAACTTTTTGATTGACCATTGACTTTTATATCAAATTTGATCCCTCAACTCTTTAAAGTTGGTGTGTCGTTCATTTACCAACGGGTTTGACAATATTATTAACATCGGGAACTAGATTATATATACGATGAATAATATATAGGGACTACCTTTATATTTCTTATAGTAGGGACAATATACACTAAATTTGAAGAATTGAAGGACGAAATAATATCATTATCCCTTTAATAGGTAAGGAACTTCACCCAAGTTGGTAGAGAGTTGGCAAGAGCCAGAGGGGTGTTTCACTGTTTTATCTCGTCCTTCTCAACTACTGCTCACTTAGCCCCACGAAATGAGCCACGAAGACGACGCTGCTGTTGTGGCCAGAGAGTAGGGGATCTCTCCATCTTTACTCTTGACCCATGGATGCCACAGCGCCATGACTTCACTATCATGTTGTTTAAATATGAAAAGTTATTTCACCAATTTTTTATTATTAATATGAAACGTAACGCGAGCAGATGGCCTTTATATCTTCTTTTGTAGAAGTATCATCATTAATCATTAACTTATTTGATAAAAAAAAAATCAATCATTAACTCTCTTTGAAGTGAACCACGGTACTTCACTAGGATTGCATAAGTAATGAAAGCATATTAAGGAGTAATTCAGTAACTAATAAGTGTAAAACGGGTATTTGGTTCTTGGAATTTGGCAATTTTCAGGAATTACTTTCCACTTTTTATTATCATATTTGGGAGCTTAAAAATATGAGATTTCGGGTAAAGTAATTCTCCAAAACAAATCAAACGCAATAAAGTTAGAAATCTGATATTTCAGACTTACTTTCGTAAAAAATGAGAGACTATTGCTGCTGTGATGATACGGGAATTCAATTTTTCCAAACTTAAAAGGAATTTTTTATGTTTTGAAAATTATGACAATGCTTTTATAAGTGTATTTATAATTTTTTAAAAATATATTTATCATTCTTTTATATTTACAATCATCAACCAAATAAAGGAATATAACTTTCTTTGGAATCACTCAGCTCTCAGGAATCATTTTTCGGGGAAAATTATATTTCTGGAAGAGTTACATTAACCAAACGCTACACACGTATTTTTAAGAGTTTGGAGTATAATTTACGGCTATTTTCGTCTCAAAATAAATGACGTTTTTTAAAGCTAATTTTTATTCTAATACTCACTACTTTTTTTCCATTTGTAAAGAAATAATTAAAAACATTGTAATAAAATTAGTCCGAATTAAACTTGGGAAACAATAAAATTATCATTTAATTTGAAACAAACTAAAATTATAAAAATATTATTTAATTCGAAATTATAAGGAGTAATTTGTAATTAAAGTAGTGTCAAGTTGGGAATAAGTCATTGTCGGCTTGGGACTGTATGTATACGATAAAGTAATAATAAAAAATATATATATATATACTTATATACTTTTAATCATATAAGTGATCATTTTTGAAACTTCAATTTCAAATCAAATATACTTTTATAAATTATTTTAGCGAGTGTAATTCACACTAAATATATATTTTATACCATTAATTGCTACTCACTCCGGACGGTATTAACTGTCTTTTTAGCACAGTAACTTTCAGTAGGTTTTACACTAAAAAGTTAAGTAAAGTGTACAGTAACTTTTCATAGGTTTTCGTCACTTAATACCGTCCGGAGGGAGTAATAGTTACGACAAAACAAAGAGAGATGTGCAAAATAATATTTTGTAGTTTTTTAAATATTTTATGATTAATTTATTCAATATAAAGGAGTGAGAAAAATATTTATTGATCAATTTATTTAATATGGAAGAGAGATAATTAATTAATATTAAAAATACTTTCACCAATCATTTCTGTTATTCTCGTACCTGACTTTAAAACGTCATTTATTAGAGTCCAACAATTTTATAGCGCTTTTAACCAATAATTATAGAATTGTTAAAAAGAACACAAAAGTTTCAAAAATATTATTAAAAAGGGGTAATCTTTTAAATAATAACAAGAATTAAAGAGTTACATGTAAAACCCAAAAGAAGGTAAGCTATTATAGTATTGGGTAGTAATTTGATACAAGTTATTTTCAACTTTTTTATTTTTCATCAAACAAGATTCCTGTTTGTAAGTTAATTAGCAAGTGGACAATAAATAATTATTAAATGTGGTAATCATGAATCATGCATGATGTTTTTCATGTCCATAGAATTGTAATTAAAAGACGGCGACGGTCCAAACGACTGGGTGTAGAGTGCCTATAAATAAAAGGAATTAACAGAAACAGACCTTGCTGTGGTCCTTATTACGCGGTTTCTACACAATACTATTGTCTTGGTAATTAATTAAAGGTTAATTATACCTCACAAATAACGACAACTACTACTTAGCAATCATCACAGCTTACTTACGCTCAATGTTACTCATTTTTTATAGCGATCTTTATTCGCTTTCTAGATTGAAAACGAGATAAAACACTAAAATAAATTACCCCATTTTGACGGTAATTTTCATCGAAAATGGCAATTTTAAAAAAAAATTAATAATTTAACCACGCATCATCACAGTAGCAATAGTATCTCCTTTTCGTACTTCTTCGGATTCAAACCTGGTAGGCTGGTACAAGTGGCATCTCGAGAACAAGTATTATCAACTCTGCTGCAGCACAGTTGATCCAAATTTATTTTACTTAACATCTTCTCTGTTCTTTTTATTTCTCATTTGCATATAACCCGTAATCATGTACCATCATGTACGTAGGGGTGTGTAATTGGATTGGATTCCGAAATTTATCGAATCGAATTTCGAAATTTATCGGATCTTTTATCTCTATCCGAAATTTCGTCCGACACAGTTCAGATCGAATTGAATGTATTAGTTCGGATCAGATCAGAGAATCCAAATCGAATCAAATCGGTCGAATCCTCCAATCTGTCCTCACCCTTACATATACGTACGTACTCTCCCTCCTTTAAAGAAATAAAATCCGATTCTTGATCGGCAGCATGAAAGGTTTCACCCATCCATGAAGGGAAATTAATTCGTAGATAAGACATTGGCGCTCGAGACTTTGGCCTCGCTTTTTCTACTTTCTAAGAAATGTCACTGCTACAAAGCTCATTCGTTCCTATTTTGGTACTCCCTCTGCTTCCTAATAAATGACTTCCTCGCATCCCAATATTCAGTAGGTAACGCATATCGAGAAGGCTGGATGAGGTACTATTTGACCCCCAAAAAAATCCGAAATTTTTTGTGAACGTACGTTAATCCTTAACGTACTTCCCAGAAAAAATTTGGGGCAAAATTATTTTAAATAGTGAGTCCACCGGCCGTTTTACCATACTTGTCGAAACAGTAAAAACAAATGCTAAAACGACGTTTGTTTCGAACCGGAGAGAGTATTTCACATGGGTCTCTTTACCACTTTTCGCTTGCGTCTCTATCCTTTTGGGTCCACAAGGTGATGATCAGTGCCCATAGCTAGCATGATTTTTCGTAATATGGAAAGGGCATTAATGGACGACAGATTACAATCATGCATTGTTTCCTTAAATATATCGTTCAGAGAGTTGCGAGTGTTTTTTTTAGTGGGTGCATGCATGAAGATGAAAGTGATCACATGCGTTAATGACATAAATCTTACGTGGATCGACTTGTTTTCTTTTTATCCAAACTCTAGATATAGTTATTAAAATCGAATAGTATATTGGATGGTTTGATCTTTTGTATCAATGATGAGTGATTCAATCACATCTAACCATTGATTTAGTAGAATATAAAGATTTTAAAATTTAATTTTTTAAAAAAATGAAAAAAAGGAGAAAAAGAATTTCAGGTCAAATTAATTTAACCGTTCAGTTTGACTGACTCATGTCAATTGTTTTTCTTCGATTCAACCATTATTTATCTAAAATACTAGACCAAATCATTTTAAGTTCTTAATCATCAATTTATACTAGTTAGACCTAGACCGACCTTTCCAATCTATTTTTAATAACTATAGTTTGGATAGACAAAAAGGGAAAATATTTTGTATGTATGTAACAAATCTTAGATTGTTGTATTCAATTTTTAGTCTCATCGTGTATGGAAAATTGTCACATAGTCTCAAATGAGATGATTTTTTTAATATAATTTTATTTCATTCTTTTTACTCAAATCTAAAATGTGTTAGGGAGTGAATAATTGAACAAGGCGCTTATCATTTTGAACACAAACATATCCCCTAGATGCTATTATTGATGTGTGTAAAGTTGAAATAGACAATCGATTTAATTTACAAGTTAGTTCTCATAGTTTTAAGATACTTAACAATAGTCCCTAACATTTTCTTTGATAAACAGTCCGCAACGTTTAATAATTATAATTTGTTATCATCCTATATTTTTCTATTCATTTTTAGTCCTCCCAAAATGTTAAATATTTTATAATGATCCCTTATTAGCGTGGGTTTCATGCCCTACACTACTTCTCAATTCTCATGACCACCGTATTCTATATATATATATATATAATAAAAGATAATTAGTGATAAGATAATATCACAAGAATCTTACCTAACAAAATTTTATCTCTAAGATATATTATATAAAAATACCATTCATAGCACTAAAATAAATAAAAAATTTGATTTTCAATTATATCTCTAAGAATAATGCAATTAAAACGTTAATCTCAAATTCAGTTTAGTCTTATAAATAATTTTAATTTGGCACAAATAATTACTTAAAATTATGACCAAAAAAGCAGGATAGGGAAATAGTGAATCAGATACATATCGTATAGGTGTCTATCAAATGTTGGTATTAAAAATGAGTTTGATACGAACATAATATAAGAATAAAGTATTCGTGCTTCATACAGAATGGGTTTAAATCATTTTTTGGCACCTGCACTTCATTTGACTGAGTCATTTGGCACCTCCTTTGGTCAAACGGTTTAAAAGGCACCTCCACTTGAAAGAAATGACTCATTTGACACCTGCCCTTGACGCCGTCCGTCCTCCACCGTTAACTGCTGACGTGGCACGCCACGCGGCATGACATGTCATCATGTTGATGATGTGGCATGCCACATCTGAAAATTAATATAATTAATTTTTAAAAATTCATAAAAATAATATAATTAATTTTAAAAATTCAGAAAAAATAATATAATTAATTATAAAAATTCATAAAAATAATGTAATTAATTTTAAAAATTAAGAAATTTAATTTAATTGATTATTAAAATTACAAAAATACTTTAATTAATTTTAAAAATTCAAAAAAATAATATAATTAATTTTAAAAATTCAGAAAAATAATGTAATTAATTTTAAAAATTCAAAAAAAATACTTTAATTAATTTTAAAAATTTAGAAAAATAATTTAATTAATTTTTAAAATCTAGAAAAATACAGTGATTAATTTTAAAAACGCAGAAATGTAAAGGTCTACCCAAGAAATGTGAAGGCAAACCCAAGCATAAACTAAATATGAAGATCTACCTAGGAATTAATAATTTTCATGACTAGCGGCTGGAAACCCAAGCCCGCTGGAGCTCCTACCATAACCGGCAACCACAATAGTCTCTACCGTTGCTGCAGATCTGGCGCACCACCACCACACCACATACTCCTCAGCTGATCACCACCACACCACCGCCACAACATATTTGGTGCCAAAATCGGAGTGGGAACACCATCCTCTACTGCCGATTTGGCAAACCCAAGCATAAACAGGAAATTAAAAATTAACTACAATATTTTTTTGGATTTTTAAAATTAATTTTCTTAATTTTTAAAATTAATTACCGTATTTTTCTGGATTTTTAAAATTAATTAAAATATTTTTATGAATTTTTAAAATTAATTACATTATTTTCTGAATTTTTAAATAAATTATATTATTTTTCTTAATTTTTAAAATTAATTAAAGTACTTTTATAATTTTTATAATTAATTAAATTAACTTTCTTAATTTTTAAAATTAATTACATTATTTTTCTAAATTTTTATAATTAATTATATTATTTTTCTGAATTTTAAAAATTAATTATATTATTTTCATGAATGTTTTAAAATTAATTATATTATTTTTCAGATGTGGCATGCCACATCATCAACATGATGACATGTCATGCTACATGGCGTCAAAGACAGGTGCCAAATGAGTCATTTCTTTCAAGTGGATGTGCCTTTTAAACCGTTTGACCAAAGGAGGTGCCAAATGAGTCAGTCAAATGAAGTGCAGGTGCCAAAAAATGATTTAAACCTATAGAATGTTATCTCCTAAATTTACAGCCAATATTTATTAATTTTTGTTATAAATGCAAAAATCAACGCACCCAATTATTCAACTTTTGGCCACTTAATTAATTACTTACCCCACCATCCTTTTTTTTAATAAATTTCAAATCATTCTGGCTCGATCGTGGTCGTAATTTGATTCACTTTTTGAAATTTTGGTCCCTTTCTACGATCCGTACAATTGTTAATGTTAAGAAGGAAAGGAGGAGGGAGTAGTATTACGGTAAACTACTTGAAGTTTTGTATATAAATTTCTAACAGATTAAATACAGGTTAGTCGGACGATTTAACAAAAAAAAAAAAACAATTCAATCATAACTGTAATGTCAAGAAATCACTGTACTAAAAATTCATGAGTAATAAATAAGAATTAAGATTTATTACTTATCCTAATTCGGGAACACCCCACACACAAAATGAATTTATTAACTTATCTATAACAATTTTAAACTCGCGAGATTATTAATAAAATTATTAAAAAAAATTATAAAACACTCACATGCAACAGTAGATGATGGATTTAATAAAATTTACGAAACCCCACATGCAGTAAAATCCAATCCAATTAACATGTCAAAACAAAGAACCCCACAAAAGTTTAAAGGAGCCATGCCTTTCCACACCTTTTTCCCTTTTGCTGCTTATTTTAATACCACCAGCAAATGCAAAACCCCATCCCCTTCCCCTGCACCTCACTTTTATTTCTGCTTATATATTGCCATACCCAACACAACAAGAATACACCACTTCTAAGTCTCACCATTCTCACCATTCTTGCCTTATAATCCAAGCTCTTTTTTCTCCACTTTCTTGATAAAACCTTTGTTCCAGTTCTTGCATGGCATTCGGCTTACTTTCCCGTGAGATATCTGACCTCTGTCTAGGCAAGCCAGCACTCAAGTCTCTCTCACTCACCACCACCATATCAGAGGTTTTATCAGCACTGAAAAACTCTGATGACAACTTCTTGAGTGTTTGGAGCTGTGACCACTCCAGAAAACCAATCCCAATTCCAGATTTTGATCATGGAATCAATGATGAGTGTAGATGTGTAGGCAAAGTGTCTATGGGGGATGTGATTTGTTTTCTTTGCAGAGAAGAGAACTTGCTGTCACCTTCTGCTGCTCTAAAGGCACCTGTTTCTGTTCTCTTGCCTCAAGAACCTGGCCTTGTTGTTCACTTGGAGCCCTCTTCAAGGTATTGAAAATTGTGTTTTTGGAATTTTTCTTCTTTTTTCTCTTTCCCTAAATTCTAGATTTTGTCAATATTAATGGAACTTTTTCTTGTGTTGGTTGTTTACTTTCTTTTTCATCTGTTTCTACTGTGGTTTTCTTATCTGGGTTCTTATTGACTCTTTTCAGTCTAATTTCTTTGGAGGAGCCTAATTTCTTAACCCAGGAAATGGTAAAAATTTCCACCATAAATCTGTTGGCTTTATTTAATAAAGTTTCAATCTTTCATTAGTCATCAAGTACCAATTTGTGCTAATTTAAACTGAACTCTGGACAGATTTCCTTGTAGCCATCATAATCATCATATGGCTAAGCTAAATCTCAGTTTTCTTGATCATATCTGAAAGACTGTTGGACCCGATCTGAAGTTAATTTTTCTCTAAATTTACATACTAAGCAGAAAATTTGACCATAACTAACTAATGAACTTAGTAAAAGATTAAACCTTTGTTCCTCTGCTTCTTGCAATTTCAATTAACAACAACTTTCCCGTTTCTTGATTTTCAGCTTACTAGAAGCAATTGATCTCATCCTCGAAGGAGCCAAGAACCTAGTAGTACCAATAAGGAACAGATTCAGCTCCATTTCAAGAAGGAAACAACATCAAAAGATGTTAGCAGCTGCAGCAGGCAGCTCCAGTACCATCCACAATGGCCAAGAATTCTGTTGGTTTACCCAAGAAGACATAATTCGGTACTTCCTCAGCTCAATCGGCCAATTTTCCCCTCTTTCTGCCTCATCAATAGACTCTCTTGACATCATGAACACTGACTTCATCACCACTGAGTGGTACTCCCCTGCCTCCTCAGCAGTTGATGCTATTTATCAATCTCTTGCTGATCAAACTTCAGTCGCCGTAATCGACAGTGATGGGATCTTGATCGGTGAGGTTTCGCCTTCCACTCTATCTTGCTGTGATGAGAGTGTGGCTGCAGCCATCACCACCCTTTCCTGTGGGGACTTGATGGCCTACATTGACTGTGGAGGGCCGCCGGAGGATCTTGTGCGGTTGGTTATGGCACGGCTGAAAGAGAGAGGCCTAGAAGCAATGCTGCAAGAATTTATAAACACTAATTCCGGCTTCTATGCCTCTTCGACTAGTAGTATTTCATGTTCATCACTATCTTGTTCTTCTTCAGATGAGGAGTCACCATCCACGATTTTGCGCGCGGCGCGGAAGTATAACAGGTCAATGAGTTATTCAGCTAGAATGGTGAGAAGGGCTGAGGCAATTGTATGCAGTCCTAATAGTTCTCTTGTGGCAGTAATGATTCAAGCAATAGCTCATAGAGTTAACTATGTGTGGGTTGTAGAAGATGATTGCAGCCTTGTTGGGATTGTTAGGTTTTGTGATATGTTAAAAGTTTTCAGGGATAGATTGTTAGAGGATATGGATTATTGAGGAGAAAAAGAGATGAGGAAAGCTTAAATTTTGTATCTTTGAGGCTTTTTTTCATCTTGCTAGGCTTGTTAGATGATGAGAGTTGTCTACGTGCAATAAGTGGCTGGGAAGAAGTTGTGTTTGATTTGGAAAAAAAACCCTTTTTGGGGGGGTTTTGCATCCATGTGGGGTAAGGGGTGTTTAACCGATTTGTTTACTGAAAACTATTTTTTTATCACCGTTAAATTGTTGGTATGAGTGGTTTATTGGACGGAACAAAGTTCATACAAATCACTTTTACCTAAGTAAACTAAATACATTTTGCCATTAATTAATTAAAACATCATCGACTCAACCTCAACCTATATGCATTAAAGTCTCCCTATCGGAAAAACACAACTAAGTACTAATCTATTTGCCTTGCGGCCTTGCCTATGCAATCCAAACACATCTAAACAAAAATGCAGTCTTTATTGTTCCACGATAAGATCTCGCCCCAGTCCCACCACCAAGAAAAACACCTTTCACAACCATTGTAACATAAAATTGCCAATACATGCGCTACGAAACATATGCGTTGGTGTAAATGATCTGACATTGTCACTTCTTAAATAAGAGATCGGTGACCCATGGGGACGAACAACCATGTGTAAACATAGACGGATGGGTAGAGGGATGAGACTTGAAATGAAATCTGATCCAACTATCTAAGATTGAAGTAGCAGATCATGACATGCACATGCATTACTACCAAGGCATTATTATTATAAAGGTTTCAAAATGGACCTCACGTAAGACGAGTTTGATACAGATTGACTCGTGTTTTTTAAAAGGTAAGGATGAGAGATTTGAGTTCGATACTTTATTGATATCTTCGATCCATTTATAAAGTAGATCATGGGTTCTGTCCGTGATAATAATTAATAATTGACTTAGTGCTATCAGAACCGGATCGAACTAGACTAAATTTTCGATTCAATTGGTGATCCATAAGTGTATAAGATTGGTCCCTATAATATTCAAAATAAAGTATTTTTTAAAAACTCAAAAAATTATAGAAAATTCAGAAAATTTATAATAAAATTAAAATACAGGAAAAAATTTAAAAATTATAAAAAACTCTAAAAGAGTTAACTAATTCAAATAAATTATATCAATCAGAAAAATATAATAAACAAAAATAAACAAAAATATTTTTAAAATATTAAGAATAAAAAAATATAACAAACTAAAAAAATTAAAAAATCAGCAAAATATAATAAAAACATTTAAAATCCGTGTTTTTGAATTTTTATTTTTTTCTTGTTTTTACTCTTTTTATTATATTTTTTCTTGATTTTTATAATTTTTTTTTCACATTTTTAGTTTTTTAGGGATTTTTTTTAACCGGATTAAAACGACATCGTTTTGATTAAACAAGTCAACCATTTCAATTGACAGGTTAGATCGACCCGTTTATTAAAAGGGTCATTTTTAAACAGGACGGGTCAATCCGTTTTGACACCCTTCCGAAACTTAAATGGAGATGTGAAAAAAAGTAGATTTTTGTGTTGACAACAGTACAATAATGCATGTCCCATACGTCACATCTGTTCTAAAATTTGTGGCTTGAGTAACAAAAAGGACAGTTGTATGATGTCAACACAAGCTTTGCTTAAAAGTTAAAACTGAAACTATTTAGCTTTGCAAGATTTGAATGAAAAAAACAAACAAGGAATGGGACACTTTGGTAGCTTCTTTCAGAGAATTGGTAGAGTTGTTACAAGTTGATGACCTAAGAAATCAATGGCGAGCCGAAAAATGCGGGAAAAAAATCTATGATCATGAAGTTTCAACTTTCTTGTCAGGTTCAAGCATCAAAACATACAAAGGATGAAAAAGGTTTTTAAACCAGGAATTCTGACAGTAGCATTATGAAGCAGCCGATATTGTACTAGGAGACAAACAGAATTACGAAAAGTAAATCAAGCCGCATGGATGCTCCTGAGCAGCAAGTGTGATAGATACACAGAAAAGACGAGGAAAGAAAAATGAATTTATCTACTAAGAAGCAAATACAATGAATTGCAAGAAGAAAAATGCGACCTATCAATAGCTACAGGTAGTCTTTCAGCGAATGGTGGCTCTAACTGACTTACATTTTATGCAAATTCTACAGAAAGTTCGGAAAATAATGTCTACCAACGCATGTCCATGTTCATGTCCATCACAAACTAGTTGAAAGTTGGACCAGAGAGAATTGGTTGACTGCTTACCTCAAGGCAATTGACAGCATTCCGAAGCAAGCAAGGTGTCTTCTTCCAGCACATCTTCAACGAAAATTTCAGTCGGTTTAAGGCATCCTCTTAACGTGTCAATCCCAAGCTGTGCTCTTTCATTGTCTCCAAATCCAAACATTCTGCCTTGATTAGTGACTGCAACAGTGTGATATAGGCCAGTGCTGATCTGAGAGATGTGGTGAGCCCTTAAGCTATCCAGGACTCGAGGCTTCATCACTTTATCAGATGCTCCCCTGTCTGGAAACCCAAGGCTACCAAACCCCATCCACCCAAAGCCATAAACAGAACCGTCATCGACAAGAACAAATGTTTTCCTTTTCCTTGCACAAACCTATAAAATAACAAACAGGGTACTTGATGTGGTTACCTCAAATAGAATCAATACAGGCATCAAGATGCAGACAACAGCATAGCACGCACTATATAGCTTCACTGATTGTGATGAATTTGTGGTTTCCTTGATAAGAACATGATTTTGCAGTATGAAAAGTTCCATTTTAATACCATGTTCGAAAAAAGGAAGAAAGGATTTGCCATTACATGTAGACAACAGGAAGAAAATAGAACTAGAACAAAAAGAGAATTTCCATTACACAGCTCACCCAAAATGCTTATTAACCCTGTACATGAAAAGAATGTGAATTATCAAGCTTTAACAAGATGAAGGCTACAATCTTACACCAAACATTCAAGGCAAAGCCACAAGCCAGAATCATTCTTAGTTTAAGTTGTTAAAAGGAAGCCCATCTGAGCATTCTAACATAAAAAGCTCAATGCTATCTGCTCACAAAAGGAGCTCATAGCCGAAAGAGAGAGCTCAACTACCACAATTCAAGAAAAGTTTAATGTCAGGAAAGTAAAGAGGAAATATAATGGTTCGTGCTTCTCATCTAATAATTGGTGTCTTAAACAAAATTTCAAACTATATTTACAGAAAGCAAGGATTGATCACACAGCTGGCCAGCACAACAAACTTAAGTTGAATTAGGTGAGATATGTGAAGTTCCTGAGTTTTTGAAATGATTAAGTAAACCCAATTTGAACATTTAGCAGCAACAAGATCATTTTAAACTGCAATATTGTTTCTTGAGAGCAAAAAGTTTGATAAAAGTTTCAGAAAAAAAGAAAAAGGATCCATCAGGTTGGGGTCTGGTTTAAGAAACATATTCTATACCTTATTTGAAAATAATTTTTTTTTTACTCTAGGCATTGTTCAGGATAAACTGCTAATTTATTAAGTCAATAGTAGATGCAACTCATTGGCTCAAGCAAGGAAGTTTGGGACCCATCCGTAATGGAGATGCCCAAAAGCCTGAACCAAAAGTGTAATGGGACTTCAACAAGTGCAACTTAAGTTGCTAACAATGATGCATATACAATTAGAATGGTGAGGGAATTAGGATAGTTGTTGCAAGGTAACAAAATACCCAGATACTTCAGTGAGGTTTGGAATGGAATTATTTCTAGACCGATTAAGGGTGAGGTGGAAACAGATTCACCTGTACTACTGTTTGTATCGAACCATTTTGAGTGAAACAAACACTGAAAGGAACATATCCAATCTAAGAATTAGACTCGGAATATATTCCAATGTTGCCCTCACTTACTGAGGAATGAAAAACCAAATGTGGCGTCCATTTTAAAACCATAATATGCTTATGTTCTTAACAAAAACAAATAAGAATCTGGAATCTACTTGATCTATTTTCAACATCACAAAGAAGATGTTAATCAAACCTGCACAGCAAGTTGACTCTTAAGACTGCTCAAAAGTTCTGGCAGCGTCTTATCAATCTCATCCCCATGGCCCAATGCTCCACAATAACCTTTTCCCCAAGTATAAACCTGCAAACGCAGTAACAAAGTTAGCAAAGTTCCTGCAATAGATTTTCCAAATAAGCAAGTATGGTCTATGAATCAACAGTAGACTATGAGTGCAGAGACTTAACAAATCCATTGGAATCAAGTGCCACTGCATGCTCGTCTCCAGCAGACACATGAACTACATGAATATCCTTTCTCCTAAATGTCTGGATTGCCCGTGGTTGGTATTCGTTGTGTTGCTCTCCATGGCCAAGACAAAAATTAAAACCAGAACCGAAAGAGTAAACTACCCCCTTGTCAGTTACAGCTAGGACATAACTGGAACCAGCAGCTACTTGAACCACAGAGCCGACTCCTTCAAGCAGTTCGATGATTTTGGGGGTTGGTCTCTCCAGTGCATCGCCATGGCCAAGCTGCCCATGTGTGTTGGTCCCACATGAATAGACCTGGCCTTGTCTTGTTAGGAAAACCGTAAAGTTCAGCCCCACAGAAACCTGAAAATGTTGATGTAAATAAACAACTAGGTAATGTCAAGTGTTCCAAAACACTTTGTAAGACTAACATTTTAAGAGAAGGCAAAACAGCACATAACAGCATCACAATGGAAACTTTAAATCGACTATAATGTGAAGTAGACAGACGTGCTATCAGAAGAATAAGGGCATCTTTGAGTAAACCACCAAGAATAATGCATTGAAAACAACTTCATTTTGAAGAATTATTGCCTAAGCTTACAAGCTTGTGACAACCTCCACAAAAAGCTTAATAGGTTCCACAAAATACATAACTCCAGATTACATTGTGTTTCCCCTATACTATGCATCTTTAGCATTGCACTTAGTGACCAAGCTCTTTGAATATGGATACGGCATTCATCACACACAAACATACAAACACCAGAAGGCTAAATTTCATTCTTCAATAACTCCAATAACATGCTGAGTGTGTGTTTGGAACAGAAACAGGGCAGAAAAGGCGTCAATAACAAATGAGAAACAAAATTGAATTAGCATAATATACAAAAAAATACATTGACTAACTGGGAAAATGCCACTACAGCTTGTCAAATTGTATTAGGGGCCATTGAAAACTTTTGACCTCTCTTAAACAACACCAGCAATTGGAAAAAAAAAATGTTGATATCCGCTATTTTACCTGCTTGCACGGAACTCCTTTCAGTGCCTCGACAAGCCTAGGTCTAAATATAGGGCGGCTGGTATCTTTATGGCCACAGCAAAAGGATGAATTATCTCCACATGTGAAAACCTGCACCACAATTACCAACAACCTCAATGAACTTTGGAACCCTGTCCATTCTTTTAGAAAATTAGGACCTCCACTTTATGGGAGAGTATATCGACCAGTTACGGGAGGCTTATTACATCCAATGACTTATACAGTAGATTCCATCAAACAAAGCCCTCACTTGTCAACACCAAACTAAACCACATATGCTTGTAATTTCTATATCAATTGTCAAAGTCCTACAACTTCAATGTAAAGCAGATTACCAAATATCATTACTTTAACTTTTTGACGAGGTAGAAGTGATCCCATAAGTTTACTTTAGCCTAATGAATCTTACAATAAGAAACTAGTTTAGGCTTCAGTCTGAAGCACATGTATGAATGGTAACATACCTCTCCAGACTGCAAAACAAAAGCAGCATGATTATGAGAGGCTGAGACTTGGACAACATGTGCCAAAGATGGAAATCTAATGCGGGTGAATGCCACACATTGCGTTGTTTCAGCACCATGTCCGAGAACGCCACACAAACTAGAACCACAAGAATACACAGAGGAATCATTGATGAGCAGTGTGTGATATCTTCCAGTTGTAACCTGCATCTGTTGAATTTCCCAAGAAAAAAGAAAGAAGGAAATTGTAATGGCTATCAGCAACTTATCTAGTATGATCAACTGCAGGAGAGACACAAACAAAGCAAGAGGGGATTGGGAACACATGTACTTACAGGATCACCAATTTGGAAGCTATTACCATTTCCTTTTGTAATGAAGGGGTAAAATTATATCGTAGTATTCCAATTATCAATAGCAAACTGACCACCAGAACTAAAACCAAGACGGGTTGGCATAAAACAACAAAAGTACCACAAGATGGACAAACCTGAAGCTACTTTTAATTTCATTTTTTCTTTTTAAAAAATCTCACTTCAGGTAACTAACTTGGTAATACTTGTAGTTTATAGCTGGTCATTCAAGGGAATGCAACAGCAAAGAATAATATAATTTATGGCAACTTATACATTAAAATATAAGTGATCAACAAAGGATCTTAAAGCCCTATGAATGCCACATAAGTACTTTAAATTGTTGATCCTTGACAACATGACCAACTCCAAAAATGCACATATAAGTTCAGTTTCATTCAAAATTGAAAAGGAAGTGTAGAGAAGTGTGTCTACATGCCTTGCTCACTGTGGTCTTGACCATGCCAGATGATTCCTCCACAGCCTGTAAGAACCTTAAAACCCGCTTCCAGTTCCCCCCACAACGATCAAGCAGCTCTTTCTGAGTCTTCAATCCCAATCCATTATACACATAATGGGATACACACAGCTGATATGCTGCAAAGTCCACCAATGACCTGAATTTTTGAGGGTATAATCCATGACTCCCTCTAAATGTCCTAGAAGTCAATTCTAAACACACAAGATCAACTGCACTGAGCCTTCCCGCGGTCAGTATCTCCAAAATCAAATGAGACGGGAAATCCTCAATTGAAACCAACCTATATTTGTCTGCCATTATATAAAGTTCCTCACTTCCACCTCCACACCAAAAACTCAAAATTCAAAGATAGGACAAGTAAGGCTTTCTCTCCAAAACTGAGCTCAAATGGGGCAATAATTAAGGACACAACACATCAAATTTTTAGGCGGAATTTAAGACAGTTGAAGCAACATATAAAGAAAACAACATCAGAGGGTAGGAAAATGGAGTACAAGAAAGTGGGTCTAAATGAAAAATTCACTGGTTTTTGATACAATGATTGGAAATACAACATCAGAAATGGACAACTCAATAACACACAACACCAACCCCTGGACAATTATTTGCAAAACAAGTGGAAAACAACAAACACACCACCTGCAAATTGAACAAAATTTACCAAAGAATACGATCAAGCTCGAAACTTTAACGCAAAATTGAATGATTTGGAAGGCCTAGAGATCAGAATTTGGCTAAAAACTCAATGAAACGAAAAGGGTGTTTTCCAGACACTACAAAAAGCAATAACTTACAAAGAAAAGCAATACAAGTAAGATTTTTCGGTGCCGATCTCGACCTTTCCAAACCGAAATGTCCTAGAATAATGCTCAAAAACAAAATGCAAAAGAAGTGGAAGTAAAGGAAAGCTTTTTATGGGAACATTTCCTTAGCTGTCATGGTTTCTGACTTTTAAGAGCTCTTTTTTAAAAGTTGTTGGGGCTGACTCAGACGAGGATTGAGTGTGTATGTCAAAATGATGCAACTGGGCGAATTAGGGCACAGAACAGAAGGAGAAGAAAAAAGCTGTTGGCCTGTTTCGTGGGAGGATTCTACCTGTTGTACTTCACTGTATTTTGTCGAATTCATGGATGACACGTGGGTGTTGTTGGTGGAGGACACGTGGGAAGAATGAAGAGACATTGGCGTCACCATGTAATAGTCGGAGGAGAGGTGCGGCTTGTACTCTTAACGCGCATCATACGTCGCTTAAAATTTTCCGTTTTCTTCGTCAAACGAACGTTAGGGAAAAGTTTATTTTGTCATAAAAGTATACCATTTTCTCAAATTGGCCACCAAATAATTCTTTTTGAACGTTTTCATCCTCATACTTTCCACATCATACATAATCCCATTTTTCATTAAAATTAATAAACTAAAAAGTGTTCTTATTTCCCATTTTTTCTTGAATTCTACCATTATATCCCTTAAAGTTTCATACTTTTAAATAAAGTATTTTACTATATTTGGTCCCTCAATTCTTCCTATATTAGTGCGTAAAAATAAATGTTAATAATTGTACATAAATATAACAAATTATGTGAAATTAAATTTTAAGAACTATTATATTAGAATTTAAAAGGTGCCAATTATTTTGAAGAAAAATGGAACGTAGTGGAAAATTTGGTGATGAAAATGGAAACAAATATTTTTTGGTGATCAAAATGAGAGAGAGTACTTGGATGGCATAAACGATTTATTCCTAGTACTTACTATATGACATAATTAACTACCAATTTAGCTTCTATATTTTACCCTTAATTTTAATGTGGCCCTTATCTTTCTTGACATATTAAATAAACTTAGAGTTATTACTTTTTTTCTATTAGTTAAAACATTTTTGACATTTTTACTAATTATCCATGTGCCGTATGTGTTTGATATTTCTATTTTAAGAGTGAGAATAAGGAATTTTTTTTTACCTTCTTCATTTAAAAATTACTTATGTTTTATATTTCCCTCTCTCATTTTCTTTCATTTATTTAACTATATATTAAAAAGTTCAAAATTGTAACTTTTAAAAAATTATAAGATTTACATTTTAAATTTTAAAATTGAATAATATTAGAGGTGCTAACATTTTAATACTACCATTTATACTAACCGATGTGAAAATACATGATTGGGTTCTTCTTTTCATTTTTATTTTTAATAGACGGAAGTGAGATTCAAATTTGGGTCTGATTTGATACCTTTATCATCAGCCAAACAACCAATGAGCTAATATAAGAAACTATTTATTTATATATATGTATATATATATAAAGGTAACATATTATGACCTTACTTTTTTGAGAAAAAAAGAGTTAAACATATATCAAAACTATTCGAATATTATGGAGTAATGAAATGGGATGCCATCCCAATATAATTTAATCATACATTAAATGAGAATGCACCCAATAAAACAAACGAAAAGTTCCTCAAAAATTGATATGAATTCAACATAAAGTTACAACCTAAATTTTATTAAAATATAATTATTAATAAATTTTAGTATTTTTTTTAAGTTTATATTATTGTTACAACTAATAAACTTAATTAGAGAGGGAGACTAAAAGCTGATACATTTATTTAGCTTTGATTACAAATAATGACCATGTTAGTTACTACTGTAACTTAAATTTAACTATTTATTTCTATATATTAAATAAATTTATAAAAAATTATAATATACTTTTTATTAGAATGCACGTGTAAGTGCAACTACGAGATGAAATCGAAGTCATTTTCTCTGATTTGTAAAAAAATAAAAAAGAAATAAAAAATATAAAAAATACAGTTGATTATATTTAAGTGGATGCATTTAGGTTGGGTAGCATGAATATTTTTTTGGGTGCCCATAACAACATATTTTGTAGCATCGAGCCGATTTAAATCAGTTTTTTTCACACAAATGGTTAAAATTTTGATTTATAGTTATGTTGGTGGTTTTAAATTTATAATCATGTTAGGAACGATCTAATTCTCTAAAGCGCTTTCCAGGTTGAACAATCTTAATTCTCTGGAAGTTTGTCCTTCAGATAGTTCAAAACAGCTTTAGTTCCCCGGTCTAAAATTGTCCTCCGGATGCTGCAAAAAAAGCACAGCAAGTAAAACCATCAGCTTGGCATCTCAAATTTCAAGGCATCATTTCAGTCAAGTTTTAACTAAATTACTAATGATCAAACATAAAAAAGTTTCTGCTAATGATGATACTAATATCATGCTGGCGAGTCACCCTTTTAGAACCCAACCATGCTCGAACAAGATTAATGTTCTACCAGAAGCGCAAAGAGGACACTCAAGGAGACTGTAAAAGATGATACTATTATTGATGATAAAGCTTTTGCATGGAGAAGTAGAGCAATATAAATGATCATACAAGCTCTGTTTATGCTAAAGGTAGAACTCCACGGAACGACAGCCATAGGAAAACCAAATAACTCTTTGATTTATGCTCATAGAACTATTAAGTTTAAAGCCAATTCCTTGTTTCTTTCAGAAACTTCAACTACTGCTGCATCTAATCTAACAATTGAAAGATTGAGACAAGCCTATCCGGAAATCAGAAAGGAAGTGATAACCTCCATTATAGCTTTTTAACAATCCAACAAGGATTTTGCTATTCCATTTGTATCTTTCATGCGTTTCTTATTAAGAACATGAACAAAACAAATGCAAGAAGCTTACAAAAATAAAAGGAAGCAAGTACAAGGATAAAATTGTACCTTCTCAATGGATTTCCATCAAGTCTTAACGCTTGTAGGCTTGGCTCAAGTAAACCCTGATGATGAAGGAAAAAAAAATTCAAACTTCCGATAATAATGTGGCTAAATCATTTGAAAAATCAATACCCGAGCTCCACATTAACACTTGATCAATAAAGCTTAATACCAAGTTCTAAATGCCAATAAGAGGAGACAATTAAAGATAAAAGCTGTAATAAGAAAAGCGTAGCGAAAGCCTATATGGGCATTCTAAATCTAATCCACCACACCATGAAGAGAAAGCATAGGTTTAAATTTTAAAATCCTGCCAATTCACTAATCAATCAATTGAATAGCAGCCATTGCAATACTACCTCCTTTTCTCATCATACTTTCCTAATTTAAGTATTTCTTCCTTAGACTGGAAGACCATCACCGTAGAAATAAAATCAACTAATGTGAAGGAGGAGGGCTTATCTCATGATACCAAAGAATTCAGAAGAAATAAAATCAATTAATGTGAAGGACTTGATATTCTAACCAGCTCTGGAGGAAGTACTGAAATGTTATTATCTGTCAGGTCAAGCTCAGTAAGAGAAGTGAGATTTCTGAAATCCTGCAAGAGGGTGTATCAAAAGTCAAGGACTCGATGGTAATCAATGCACAATGAGAGACCAAGATGAAGCATATTCATGATAGCACTTCATAAAATGCCAGTAATATTTCAAATTGAGAGGACTGATAAAAGTCTTGTTCCTAACACAAAAGGGGAAAGGACTACAAACCAGTGCATACTAAACGGATCAACACTCAAGTCCCATTAATGTATCAATAACAACCGGGTGTTTGCCAATCTAAAGGGTTGCAAGACAACAAACTTAGTGTGGGAAAATAAAGAAAACAAAGTTGATTTTCACTAGTGCCATGTGGACCTCAGCCGAAGATTCAAAAGAGGCATTTGATATCACTTTCTTCCCATTATTACTTTCAATGGAAAACTATTATATGGATAAATGTTTTTGTTTTAAGGATAACATGTATAAATGGTTATAAACAAAAACTCAAATAATTTAAATTTGAGACTTCATTCCCCTCATTTATGTAGGAAAAAACTAAAGAATATTTTTCCTCAATTTCCCTTCTGTTCTACCATGTTCCCTCTCCATTTAACATCGAATTAGACTGATTTCTCTTCATTCCTCACTCTTCCTGCTTCCGTTAAAACAAACAAAGCTCTGGCAGGCTTTAGGTTAAGAAAAAGCAAATAAAAGAATGTGCATGTTTCTTTGCAGAACATTTTTTAAGAAGCCAATTATATATTACCTCTGGGATAGATTGAAGGGAATTCCGACTTAGGTCAAGTATCTGCAGTTGTTGTAAGTTCAATATATCTCCTGGAACTTCATGTAGTTGCATTTGTCTGTCATGTCAGAGCAGAAGCAGAGGTGAACAGATATTGGAGTTTGCTACCATTCAGAAAAGAACATGAAAAGCGTAAGACAAATTCCAGAGAAAGAGGAAGCTACTTGCGTTCCCACACACATGCATTTATGACTGTTTGTGCCCATTATAAACTCCAGCTAACTGACCTCAGGTAAAGTTCCTTCAAATGTCGCAAACTGGAAAATGCAGGCAGTTCGGGTAATGAAGCTGGATTACTGCTTAGATCCAGAATCTGGAGCATGGAGACTGCTTGAAACCCATCAGATGGAATCTAGAGGTCAAGTAATAAGGTCAGGTTGCTTGAAACCTATCAGATGGAATCTAAAGGTCAAGTACAGTAACAAGACAGTCAGGTGATCCAGATCACATATTCACAACTGAGAACAGTTGAACCAAACATCCTAACAGTGCAACGGTATAGACATCCATATTGATCCCTACCATCAATATGATGACCACAATCTGCGAGATGCAAACCTCAAACCGTACAAAAAAGAAGAAGGAAGAACTCATCACACATTCATAGATCATGGTACAGGCTGACATAACTGTAGCTCCTCATTTACAATTAGCATCTATTAAGATGCATTTTATGCAAAATGTGGTGGATACTCACTCTATATCTCACTGCACAGAAGCAAATTGAATATTATTATTGTGCACATTCATGGACGTGCATGGGGCAGTCTTATTAGTCGCACCAAAAAAAGAAACACAAAATGTAGAAGACTCCATAGCTTTGCAGGATCATTTTATTTTTGGTAACTTTAATCAGATGTCTCTTACCTGTCTAAGTGCATTATTGTCCAACTTCAAACATGAAAGATTAGGAAGAGACTTCAAAGCTGCTACGGGCCATTCTTTTATCTTGTTTCTAGATAAAATCAATGTCTGAAAATTTGGACAAATAATGCTCTAAATTAGGTATAGTTGGCAGTTATTCAATACAAAGAATTATCAGTAAGGGCTCTTCAGGAAACGTACTAACCATTTACAGGTCAGTCATGTCAGAGCACCATAAATACAAAAGTATTTTAGAATTATTTTATTGACATGAAGTTGATTAGCTACATATTCAGAATATCAACTAAATAATAGCAAAAGCAACTGAAGTCACTAAAAACTCTCATCTAAAAAAGCCACAACTCAAATTAATGAAAAAAATGCTAGTTTAGATCTTCATAAGTGAAAAAGAATAGAGAGCTGAAAAGGGATTGACTAAGACTATACAGCAAAAGAAACTTTGGATATGTATAGATGTCAATAGCTTATATGTATGTCCCAAGTTAAGACGGACTTATATAAAAGTAGCATCATTTCCCTGAATGTATCCAAACACCTCAAATCAAGAGATTCAGGATAAATCAAAAAGATTTACCTGGAGGGAAACACAAGAAGAAAGTTCAAGTGGCAGCTCTTGGATGGAATTCCTAGAAAGATTAACTTTTACAATTTCGCCTGATTCCCATACTTCTGATGGGACAGCAGTCAAACCCAACCCTTGAAGAGCGAGTTCCTAAAAGTAAGACAAATTAGTGAAGGTAAAAAATAGTCCATTCTACAGCTAAATACATTCAATGAAAGGCTCATTAAGCTCCACGCTAGGATAACTACAGAACATTAGGTGGAAGAGGTGTCATTAAACAATACAGTATTATGATAAGTGCCATGCAAATTAACTTGGTTTAGCAATTTAGTAGAATAATATTGTGCCATCAAGAGAAATAAAATGGAGTGGAAACTTCACTTTAAAGGATGATGAAGAATTTAAGATAAGGACTAGGAGTCAGCAACTTCTACCCTCATTGTGAAAAAAATGAACTAAAATGGCTGAGACATATCCTTGAATACCACCACAAAGAAAACTAGTGTAATCTCAGGGAAGCAGAATCCAACTTCATTATCTATTGTATGCAATACTTTTAAGCATTCCAACTTCATGACTAGCAAATTTTAAACAGGCATGAAGACGATCTGTAACCTAACTGGAAATATCTGTCTTCAACCTATTTGTGTAAATTTGATAGTTTCTCTTCAACTCCTCATCCTATGATATGACTAACCAGATCAACCCCCTTTCTTTATAACCACATTTTGAAGTTCCCAATTTGGGAACCTATTTATATCATGATATCGTCACATGCCAGGGGGTACCAAATTACACTCAAAAGCTTTAAATGTTGACATTTCTAGCTCATACTACCAAGCAAACATCCATATCAGCAATATTTGAAACAATCTGTCGAGAAAAAATTGTTGAAATTAGAATGATGGGATACCTTTGAACCTAGGGACAATCGAGCTGCCATAACGACTACATCTTCCCTTTTTGCTGGAGAAGAAGCTTCAGGATCTGTGAATTCAATTATGTCAAATGAAAGAAACCAAGAAAAAAAAACTAGCGTGAACAGAATCATATAATTTAATTCAACCATCAACAATCAGAATTAGTAGCAAGAACCCTGTACCTTCACCTTCAGAGAGCCTACTTCGAAGATGCTTCAATAATGTAGTTGTAGGGCCTGAAACTAATGAGCTGGCAAATAAAGATAACAACCATCAACAAACTCTTATGACAAAAGCACGAATTATTCATAATGGAAAGTGCCACAGCCAATTTTTCTCACCTTCGAAGAGTTCGAAGTGGATTGCCTGTAAGCAAAAGCTTCCTGAGAGTTGTCATTTTACCTAGAAAGTGAGTGAAAGATTCACCGTTATTTCCTACTGTGTTAATAGCCAAAATAAATAAATAACAATTGTACAGACATTTGGGTGCCTAAGTAAGTAAACAGGAAGCAAATGAACAAAAACATCACAAAGGAGGAGAGAAATAAGGCATGATGAGTGAGCTGACGTGAACTTAGGCCTATGCAGAAAGATAAACAGTTCAAGCACAGCCAAGAATGGAAGGGTTTTTACATATTATGTTCCACTATTTTACAAGATACAATTTTTAGCATTATAGTTTAAAATAAAATTTGCCCACTCTGTTTAACGACGAAGAAGAAGTTTCAAAGTTGCGAATCTAAAACCATAATTCTTCCCCCATAAACAGAAGAGACTAATGCACTAAAGAATTCTTTTTGCCAGCTTGGTCATGATACAAAATTAACCCAGTGCCTTCATTTAAGTACGTGGACCTCCAAACTCAAAGCAATCAAAATAGAATTAAAGTTCCGTTTGCGCTCCAGAATCCATCAAACGTTAAGGCAAGAAGCCTTAGAGCATTTTATACCATGCATGAATTTGAAATCAAGCCCAGCATCACATGTACTAAAACTACAATTTGTACATTACCAGTCTCAGGGGGCAATCCTGTCAATGAATTGTTTGAAAGATCCAAGACTGAAAGCCGCAATTTGCATGCATCCACGGGAAATTCCTTCAACTGCATGAATATGAAGCATTCCAGTCACAGTTACTAATCCAATAACAAGAGTATAGACAATATTTACTTTGATCAATCCAAGCATGTTCCTGTTATATTATTACGAGTTGAAGGATGACAATTTCTTAGCAGAACTCCATTAACTCAAAATGAAGGCAAGTGAATATATTGCTGATCCATTAACTAGCGCAATTAACTCTTCAAAAAGATGATTATGAGGGCACAAAATCTTAACTAACATGTACGGTATAAAAATAGAAATGCAAAAAGATGGCCCTTTGACCTGTGAATCTGGTTTAAATTGGATCATATTAGACGCACCATACTCTTGTCAATCCCAAGGAAGGTATTTATAAAAGGAGTTTTCTACCCAGGGAAGGTATACATGTTAGATTAACCTACAATAAATTTAGTACCTTGTTTGAGTGAAGATCGAATGTCCCTAGCCGAGAAAGCACTCCTATCTCTGCTGGTAAATCACACAGTGTATTATTTCTGAAAAATGAGATCACAGTACAAGATGAACATCAAACATCCAACAGTCTCTGTTAACAACAAATTAGTATAGGGGCAATGCCGCAGTGTATGTGCACGGGGGCATGTGAATGTGCACATAAGGTGTGTGCATTTGCAGTCAATGGATGAGAAAAGAACCCCATGTAAAATTCTGCAAGAGAACAGCAACCCTTTATTGATGGTGGGATTGATGAAATTCCTGCACAAGTAATGTGCATTGAATTTATTATGAGAGTGCACTGAAATAGGTTATATATATATATATATAAATAATACAAAGCAAGGAGACACCGAGCCTGAATCACTCACTGTTTTGATGAAGATCAAGACGGATGAGCCGTGAAAGGCCTCCAAGCGCATCCGGAATAGCAGTCAGCAAGTTTTTGGCTGCAACATCGCAATAACAAAAGGCATTTCAAAGTCTTTACAGGTCTAAAAATACAAATTGCCTATCACTGTTATCAAAGAGTCCAGTCAAGATTCACAGAAGATAATTACAAGCATTAAGTTCTGTCAGCATGGTCCATGATGCCAACAAATTGCCAGGTAAATGTTGTAGTTTGTTTCCCTGCAGAGGATATAAGGTTCTTTAAGCAGCTACCATTGACAATTCTCTTTCTTTTCCTTCATTATTTGAAGTTCCAGAAACATCTAACTAAACAGATAAATGGCCTTAGTAAGAAGTTTTGTGTATACCTCAACATCAACCTTTGTTAGTTTTGAACATTTTGCGAGATCTTCAGGCAGGGAACTGATTAAGTTCTTCGATGCCTGAGGAAAAAGTAGAAAAAAACAATATATTATCATGGTTTCTTTATAAGCTTGAAAATGATCAAAGGGACAAAACATGCTTGTAAACTCAAGTTCATGCAAAATGAGTTAAGTTCCCAAGAGTAGAAGGATGCAAATACTAAGTTTCTGATGGGCTCTACACAAGGTGCTTGTGCTTCATAGTCCCTAGGTCCCTATTTTAAAGAGAAAAGAAAGGACATGTTGTTTCTAATCCCTTAGACCATCCTGATTTTGTAAATATCACACTTCTTAACCTATTCTACCATTTAAAAGAATGTCTTAACGGCCATCATGGCACCAAAGCATGGATTCTATGACCTCTCCCAATTTATTGGCATAAAGAAAACTCAGGTTCCAATGCCATAAAGTGACCAATCCATAATGGTGAAGTATACCTTCAAGTCACATAAATCTAAACACCTTCCAAGAGAGCATGGGAGTTCTTTAAGCTGATTACCTGAACAATCAAACCTACATGAACACAAATAAATTGGAGTAATTAAACAACAAAGGTCAATGATCAATAATGGACTGGTTGTCTAATAAGCAAATGAAGCAGAAACGGTTCCACAAGTATAAAATAATTGAAGGATATAATAGGCCATTGAGACTGTGGCAATAATGTTGTGATAGCATATAGCTCAATACGAGTTATTGCTCGACAGTAACATGCAAAGAATAATGTCTCATTTGCCAGATATCAAGTCAATATGTATAAGAAGGAAGGAATTAGCAAGACAAATTGAGGTGAGAAATTCTAGATAAATATGCAAGTATCTTAGACAACTCAACTATAGATAGCACGAAAGATTACTCTTAACGCACAATGTAAGCAATCAGTCACTTCACTTATTCAGTTTACTTATTTGAATACAGTCATTAACTAATTGAGTGCTAACATGTAGAATGTTGTCCCTGAAACAGTCATTTAAGAATAAATTGATCGTTAGCAGACATACATAAGCCTCAAGCTTTTCCACACATTGTTCCTATTAGGTAGGATCAGAAATGTCTCAGTCAGTTGGCCTTAGCTTGTATCATGAACAAGTGATAAGACACAAACCAGAACAAGTAGCTACTACATGAATAAAAGACGAACAGAACAAAGGAATGACTGAAAAAGACACAACAAATACAATAATCAATAGTAAAAACAAGATTGAATGACAGTGCAACACTTACTTGACAAGGGAAGTAGCTGATCCAATTTCCTCTGGTATTTCTTTTATAGAATTAAATGACACATCCAATGATTTAAGCAAAGGAAGCCTATCAAGTCCAAACATTTCGAAAACAAAAATCACAAACTACACAAACTGTTCATTACTTTTTTCTATAAATAAATAAATCAGCTAAAAACAGAGGAACTCACTCTCCTATGGCAGCCGGAAGAGTCGACAATTTGTTGTTGCTGACATTCAATACGACAAGTTGAGGCAAATTCCTGATTTCCTCTCTTAAAACCTCAATGTTATTGTGGGCTAAAATCAACTTTTGTAGCTCCACAGCCTAAACATAAACAAGCAAAGCTCCACTTTAACATCAATACAAAAATTGAACACAACTTAATAGTTAAAACAAACACCATTACAGTATTAAATAGAACTCAATGTAGAGGATTAATTGTGACAGGCGCAAACCTACCTCCCACCATTTCTCATCCTGCCCAACTGTTTCCAAGCTTTTGTACACTTCATCCGGCACATCCCTGAGAATTAACATTTTGAGTTTTCATTTTCGGTCAGATTATTTTACATTTTTTTTCATTTTTCTGTTTGGATGATTAGGAAATGTGGAAAGTGAAAAGAGATGCAACTTGCCTGAGGGATCGATTGGATAGATTGAGAGAACCGGAGGCTCTGGCTGCTTTTAGGATGCGATCCATGGTTTGTGTCGGGTGATCATCAAGTTCTTGCAGATCTGCAATGCAACAACTTCATTTGAAAAATGGAATTGGAAAGGTGTTTCGAGAAAGATGGATAGCAGAGCACTACAGAGGCTTTTTTGTAAATTATTATTGTTAAATAATCATCTGGTAGGGTAGGGGCAGTGACAGAGATGATGTTGCCGAACAAAAAAATAGAAACAAAAACTTATAAGCACTTTCACCCCTGAACTTTATTTTTAGAAGGAAAAACACCTTAACATTTTTTAGGTGGGAAAAGAAAAACTCCATAACTTATTTTTGAAAAAAAAAACGTGGAAAATTTCAATTTCATCCCACAAATATTTATATTTTTTTAGGTTCTTTAATTACAAAATTATCTGATTTAATCCTTAATGGTTCCTACTTATTTCATTTTAGTCATAAAAGGGTGCCAAAGTAGGTCGCTTGACTCGTTTAATAGTGACTTTTTAATAAATGGGTCAATCCAACCTACTCCCTCCGTCCTCAAAAGGATGTCGTTTTAGCATTTGCTTTTACTGTTTCGAAACGTATCTTAAGACGGCCGGAACAGTCACTATTTGAGACAATTTTGCCCTGAATTTTTTCTCGGAAGTATGTTAAGGATTAACGTACGTTCGAAAAAAAGTACGGAATTTTTTGGGGTCAAATAGTGCCTCATCCGGCCTCCTCGATATGCGTTCCCTACTGAATATTGGGATGCGAGGAAGACATTTATTGGAGGCCAGAGGGAGTATCAATTAGAAGAGTTGATCCGGTGCCGACTCGTTTGACTCGTTTAATAAAAAAAACATCGTTTTGATTTTGTAAAAAAAATACTTTAAAAATATAATAAAATAATAAAAATGTGGAAAAAAATTAAAAAAAATCATGAAATTATAAATAGTGGTTGATGTAACATGACATATTTTGTAGCATTTGTATAATTGAATTCACTTCTCCGATCACAACTCTCAAGTCCCCTCCGACTTTCCTATACAAGGCACATATTGTTTACGCAGTATGGTTGGTGATCCTTTTTTGTTTACAACTTTCAGTATGAGGTTCATTTTAATTGTTCATGTTACATTACAATCTTTCGAAGATATGCTTTTGCTGTAAAAAATTTAACCATATTTTGATGTATGCTTTTTATTTTCAGGGCGGCGAACCAGATTTGATGACTGCAGCAAAGATGGTCCTTCATGACTGGCAGAGGGGTAAGATACCGTTCTTTGTCCCTCCCCGCGAGAAGAGTCATTGGAGGAAACTACTACGTACAGTATAGATGAGGAGGCTGCATAAAACAGCGACCAAGGATCTTCAGCTGTAAGAGACATTGCAAATGTAATGTCGACCCAGGAATCAAAAAGTGTCGCTGTTCAGAGGGATCTCTTCACTGAGAATGAGCTAAAGGGTGATGGAGCTGATGACCAGCTTCTTTCTAGTGAAGTGGACTTACCTAAGTAGCCATCAGAGACAGATGATGAGTCAGCTGATGAGGCATCCGACATGATGAGCCGGCTGATGAGCGTACACCTATCAAGGGAAAAGAAGTTGAAGTTTCCTAGCCTGAATCATAGTGTTTTTTTTTTGTTTTTTTTTGTTTGCTTGTCTTTTGTTTGGTCGGAAGTGCGTTTCTAACTAATTTAGGCTGTCTGCAAAGCAAATAAAGGTTTGTTCAGATGACTAATTCGGTCAAAGGTGAATTTCAAGAGGTGGCTGGTAGGTGTTGGGAAAAATCTCCCACATAGTATCGAATAAAAAAATAAAGTAAATATACGACACCGAGAATTTACGTGAAAAACCTCAAACGAGAAAAAATCACAAAACAGTTATGAAAATTTTACTAATAAAAAAAGATAGTACAATAAGTTATCTCTCAAACCCAAATCCCAACTATACCCAAAGAACCTCACCAACAAAAAGGTTATACAATATTTAGGATATACTTACTCAAAATATGGAATCAATCCACCAACTATTTTTCTCTCAACTCTCTGTTTCCCTCTCTCAATTGCACTCGGTTGCAACTGATGTACCAATTCCATTTCCAAGTTGCATCTTATATAGACGTAGTACCACCATTAATTGCTTGTCATGGAAAGTCAACAAGTCTGCTGCACATGAGCCAATTAATTCAATTTTGGCTCGTGCCATGCCAATCTGTCTTCTTCCACTCTCTCTTTTTCATTTTGGCTGCGTACACATCAACTTTCTTATTTTTTAAATTTGTACAGAAACTCTAAGTCACCAATTGTGGCTTGGACGGTGGCAGTAATTTTTTTGTAGAAATTACAGTGCCAACCTAGCTACTTCTAGCTTCCTTTTTCAATTTGGACAATGAAGAAGTTCAATTTTACAACATTCAATTAATTGCTCGACTCTATACGGAGTCGACAGTTGGGCAGCCAATATGAGTTGGACCCAACAATTCTCCCCCTCCAGCTCATTTGGGAATGATCACCAACCTGGCGATCATACAACACTTTTCCAGCTTCTCTCCTGGTAAAAACTTTATTAGCATATCAGAGCTGTTATCATCGGTATGGATTTTTTCAAGCTCCAATGACTTAGCATTTATCACATCTCTAATCCAATGGTATCGAACATCAATATGCTTTGATCTTGAATAGAATGTAGAGTTCTTCCCAAGGTGAATAGCACTTTGACTATCGCACAGTAGTGTATACCGACCTTGCTTAAAACCAAGTTCTTGGACAAAAATTTTCATCTATAACATCTCCTTACAAGCCTCGGTAGCAGCAATAAACTCTGCTTCAGTAGTAGAAAGTGCAACACATTTTTGTAACCTTGATTGCCAAGACACAACTCCCCTATAAAATTAATCAAGTAACCAGATGCAGACTTGCGTGAATCCACATCACCAGCCATGTCTGCAATTGTGTAACCAATTAACTTAGGCTTTTCACTTCCAAAACAAAGACACATTTTGGAAGTACCACGATGATACCGTAAAATCCATTTTCCTGCTTCCTAATGAGCTTTCTCGGAATTTAAGAGATACCGACTGACAACACCAACTGCATGTGCAATGTCAGGCCTCGTACACACCATTTCATACATCAGACTCCCAACTACTGATGCATATGAAACTTTCTTCATCTCTTCTTTCTCTTTATTAGTGGAAGGGCATTGATTGGTGCTCAATTTGAAATGAGTAGCTAAAGGAGAGCTAACCATTTTTGCCTGCTCCATATGGAATCTCTGCAGAACTTTTTCAATGTACTTCTCCTGTGTTAAGTACAACTTCTTTGTACTTCTGTCTCGAGTGATTCTCATACCAAGAATCTGTTTTGTTGGCCCTAAGTCTTTCATAGCAAAAGACTTACTTAACCGCTCCTTCAACTTCTCAATTCTGGAAGCATTCTTGCCAACAATCAGCATGTCATCAACATAAAGTAAGAGAATAATAAAATCATCACTATGGAACTTCTGGATAAAAGCACAGTGGTCAAAAGTAGTCTTAGTGTAGCCTTACTCACTCATAAACGACTCAAACTTCGTATACCACTATCTCGATGCCTGTTTCAAGCCATAAAGACTCTTCTTCAACTTGCACACATAATCCTCTTTTCCATTCTCCTGAAAGCCTTCAGGTTGCTCCATGTAAATCTCTTCTTCTAGATCACCGTGCAGAAAAGTTGTCTTGACATCCATCTGCTCAATTTCTAAGTCAAGACTCGCTGCTAAACCAAGCACAACACAGATAGATGACATTTTCACTACAAGAGAAAATATCTCTTTAAAATCAACCCCTTTTCATTGATGGAATCCTTTTACGACCAGTCTACCTTTGTACCGGGGAAGTGAGGTGTGCTCTTCTTGCTTGATTCGATACACCCACTTGTTTTTCAAAGCCCTCTTTCCTTTTGGTAATTTTACCAACTCAAATGTATGATTTTCATGCAAGGATTTTATCTCATCTTGCATGGCATCAAACCATTCTTTCTTCTGGTCTCCTTCCACTGCTTCCTCAAAGCACTCTAGTTCTTCCCCTTCAGTCAGCATCACGTAGTCTAGGAGAGAATATCTAGTGGAAGGTTTTCTGACTCTAGTTGACCTCCTGAGAGGAGCGTTTACTACTACTGGTTGATCATGATCAGGAACATCATATGGTATAGGAATATTAGCATTTTCCAAACCCATCTGATCATTTTGTGCTTCATTCTCAACAAGCACTGACATCGGAGGAACTATATCAGATTCAGTAGAACTGCCACCTCTGTCTGACACCACTCACTCTGCTTTGACAATATCCTCTATGGTTTGATCTTCCATGAATACCACATCATGACTTCTGATGAGTTTCTTCTCAACAGGATCATTCAATTTGTAACCAAACTCATCCAAGCCATAGCCCACAAAAATATATTGTTTTGTCTTTGTGTCAAGTTTGTTGGGATGTGCACAAATGCTTTACACCCAAAAACTCGAAGATGACGATATGAAACATCTTTCCTCGTCCAAACTCTATCTGAAACATCAAATATCAATGGAACACTAGGTGAACGGTTCAACACGTGAACAAAAAGGTGAGCGGTGGCTTAGGTTGTGAGAAAAAAAGAGAGGCAAGAGAATTAATTAGGGTTGCTGTTGAGCATCCTGTGAGAGAGAAGAGAGAAAACAGATTTCGCCAAACTCTGTGCTGCGGGATAATCGTCTCAGCAACTTCGTTCACCGTTAGATCGGGGTAAAATTTGGACAGCAGGTGTACGACTTCTGGTTCTTCAATCTGAACGGTTGGATCAGTGAGAAGTTGTCTGAGGTAGTAGAAATACTGTCCTAATTGAAGCAGTGAAAATCTGGTTTTGGTTCTCTATTCTCATATCTCTTGTTTTTCTCGGATTGATTGATTAGATTGTTTGATTGGTACTATTGGTGATAGTGGTGTATGTCAGAATATTCTTATAGTTGAGATAGGAATTTTACTTGGTTGTACACATTGATCATTATATAGTGGATTGACTGGCTTGGTCCCGTGGTTTTTTACCCGTTGAGGTTTTACACGTTAAAAATCTCTGTGTTATTTTGATTGCTTTTGATTGGTTTGATAGCTAGGGTTTATTGATTCTTGGGATAAGATTGTTTGTTGCGCAAAATTGATTGTCGATTGGAATTAACCCCAACATTTGATTGTGAAAGCAAGCATCTGACTTGCTCAACCAAAGTCCTGTTCATCCTCTCTGCCAGTCCGTTTACCTGTGGAGTCTTTAGAGGTGTCTTTTGATGTCGGATGTCCTTCTGTCTGCAGTACTCATCAAAGGGACCCAAGTACTCTCCTCCATTATCCGTTCTGATGCATTTCAGCTTCTTCTCAGACTCTCTCTCTACCATGGCATGAAACTGTTTGAACACATCAAGCACTTGATTTTTACATCCTTAAGAATCAATCTTCCAGCATTTGGAGTCACTAGACACACATTTCCAAAACCGACTACCTCAGCAACACCTTCATTACCCATTCTTACAACTCCAAAATTTCCTAGAGTGTAAGTTGCAAAGAGATTTTTGTTGAAGGTGACATGAGTGGTAGCACCGCTGTCGATCATCCAGCTAGAATCATGATCAACAGTGTTCAACACATCAACATAATCATACAAAAGTAGAAAATCTTCTTCAGCGACTGCAATCCTTTCATCGGAGTTGTCATCCTCCTTTTTCTGGTCTCTGTCACATATATTCTCTCTCTTCCAATTCCAGCAGTTCTTCTTGATATGTCCCTTTTTGCCACAAAAGTGACATGCAACATCTGCAAATCTTCCTCTGGATTTGCTTCTACTGTGTGCTTTATTTGTGTAACTCCTGTGGTTACTTCTCCCTCTGGATTCACTTACTAAGACGTCTGATTGTGAAGAAGAACCTGTTGCTATTCTTCTTTTCTCTTCGTCTATAAGACGAACCTTTACAGAACCAATGGTAACGATACCATCGGGACTCCAGTTTGATACAAATATTTTAGAGGTTTCCCAAGACTATGGCAAAGTGCCAAGAAGTGTCAAGCCTTGCACCTCATCATCAAACTTCATTGCGATCATAGCCAGCTCATTCATGATTCCTTGAAAACTATTCACGTGATCTATCATTGAGGCTCCATCCTAATACTTTAAACTCATCATCTGCTTGATCAGGATCATCTTGTTGTTGCCGATTTTACTTGCAAACAACTCTTCCAGTTTCTTCCACAATGAACGAGCATGTGTCTCCTCACTGATGTGATTCAACACATTTAACTCTATCCATTGTCTGATAAAACCATACACTTGTAAGTGTAGCATAGACCAATCCTCATTCTTCATGGCTACTGGCTTTTCATCAGCAAAAATACTGGAAGATGATAATTTTTCAAGTATAACAGATCCTTCATTTTCAATTTTCTGACTGGATAATTTAGGCCGTCCAAATAGATCATTCAGGAAGTATTGACATCCATTGTTCCAAGTAGAACAAAAAAAACACCCGCTCCCACTTAGGATCGAATAGAAAAATAAAACAAATACACGACACCGAGAATTTACGTGGAAAACCTCAAACGAGAAAAAACCAAGGGACATATATGAGAATTTTACTAATAAAGAAAATGAATACAATAGGTTCTCTCAAACCCAAATCCCAAATATACCAAAGAACCTCACCAACAAAAAGGTTATACAATATTTAGGATATACTCACTTAAACTATGGAATCAATCCACCAACTATTTTTCTCTCAACTCCCTCTCTCCCTCTCTCAATTGCATTCGGTTGCAACTGATGTACCAATTCTATTTCCAAATTGCATCTTATATAGACGGATGCAGTAGTACAACCATTAATTGCTTGTCATGGAAAGTCAACAAGTCTGTTTCACATGAATTAATTGGCCAATTAATTCAATTTTGGCTCCTGCCAAACCAATCTATCTTGTTCCACTCTCTTTTTCATTTTGGTTGCGTACACATCAACTTTTTTACTTTTTAAATTTGTGCAGAAACTCCAAGTCACCAATTGTGGCTTGGATGGTGGTAGTAATT
Organism: Viola odorata; assembly: GCA_963691705.1. Classification (NCBI taxonomy): domain Eukaryota; kingdom Viridiplantae; phylum Streptophyta; class Magnoliopsida; order Malpighiales; family Violaceae; genus Viola; species Viola odorata. The sequence continues at coordinate 47,500,591 of OY829546.1, read as the reverse complement.
TCTTGTAGAAATTACGGTACCAGACTAGCTACTTCCAACTTTCTTTTCCAATTTGGACAATGAAGAAGTCCAATTTTATAGCATCCAATTAATTGCTCAACTCTATACGGAGCCGACAGTTGGGCAGCTAATATGAGTTGGACCCAACAATTGAAGGATGATCTTTTACATTGTGGGATGAAGTACATGGCAAGAAGGGAACGAGGTCATGTTCCAAGGGAAGGAATTAGATCAATATCGGGTTCTCCAGTTAATCTTTGTTAGGATGCTAGTTTGGATGCTCTATTGCTTCTCATCCTTTTGTTCTACTGCTAAAAAAAAGAGAATCAAAATAAAAATCATAGTCCATCACTTTCTCCCGTCAGATCCAAACCAGCTTTCTCACCAGGATGCCCCTACATTCTACGGTAGTTGTTCCATACACCTTCCTGGGAAGAGCCTTACGATCCGCTCTCTTGGCTCCAAAGACTGTAAGGGAGGAGACCGATCTCAACGTGGTGGTGCACTGGATTTTTGATATCTTAGTTGTGGAAGCTTCAACGGTGTGTTTAAAAATAACATGTATCGGATGACATAGCGCTTTTCTACCGGAAAGTTGTTCCAATTGCGTTTAACATCATTACCCAAAGTCAGTGGTGTTAGGATACAAAATGCACAACATCGTATTTGAATTGCCGCCTGAACTTGATAACACTCTGATTCCTTATTAGAAATGTTTCTTCGGTTGGATTTCAAATATTTAGCATATGGGTTGTTTTCCAGGACCTTCATCAATTTCTTCATAATACTTTCAGCCAAGTTAGCATTTTTCATAATTCTCATTCTATTGTGTAGCTCATTATGAGTATCATAAAAGTAAAGTTGAAAATATACTGGATTATTCTCTGCGGGCACCAATCTGGGAAGATTGTGCTATGCTTGACCTTGAGCTTTAAAGGTATAAACTTCTTTCCTCGATGAAGCAAGTTTTTTGTCATACTTTACACCAAATGATGTAAAGTTAAATATACTGTTATATTTTCTAATCTTTCTACGAAACTCTTTCGCTTCTTCCGATTGTGACGTATAAAGTTCTAGCAAATTATCAACATAATGTGTGCGCCAATTTAACTTGTCCATTTTGACAACAAAATGTTGGTGGCTCGAACTGAAATCTTTTTGCACCATAATAGTTACAACTGGGAACATCCTTTAACATATGTAGAGGTGAAATAGATGGTTCAACTACTATATGCCTTGCATATTAAAACAAATAGAAGATTTATTATATAGTTTAGTATTAGTCACTTCGAATTAAAACAAATAAAAGAGTTATTATTCTCATTATATTGTGTAGCTCATTATCAGTATCATAAAAGTAAAGTTGAAAATACACTGGATTATTCTCTGCGGGCACCAATCCGGGAAGATTTTTGTATGCTTGACCTTGAGCTTTAAATGTATAAACTCATTTCCTCGATAAATAAAATTCTGTCATACTTTACACCAAATGACGTGAACCCAAATATACTGTTATATTTTCTAATCTTTCTACGAAACTCTTTCCCTTCTTCGTTTTTTTGATTTCTTGGTTAATCGGTCTACTATTGAAAGGGTTTCTTTCAAACTTGATAATGATCAGTTCTTTATTGACTTTAGAAGCTTTTGCTCTGTTGCTGCGTACCTATTAGATGCAACATGGATTTTTTTTTTATACATAATTTTCCGGTTCTCGGTTTTTTTCCTTTGCTTGTTTCAATTGTCCCTTTTCGAAATTTCTCATGTTTTGTAATTTTGTTGGCTATGCTTTGTAGTTTAGGGTTGACGGGTGTCGAATCCGATCATAAATAAAAAGATTACAACTTATCACTAAGCAGCAAAAAAGATTTGTGCATAGGGCAAGAGGTTCGAACACAGGGACAAATCGGTCCAATCTTGGCTTCTCCTGAAAATGACAAAGTAAAATGCAAAGGGGGTGAGATGATTCTATAAACTAGAAATAAAACAGTACAAGAAAGTAATTGAGTGAACGAATTGCAGCAAGAACAGAATGCAAATGAAGAGAGAAAATCAGTAGCAAAACAATCCTTGGTAGGGATATCCTTGAGGTGACTATACTATGCAATTGATCATTGATAAATGTATTTTCCGGATGAATTTATAGAGATGTTAAAGGAATAAGAGACCCTCTATATTCCCAAGTTTCCCCCTATACAAGCCAATTAAAGAGACCCTCTATTAATGGCCCTAACCTTCCTAACAATTTGTCAAGTTGCTGGAAAATTGTAACCACACGGGAAACCCATTCCTAGGCCTAGGGATGGCATTACTCAGCCCTGAACCCATTCTTTCCTTTCTCCTAGCTTCTAAAGACAAGTCTTATGTCAAATAGTTACTAGTTGTCTACTTAATCTTCATAAATGCAGGAATAACACTGACATAAATGAAACCGACATTACCCATTCAAATAAAATCATAGGTTAGCTAGGCCTAGATCAAACAAGAATGAATTTAGCATTTAAATGAGAATGAAAGAAATACAAAAACATTCATATTAAGTTCAATGGAATCTCACAATAACATACATAGTCAACCTCTCAATCTCTACCAAGAATCAGAGATTTAGTTACAAAACATAATTAAAATTACAAAATAAAACTTATTGTTCAAGTGGGAAAATGCTGGAAAATGATGGTGAAGCTTGCTGCTCCTCCCTCTCTTCCGTTCCTCTCTTGGTCTTCAGCCCAACTTGTCCAACCTCTCTCTCTCCCTTTGTGTCTGTTCTGTCCAACCAACCAACCACCTGCTAACCTCCTTTGGATGAAATTCCTCTCTATTTATAGCACAACCTCCCTCTCTACATTCCCTCAAAGAAGCCAGCACTCAAGGATAAAATAAAGACAAGCATGCAACCCCAAAAACAAGGAGGAGACAAGAATATATTCTTGTCTAGAACTAATAAATTCCTTGTGGAGTCTCCAAGGAGTTCTTGAGTCAATAAAAATGAGGGAACACGAGATAGTGGAGTTTGGAAGCTATCTAGCATGCTCAGGGGACAAGAAAAGCACTAAGAAATATTAAATTCGTTGGCACGCAAAATCAGGTCGGACTGCCCAGAATTTCACCAGATCGGCTGACTCATTCCTAGGCCTAGGGATGAGTACGGGAAAATTTCTGCAAACAACCTCCAAAATCAGCAATGATTGGAAATGCTCTATCTTTCACCAAATCTACTCCTTTTCTTTCCCAATGATCTTTCAAGCCTAAACATAGGAAAAGAGAAGTAAATGGCCAAAAGAAGCAAATAAATACTCTCAATCCACAAGAGAAAGAGAGCATAAAACATCGAATATAAACAACCAATCAAACCCCCCACACTTAAACCATGCTTGCCCCCAAGCATGAACTCAAGACACAAAGAAACACAAAGAAAACAGACAGACAACAAACAAACAACACACAAAACACCCCCTTGATCAGAAAATCCATCTCTGGACTGAACTCAAACAAAAACTTCAAGAATCAACTCCTCCAAGCAATGCTAAGCATTCCAAACATCACAAATGTACAAATATTTATATAGAAGTATGATAGCATGCTGTCAACCAAGAAATACAATCCTAGAACCTCATACCGTCTCCTCCTTTGGCTCAAAATCCACACACTGCTGCTGACACTCATGCAAGAATTATAAAAGGCACAAACAGTAGTGAAGAACAAAATTAAAACACATAATGAGCTAAAGGCTTCTTTTATTTTCTCCACTTCTTTTATTCTATTTTCTTTTTCTTTTTCTTTGCTGCATTTTTCTCTTTTTTTTTTCTTTTTCCAACTTTCCTTCTTCTTCCGCATTGTTTCTTTCTTTCTTTTTCTTTTCAACCTTCCTTCATTCCACACTCCCATTTTTTTTTTCTTTTTTTTTTTTGTCGAACTCAAACACAAGCACATGCAGACTTTTGGCTCTCCCCATGGTGCTATGATGGGCCCAAAATAAGGGGTTAACACACAACCGAATGGAAGTTTCTCCATGATGGGATGATGGTGCCGAACCACCAACATCGTGCAGTCCAAAGGGTATGAAGAGAGACCACACACAAGAAATTAAAAGGGGTACACATGCGAGCAAAAATTAAAAACTGACAGCAGTAAAGAGGAAAGGATCCTTATCCCTAGGCCTAGGGATGAGTACGGCAGTGCAGTTCTAGCAAAACATTTCTAAGGATAGCAACACTCATCATACTTCTATGTAAATAAATGTACATATGCAATATAGGAAGTGTTCAGAACTGCAAGAAAGAGATAATTGGAGAAGTGCTTGCAAGAGTTCAGCCTTGAGATTGATTTTCATACAAAGGGGTGCAAGACACACAAGAAAAACTACTCAAAAACAGACCGAAAAACAAGCAAAACACATGCATAAGTTACTGAAATAAACGTGCAGAAGAAATAGGAAAACTAAAGAAACTAACAACAAGCAAACTGATCATGCATAAAAATAATTAAAATCACACAATCAAGCACACACAAACACACAAAATAAAACACGAAAGTGATCCTCCCCCACACTTAAAGGACACATTGTCCTCAATGTGAGAAAGAACAACAACAAACAAAGAAAAACACAAACAAATAAAAACAGAAACGGAAAGAAAAGAGAAGGGAAAAGGAAAATAAAACCCGGGGCAATTTGATTCAAGGATTGGGAGGGGCAGGAGCTGGGAATGCACGCTCAACACATCAAGGATTCTCTGCTGGAGGGGGCTGCTCTAGTGCTGCTCAAAGAGGATTGAAATCTGGGCAGAAAAAATCGGGTGAATAAGGTGCAGGATCTAGAATTCCTATCCCTAGGCCTAGGGATAGGCACACTGGACGGTCTGCACTGGAAAAATTCCAAAAATCCATAATTATTCAGAAAAACGAAAACTGGAAATAAAAATGAAATGAAAACAGCAACGAAATGAACATGGGTTGCCTCCCATGCAGCGTCCATCTTTATAGTCTTGGACTAGACATTTAGCGTCACTTTGTCAACCAATCCTACATAACGCTTTGAATGCACGAAGTTTGATGAGAATGATTTCGTTTCGTGCATGGTTCTCTAGCAACGAAATCTGCATGCAACCATAAAATGATTCAAATTCTGGTTCGGGTTCATGCACAATAAAAAGATAATATTGGTTGTGAATGGAGGGTAGTTCAATAAATGGATCAATATAATCAAAAAAATTCAGAACTTCCCTTTCACACAACCATTCGTGGATTCTTAACCACTTTGATTTCTTTCTCAATCTTCCTCTCATCCTCCTCTAGCTCAATGCTACAACAAGTGTCCACAAACTTCGTCTCCTGCTCCAGTGACGTGTTGGAATGAGTTTGGGTCTGATTGGACTGCTCTGGTTGAGTGGCAACTTCTGCTGAATTTTCTGGGCGCGTTTCTGGTTTTGGGTCACTCATCCCTAGGCCTAGGGATGAGTACGGCAGTTCAGGCAGATTTTTGTTGCTCACAAAAGTGGCAGTGCTAACATCAGATTCCACATTTGGTTTGAAGTTTGAAGGCATGCATCTCTGTCTCTCCTGCTCAAGAGCAAGTTGTGATGCTGAGGAGGCAAGTTCTCTTAGTTGCTCCGTCATCCTCTCTATTTCCTGCACATATGGAGTTAAGGTTCTCATTAAAATTTCAAAAATAGTGGGTTCAGGGCTAGGTTGTGGAGGCTGGAAATATTGATAATTAGGGACTGATTGCACTCCATAATCAGAACTTTGTTGGTTCCACCAAGTGGGATAAGGAGTAGATGTGGGTGGATAATAATTTGGCTCATATCCCCACTGTGGTGGACCGAAACATCCTTCATGGCTGGTCACATGTCCTGCATCAAGGCTATGAGAAATAGGGGCTGATTGAGAAAAATAATTGAAATTGCTCATAAAAAAGAAAATTGAAAATTGTCACAAACAAGAAAAACGAAAATCAGTACACCGTTGTCCCCGACAACGGCGCCAATTTATGACGGGTGTCGAATCCGATCATAAATAAAAAGATTACAACTTATCACTAAGCAACAAAAAAGATTTGTGCATAGGGCAAGAGGTTTGAACACAGGGACAAATCGGTCCAATCTTGGCTTCTCCTGAAAATGACAAAGTAAAATGCAAAGGGGGTGAGATGATTCTATAAACTAGAAATAAAACAGTACAAGAAAGTAATTGAGTGAACGAATTGCAGCAAGAACAGAATGCAAATGAAGAGAGAAAATGAGTAGCAAAACAATCCTTGGTAGGGATATCCTTGAGGTGACTATACTATGCAATTGATCATTGATAAATGTATTTTCCGGATGAATTTATAGAGATGTTAAAGAAATAAGAGACCCTCTATATTCCCAAGTTTCCCCCTATACAAGCCAATTAAAGAGACCCTCTATTAATGGCCCTAACCTTCCTAACAATTTGTCAAGTTGCTGGAAAATTGTAACCACATGGGAAACCCATTCCTAGGCCTAGGGATGGCATTACTCAGCCCTGAACCCATTCTTTCCTTTCTCCTAGCTTCTAAAGACAAGTCTTATGTCAAATAGTTACTAGTTGTCTACTTAATCTTCATAAATGCAGGAATAACACTGACATAAATGAAACCGACATTACCCATTCAAATAAAATCATAGGTTAGCTAGGCCTAGATCAAACAAGAATGAATTTAGCATTTAAATGAGAAGGAAAGAAATACAAAAACATTCATATTAAGTTCAATGGAATCTCACAATAACATACATAGTCAACCTCTCAATCTCTACCAAGAATCAGAGATTTAGTTACAAAACATAATTAAAATTACAAAATAAAACTTATTGTTCAAGTGGGAAAATGCTGGAAAATGATGGTGAAGCTTGCTGCTCCTCCCTCTCTTCCGTTCCTCTCTTGGTCTTCAGCCCAACTTGTCCAACCTCTCTCTCTCCCTTTGTGTCTGTTCTGTCCAACCAACCAACCACCTGCTAACCTCCTTTGGACGAAATTCCTCTCTATTTATAGCACAACCTCCCTCTCTACATTCCCTCAAAGAAGCCAGCACTCAAGGATAAAATAAAGACAAGCATGCAACCCCAAAAACAAGGAGGAGACAAGAATATATTCTTGTCTAGAACTAATAAATTCCTTGTGGAGTCTCCAAGGAGTTCTTGAGTCAATAAAAATGAGGGAACACGAGATAGTGGAGTTTGGAAGCTGTCTAGCATGCTCAGGGGACAAGAAAAGCACTAAGAAATATTAAATTCGTTGGCACGCAAAATCAGGTCGGACTGCCCAGAATTTCACCAGATCGGCTGACTCATTCCTAGGCCTAGGGATGAGTACGGGAAAATTTCTGCAAACAACCTCCAAAATCAGCAATGATTGGAAATGCTCTATCTTTCACCAAATCTACTCCTTTTCTTTCCCAATGATCTTTCAAGCCTAAACATAGGAAAAAAGAAGTAAATGGCCAAAAGAAGCAAATAAATACTCTCAATCCACAAGAGAAAGAGAGCATAAAACATCGAATATAAACAACCAATCAAGGGTTTAATAGGTAGGTTAATTAATTAAATAAGTGATTGAGTAATAGATTTATTCAATTTTAATAGGTAGGTTAATTAATTAAATAAGTGATTGAATAATAGATTTAATCAATTTTAATAGGTAGGTAATTTTAAAAATTAAAAGTCTATTACATCCTTAAGTTTTTTAATAATTTAAGGGTATAATAGTAATTTAAAGAAATAAACCCCTTCGTGCTTTTTATATAACTAGGTTATTTTGGCACATGGCGTTGCACGTGCGAAAAACTATATTATAACCATCATAATAGTATTGTTATTGATGTTCTAATGCAGGTGTCGATAAAAAAATCTTGTATTAATTCTGAAATAATTAATTTTAAGTTCTTAGAATTAAAACAATTTTAACTCAATTAAGTAAATTAATTTTATAAATTAAAATTTAAATGTTTAAAATGATGTTTCACATTATTTTTATTTCAGTTCTCCAAATATTGTAAATAATTATGTAATTATTTAAAAACAACCACTAATGATTTTTTCTTTAAAGATTTAGACTCAATAAAAAATTAAGTTTAATATTTAATTAAAAATTATAATTTAAGTAAATGTGCAAACTATTTTTCTTCATGTTTATGTATGAAAAAAATCACATAATTAGCAAATAAAAAATAATTCCTTATCATTACAAATTTTACGAAATCAAACTTAAGTAATTTAATATTTGTGTGTATATATATATATATATATAAAATCACATAATTATAAAAAGGTTTTTATAGTTTTTTTTATTTTTATTGAAAAATAGTTTATTGAGGCAAGATAATTTCTTGTTTATTTTATAGATTTTTTATTTTTAACTAAAAAAAATTATCACTTTACACTTTATTTTTTTTATTTTTTTCTCTGTCATATTTTTTTCTTTGTAGTTCTTATTCTAACAATGGAGAATTATAATTAAACAACAACAATAATTATAATTAAAAAAATAGTCTAAAAAAATAGTGATTATAATTTAGTAAAAGGGAGAATTTTGTTACTGTATTTTTCCTTTATTTTTGCTTCTTTTCGTAATAATATCATATTTTGTTATCTTTTGAAGAAAAAAAATATGCTTTCTTAATCTTTTAATCCGTTTATATTTTTCAAACTCATTAATCAACTTTTGTCACTGAATTAATTTTAGGAAAACTTATAAATTCTCTTTTTATTTGTCACTTATAGTTGTTTTATGATTTTCTTAACTTTAAAAATAATTTTTTTCTAGAAAAATAAACCATGTACTTCCTTCAAATTATAGTTAAATAATAAAAATAAAATAAATACTATTAATTCATGTAGAAAATAATTTATGTACAATATATAATATTGTTTTCATAAAAATAAAATTAATGTAAATTATTTTGATAATATATGGCTAACTTTGTCAATAATTGTAAATAAACTTCTCAATTATTCTCATAATTTTTTTCCGTTATTTTACCATATAGTTTATGTTAGAAAAAATATATATATTACTATTTATTTGTCACTTTTATTTAGTTTATGTTACTTCATCTCTCTGAAAATCAATCTCTTTACTAAATTAAAATAATAAAATAAAATAAAAAATATTAATACTTAAAATAATTTTCATTTAAAAATAGATTAAGATATAATTTTTATATTTAACAAATAATTTACATTTAAAAATAGATTAACTTATATTTTACTCATTGTGACTATTTTTTAATTTCATACTTTTAAGGATATTTCTCATACTGTAGCTCCATCAGTACATTATATAGATTGATCTCCCACAGCCTCTTTGAATATAGTGAGGAACTTGTTGGTAATCAACCATGTAAATATTTTTATCACCCATGCCAATTTCATAAAGAATTATAAATTTTAAAAATTTATAAAAGTAAAAGTTAATAAGAATAATTTCATAGGAATATAGTTTCGGTATTTAACATATTATAGTTCTTAAATAAATTATCTTTCTCTTTTGTATTTTAGCATTTAAATTATTAAATTATTTAAATAATATTTTTTGTTAATTATAAATAATATTATGATGTGAATATTTCATAATAGAAAATCACCTTCTTTCATTTTTCATACTATCAAAAAACTATTTAATATAAATTTAAATTCTAAAGAATTAATTTAATATACACAAAGTATTCATAACTTTAATAATAAGTCATTTAAAAAAAATATTAAAATCTCAAGAAAATACATTTACGTAATCATTAAAAATATAATTAAAATATTTATATTGTAACATTTTGTTTATTTATTATATAATAATAATAAAAATTATTAACTTTATTGATTAAAAAATTAAATATATTTTTAGGTAAACTATATAAAGAAACTATAAAGTTTACAAAATTTCCCACTTTGAACCCAATAGTCTTGAAATTTACAATATAAGCCTGCAATAAAGTTGTAATTTTGGTCTTTCTGATAGTTAGAAAATTAAAAGATGGTAAAAAATATTATTAAGTTATTTAATTATTTTATCAATCACTAATTATTTTAATTTGTTAAAATATACTGATTAATTTGTTAAGGGTGATGTTAATGCTAACTAATTAAAAATATAGGGAATTTACTATGACATTTATGATACAAATTTAGAACATTTAATTACAAATTAGATTAATTCCTCTCTATTCTTCCTCTAATTTTTCGCATAAATATGATCTCATTTTTTTCTTAAAATTTTAGTCACCTAGTCTAACAAAGTCATTCATGTCATCAAACAAATTAAAGTTTTCTTTGTTGTTAATAACTTGAGCTTAAATTATTCTAAAATGAATTTTATTTTATTAATAAATTTAATAATAAATTACATTATTAATAGATTTATTAATAAATGACTTTATTAATTATGTATTATCCTCTTATTTTTAAGAAAAAATAAATAGATAGCAAAATAATTTAATACCACATTATAAACATACAAATGAACTTCAAATTATTTTTGATAATTGGGTCCATCTAAATAAATATACTGGTTGATTTGAGCTAATTAAAAATACATTAACTTATTTGATATTAGTTGGAAATGCATAGGCAAGTGCAAAACATTAATTATTGATCGTTTCTTTTTCAAAATTCTTGCAAATAAGAACTTGGATATCCATATACAACATTCAGAGCCGTAAGCAATGAAATAACTCGAGGTCTTCTATTCTAATTAGCTCACTTAAATTGCCATTTATTTTTCATTTATGTTTATGAGATTCGTTACTACCTATATTTTAAAAAAAAACTAACATACCATTGAAACATTGTACAAAATAATGAGAACATAAAATTGTTAAAATAATCGGAACATAAAATTATTAAGTTTATATTCTAAATTTTGACTCAATTGAGTATCATATATATGGATTTCTCTAGAAAATTGCATTGTTTTGAATAGGGGAAAAAACCTTAAAATCAATCCGGATATGCAAAATTAATTCATAAAATTAATTCGAACATGGATTTCCTAAAAAAATTATACATGCTCTATCTTTTAAAAATAAATTGAATAAAACGTTGTATATAACTATATGCTAATTAAGTTACCGGTTGACTTACCAGTCTGGTTTTCGCCTCAACCCCGTTTTTTGTTTGAACCGATAAAAAAATGGTAACCGATTCACTCAACAAACCAGTGAACCAGGCATGGCTTCACGGTTCAAATTAAAATTCAATTTAACTCTTTTATATAGAAATCAGATGTATAAATAAAATAAAATTTTAATTTATTTATTTATTAGTGCATATACACGTTGTCCCTATTTCTTTTCAAAGTTTTAGCATTACTGCACCTTGTTTATTTGAGAACCAATCACATCATCTTACAAAGTGGAGAAAAATAGAAAAGAAATACGATGCAATATTTTCAGATGCAAGTTTCGAACGGTAGGTGCCTTAAATTGTAAGAGAATGACTTACTAATATATAGGAAAATGTTAACCATAAAAATAAAAATAAAACAAGGTGTAGTTGCACCTAAATCCTTAACGGGAAATGGGGACTGCGGGCTTAACAATCCTATCCAAATCATCAATATATTCTATTCAAAATCAATAATTAAATAGTAACTAAAGTCTTACTATAATTCATCAATTTATATTATACTTCATGAATAATTTAATTTATTGAAAAAAATGTTTTTTTTAACTCACATATATTGGGAATAACAATACTCATATATCATCCACCTATTTTGTTATCTAGTATAAAAAATAATAGTTAATGTATAAAGCCTTGAATAGTTCAGAATTTTACTAAAATAAGAAAATAAATAAAATACCACAATATATTAAACTAACTAAACATTGTAAATAATTAAAGTGTAACCAACTTTTATTCACCTTTAATTAATATAGCTTTATTTGGTTCTTATTGATAATATAGGTAATTATTTTTCAATTGAGATTATATTGCAAGTAATATTGAAAAAGTAATAAAACTATATAAATTAAAAATAAATAAATAAATAAAATAAAACCATTTTACAAATCGGTCCACACATCTCTTCATTTAAAATTAAGCGGTTCGCATCATTATTGTACTGCAACAGGATCCTCATCAGGAGCAAGTAGCAGAAGAAAAGGAACTAAAAAACCAAAACTCAAAAAAAGAAATCAAAATCCCTGTCCATAATAATACTAAAGTAGTACGATAAAAATAAATTTTGGATATAGGAAAATTCATACCCGAACCAAGAGTGTAACTTTGTTCCTTGCATGTAACTATCCTGTCTTGAATTGCATTACTGGATATCATGTCTGAAAAGCAGAACCGGTGCGACTCACCAATCAACAACTACGTCCAAATAGAGATGTAGTTGATCGCTGAAAAGCAGAACCAGCCAATGGGGCAAAGGGATGTGTAGCAGTCCCAAATGGAGATGTTGTTGATTGCTCAAAAGCTGAACTGGCCTGTGCACCTCCAAAGGATGGGGCAAAGGGATGTGTACCAGGCCCAAATGGAGATGTAGTTGATCGCTGAAAAGCAGAACCAGCCGACGGGGCAAAAGGATGTGTAGCAGTCCCAAATGGAGATGTTGTTGATTGCTCAAAAGCTGAACTGGCCTGTGCAACTCCAAAGGATGGGGCAAAGGGATGTGTACCAGGCCCAACTGGAGATGTAGTTGATCGCTGAAAAGCAGAACCAGCCGACGGGGAAAAAGGATGTGTAGCAGTCCCAAATGGAGATGTTGTTGATTGCTCAAAAGCTGAACTGGCCTGTGCAACTCCAAAGGATGGGGCAAAGGGATGTGTACCAGGCCCAAATGGAGATATTGTTGCTTGCTGAAAAGCTGGACTGGGTGCAACACTAAAGGATGGGGCATTCCAGTTCGCGCAGGGGAGACCAATTGAAGCTCCAAAGGGAGGAGGAGTTGCCTACAAATTAACAGAAATGTTATGTTAGTTTTCTGCAATTTATTATACATATATGTATTTCTATTCATGTATATTCAAATAACTCACTTGGCAGAAGGGTCTGGGCTCCAAATAGCTGTGTGGTGACGCAAAGTAAGCAGCTCCTGGGTGTTGGGGTTGATAGGGGACAACCTGCGTCAGATACGGAGGTAAAGGGTAGAAAAACAGCCCCCATGGCAGGACTAGCCCCAAGTTGTTGTGACCACCAGTGCTTGATGCACCAGGATATACACTTCCACCATCTATAAATTCAAACAGAAAAGAGTTATTAGATTAACTAAAAGTCAAAACACAAAGTAGTATATATCCATTAATACAGAGTGCGAAATAATTCACACTTGAATACAGAAAACTGAAGTACCTGATTGCGTAGGGTGGAGGTTGTTAAAGCTACCTGAATTTGTAGCTTGAGAAGGTTGAGATGCTTGAAAACTAGATTGAGATGGCTGCACATGGACAAATAAAGACATTTAAAAATAAAATTTACACACGGCTTGAACCCTTGACAGTCAATCAAGCAATTTGTCATAAAAGTAACAAATTAAGATTCTTAAAGAGTTACATACCATTGTGTGCCCAAATGGCAGTGGCTTTGTTGGAGGTATCGAAGAAGGCAAACTTGGTGGAAACCCAGCATAAGCAGGATTCATATTCGACATGTTTGGTTGATTATATGAAAGGTTAGAACTCAATCCAGAAGAAATCTCTCCTATAGCAGGATTACCTGTCTGTCCTCCTAGTGAATGTGTACAGGGCCATTGAAGTGATGAACTAGAACCAGTCGGAAAAGTGGGTGATGAGGGGACTGATGCTTCAAAAATTGATCTACCTGGAAAAGTAGGTGATGCGGTTGATGCTCCCAAAATAAATGGAGTAGAACGAGAGGAAAAAAGAGGCGATGGGGTTGATGAAGTGTTTGGAGTGAATGGATCACTGAATCCAGGCGTAGTAGAGGTTCCAAAGGCTGAAGTGTTTGTAGTGAATGGATTTGAGATATTGGAGCTACAAGCAGGGTCAATACGATCCTTATGTTGTGCAAATACATTGTATGAAGGAAGCAGTCCACCTTACAAAATTAAAGTAGAAGTAGTGAATATCATTCTTATCATTGGGAATTCATCAAAACAATCATTAAAAATTGTGAATTATTCACAAAGAAACTTACCTTTATCTCCCCGTTCATAGTCTTCCCATCTAAGCTCTTCATGACTTTTACTTTTGTAGAAAGGGATGGCTGATATTGAATGCACTCTTCCAGACATTCCAGTTGACGATAGGCTGTCTACCATCTCAGACGTTTGGGTGTAAGGTGCTACTCTAGTCCCCTTACACTGCCCTATGCTTCCAGTAGGTAATGATGGTCTAATTGCAACCTGTTTTTCTGCACAAATGAATTAACCCATTAAGATACTAAATTGACTAAATAATGGAAACTCAATATATGCACTATTGATCTGGATTGAAACAAAAAGCATATACACAAAGCTAAATAACCTTACCACTAAATGGAGGAGGAGGAGGGATAGGGTTTCCAAATGTGCTTCCCCCTAATGCAAGAGTTGGTGGAAAGTTAAAGGATGTGGTAGAGGAAGTTGGAGAAATGGAGGCTACAGGCATTCTTGAAGTAAGAGATGCATTTGTACTTGAAAATTGGCGAACAAAGGTGGCTGAATCTCCAAATGATTCCCCAGACCCAGAGGATGTGGCATTGGGCATAGAACAATTGGCACAGAGGGGTGGAGGAAGTGTAGAACTACAGGCCCCAATGGTATGAGAGGCAAATGCATGAGTGCTCCTTGGATCAGAAAAAGTGGGAGTGATTGTTGAACCAAAGAAACAAGTGGTAATTGGGGTGCCAAATGCGGTTGTTGAGCCAGAGGCAGCCATGGTTGAAGAATGAGATGCAGGAATGCCAAAAGCAGGAGTGGTTGGTGAACCAAAGGCACCAGTGGTAGTTGGGATGCCAAATGCAGGAGCATTTGTTATTGAGCCGGGGACAGCTGTCGTGGTTGAAGGAGGTGCAGGAGCAGGCGGAGTGGTGGTTGAACCAAAGAAACTACTGCTTGTGCAGAGAAATCCTGGATCAATTGTATGACCGAAAGAAGGAGAGGCTATAGCAGAAACTGCAGGCTGACTTGATGCGTAGTTTGTTTGGTTCATACCAAATGGATTACCTCCAACAAACCCAGTTAACCCAGATGGCTGTGGCTGTGGCTGTGGTTGCTGACTGGTTCTTCCAATAGGAACGTTGCTTGTCCAAGGAGCATGGCCAAAGGCTCGAACAGCAGGCGACCAATCAAAAACAGAAGATGCTACAGCAAATAATTTAACACAAAAAAAGATTGAGAAATCCAGTACTCATCACTTTCAATTACAAAAATAACAAGATACCAAAGACAGATAACCAGATAACAAAGACAAAAAATGCCAGACATGCAATGCAACAAGTGAAAAGAACAGAAACATCAGGTAAAAGAAGAGCAATCGAAGTAAATAGAACGCGACGAAAATCACCACCTGTGGCGAAGAATACTAATTCTGGTACTACATCTGCAGATTTAAGTTAAGATGAGCATGAACATGCATGATTATAACCTTCTGTTATACTCTTCAGAATTGCAAAACAAGAACCCAATCTTTTACCAAAATGGGTTACATACGTTTAACGATAACAGTATACAGAATGCCCAAAATAATTAAAAGTAGGGAACCCCAAAAATAAAGGGAACAAAAATAGAGAACACTTACGATAACAAGCACCGAACATAGTTACTACTGATCAATTACAAGTCTCTGGCTCTCGTGAACTGAAACAAGAAACAAGAAACAGGAGAGTAAGTAAGAAGATCAAGATTGTGGAAATTAAATCAAATTGAGTAAGTAAGAAGAACAAGATTGTGGAAATTAAATCAAATTAAGAAATTAGAATAAAAGTGAAGAGAGAAGGGCGAGTAATTTGAAAGAAATCTGTCATGGAAATCATAAAAAGTAAAAGAGGGTTTTGCGTTGAAGAACCTGCGCGATCGTTTTTGAAAGGAGAAGAACTGAAGAGAGGGAGAGAGACGGCCTGTTCATAACGAGAGAGGCTTTTTTATAAGTGTGATTAGTTTGCCGCGTTGCGTTGTTTTGAAGTCCGTATTTTCTCCTTCCTTTTTTTTTAATATAAATTTAAAGTCTAAAGAATTAATTTAATATACACTCAAATATTCATAATTTTAATATTAACTCTTATACTATTGAGTGATTTAGACATTCACCGTCAATGTCAATGTCAATATCAAATACAAATTAATTAATTCATATTTCTAATAAATTTTTACCATAAATAAAATATAATTTTTGCTAACTTTCTATCTTAATCTTAATAAGTTTAAATAATTCTTAATTAATTCATATTAATTAAAGATAATATTCTTAAATAAATTATAAATTAATTAAATAAAAATTCAAAGAAAATTCAAGAATTAAATTAAATATAAAAACTAAATATATTGTCAAATACAAATTAATTAATTCATATTGTTAAATTACTCCCAAGTTTTATATGAGCATGAAACAATAAAAACTAATTAAATTTTACCATAAATATGTTTTTTTTTAAATAAATAAAAAATCCAATATGGTATTAAGATGTCAATATTTAGTGTCACCGCAACACAAAAAATATTTTTTTCCAAATAGTGAAAATTTTGCATGTTTAATTAAATAAATACTATAAGAATTAAGATTAAGATACTTTAATAATTTTTAGTTCAATTCATTATCAATTATCAATTAATTAATATTAATTAATATTCTTAAAAAAATAAAAATTCAAAGAAAATTCAAAGAATTAAATTAAATATATTGTCAAATAAAAATTAATTAATTCATATTTTTGAATTACTCCCAAGTTTTATATGAGCATGAAACAATAAAAAAAACTACCTCCTTTTCTCATCATACTTTCCTAATTTAAGTATTTCTTCCTTAGACTGGAAGGCCATCACCGTAGAAATAAAATCAACTAATGTGAAGGAGGAGGGCTTATCTCATGATACCAAAGAATTCAGAAGAAATAAAATCAATTAATGTGAAGGACTTGATATTCTAACCAGCTCTGGAGGAAGTACTGAAATGTTATTATCTGTCAGGTCAAGCTCGGTAAGAGAAGTGAGATTTCTGAAATCCTGCAAGAGGATGTATCAAAAGTCAGGGACTCAATGGTAATCAATGCACAATGAGAGACCAAGATGAAGCATATTCATGATAGCACTTCATAAAATGCCAATAATATTTCAAATTTAGAGGACCGATAAAAGTCTTGTTCCTAACACAAAAGAGGAAAGGACTACAAACCAGTGCATACTAAACAGATCAACACTCAAGTCTCATTAATGTATCAATAACAACCGGGTGTTTGCCAATCTAAAGGGTTGCAAGACAACAAACTTAGTGTGGGAAAATAAAGAAAACAAAGCTGATTTTCACCAGTGCCATGTGGACCTCGGCCGAAGATTCAAAAGTGGCATTTGATATCACTTTCTTCCCATTATTACTCTCAATGGAAAACTATTATATGGATAAATATTTTTGTTTTAAGAATAACATGTATAAATGGTTATAAACAAAAACTCAAATAATTTAAATTTGAGACTTCATTCCCCTCATTTATGTAGGAAAAAACTAAAGAATAATTTTCCTCAATTTCCCTTCTGTTCTACCATGTTCCCTCTCCATTTAACATCGAATTAGACTGATTTCTCTTCATTCCTCACTCTTCCTGCTTCCGTTAAAACAAACAAAGCTCTGGCAGGCTTTAGGTTAAGAAAAAGCAAATAAAAGAATGTGCATGTTTCTTTGCAGAACATTATTTAAGAAGCCAATTATATATTACCTCTGGGATAGAATGAAGGGAATTCCGACTCAGGTCAAGTATCTGCAGTTGTTGTAAGTTCAATATCTCTTGGAACTTCATGTAATTGCATTTGTCTGTCATGTCAGTGCAGAAGCAGAGGTGAACAGATATTGGAGTTCGCTACCATTCAGAAAAGAACATGAAAAGCATAAAACAAATTCCAGAGAAAGAGGAAGCTACTTGTGTTCCCATTATAAACTCCAGATAACTGACCTCAGGTAAAGTTCCTTCAAATGTTGCAAACTGGAAAATGCAGGCAGTTCGGGCAATGAAGCTGGATTACTGCTTAGATCCAGAATCTGAAGCATGGAGACTGCTTGAAACCCATCAGATGAAATCTAGAGGTCAAGTAACAAGGTCAGGTTGCTTGAAACCTATCAGATGGAATCTAAAGGTCAAGGACAGTAACAAGACAGTCAGGTGATCCAGATCACATATTCACAACTGAGAACAGTTGAACCAAACATCCTAACAGTGCAATGGTATAGAAATCCATATTGATCCCTACCATCAATATGATGACCACAATCTGCGAGATGCAAACCTCAAACCGTACAAACAAAAAAAACGAAGAACTCATCAGACATTCATAGATCATGGTACAGGCTGCCATAACTGTAGCTCTTCATTTACAATTAGCATCTATTAAGATGCATTTTATGCAAAATGTGGTGGATACTCACTATATCTCACTGCACAGAAGCAGATTGAATATTATTATAGTGCACATTCATGGACGTGCATGGGGCAGTCTTATTAGTCGCACCAAAAACTGAAACTAATGAGCTGGCAAATAAAGATAACAACCATCAACAAACTCTTATGACAAAAGCACGAATTATTCATAATGGAAAGTGCCACAGCCATTTTTTCTCACCTTTGAAGAGTTCGAAGTGGATTGCCTGTAAGCAAAAGCTTCCTGAGAGTTGTCATTTTACCTAGAAAGTGAGTGAAAGATTCACCGTTATTTCCTACTGTGTTAATAGCCAAAATAAATAACAATTGTACAGACATTTGGATGCCTAAGTAAGTAAACAGGAAGCAAATGAACAAAAGCATCACAAAGGAGGAGAGAAATAAGGCATGATGAGTGAGCTGACGTGAACTTAGGCCTATGCAGAAGGATAAACAGTTCAAGCACAGCCAAGAACGGAAGGTTTTTACATATTATGTTCCACTATTTAACAAGATACAATTTTTAGCGTTATAGTTTAAAATAAAATTTGCCCACTCTGTTTAACGACAAAGAAGAAGTTTCAAAGTTGCGAATCTAAAACCATAATTCTTCCCCCATAAACAGAAGAGACTAATGCACTAAAGAATTCTTTTTGCCTGCTTGGTCATGATACAAAATTAACCCAGTGCCTTTATTTAAGTACGTGGACCTCCAAACTCAAAGCATCACATGTACTAAAACTACAATTTGTACATTACCAGTCTCAGGGGGCAATCCTGTCAATGAATTGTTTGAAAGATCCAAGACTGAAAGCCGCAATTTGCATGCATCCACGGGAAACTCCTTCAACTGCATGAATATGAAGCAGTCCAGTCACAGTTACTAATCCAATAACAAGAGAATAGACAATATTTACTTTGATCAATCCAAGCATGTTCCTATGATATTATTACGAGTTGAAGGATGACAATTTCTTAGCAGAACTCCATTAACTCAAAATGAAAGCAAGTGAGTATATTGCTGATCCATTAACTAGCGCAATTAACTCTTCAAAAAGATGATTATGAGGGCACAAAATCTTAACTAACATGTACGGTATAGAAATAGAAATGCAAAAAGATGGCTCGTTGACATGTGAATCTGGTTTAAATTGGATCATATTAGACGCACCATGCTCTTGCCAATCCCAGGGAAGGTATTTATAAAAGGAGTTTTCTACCCAGGGAAGGTATACATGTTAGATTAACCTACAATAAATTTAGTACCTTGTTTGAGCGAAGATCGAATGTCCCTAGCCGAGACAGCACTCCTATCTCCGCTGGTAAATCACACAGTGTATTATTTCTGAAAATTGAGATCACAATACAAGATGAACATCAAACATCCAACAGTCTCTGTTAAGAACAAATTAGTATAGGGGCAATGCCGCAGTGTATGTGCACGGGGGCATGTGAATGTGCATGCATGTTTGTGAATGTGCACATAAGGTGTGTGCATTTGCAGACAATGGATGAGAAAAGAACCCCATGTAAAATTCTGCAAGAGAACAGCAACCCTTTATTGATGGTGGGATTAATGAAATTCCTGCACAAGTAATGCGCATTGAATTTATTATGAGAGTGCACTGAAATAGGTTATATATATATATAAATAATAGCAGTCGCTGTTATCAAAGAGTCCCTATACTAATTTGTTCTTAATAGCAGTCAGCAAGTTTTTGGCTGCAACATCACAATAACAAAAGGCATTTCAAACTCTTTACAGGTCTAAAAATACAAATTGCCTATCGCTGTTATCAAAGAGTCCAGTCAAGATTCACAGAAGATAATTACAAGCATTAAGTTCTGTCAGCATGGTCCATGATGCCAACAAATTGCCAGGTAAATGTTGTAGTTTGTTTCCCTGCAGAGGATATAAGGTTCTTTAAGCAGCTACCATTGACAATTCTCTTTCTTTTCCTTCATTATTTGAAGTTCCAGAAACATCTAACTAAACAGATAAATGGCCTTAGTAAGAAGTTTTGTGTATACCTCAACATCAACCTTTGTTAGTTTTGAACATTTTGCGAGATCTTCAGGCAGGGAACTGATTAAGTTCTTTGATTCCTGAGGAAAAAGTAGAAAAAAACAATATATTATCATGGTTTCTTTATAAGCTTGAAAATGATCAAAGGGACAAAAGATGCTTGTAAACTCAAGTTCATGCAAAATGAGTTAATTTCCCAAGAGTAGAAGGATGCAAATACTAAGTTTCTGATAGGCTCAACACAAGGTGCTTGTGCTTCATAGTTCCTAGGTTCCTATTTTAAAGAGAAAAGAAAGGACATGTTGTTTCTAATCCCTTAGACCATCCTGATTTTGTAAATATCACACTTCTTAACCTCTTCTTCCATTTAAAAGAATGTCTTAACGGCCATCATGGCACCAAAGCATGGATTCTATGACCTCTCCCAATCTATTGCATAAAGAAAACTCAAGTTCCAATGCCATAAAGTGACCAGTCCATAATGGTGAAGTATACCTTCAAGTCACTTAAATCTAAACATCTTCCAAGAGAGCATGGGAGTTCTTTAAGCTGATTACCTGAACAATCAAACCTACATGAACACAAATAAATTGGACTAGTTAAACAACAAAGGTCAATGATCAATAATGGACTGGTTGTCTAATAAGCAAATGAAGCAGAAACGGTTCCACAAGTATAAAATAATTGAAGGATATAATAGGCCATTGAGACTGTGGCAATAATGTTGTGATAGCACATAGCTCAATACGAGTTATTGCTCGACAGTAACTTGCAAAGAATAATGTCTCATTTACCAGATATCAAGTCAATATGTATAAGAAGGAAGGAATTAGCAAGACAAATTGAGGTGAGAAATTCTAGATAAATATGCAAGTATCTTAGACAACTCAACTATAGATAGCACGAAAGATTACTCTTAATGCACAATGTAAGCAATCAGTCACTTCACTTATTCAGTTTACTTATTTGAATACAGTCATTAACTAATTGAGTGCTAACATGTAGAATGTTGTCCCTGAAACAGTCATTAAAGAATAAATTGATCGTTAGCAGACATACATAAGCCTCAAGCTTTTCCACACATTGTTCCTATTAGGTAGGATCAGAAATGTCTCAGTCAGTGGGCCGGGCCCAATTTTTATTTTTATTTTTTTATTTTTTTATTTTTTATTTTTTATTTCATTATATTTTTATTTTTTAGTAAGTTTATTCGTATGTTTGTACTATTTATTTATTTCCGCACCTGCACCGTTTATTTATTTTTCGCATGCATGTTTATTTTCGTACATTATGATAATTATTTTTCACGAGTAAAAAATAATCAATGGCGCTCGCATACAAAAGAAAGTGTCAAATGTTTATCCTCCGTGCCAATAACTCCGATAAAAAGGGTATATCCGCCCGATACCATTCCCAAGTAAATGTTTCTTCCCTTTTATTTATTCACGCTTTTTGCGCATATACGTCGTATGCATTAATATCAGAATTTAATCCGTTGGGCATGATCACTTAAATTAAGATTCTTTTTAAACACCTCTTTCTCCGGTAACTTTTTTAGGATGTGATTCGGGTGCCTAACGCCTTCCCGAGTCCATAAATCGACCCCGAACCAATGTTCTCGGGTTCAGACCATTTCGCCTTAGTTTTTATTTTTTCATGCCATGACTTTAGGTCCCCTAAACCTAGAAACAAATTAGGGTGGTGACTTCTTTGCATTATGTGAGATGAGTCCAATTTCATCTCACATCTCTTCCCAAACCCGCGTCGTATTAGGAAAAATTCAAAGAGGGGGTGCAACAGTTTGACGACTTCACTAGGGAACATAGGGTTGAACCCAGATTCATTTTTGAGGTGCTTGCTTTTTTTCAATAAATTGTTAAAATTGTTTTATATGACTTTTTTTGTACATGATTATTTATTTTATTATTATTACATGATTCTTTATGTGTGATTATTGTTTTCATACATAACTTGTTCACATGATTCGTTGTTAATCGCTTTGATAAACTGTCATTCATACGCATTTCACGCATAATGCCCTACCGCCGGGCCTTTTCCAAATAAGATTAGGAGGTTAGTAATGAGGCCCTGGGACACGTGTCTCGGGTAGTTTTCACGAACCCCAAACTCGGATTCGAACCCCTAAATGGGTGAGCGCCTAGGGCTTTTGACGGTTCGACAGACAATCACATATCCATTTACTGAGGGACCACTTTTATGGTATCGTCCGGGAACCTTTCAGCCAACATAGAAATAGTGGGTGTCACCCCAGCATATGCATCATTATTAAAATGTGATATTGCAATCTTTGTGTTTCTATCACTATTTTCATATTTGTATAAACTCTGTCCTTGTTCGTTTTTTTTGCCTCCTTATGTTCCCTTATACAACTGTAGGTTTGCACATGTTATTTTCTTTTAACTTACTCAAAATCTATACTTATTCTATCCACATGAGACCCGTCTTGCTTATCTGAATGGCCAAGCCCACGTTACTTGCGCTTGCTACTTTTGGGGGGAATGCTTATGAAGACCAGTCACTACGAGGGGACATGTTGAAGCCCGGTTTTGTTCCTGACATCACCACCAAGATCAAAGTAGAGGTGGCAGAGTCTGATACGATCGGAATCCAGAAATTGAGGGCCGAGCTAATCGTCGACGAGCAAGTAAGATTCGAGGCCCGTTATGGAAAACTGTTGACACTTGTGGATGTGAGGGTTGACTGGGGTTGCATCCGGGCGGCCCTAAAATTTTGGGACCCATACTACCGATGTTTTTCCTTCGACGGAGGTATAGATCTGATGCCTACGTTGGAGGAGTACTCCGCTCTATTGGGCTTTACCTCTCCTCTATCTTCTATATATCATAATGTTCATTTTGAGTCCGCCGACGTTAAGTCAAGAATTGATAAGTGGTTGGGGATTCCTACAAGAATGAGAGAAGGAGAACACGTGTTGTGTTGGACAGATGTTGAGAAGCAATTCCAGTTGTCTCAGGGGGAAAGAAGTCTTAGGATCCTGGCTTTTTCTATAGTAGGGTTGGTCTTGTTCCCTAAAATGAAAAATGTTATTGACTTTGAAGCGGCTAATGTATTTTGGGAAATGGAGAAAAATGCCATCAACCGCACGACAACCATTCTGGCAGAAACCTTTCGCTCCCTGGATTTTTGCAGAAGGAAGGGAAGGGGAAGGCTCATATATTGCACTCAATTGCTGACAGCGTGGCTGATCAGCCACTTCAAGCAATCGCCTGATCAGTCTCTGTTCTTTACCAATTACCTGGGCTCAGTTCCTTTGATAAAAGTCATCCAGACAATAGGCCAAGGGGTAGCTGGGGATAAATAGAAGCTAGAAGACAAGGAAACCTGGACTGACAGGTTTTTGAACCTATCTGAAGAAGACATCGATCGGCGTGCTAAGTGGATGCGAGCGGTTGATCCCATTGTGAGTCTCGGGCTTCTATCATGGGCTCCCCTAATTGGAGCACGAGGGTGCGTTCCTTATTGTCCTGCGTTGGTGCTGAGCCAGTTCTGTATCATGCAAATCATTCCTGCGACGTTTGGTATGACGGACTCAAGTCAACCGCATGCCCAGGAAGACTCGACCCCTCAGCACTATGCCCATGATTGGATGAACCCGTTCTGCCTTGAAGGACATGTAGTCCCTGCCCCGCCAACAACAGCTTACTTACAGTGGAGGAGGAATAGGGCCAACGGGAATATCTTACCTCGCCCGGAAAATCGGAGGCCCATGGAGGAGGAAGGTGAATCTCGGGTAGAGGAAGGGGTTGATTTGGTGACCCGCGCCCAACTGATGTGGAAGTTGCAGACAGTAACAAGGCAACGGGATCAAATCGAATCAGAAAAGGAAGAGTTGAAGGTGGAAAAGTTGGAGTTAGAATTCAGGGTCTATGAAGCAGAACGACATAATCAGGATTATGTGAGGCTGAGTTTGAGGAATCAGGAGTTGGCAGATAGGGAATTTGAAAATAGGATGGCAGAAGAGATTGCCAAGAAAGATGCACTGAGTGGCGCAATTAGGGAAAGAGATGTGACAATCAGGATGCTGACTGTTCGTGCCAGCAAAGCAGACAAGGCAAGCTCAAATAGCATCTTTAGAAGCTGAGTTGGAGAAGCAAAAAGCGGAGATAACCTCGTTAAAACAAGCCAAGCTGAAACTTTTCCAACAATCTGAGCAGAAGAGGATAAGATTCGGACAGGAAATTCAGATATTGCAGGAGCAGTTGGAAACTGAACGAACTATCTCCGATTCCTGGGTCGAATCCTTCAGGGAGTTGAAATTGCGCATTCCTGAAGACCAGCTGCCTGACAACTTGCCGTTCTTCTGAGTCATTCACTGTTTTACCCTTTTAGTAATCCTTATAAGCCAATAACGGCTTGAAACATTGAAGGGATGACTGTAATCGAATCAGGATAATATGTATGATATCGTACTTATGCTTCCATGTATGATAGATGAGTGTTTATCTTTCTACGGTCCAAAGACACCTTTAAACACTGGTTCCGGATCACTTCTGTTCCTGCTCTAATGCTCCGAAAAAGAAATATGAGTCCCTCTTTTGTTACCTCGAGAACAAATGAAATCCCTTCCACATCGTCGTCAAGATTGTTAGTCCGATCGTTCGAGAATGACGTGATCGTACAAAGGCATCGTCATCTCTTCACCCCAAAAGTATCAAGCAAAAGTGTGGCCGAAGCAATAGATAAACAGCGCGGGGACCTTGGGATAGTATAATTAATCACTGTTTAAACTTACGAATATCTCATTTGTTTATTTTACAGGTGGGGACAGAAAGTTATAATAGCTCCTAGAAAGCAGACTATTCTCCGCAAAATTCACACGACTAGACTACAAATGCGAAAGATGGCAGAACATGATAAGGTAGAAGATGCGTTGAAAGCAAAGATAGCGGAATTGAAAGAACAAATTCGGGTTGTTACAGGGCGGGCTGAAAAAGCTGAAAAAGAACGGGATGAGGCAACAAGGGATCTACCGCCCGGTTATTACCCATCTTTCGGGCCATCGTCCTCGTCTGTCTTTGTTGGTTCTCCTATGTCGCCATCATTTACCGGTGAAGGAGTCCAATGGAAATGGCAAGAGCCTTTCCTCGTTACATCGACTACACCGAACCCTGCCATTGTCACCGCCGGACAAGGTGATACATCCCTTAATCCTCCTCTGACCGGGGCTACTATAGATCGCGGGAAAAGTGAGGTCTACCCAGAATCACAGAATCTTTCTCTATCTCAGAGTCAGCCCACCCCAGTCACGATACCCGTACCTTCAGGAATCCAGCCTTCGGGTAGCACTCAGACACATCCACTAGTCACACTTGGACATCCACCGGCTGCTAGTTCTGGCACTTCTAGAATAGAAGTACCCAATATTGGCAGGTTAAGCTTACTGGAAGAGAGGCTAAGGGCCATTGAAGGAACGGACCCCTTTGATTCCTGCCGGGCCTGCGGATATGTGCATGGTGCCAGGGATCACCATGCCCCCAAAGTTCAAAATTCTGGAATTTGAGAAGTATACCGGGGTTGAGTGTCCCAAGACGCACCTCAAGGTCTATTGTAATAAAATGGTTGAGGTAATCCAAAATGAGCCTTTGTTGATCCACCTGTTCAGAGAAAGTTTGACAAAGCACGCCCTGACCTGGTATATGAATCTAGACAAATCAAGAATCAGGACTTGGAGAGACTTGTCGGATGCCTTTTTCAAGCAATACAAGTTTATCATGGAAGTCGCTCCAGACCGTTCTGACCTGCAGAGCATGGAAAAGAAGGTTAATGAGTCGGTGAAGATTTACGCGCAAAGGTAGAGAGAACTCGCTACTAGAATCTCTCCCTCTCTAAGTGACAAGGAGCTTATATCTATCTTCGTGAATACTTTCAAGGCTCCTTACTACACTTACCTCATATCCAATTCATCAAATAACTTTTGCGATATAGTCCAGGTCGCAGAAAGAGTTGAGCAAGGAATCAAGTCTGGAAGGATCATTGTTACCCCGGAAATAGCACCAAAAAAGGCATCTCCCGTAAAGAAAGAAGTTGGCTTCGTGTCTCACTAGTCAAGCTACAGGCCACCATATTTTCCTCCACCTCCATCTCCTTCGTTGTTGCCATATCGACCTACTTTTTTTCCTACACCACAGATGTCCGTTGCTAACATGACGCCTCAATTTCCACCACCTCCACCACAAATACCGCGACCTACACCACTAAGACCAAATAATCCACCAAGGAACCCAGCTCCACAAAATAACCGCTGGAACCAAGAACCAGTGCCACCCCTCCCTCTTCCTGCTAAGGAAATTTACAAGCATCTACTCGCAGCTGGACAGATTGTGCCTATTCCGGCCCAACCTCCACAACTTCCGTACCCGAAATGGTACGACCCTAACGCAAGGTGTGAGTACCATATGGGAGTCCAAGGCCACACCTTGGAGAATTACCTTGGCTTCAAAATGAAGGTGAATCATTTAATCAAAAGCGGGTGAGTCTCCTTTGAGGGGCTGGCCAAAGGTCCCAACACCACCACCAACCCCCTGCCAAATCATGCTCAGGGTAACGACGGGGTAAACGTCATTTCGACAGAAAGGGTTATGGATGCTTTCCCCTTAGTAATGGAGATGTCCAGAGAAAAGCTTTTCTTAGCGCTTGTAGGAGCAGGGTATCTGCAACACTCAAAGGATAGTTTGAGTAGTTGTTTGTTTTGCCCCGAGGGAATTGAGCATGGGATCCAGGATTGTGGGTCCTTCTTGCAGAAGTTGAGACAATTGACTGACTTCGGGGTCATACAGGTTGAGAAAAGAACTCGAGGAATAGAGAAAGTCAATTGCATTGAGGATAATTGATCGTCAGTCAAATGAAGATTTATAATGCCCAAAAACGTGTGTGCACAAGAGATAATGTGTACAGTGGTAGTCGGGATCGAACACAGGGATTGTGAGAGACTGATCTAAGGTCTTGAATGTATTTGGGGGACAAAAGCACGTAAAGTAACAATCAGGGGGGGTTTTGCTTGGCTGAACAAGTCAGCCAAGGAAGATTCGGGAGCTAACAATTTTATCTAAGAAAGCAAGGTTCGGGGTCTCGAATGTCACGTTCGAGGTCCGGAATGGTAAAGTAAAGCAGGTAAGTGAACAAGTCCGGAAATAATAAAACAGGAATGAAACGAGCACAAATAGTCGGATAGAGAAGGGTTCTCAGCAAAGGCATTCTTGGGTTGCATTCGGGACCAGATCATCATCGGCTCAAGGGTATTCTATTCAAGACATCATAGAAATGACATAGGGACCAGATTTCTCGGATATCCCCTACTTTTCTCTTAAGAGAAACTACCCCTCGTTTCCACATATGAGGTAGTCTTGACGGTTTGCCATCCCTCCAGGCACGAATGCGGGAGGACCATACTCAAACTGCCCATGAAGCTAAGAAAAGACAGATCTAGAGCTAAAAGTCCCTCAGTTTGTCAGGCTCGTGACCTCGCTCTAATCAACTACTGATAACAATCAAGACAACCCTAATGGTGCTACCACACTTGCGGCTCCCACCAGGACGATTTCCCATAAGACCCGTAAGATATCTTCATATCGCCCGAGAATAAGAGAAGAATTCCTAGGATGGTCGACATCAGCGGGGGGGGGGGGGGGGGGGGGGGGGGGGGGACTCACGTGACTCTACACGCACGACACCATCCCATCCTAGGGACCCACGAGCTTATCGCTCCCGGCAGCCCGTATGATATCGCTCATGACGTCATCGGTCGGTATCGCTTGTGACGTCACCATCTGACATCGCCTGGATTGGTATCTCCAGGTATCGCCGAACAGGCCTATAAATACCCCTACTTTTCCAATCTGAAGGTAAGATCAAGATCACTAAGACGAACCTCTGTTATTTTTGAAACCCGGACTGACTTAAGCATCGGAGTGTCTACGCCGGAGCCCCCCTCCGGCGCTTTGCAGGTACATTCGACGCCGACCACCACCGTTCCGATCAACCACGACTCCGAATCTTACAAGATTGACATTGAATCTTATCAAATGGTGCTTTCATTGAGAGCTTTGGTATATTAAGTGAGCGTCCTTAATAGCCAAGCTCCGTCTAGTCGGAAGATTGGAACGGTCATGATCACGGGATCGGAGCCAATCCGATCATCATCCTCTAATATCCCTTTCTCAATCCGCAGACGGTTATTCCCTTTTGCTACTACTGATCTCTCTATGACTATACAACCAAT
This sequence comes from Viola odorata, assembly GCA_963691705.1. Taxonomy (NCBI): domain Eukaryota; kingdom Viridiplantae; phylum Streptophyta; class Magnoliopsida; order Malpighiales; family Violaceae; genus Viola; species Viola odorata. Next base: position 47,471,790 of record OY829546.1, on the reverse strand, counting down.
TATTTCGGGATCTCTGGACCTCTCGGTTGGAATTGCTGGGGGACTGGCCTCCTCGCAGATGGACATCTTGTCATCTCAGATAGCGGGATCAGATTTCTCCACTCCTCTTTCTGGGGGATCTATGCTTAATCGTGAACATCCTTTTGCAATGGAAATAGCGGCCCTTCGTTCTCGGCTGGAATATCTGACGGAAATGGCTGCGAGAGCCACGCCTGGTGCTTCTGGATCTAGTCTCCCTCCTCGCGTCATGTTTACACCATCTATTGTCGCTGATCGACCTTTATCACCGTTGTTTCCAGAAAACCTCCAGATGCCTTTATCCGCGGGAAATCCTCCGATTAGTGTTGAGCAGTTTACTCAGGGAAGAGTAGAGGCTTACGTACCACAAATGCCGCAAGGTTTCCTCCTACAAGGAGACAGACAGCTTGTGGGGGTTAGGAACTGGTGGGACGGACGGAGGGAAGGAGCCAACAGAAGTCTGTCTCCTGAGTACAGTGAAAGATCCAGTAGTCGAAGGTATCAAAGTCGTTCGCACAGGAGCCGCAGTCGATCTCCTAGACGACATCCTACGCCAGAACCACGAAATAGGGGGCGTCAGGACGAAATGTCTCCTCCATGTCAGGCGCGTGAAATTCTTGATGATACATCGGGCCACCCATTTAGCCGTCGTATAAGGCGTCACAGGGTCAGTCGGCGCGTAAAGCTTCCCACTGATGTTTATGATGGCACCAAGGATCCCATCTCGCACATTAATAAGGTGAAGGATTTTGTTCAGTTTCAGACCCGCAGTGATGCGGCGTTGTGCCAAATATTTGTTATGACATTATCAGGTGTGGCGCGTCTCTGGTTTGAGGGTCTCTCTGGTGGATCCATTAATAATTTCTCACAGTTAGAATCTAAATTCCGGAGCAGATTTAGCACGGCAATTCCAATCAGGAAATCTGCCGCCGCGTTATTTGACATACAACGAAGGCCTCAAGAAACCTTAAAGGAATTTCTCAGTCGCTTCGATTTGGAAATGTCCTTAACGCCGGGCGTTACCATTGATTTTGCTATAGAAGCTCTGAAAAGGAACTGCCGCTATAAAAAGCTGAAAGACGCGCTCATGGTGGATCCTCCAGTGACTTTAGATGCGTTGAGTCTTAAAGCCCATAATTACGCAAAAATGGAAGAGGAAGAAAATAGAGATAAGACGTATAACGCGTCACATGGGACATCTCAAATTACTACTGCTCCCGCGAAGCTGCAACCTGACGACCATTTTCTCGACGATTACGCCAGGAGGAAGGACCATATCCCCAAGGCCTCCAACAAACAGAAGGGTCATTTTTCGAAGGGAAAAACTGATGGTTCCCCCTCTCGACGTCACGGGGATTCTTATAAAAATCGTACATATGACCCAGATTTCCCTTCTCTTAACGTGCCAAGGGCAGAGATTTTGGCGATAGCAGAGCAGCGAAATCTTCCCATCCGCTGCCCCACGCCTACAAAACCAGGAGTGCTTCTAGGGAGAAGGGAAAATGCTTATTGTAAATTCCACAAAGCCAGGGGCCATTCCACAGAAGCGTGTAGGGAGTTAAGATCGGCGATAGAACGCTTGGTAGAAGAAGGATATTTGGGGGAATTTGCTACCCAAATAAGAGAAGATGCCAGAAATAATCTCATGAAAAGGACAACAGACGAACCACCAGTTCCTCCTCGCGTTCCGCAAAAGAATGATGCTCCCAGAGGTAAAGATAGGGAAACTCTTGCGGTTGATGACGAATATATCCCTATGATTAACATTATCGCGGGAGGAACCCCTTATATGGACTAATCAGAGCAATTGGCAGCCGCGAAAAGAGATAAACGCACACGTGATGGCATGACCAAAAAAGGAGAAGCGATAGGCATATTGGATCGAATGGTATTATCCTTTTCCGAAGAAGATGAGAAAGGCGTCGTCTATCCGCATAACGATACATTGGAGGTCACGCCCGTCATCGCCAGTCATGGAATCAGAAGAACTCTTATCGATAACGGGAGTGCGGTGAACCTCTTTTCGCTGGAAGCTTACAATCTCATGAAATGACCTGACAATGAGTTAACACCGAGCAAACGGCCTATAGTCGGCGTTGATGGGGTTCCAATCCCTGTCACGGGGGTAATTACTTTGCCCATATATTTCCGACAAGACACCTACAAGCGATCAGAGAACCTGTTGTTCCTTATCGTGGATCTGAATTTGCCTTACAATGTCGTGCTCGGACGACCTTTCCTCAACCGCTTTGGAGCGGTGATATCTCAGAAGCATCTAAAGATGAAGTACCCCTCCTGGGATGGGGTAGTATCGGTAAAAGGCGATCAAAAGCTGGCGGCAGAATGCTACTCGCTCATGACTCAAAGAAGCTGCGATAGGTACGTATGTATAGTAGCGGATCCCTATGAGCAGAGTGATGAGAAACGTGCTCAACCTCTAGACAAAATGGTACCCATTCCGGCAATTGGTATAGAGGAAGTAAGTTTCCTGATCAGTGAAAAACTCAGCCCAGCGGAAAACCTTCAGCTGGCCCGGCTGTTGAACAAATGCCAAGGAGATTTCACGTGGAAACCCTCCGACATGCCAGGTATATCGCGGGAAATAGCCGAGCATCGTCTCAATGTGGACCCAGATGCCAGGCCGGTACAGCAAAAGCGACGCGCGTTCTCTAATGAAAAGGCGTTGGCTATGGATAAGGAAGTAGCAAAGCTCCTCGACGCAGGGTTTATCCGCGAAGTTCAATATCCCACCTGGCTAGCGAACCCTGTCCTTGTTCCTAAGCCCAATGGGGATTGGCGCATGTGCATCGACTTCACAGATTTAAATAATGCCTCCCCTAAGGATTGCTACCCGCTTCCTCACATAGATCAGTTAGTTGATCAGACCGTTGGATACGCTTATCTAAGCTCATTGGACGCCAACTCTAGATATCATCAGATTCCCATGGCCCGGGAAGATGAAGAAAAGACTGCGTTTCTCACTCCAAAGGCCACCTACTATTATATGACGATGCCGTTCGGGCTGAAGAACACCGGGGCTACGTTCCAACGTGTTGATACCCAAATTTTGACGCCATTTTTAATCAATTTTAGCATTTCTGTCATTTATTTAATTTACTGTCATTTTTACTTGATTTACAGTCATCTGTAGTTAGTTTACTATCGCTAGCATTTTTAGGTGTTTCGTTGCATTTTTGCATCGTCGTTAGCATCGTCAGCTTTCGAAATCGCATTTTCAATTTTTCGGCATGCATTTTCATTATTATTATTAATAGTATTTTTAGCCTAAAAAAATCACGTTTTAGACTATCCGGCAGTCGTATGCTAGTTTTTCTGCATTTTTGGTCATCTCACGAATTTTAGGATTTTTAGGGTTTTAGCGCATTTTTTAGTATTTTTATTATTTTATTAATATTTTTATTCGAGCTTTTATGGGACCCGAGTAAGTCTGCTCGAACCACAGCTTGACTTTTAAATGTTTTCCATCAACTAGTTGCTAGCTTTTTTTCTGCTCGCAACGGTATACAACGTTTCGTGTAATTTTCGGCGTAACGTTTTTATTTTTCCGTTCCCGCGTTTCGCACTTTTGAACGCGAAAATAAACTCGTCAAACGCGAAATTTTCATGCTTCGCTGTATACGGTTAAAACCGTCATATTTTTCTCTACGCGCTGGTACCCTCGGATCGAAAAGTCCGAGCGTTTGCTCGCAGGACTCAGCTCGAGCCCATTTAAATAAATTAAAGGGCATTTTAATCACAACCGTTGATCTGGTCAACTCAAGAAAAGTCAACCAGATCAACGGTTGACAAATTAAAGGGGCATGGTGCATGGCACACGCGAACGGCCATGGACGTGCGTGAACAGAGGAGCGAGCCACCGAGCTGCTCGCTCCCGTCCCCTCGGCCGTTACCTGTCCCCTCGGCCATCATCACAACGCCCCTAGCCCAGCCACCTCACGGCCGTAGCCCCGCCAGCGTGAACAACACCACCACGCGCAGCTCCTTCTCCCTCTCCTCCACGCGATTTTCTCCTATAAATAGGAGCTCCCATTCAACGTAAAAACGGCACCAAAATCGCAAGAAACCCTTGCTCCTTCTCCCTCTTGATCAGCTTGCTCATATTGAGCGACAATCGTCCAGTTCAAAGTTTGAAACGTGAGCTTTCTCTCTCTAGCTCATCTTCGGTTTTTCTGCGCAAGTTTTCTTTAATTTCGTTTGGCTTGATTTTGAGCAAATAAATTGATTGTTTTTGTGCTATTAATTCACATACGTAATGTAGATTAAATACATGCTTTCAATTTCGAAAATCGTTGGCTAGATTGTTCGAATTAATTAGTTTTCGATAATTAACGGTTCGGTCGTTTTTTCGAAATTAAATTTTGTACGAGTCAAACTAAAAATCGAGGTTTATACGGTCGGAAAGTCGTCGAAGAGACGAACATTTCAGTATGTCCATTTTTCAAAACGGCCAAGTGTGGCCGGAGTTGGGTCGCCGGCAGTAGCTCCGGCGACCAAGGGAGGGGGTGATGAATAGTGCCATGCCTATTCATCACACGGCGCCGTTTTGGCCCCCCTCCCAAGTTTTTCAAAGTTTTCAATTAGGTCCCTCCGATTTTTAATTCTTTCCGAAATTTCAAATCGCAAGTTTTTCGTAAAAATAATTCGTACGCATCGTACGTTAATTTCTCGTATTATCAACTGTTTAATTTTCTGCACTTATCAACTGTTTAATTTTCTGCACTTATCAACTGTTTAATTTTCTGCACGTATCAACTGTTTAATTTTCTGCACGTATCAACTGTTTAATTTTCTGCACTTATCAACTGTTTTAATTCTTAGCACTTTAAATTTCCGCACTTTATTTTCTGCAATTTAAAAATTCAGTTATTTATTTTTACAGCCTACATGGACAGTCGCACTTTAATTTCCGCAATATCAACTGCTTTAATTTTTCGCAAAACTGCTGGAAATCCTTCCGCAATATCAACTGTTTTATTTTCTGCAAATATCAATTGTTTTATTTTCCGCAATATCAACTGCTTTAATTTTTCGCACAACTGCTGGAAATCCTTCCGCAAATATCAACTGTTTAATTTTCTGCAAATATCAATTGTTTTATTTTTCGCAAATATCAACTCTCTACTTTCTGCAAATTATCCAACTGTTAAATTCTCGTATGCTTAAAATCAATCATTTTTCGCATGCAATCAACGTAGATATTAAATTCTCCCATGCATAAAATCAATCATTTTTCGCATGCAATCACGTAGCATTTTAATTCTCACATGCTTAAAATCAATCATTTTTCGCATGCAATCACGTAGCATTTTAATTCTCACATGCGTAAAATCAATCATTCTTCGCATGCAATCACGTAGATGTTAGATTCTCACATGCTTAAAATCAATCATTTTTCGCATGCAATCAACGTAGCATTTTAATTCTCACATGCGTAAAATCAATCATTCTTCGCATGCAATCACGTAGATGTTAGATTCTCACATGCTTAAAATCAATCATTTTTCGCATGCAATCACGTAGCATTTTAATTCTCACATGCGTAAAATCAATCATTCTTCGCATGCAATCACGTAGATGTTAGATTCTCACATGCTTAAAATCAATCATTTTTCGCATGCAATCAACGTAGCATTTTAATTCTCACATGCGTAAAATCAATCATTCTTCGCATGCAATCACGTAGATGTTAGATTCTCACATGCTTAAAATCAATCATTTTTCGCATGCAATCAACGTAGCATTTTAATTCTCACATGCTTAAAATCAATCATTTTTCGCATGCAATCACGTAGCATTTTAATTCTCACATGCTTAAAATCAATCATTTTTCGCATGCAATCACGTAGATGTTAGATTCTCACATGCGTAAAATCAATCATTTTTCGCATGCAATTACCATAGCATTTAAATTCTCGTATGTGTAAAATCAATCATTTTTCACATACGATCAACCCAACATTTAAATTTCGTATGCGTAAAATCAATCATTTATCACATGCAAATCAGCTCAGCATTTAAATTCTCGTATGCGTAAAATCCATCATTTTTCGCATACAAACAACTGTCATCATTTTTGTCAAACCCAGCATCTCACTTTCGTATATGCAAAATTCATCATTTCTCGTATGCAATCAACTGTCATTTAAATTTTCGCACTCATAAAATTGTTTACTTCTTTCTCAAGCTATCACTAATACTCTCACTTTGTAGGTTTTAAATTCAAGCTTCGCTCGAAAGTACGCCTTTCGATTCCCTTTTATTTATTCAGCGCTTTTTTCGTAAAATAGCAGTCGTACGCATGATATATAGAACTGTTAGAATTAAAATCAACCCACATGAACAACGTGTTTAAAGAGTCGCTTCAAATGCCATATTCATGTGATTTTAAATTCTCGCATATATTGACTGCATGTACATGGGGACTTTCGATCCCACATCAGTTTTCCACTTCAAAGCCAATCATTTAAAACTAGTACTCTGTTAGCAATCCATGGTAGGTTCACATAGCAATCAATCTAATCATGCAAGGCCCGATGATGAAATAAGAGGGCGCTCATTCAGTCTTACAGAAAATTCAGTCCCATCACGTTACGGTCAAGAATAATAGACTGATCTTGATAAATGGTAACCCCGTCCGAAAGATCTTTTTTATTATTTTTGAACGGTCCCGATTGTGGAAAAGGCTAAAGTGACGATTCCTCTGAGGGCCCCCTTTTTCAAAATAAAACGCATTTTCATCAAAACACCTTTTAAACACCTCTCTCATCAACCGGTAACCGTTTTCAGATGTGACTTGGGTGCCTAACACCTTCCCAAGACCATAATACGACCCCGAACCTTTTGTCTGGGGTCCAGACCCCTTTTTTGTGCCTTTAGTTTTTTTTACTTATTATATTTCCTATGCCATGACGATTAAGGTTCCCTAAAGCCTAACAACCAAATTAGGGTGGCGACTTCATTGCATGTTGCGAGGCGTCTGTCTACGCTGAGCATTGTAAGGTCCCAAAATTCGTTGCACACTCGCGAGTTTTTAATTTTCGGGGGGGGCGCGACAGTTTGGCGACTTCACTGGGGACTTTTTGGGTCGGAGCCGGTTTTGTCTTTTTTAGAGAGGTGTTTATGTGTTTATTTATTTGCTTTGATCAATTGCTGATCTGTTCATTTATTTGCTTTATCAATTGTCATATGCATATCATAGCGCCCTACACCCAGGGGACCAATACCAAAATAGGAGGGTAGTAGTGACGCCCTAGGACACATGTCCTAGGTAGTGTTCACCAATCCCAACTCGGATGAACCCCTAAAGCCAGTTGAAAGGATTACTCGATTTCGTAAGGAATCGGGGACGCCAGACGACACTTTAGGGACCTTTTCATGGTATCATCCGGGAACCATTCAAGCCAGTTAGAGGTGTCGGAATCAGAGCCCCAGCACGTGCATCATGATTATACCTGTTTATCGTGGCTATTTATCTTGTTGGTATGATGACGTGATTTTTCCTGTTATACAAACTGTGGATTTCTCACACACACCATTTACTTAGCACTTAGAAATTTTGATGTTTGTCCTACAGGGCCCATTTTGCTCATTCACCATGACAGCACCTACGTTACTTTCATTTGATATTTTCGGGGGACGAAGCTTCGACGATCAAGCTACCCGAGGAGATCTGTTAGAACGGGGATTCGCCCCTGACATCACCACTAAAATCAAAGTAGAGGTTGTAGACTTTGATTTGACTAGGATTCGGATGTTAAGGAATGAGCTGACTGAAGACGAAGAGACTCAGTTTGAGGGTAGTTATGGAAAGCTACTGACCCTAGTGGATGTCAAGGCCGATTGGGGTTGTATCAGGGCAGCTCTGAAGTTCTGGGACTCCTACTATCATTGCTTCTCTTTTGACAAAGGAGTGGACTTAACTCCTACACTCGAGGAGTACTCAACTTTGATGTGCTTCACATCACCCATATCAATCATCTACCAGAATGTCCGACTTGACTCTGCAAGTGTAAAAATAAGACTCGACAAGCTATTAGGAATCTCTACTCGTGTCAAGGAGGGTGACTACGTTTGGTGTTGGTCGGATATCGAGGCACGATTTTAGCTATCAAATGGGGCTAGGCGCTTAAGGATTCTGGCCTTCGCCATTGTAGGATTCGTCCTTTTTCCGAGGATGAGAAACGCCATCGACTCTTCAGCAGCCAACATCTTTTACGAGATGGAGGTAAATGCCATCAATCCTACAACAGCCATCTTGGCCGAGACCTTTCGTTCCTTAGACTCCTGCCGAAGGAAGGGGAAAGGGAGGCTCACCTGCTGCGCCCAGCTACTGACAGTATGGTTGATCAGCCACTTCAAGCAAATTCCTGATCAATCCATCTTCTTCGAGAGCTACATCAGGTCGTGCCCTCTGCTCAGAGTTATCAATGCAATGACCACAGATAAATGGGAGATGGAAAATAAAGACGTCTGGATCAACCGATTCATCAACCTCTCAGAGGAAGACTTCAGTTGGCATGCCAAGTGGCTACGAACCTCCGATCCTATCGTCTGCTGCGGACCCCTACCTTGGGTTCCTCTAATCGGAGCTTGGGGATGTGCTCACTACTGCCCTGCCCTCGTACTCAGGCAGTTTTGCATCACCCAGATCATTCCAGTAACATTCGGCATGACGAAAACGGATCTACCACACACCGGAGAGAATCAGAACATCCAGTTGTACGCCCTAGACTGGGCCAACCCCTTTTGTCTCAAAGGACGTGTCGCCCCTGCCGCAACAATACCGCAATATCCACAGTGGAGGTTGCAGCGAGTCAACGGCAATGTCTTACCTCACCCAGAAAATCAGAAACCGATAGAAGAGGAAGGAGAATCGCAAGTAAGTGGAGGAATGGATGCCATGGCTTACGCGCAAGTGGTAGAACAAATGCGAGCAGCGCAGGAAGAGCGAGATCTAATGACAGAGGAAAGAGATACTGCCGAAGCACGTCAATGCTACGCAGAAGTCCAGAAGAATGAGGTACACCGGCGTCATAGGGATTTTGTCCGGATACAAGCAGTAAAACAGAAGGTGGCCCTCAGGGCCTTCAACGAACGCTTGAGCAGCGAAACCCGCAAGAAAGAAGCTTCGAGTGCCATAATCCAAGACAAGGATTCAACGATAAGGGTCTTGACTACTCGAGCAGATCTAGGAGATAGGAAGAGCCAGACATTGCAAAACCGAATTACCGCCTTAGAAGCTGAGATAGAAATGCAGAAAGGGGAGATGGCTTCGATGGAGTACCTTTGGCAGGAGAACTCTGACGCCCAGGATTGACGCCTTTAGGGAAAGGCTCGGATATCGGCAAACCTTTTCTTTTAGCTAGGACCCCTAATTTCATCTATCTTAGCCATTTTTGATGAACTTAGGTAGTTGGCAAGTTTACCATACTTTTGTAAACACTTTAATAAAGTCGTACTCTTTCGGATATTTATTAAAATTGCCTATCTTTTTCATATCAATTATCCATCCCAAATACAACTCAAAAGACCATCGCAAAAAGAAAAAGAAAATCCCTCCGAGATAAACACAATCTTTTCACTAAAAAACCAGAAAAATTAGACCAAGCAATATATAGCCAAGTAGCCCTCGCTCATGACCCTATCCTTTTAGTTTATCACAAGAACTTCCGAGTTCATAGCATAGATCGACGTCCCTCCCCTTGGTTGGGTTCACTAGGCATCAGGCCCTACAGCGTTGAAAGCATAATGTGAAAAGAGATCCCCCTAGCATGACGGCGTTGGTTGCCCCTGCTGATTTGGGTTTCGCCGTTAGCATCTCAGATTTGCGTCATATCGTTGGAATGTATAGAGGCTTCCTTCGTATCTCGCCAACGACCAGGATATCTCGCCTCCGCGACCACCCTGAAAATATCAAATGAAAGTACAAGCCAGAAAAGCGAATGAGCAAATGTGGAGACCTCGGGATTGCACATCACCTGTGTATCTTCATTTATACTCACTGTTTTTGTGTTTTTTCCCTTTTTTTAGGTTCACCATAGCTCCTCGGAAGCAAGCTACTCCGCACAGGCTCCCTTTGACTAGACTTCAAAAGCGAAAAATGACTGAACCAGCCAAGACCGATGAAGCACTGACCGCTAGAATTGCTGAGTTAGAGGAGCAAGTTAGGATCACTACGGAAAGGGCCGCCAGGGCCGAAAAGGAAAGAGATGAAGTTGTCACCGAGTTGCCACCGGGTTTCGATCCCCCTCAAACAAACAGACCTTCCCCTTTACTCACCGTCGCAGGACCTTCGGTACTCCCACCCCTGTCCGGCCCCCCGGGCCGTTGGAGATGGGTTAGTCCCTTCACTGTACCCAACGCTGCAAGTCCTCCAGTTAAGGCGGGTGAAGAGATCTCCCCGTCGCTTCAGCACCTTTCAATCAACCCTGCTGTGGACCCCAGCAAGAGCCAGGCCCACCCAGAGAATCCGTATCTCCCTCCTATTCCTCCGAGCACAGTTCCCGGACCTGTGGGAACTCAGCTCCTCACTTTCAACTCAGCACAACCGCAGTTCTCATCAGGACTGGCACTACCCTTCGGTTCCAACCCCATCGGGGCCGAGCAACCGAAAAATGATCGGCTAAACCTACTTGAGGAAAGGCTCCGAGCAATTGAAGGGGCTGATCCATTTGACCCTACCGGCCCTGCCGATATGTGTATGGTCCCCGGGATTGTCGTACCCCCGAAGTACAAAATCCCTGACTTCGAAAAATATACTGGGGTAGAGTGCCCAAAGACCCATCTCAGAGCATACTGCAACAAGATGGCAGAGGTAATCCACAATGAGCCGTTGTTGATTCATCTCTTCCGGGAAAGCTTGACCAAGCACGCCCTGACATGGTATATGGGGCTAGATCGAGCCAGGATCAGGACATGGAGAGACTTATCCGACGCATTCTACCGGCAATATAAGTTCAATATGGAGGTAGCACCCGACCGCGCTGATCTGCAAAACATGGAAAAGAAAGTCGGCGAGTCCGTAAAAACCTATGCTCAGAGATGGAGGGAGGTGGCCTCACGGATCTCTCCACCCTTAAACGACAAGGAACTCCTGTCGATCTTCTTGCACACCTTCAAGGCTCCCTACTACACCTACCTGATCTCACACCCCTCAAATAGCTTCTCCGATATGGTCCTAATTGCCGAAAGAGTCGAGCAAGGAATTAAGTCAGGACGAATCTTGCCTTCAGCATCGGAATCTGCGCCCAGGAAAGCACCTATCATAAAAAGAGACGTTGGATTTGTGGCTCCCCAAGCTCATCAGGGGCAGCCATTTCCACCACCTCCACCTTATTTATCGCCATCGCCCTACCCTCTGCCGTCATTATATCAACCTACCTACTTTCCTTTCACCTCGCCGCCTGTTGCCAATATCGCGCCTCAAAGCCCTACGCATTTCCCATCAGTACAAGCATCACAACCCATGCAACCCAAGCCATATAACCCACCAAAAAACCCAAATAACCAAAACACGACAAACAATCGGTGGAGCCGAGAGCCTCCACCTCCTCTTCCTCTTCCTGCAGGAGAAATCTACGAACATCTCTTGGCAGCCGGACAGATCGTACCAGTGCCGGCTCAGCCTCAATTGCCTCCTTACCCGAAGTGGTATGATCTCAACGCGAGGTGTGAATACCACGCTGGAGCCCCAGGTCACACTCTGGAAAACTGCTTCGCATTTAAAGCCAAAGTCCAGCACTTGATCAAGAGTGGGTGGGTATCTTTCGAAGGGTTAGCAAAAGGACCCAACACATCCACCAACCCTCTTCCCAATCATGCCCAGGGAAAGGGAGGAGTGAACGCCATCTCGGCAGGAGAAAGAAACGACCTTCTCTTTTCCGCATCAAGCTGGCCACAGGAACAACTTTTCCTGGCCCTAACTCGAGGAGGACACTTGCCATACTCGGAGAGCAATCCAAGTGGCTGCATGTACTGCGAGGAAAGCGACGATCACAAAATCCAAAACTGCAAGGTGTTCGCAGAAAGGGTGGTACAACTCTCGCATCTCGGGGTGATCCAAACCCAGAAAGCAACCCACGAGGGAAGATCCATTAACGCCATCGGAGACGGATTTCCTATCTCGCATAACGCCAAGGGAACTCCACTCCCAATCCTCCGAAAGAAGGGATCGACTTCGTCGGGCAAACGATTCTCCAAACGCCGCGACGAGGGCGATCGCGAGATTGATACTTTGGGCCAACCTTCTGGGAGATTCGATTACCTCGTCAGGTATTCGGCGCCACCCTCCTATGGTGGCCCAGCACCATCACTACCTTCTTGGGAACCCTCAGACTCCGAATCATACCCTTTACCGATGTGGTCGCTCCCTCTGTTTCCTTTGAAGGAAATCTACACAAGCCTCTTGGTAGAGGGACAGATTATGCCATCCCCACTCCCGTCTCAATCCACTCCTTACCCTAGCTGGTATGATCCAAAGGTTAGCTGCGAATATCACGCCGGAACCAGAGGACACTCCTTGGAGGATTGTTATGCCTTTAGAGAAAAGGTCGAGCACCTAACTAAACAAGGGTGAATCTCGCCCCATGGATTAGCAAAGGATCCTGCTGTGACAATGGGTCCCCTACCGCACCATAATTCGGGGATGGGCGACATTGCTTCCGTAGGAATCAACTTTCCTCGCCCTTCGATGGAAGAAACACCCAACGAAGAGTTGTTCTTCGCTCTAGCTAACAACGCTTATCTACCATTCCCGGGGAATAATCAGGCCCAATGCCTCTTCTGCCAAGGGGAAAGCAAGCATGAAATCCAGGATTGTGGACTCTTTCGGCAAAAAGTCAAGCAACTCACCACATTCGGAGTCATCCAAACTAAAGGAGAAGCCCGAGGAACCATCAATGCCATCGGGGACCACTCTCCAGCACCATATTCCTTTGAATATGTGGCTCAGACAGGGGACACCTCCACAACCCCACGCAAGGTAGTGTTCACATTAGCTGTGAATACTCCTAGCCGAGACCTGCACGCGGTCCCATTCGACTACGGGTACACGGTAGTCACCACCCCTCCTACAGTCACGCCAATAGGACCCACTATCGGTGAAACCTCTCATATCGGGGGCATGACCCGCACCGGGAGATGTTACATCTCGGAGGAAGTAGAGAAGCAACGACAAGCTAAAGGGAAAAACCCTGTGATTCGCGAGGAAACGATAGAGGAAACACAAGGTTTGAGCCAACCTGTAACCGCGGACGAGACGGCTGAGTTCCTCAAAATCATGAAACAGAGCGAGTTCAGCATCATCGAACAACTGAAGAAAACCCCAGCTCGCATTTCCATCATGGAGCTGATACTTACTTCAGAGGCTCATCGCCAAGCTCTCCTGAAAGTCTTGAAGCAAGCCTTCGTAACTAAGGATATCACTACAGAAGGGGTGGAAAACCTTGTCGGAAGGATTCAGGCCCTCAGCGGCATTTCCTTCTCTGAAGAAGAGATCGACCCCTCAGGAAAAGATCACAACAAGGCCCTATACATCACGGTAGAATGTAAGGGACACGTCATAGCCAAGGCCCTCATCGACAATGGGTCCGCACTGAATGTCATGCCCAGGCACGTCCTCGAGCAACTACCGGTCGATTTCTCTCACATGAAACCTAGCGGAATGATGGCTAGGGCTTTCGATGGCACCACTCGAGAGATCATCGGAAACTTCGAATTGGACATGGTCATTGGGCCCCACACCTTCGCCCTGACATTCCAGATCATGGAAATCCAACCTGCTTACAGCATGCTACTGGGACGACCTTGGATCCACTCAGCAGGGGCAGTCCCCTCTTCTCTGCATCAGTGCCTCAAGTACGTCAAGGATAATGCCTTAGTCACGATAAAGGCAGAAGAGGCCCTGATCTTAGCTAAGCACGCCTCCGTGCCTTACATCAAAACTACCGAAACCTTGGAGAGCTCGTTCCAAGCCTTCGAAATCATCAACACAGACTGGATCAAGGAGGGGTCCCTTGTGGGCAAAGCCTCAAAATCTGAGACAGCCGGAACCACCCCTAAACCAATGCTGGAAGGAAGTTTCCAATTGGGAAAATGGCTCGGCGCCAAGCTGCAAGGATCCAAAGGATGGTCACCTCCGAAGAGCTTCGGAGACCGTTTTGGGTTAGGGTACCAACTGGGCAAAGCCGATTTCGTTAGAATTGCCCAAGAAAAGAAAGAAAAGCAGCTGGCTAAGCTATTCGGACGTTCTGCGCTAGGGGGCAAGATGTCAATCCCCCATATCAGAACTACATTCCCCTTCGCCGCCGAAACCATCAATGGAAATCCTGTCAAGGTATCGGACCTCCGTATCTGCACTCTAGGAGAAGAGGGATCGTCGTCTGGTTCAGTCATTTTCGTTAAGAAGTCAGGGGAGTCTGTGTGCAACTGGACCATCACCATGCTTCCGGATGTTTCTCCGTAATTACTTCTTTTAGAAAAACACATGTTTGCACGTTTTCTTACGAAAACCTTTTTGTAGGAACTCACGTTCCCCTTCTGTTAAAAATCAAATATATATGCAATTTTCATTTTACGCATCTCTTTTTTTGCATTTTTTTATTTCAGGATGAATGTTAGTTCAGATTGTCATGATAAAACTTATGTCTTTATTGGCGAAGAAATCATCGCTACGACTGAAGACAAAGCAGAAATCTCCGACGAACTGGCCCGTTTACTGGAAAGTTCAGAAAAGGAAGTAACCCCTCATCAGGAGGAATTGGACGAAGTAAGCTTGGGGGCAAGCAATGAGAATCAAAAGTTGGTCAAGATCGGGACTACCTTGGATACGACTCAGAGAGAAAGGTTGATTTCTCTCCTCAAAGACTACTCCGACATATTTGCATGGTCATACGCCGACATGCCAGGTCTTGATCCCGGGATAGTTGAGCATCGTATCCCATTAAAGCCCGAGTTTAGACCTGTCAAGCAAAAACTTCGGAGAATGCATCCAGACATCCTTCTGAGAATCAAAGAAGAAGTTACCAAGCAACTGGACGCGGGTTTTCTGAGAGTTGCCGAGTACCCAGAATGGATCGCCAACATAGTGCCAGTGCCTAAGAAAGATGGGAAGGTTCGCATGTGCGTGGACTTTCGGGATCTCAATCGAGCCAGCCCTAAGGATGACTTCCCACTTCCCCATATCGACATCTTGGTGGATAGTGCCGCCGGAAATGACATGTTCTCCTTCATGGACGGATTTTCCGGGTACAATCAGATCAAGATGGCACCCGAGGACAGTGAAAAGACGACCTTTATCACCCCTTGGGGAACCTTCTGCTACAAAGTGATGCCCTTCGGATTAAAGAACGCAGGAGCCACGTACCAACGTGCTGCCGTCACCCTTTTCCATGACATGATGCATAAAGAGTTGGAAATCTATGTCGACGACATGATAGCCAAATCTCGCGGCGCGCAAGACCATGTAGACACCCTGAAGAAGGTATTCGAAAGGTTGAGGCAATTTCGGCTAAGGCTAAACCCAGCTAAATGCACCTTTGGAGTAACCTCCGGAAAGTTATTGGGATTCATCGTCAGTAACAAAGGCATAGAAGTGGATCCTGATAAGATAAAAGCAATTCAAGAGCTACCCGCTCCCAGCACTGAAACGGAAGTACGAAGCTTCTTAGGACGCATCAACTACATCGCGCGCTTTATCAGCCAGCTAACACTTACTTGTGAGCCGATGTTCAAAATGCTAAGGAAACACGGAGAAGCGGAATGGGACGGAAACTGTCAGAAAGCCTTCGAGAAAATCAAGACGTACCTGCAAAACCCGTCGGTACTGGTTCCCCCGACGCCAGGACGACCCTTGCTCATGTACCTAACAGTCACGGCTAGCACCATGGGCTGCGTTTTGGGACAGCACGATGAGTCGGGAAGACGTGAACAAGCCATCTACTACCTCAGCAAGAAATTCAACGAGTGCGAGATGCGCTACTCCATGTTAGAACGAACATGTTGCGCCCTAGCATGGTGCGCCCGAAGACTTCGACAGTACATGTTGTATTACACGACATGGCTAATCTCTCGCATGGATCCGCTGAAGTACATCTTCGAAAAACCGTACCTATCAAGTCGCATTTGCAGATGGCAAGTCTTATTAGCTGAGCACGAGATCATCTATGTAACTCAGAAAGTGATTAAGGCAAGCGCCCTCGCCGATCACTTGGCTGATCATGCCTCGGATAAGTATGAGTCGTTGAGCTTTGACTTCCCCGATGAGGACATCATAGCAGTTGAGGATGAAATCGTAGAGGATCTTCAAGAAGACGACTGGTGGACCATGTTCTTCGACGGCGCGGTGAACCTCTCAGGCAAGGGAGTGGGAGCCGTAGTCATAGCCCCAGACGGCCGTCAATTCCCTGTAGCATGCAAATTGAACTTCCCCTGCACTAATAACATCGCTGAGTATGAGGCATGTATCAGTGGTCTCGCGGCAGCCATCGACCTAAAAGTAAAGAAGCTCCGGATCTTCGGCGATTCAGCACTCGTCATCTACCAAGCCCAGGACCTCTGGCAGACACGGGATTCCACGCTCATCCCTTATCAAAGGTTACTCACTCAGCTCACGCGGGAATTCGAGGAAACCAAGTTCGACCGAGTTGACCGAGAAAAGAACCGCTTCGCAGACGCATTAGCCACCTTGGCCTCCATGTTCAAACTAGAGTGTGGAGTAATGCTTCAGCCTTTGAGGGTAGAGGTAAAGGAAACGCCGGCATGCTGTGTCACCTTGGAAGAGGAAGCCGATGGGAAGCCTTGGTTCCACGACTTAGTACAATTCATCAGAAACCGGGAACATCCACCGGGGGCAAGCCGGGTTAGCAAAAGGACCCTCCAGCGTTTAGCCCTAGACTTCTATCTCGACGGCGAAGTTTTATACAAAAGAAGAGCTGATGGAGCTTTGCTTCGCTGCGTCACCATGACCGAGGCGAAAAGAATCATAACGGAAATCCACGAAGGGGTGTGTTCCACACATGCTAGTGGGCACATGATGGCCAGACAGATAATGAGGCAAGGCTACTTTTGGCTCACCATCGAACGGGATTGCATCAACTACTTCCGGAAGTGCCACAAGTGTCAAGTTTACGCGGACCATATCCACGTACTGCCAGCCCCTCTCTTCAACATGACATCGCCTTGGCCTTTCGCAATGTGGGGAATCGACATCATCGGCCAAATTCATCCCACAGCCTCTAATGGCCATCGCTTCATCCTCGTAGCGATCGACTACTTCACCAAATGGGTAGAGGCCGCCTCCTACTCCAACGTCACACAGAAGACGACCATGCGTTTCATCGAAAGAAACATCATCTGCCGTCACGGAATCCCAGAAACCATCATCACGGACAACGGCTCCAATCTCAATGGGAAAATGATCGACGGTTTTTGCCAACATTGGAAGGTGAAGCACCGAAACTCATCTCCATATCGACCAAAAATGAATGGCGCAGTTGAAGCAGCAAACAAAAACCTAAAAAAGATCATCCAAAAGATGGTAATCACTCACAAGGACTGGCATGACATGCTTCCCTTCGCATTGCATGCCTACCGGATAGCAACCCGTACATCTACAGGGGCAACTCCCTACTCATTAGTTTACGGCATGGAAGCCGTAATTCCCCTTGAAATAGAAATCCCTTCTCTCAGAATCCTGGCAGAGTCTGACGTAGAAGAATCAGATTGGGCAAGAGTGAGGTACGAGCAGCTGAACCTCCTTCCCGAAAAGCGCTTGGCCGCTATCTGCCATGCACAATTATATCAGCAAAGAATAGCCAACGCTTATGACAGGAAAGTGCGACCTCGCAAGTTCGAGGCTGGGGATTTAGTACTGAAGAAGATTCTCCCTCATCGGGAGGCCAGTCAAGGAAAGTGGGCCCCCAAATATGAGGGCCCGTATCTAGTTAAAAGTGCATTCTCAGGGGGTGCCCTAATGCTAACCAACATGGACGGAGACGATCTCCTAAGACCGGTGAATGCCGATGCAGTCAAGATATACTACGCCTGAAGTGTCACGGGTTACACGTTCGGCCAGATCAGCGACATAGGGTTTTATCATGACAATCTAATACAAACGTTTGTTCTGAAATTAATAAAACAAGTTTTTTTCAGGAGATGCGTATGATTTTAAAACTTTGTTATCCTCTTTCGTTAAACGTGTGAGATGACAAAAGGAGGCATGGCATAGATGGCTCCCCAGGAGTAGCTCGAGACGTAAGACGCGTCCCTTAGACTAACGCCACTAATCAATTTTAAGTTTTGCAGCGGCGTATAGTCTCATCTTGGCATACGAGAAGACCACGGAGCTTCCGCTCGTAGCGACTCTTGGAGGGCCGCAACGGGCCACCTTCAAGAGCAAATCAGGAAAGATTTTAAGGCAAACTGTCGCCATCTAAAGCGAAATTCTTTTTCCTGCAGTGTGACCAGCACAACCGGCATCGCGAACAACCGTTCTCGAAGGACTAAATGCTGAACCAAAGTCACAAAGCTCATCCTAAGCCGGCCAAGTCGTCGAAACGCTAGCAAAGTCGGCTCCCATCTCCGTTCACCTATTCGGAGGAGCTCATCGCCAAAACACCGTGGTCGCACAGTGCAACATTCCAGGCAACAACTCCTGGGAAAAGCACGACAAAAAGTCGTCCTCCTGGGGTCACCATCAACATACTTATTGCGGTCTTGTTCAAGAAGGTTCCGGCATCCGCACCATGATCAATACGGTGTATCCTTTAATCGAGAGACAGCCAGGCTATAAGTATCACCCACGCCAAAGGCGAGAGCTGCAGCAACACATCTAAAAACAAAGCTATCATCAATCGACATCCGACCTAAGTCACGCTCAAATGACCCACGAGTGGCCCGTCTAAAAGGGAGAGCTTAAAAACTTATCAATCACATTCCTTTTGCCAAAAATCATCTCGCATTTACTCCTCATTAGTTCTTGCCGCATCGTTTTTTTTCAGGAACTGGGTCACCCCCATTCGATGCCCGCATAAGGACGGTAAGCATGTGCCCTTGCAGCCCCGCTGCACATTACGGGAACAGAGGGTTTTCCCCTTTATCCCCAAGCAATCACGAAGCCCATCAACAAAGGTCTAGCAAGGGCCGGTAAGCAAGTATACCCAGTGCGGATCCCATTTTCCCTTCGACCGGGATCAGCGGTTCCCATAAAGCAGCTGAAAAAGAAACCAATCAGCACACCGAAGCGAAGCATCCCGGAACCGGGGACCACGTCATAGGCACCCTCGAAAAGCCGAGTTAAAAGAAGGGAGAATCCCTGAACTTATCTCTTTTTTCGTTTTAAATTAATTTCTCTGTTTGTTGTCCCCTCTGCATCTCACAGGGACCGGAAGCATCTCGCTGTCATCCGCGTGAAGCTCGTGGAAGACGCCCTTGCAGCCCGCTGCACACCTTAGGGGAGTCCATCTTTCTTTCCCCTTTTATTTAAAATTGTTTTCATTCTTACTCGATTTGATAGCTTTAAGCCGAGTACGGTCGTCTGGCCCACTGGGGGCAACCTTAGGTTCTCATTAGAACGTTGCAAGTAGGTCATCCCCCACATCTAGCAATCAAGTCTTCTAGCAATCAAACCATTGAGCAATCAAACCCTCAATCAATCAAAAATCAAAAAAATCGATCAAAATCCCTCTTTAGCCCGGCTAAAACAAAAGCATACTGCTCTTATAGGCATTTTCATGCATCGCATAGGTCAGAAATATTCAATCCCTCTGTTAAATCAAGCATCTATCCAAATTACGTGCCATGCATGATATTACCTGTTTGCTCTTATATCCACGGTTTGTTCCGACGTAAGCAGTCATAAACAAATCCCGGTAAGCATTTTCGAGCCATCGCGGCGTATCCTTCATGAGTGTAAGGGCCTGACTAGATACTAGTTGAGTTCGCATAATATCCAGGGTACATGCGCAATCAGACATGGGATAGCTATGAAATGACGTGGGACTTTTACGATTTTCTCCACTTTTTTCGTTTCTTTACTCTTTCCACCATGTATGTCATCACTCCCCAAACCAACAATATCACTCATACCCCGGGAGCCAAAGAGCAGTTTCAGCTAAAATTGCCAGCCGGAAGTAAAAGCACGCCAAGTTCAAGTTCACGACGAAGGAGACTGAAAAGGGCGCCAGGAGATCGCTAAGGACTATCATCGAAGAAGCAGCAACTACGAAGGCCGAGGCCTCGAGACAGAAGGGGAAGAGATCAAGAAGAAGGTCGTGCTTGCTCTGCTCTGTTGCATTTCAAGATTAAATCAAAAAAAAGGGAAGAAGAAAAAAAAGAAAAGAAAAAAAAAGGGAGAGACAAGAGAGAAAAAAAAGAGAGAGGAAAAAGGGAAAAGAAAAGAAAAAAGAAATGCTCAGAGACCTTCGAAGAATAACAAACAATCGAAGAGACAAAGCAAGCACAGCCCGGGGACGACTTAGTTCGAGAAATCTCGAAGAAAACTTTCCCCAGTGAACTCGAGTAAAAAGGCCCAAGGCCAACTCGAGAAATTTCAAAGCAACCTTCCCCAGTGAACTCGAGCAAAAAAGGCCCAAGGCCAACTCGAGAAATCTCGAAGCATCCTTCCCCAGGAAAGGCCCAAGGCCCCACTCGACACACCGCAAGCAGCGAACCGCAAAGCAGCGACGACGCTCCCCCAATAAAGACTCGAGAAAAGGGCCCCTGGCCGACGGGAAAATGACATCCCCAGCAAAACATCGCCCACATCAGGGCCAATCAGCAAAACATCGCCCACATCAGGGCCAATCAGCAAAACATCGCCCACATCAAGGTCAATCAAGCAAAACATCGCCCACCTCAGGGCTAATCAGCAAAACATCGCCCACATCAGGGCCGATCAGCAAAACATCGCCCACATCAGGGCCAATCAGCAAAACATCGCCCACATCAGGGCCAATCAACAAAGCATCACTCATCAAAAGCCTTCCAACTCCTCGGCAAAAGCAATCTGTTCCCAAAACAAACTCCTTTCCGGACTTTTCATGTCCCTTCATTCTTTTCCGTAAAAGTCCCATCGATTATTAGAACGCCCATGCATGTGCATCTTCATTCGAAGTCTATTCACTCGGATTGACATTGCGAACTGTAAATTATGTATCATGTTAGTAGCATCTTTATGAGTGTAAAACACTTAGCCTTGTTTCAGAGCGTGAGTGCAAACACTAATATCAGGTGAGGACTGCTTACGGCTACAAGTCGTGGGAAAGTCTTGTCTTGGGGGTCGTTACCTCCTGAGCAGGACGCAGACGCATTCTAGGTTCGTATCAAGGCCGCTAGCATTAGCATTCTTCTCCTCCCAGAGTGACAGCATAGTTTAGATTTCAGCATAGCATCTTCTCCTCCCAGAGTGACAGCATAGTATAATTTCCAGCATAGCATCTTCTCCTCCCAGAGTGACCTTAGTTCAAGTTTCCGCATTTCGCGTCGTCTCCTACGGGAATCGACGTTCTTTAAGATTTCAGCATAGCATCTTCTCCTCCCAGAGTGACAGCATAGTTTAATTTCCAGCATAGCATCTTCTCCCAGAGTGACAGCATAGTTTAATTTCCAGCATAGCATCTTCTCCTCCCAGAGTGACCTTAGTTTAAGTTTCCGCATTTCGCGTCGTCTCCTACGGGAATCGACGTTCTTTAGATTTCAGCATAGCATCTTCTCCTCCCAGAGTGACAACATAGTTTAGCTTCCAGCACAGCATCTCCTCCTCCCAGAGTGACCTTAGTTTAAGTTTCCGCATTTCGCGTCGTCTCCTACGGGAATCGACGTTCTTTTGATTTCAGCATAGCATTCTCCTCCTCCCAGAGTGACAACATAGTGTAGCTTCCAGCGTAGCGTTTCTTCTTCTCCCAGAGTGACAACATAGCGTAGATCTACCTTTTTCAGCTTTAGCATTTCTTCCCCTCTCAGAGTGATATCCTTCACATAATTCTACATTTCTGCATAATTATTTTCTTCCTCTTAGAGTTGACATCATTAGGGCGAAAAGTTCGTACATCTACGAATAGAGCGTCATCCTCCCTAGGCAACGTCTGTTGCGTGTCAGACCCCCCAGTGGAGCCGTCATTTACGTTGTCGTAAAATCACTTTTCATCCCTAGTAGAGTAGTCATCATTTACACCTCCTGCAACTTATGTTTTTCTCAATACCCGAGTAGATCTAAGCTTATATCTTTGCAGGATCAACAACCTATCTCCTCCTCCCAGAGCGACATCAAGCAATCACCTGTTAATCCCTAGTGATGACAACAGCAATTTCCTCCTCCCAGAGTGACAGCAATCAATCTCCTCCTCCCAGAGTGACGGCAAGTAATCACCTTTTACCCCCAGTGGTAGCATCAATCAAACTACCTCCTCCCAGAGCGACATCATCACTGTAGGTTTGAGGTAAGACCTGTTGTGTCGCCAAAATTCGGATATATATAGGGGCGGCTGTCTTTACTGCTTATCAAATCCTTCGATAAGACAGTAAAGAGGGGGCAACTGTTGATACCCAAATTTTGACGCCATTTTTAATCAATTTTAGTATTTCTGTCATTTATTTAATTTACTGTCATTTTTACTTGATTTACAGTCATCTGTAGTTAGTTTACTATCGCTAGCATTTTTAGGTGTTTCGTTGCATTTTTGCATCGTCGTTAGCATCGTCAGCTTTCGAAATCGCATTTTCAATTTTTCGGCATGCATTTTCATTATTATTATTAATAGTATTTTTAGCCTAAAAAAATCACGTTTTAGACTATCCGGCAGTCGTATGCTAGTTTTTCTGCATTTTTGGTCATCTCACGAATTTTAGGATTTTTAGGGTTTTAGCGCATTTTTTAGTATTTTTATTATTTTATTAATATTTTTATTCGAGCTTTTATGGGACCCGAGTAAGTCTGCTCGAACCACAGCTTGACTTTTAAATGTTTTCCATCAACTAGTTTCTAGCTTTTTTTCTGCTCGCAACGGTATACAACGTTTCGTGTAATTTTCGGCGTAACGTTTTTATTTTTCCGTTCCCGCGTTTCGCGCTTTTGAACGCGAAAATAAACGCGTCAAACGCGAAATTTTCATGCTTCGCTGTATACGGTTAAAACCGTCATATTTTTCTCTACACGCTGGTACCCTCGGATCGAAAAGTCCGAGCGTTTGCTCGCAGGACTCAGCTCGAGCCCATTTAAATAAATTAAAGGGCATTTTAATCACAACCGTTGATCTAGTCAACTCAAGAAAAGTCAACCAGATCAACGGTTGACAAATTAAAGGGGCATGGTGCATGGCACACGCGAACGGCCATGGACGTGCGTGAACAGGGGAGCGAGCCACCGAGCTGCTCGCTCCCGTCCCCTCGGCCGTTACCTGTCCCCTCGGCCATCATCACAACGCCCCTAGCCCAGCCACCTCACGGCCGTAGCCCCGCCAGCGTGAACAACACCACCACGCGCAACTCCTTCTCCCTCTCCTCCACGCGATTTTCTCCTATAAATAAGAGCTCTCATTCAACGTAAAAACGGCACCAAAATCGCAAGAAACCCTTGCTCCTTCTCCCTCTTGATCAGCTTGCTCATATTGAGCGACAATCGTCCAGTTCAAAGTTTGAAACGTGAGCTTTCTCTCTCTAGCTCATCTTCGGTTTTTCTGCGCAAGTTTTCTTTAATTTCGTTTGGCTTGATTTTGAGCAAATAAATTGATTGTTTTTGTGCTATTAATTCACATACGTAATGTAGATTAAATACATGCTTTCAATTTCGAAAATCGTTGGCTAGATTGTTCGAATTAATTAGTTTTCGATAATTAACGGTTCGGTCGTTTTTTCGAAATTAAATTTTGTACAAGTCAAACTAAAAATCGAGGTTTATACGGTCGGAAAGTTGTCGAAGAGACGAACATTTCGGTATGTCCATTTTTCAAAACGGCCAAGTGTGGCCGGAGTTGGGTCGCCGGCAGTAGCTCCGGCGACCAAGGGAGGGGGTGATGAATAATGCCATGCCTATTCATCACACGGCGCCGTTTTGGCCCCCCTCCCAAGTTTTTCAAAGTTTTCAATTAGGTCCCTCCGATTTTTAATTCTTTCCGAAATTTCAAATCGCAAGTTTTTCGTAAAAATAATTCGTACGCATCGTACGTTAATTTCTCGTATTATCAACGGTTTAATTTTCTGCACTTATCAACTGTTTAATTTTCTGCACTTATCAACTGTTTAATTTTCTGCACGTATCAACTGTTTAATTTTCTGCACGTATCAACTGTTTAATTTTCTGCACTTATCAACTGTTTTAATTCTTAGCACTTTAAATTTCCGCACTTTATTTTCTGCAATTTAAAAATTCAGTTATTTATTTTTACCGCCTACATGGACGGTCGCACTTTAATTTCCGCAATATCAACTGCTTTAATTTTTCGCAAAACTGCTGGAAATCCTTCCGCAATATCTACTGTTTTATTTTCTGCAAATATCAATTGTTTTATTTTCCGCAATATCAACTGCTTTAATTTTTCGCACAACTGCTGGAAATCCTTCTGCAAATATCAACTGCTTTATTTTCTGCAAATATCAATTATTTTATTTTTTGCAAATATCAACTCTCTACTTTCTGCAAATTATCCAACTGTTAAATTCTCGTATGCTTAAAATCAATCATTTTTCGCATGCAATCAATGTAGATATTAAATTCTCCCATGCGTAAAATCAATCATTTTTCGCATGCAATCACGTAGCATTTTAATTCTCACATGCTTAAAATCAATCATTTTTCGCATGCAATCACGTAGCATTTTAATTCTCACATGCGTAAAATCAATCATTCTTCGCATGCAATCACGTAGATGTTAGATTCTCACATGCTTAAAATCAATCATTTTTCGCATGCAATCAACGTAGCATTTTAATTCTCACATGCGTAAAATCAATCATTCTTCGCATGCAATCACGTAGATGTTAGATTCTCACATGCTTAAAATCAATCATTTTTCGCATGCAATCACGTAGCATTTTAATTCTCACATGCGTAAAATCAATCATTCTTCGCATGCAATCACGTAGATGTTAGATTCTCACATGCTTAAAATCAATCATTTTTCGCATGCAATCAACGTAGCATTTTAAGTCTCACATGCGTAAAATCAATCATTCTTCGCATGCAATCACGTAGATGTTAGATTCTCACATGCTTAAAATCAATCATTTTTCGCATGCAATCAACGTAGCATTTTAATTCTCACATGCTTAAAATCAATCATTTTTCGCATGCAATCACGTAGCATTTTAATTCTCACATGCTTAAAATCAATCATTTTTCGCATGCAATCACGTAGATGTTAGATTCTCACATGCTTAAAATCAATCATTTTTCGCATGCAATCAACGTAGCATTTTAATTCTCACATGCGTAAAATCAATCATTTTTCGCATGCAATTACCATAGCATTTAAATTCTCGTATGTGTAAAATCAATCATTTTTCACATACGATCAACCCAACATTTAAATTTCGTATGCGTAAAATCAATCATTTATCACATGCAAATCAGCTCAGCATTTAAATTCTCGTATGCGTAAAATCCATCATTTTTCGCATACAAACAACTGTCATCATTTTTGTCAAACCCAGCATCTCACTTTCGTATACGCAAAATTCATCATTTCTCGTATTCAATCAACTGTCATTTAAATTTTCGCACTCATAAAATTGTTTACTTCTTTCTCAAGCTATCACTAATACTCTCACTTTGTAGGTTTTAAATTCAAGCTTCGCTCGAAAGTACGCCTTTCGATTCCCTTTTATTTATTCAGCGCTTTTTTCGTAAAATAGCAGTCGTACGCATGATATATAGAACTGTTAGAATTAAAATCAACCCACATGAACAACGTGTTTAAAGAGTCGCTTCAAATGCCATATTCATGTGATTTTAAATTCTCGCATATATTGACTGCATGTACATAGGGACTTTCGATCCCACATCAGTTTTCCACTTCAAAGCCAATCATTTAAAACTAGTACTCTGTTAGCAATCCATGATAGGTTCACATAGCAATCAATCTAATCATGCATGGCCCGATGATGAAATAAGAGGGCGCTCATTCAGTCTTACAGAAAATTCAGTCCCATCACGTTACGGTCAAGAATAATAGACTGATCTTGATAAATGGTAACCCCGTCCGAAAGATCTTTTTTATTATTTTTGAACGGTCCCGATTGTGGAAAAGGCTAAAGTGACGATTCCTCTGAGGGCCCCCTTTTTCAAAATAAAACGCATTTTCATCAAAACACCTTTTAAACACCTCTCTCATCAACCGGTAACCGTTTTCGGATGTGACTCGGGTGCCTAACACCTTCCCGAGACCATAATACGACCCCGAACCTTTTGTCTGGGGTCCAGACCCCTTTTTTATGCCTTTAGTTTTTTTTACTTATTATATTTCCTATGCCATGACGATTAAGGTTCCCTAAAGCCTAGCAACCAAATTAGGGTGGCGACTTCATTGCATGTTGCAAGGCGTCTGTCTACGCTGAGCATTGTAAGGTCCCAAATTTCGTTGCACACTCGCGAGTTTTTAATTTTCGGGGGGGGGGGGGGGGGGGGGGCGCGACACAACGTATGGCCAATAAGATATTCGAAGAGCAAATAGGGAGGAATGTGGAAGCATACGTTGACGATATTTTGGTGAAGAGCGCGAGCTTTCAAAATCACCTACGAGATTTAAAGGAAGTCTTTGACGTGATGAAAAGGTATCGTATGAAGTTAAATCCCTGAAAATGCATGTTTGCATTTCAGACAGGAAAATTCTTGGGCTACGTGGTCAGCCAAAAAGGCATCCTGCCTAATCCCTCAAAGGTTAAGGCCATACAAGACATGATATCGCCAAGAACCATTAAAGAGGTGCAAAGGCTAACAGGGCGAGTCATAGCCCTTGGGCGATTCATTTCCAAGCAAGGAGAAAAGTGTCTCCCTTTTTTTCAAAATCATACGCAAGAAAGCCTCGTTCGGGTGGACCCCGGAATGTGAGGAAGCCTTTATCTGCCTAAAAGATTACCTATCGTCTGATTTATTATTGACGAGACCTGAAGTAGGCGATACTTTATATTTGTATCTTGGTGCCGCGGATGAAGTGGTCAGTGCCGTCCTCGTTCGCGACAATAACCATTCTCATCGCCCGGTCTATTTTGTGAGCCACGTCCTGAAGGATGCGGAGTTGCGATACGCCCGAATTGAAAAGATAGCGTTCGCTCTGATACAAGCCACCCGCAAAATGGATCGGTATTTTCAGTCTTATTCCGTTATCGTACTCACAGACCAGCCTCTGAAAAGAATATTTTGAAAGCCTGAATCTTCCGGAAGAATGTTGATTTGGGCGCTTGAACTAGAACAATATGGATTGAGGTATCAGTCTCGACCGTCCGTAAAAGCTCAGATCCTGGCCGATTTCATAGCGGAATGTACCTTTACAGAGGATCCTTTGGACGGTGTACCTGAAGCGGAATGGGGCGACATGGATCTCCCGTTCCCGGAAACCTACACGGACCTCTGGATCGTCCATGTGGATGGAGCTAAAAACCAAGAGCTGGCTGGAGCTGGAATTTTTATAAATGGGCTGCACGATATGCAAATACGATACGCCATTCGAATCCTACAACCGTTATCTAATAACACGGCAGAGTATGAGGCGTTGTTAGCCGGGCTTAGAATAGGGAAAGGACTTTCCTCTAAAGGGAGGCACGATACTGGAAGAACAGGAGACATGCGTTTAAAAATTTGTGGTGATTCCAAGTTAATAATTGACCAGGTCTTGGGGCATTCTCAGGCCCGAGAACCCATTATGATTCAATATCTCGCCAAAGTAAAGCGAGAATTGTTAGAAATAAAGAAAGAAGGCATGCAGATCAGCTTCGAGCATATCCCTAGGGAGGAAAACGCTGAAGCTGACAATCTAGCCAAAATGGCCGCGAATCCGGAAGCGTCCATACCCAAAGGTGTATACTATCGAGAGTTATCGGTACCATCCTTCATAGAAGAGCAAGCATCTTTATGTGTGGAGGAGCGCGAAAGCGACTGGCAAATTCCCGTAATCAAATTCTTGAAACACGAGGAACTGCCTGAGGATACTGCTGAAAAGAATAAGGTATTGAGACAGGCAGCACATTGTACATACTATGACGGGGACCTGATTCGAAGGTGTTTTTCCCACCCTGCCGCCAAATGTATAACTGAACAAGAGGGTCTTCACACCTTGCGCGAAATCCATGAAGGGGTATGTGGTATCCACGTGTCAGGCGGTACCCTGGCAGCACAGGTCTTTCGATCCGGATTCTACTGGCCCACCATCCGAAGAGATTGCCACAACTATGTGCAAACCTGCCCTAAGTGCCAGGAGTTTGCCAAGATTCCTCGGCGGCCTGCCACTGAAATATCTGAAATTATTGCCCCTTGTCCTTTCGCTAAATGGGGGATCGATATCCTAGGCCCATTCCCAAAGGCAAGGTCTCAACTGAAATTTGTGATAGTGGCGGTAGACTATTTCACTAAGTGGGCGGAAGCTGAAGCGGTCGCCACAATCACGGCAAAAAAAACTTGGCGTTTTTTCAAACATCAAGTTATCATGAGGTTTGGCGTACCTCGCGTCCTTGTTAGCGATAACGGAACGCAGTTCACCAGCCAGTTCTTTAAAGACCAGTGCTCAGAATTTGGAATCGAGCAACGCTTTTCCTCCGTGGCTCATCCGCAAACTAACGGACAGGCGGAAGTAACCAATCGGAGCGTCCTTAGCGGCATCAAGAAAAATCTAGAGGGGTCTAAAAAGAAATGGGCTGATGAGCTACCATACGTGATGTGGGCATATCGCATGACCGTTAAGACCACCACCGGAGAAACACCTTTCGCGTTGGCCTTAGGGACCGAAGTCGTTACACCGGTGGAAATTGGAACCATGAGCCTGTGGGTAGCTCACTTTCGGGAGGAACTAAATGAGGAAAGGTTACGAGCTAACCTGGACGCGTTACCAGAAGTCCGAGAGGAAATCCTTCTGAAAACGCAGCATTACAAACGAAAGATGGCCCGTTATCATAATAGGCGCGTCAAAGAACGGTTGCTGAAACCCGGTGACCTAGTGCTCAGAGACAAGCGGGCGGCAGGGCAACGTATGGGAAAACTTAGTCTAAACTGGGATGGACCATATCGCGTCACCCACGTTGTCGGAAAAGGAGCCTATCATCTGGAGACTCTCGATGGTACACCCTTATCCAACTCTTGGAATATCGCTTGCCTGAAGTTATATTACTCTAGAATTTGATTTTATCTGCACCTTTGATTTATGTCAACCCTAACCATGACTAACGCTCGATGAGAGAGCTTTCGTGGAAGTTTGTGGTTGTCTTTGTGCAGATAAAAAAGGGGGTATTTCGGGGAAGTGAAAAGTCCTATCCTTGTGATGGCCGGTCTTGATCAGATGGCCCATTAAGTGAGGGCACTACCCACCATACCTTGAATTAGCATCGGATTGAAAGATCCTGGACGCCCCCGGGGGTGAAAAGTCCTATCCTTGTGATGACCGATCTTGATCAGATGGCTCATTAAGTGAGGGCACCACCCGGTATCTTTGGGAGTGAAAAGTCCTTTTCTTGTACTGACCGTTCTCGTGGAGACGGCCCAACAAGATGAGGCACGCCCCAAAGAAATAGAAACTCCGTTCTAGAAACAAGAATCCTATCTTAACGGCTGGGCTACTATGGCTAAGCCATTAAGTAAGGACACGGTTCTAGACGCGAGGGCAACGCCCAAAAGTGAAAATTCCCTAGCCTTGTGATAGCCGTCCCGATCTGACAGCTCACTAAGACGAGGCACTTTAAGGGCCGATCGTGAAATTAGGGAAACGCGGAGAATCGTGAAATCCCGGCTAGTAACTAGATGAGTAATCCCTGGTGAAGTGTAGAGCTGATAGCGAAAATGATTCCCGCGGGTTCCAGGGTAACGCCCTATGATGGAAGCGAAAAGGCTCCTACGGGTAATTACTATCCCTCGTAACGTGTTTTTGTTACTGATGATTTACAGTTGAGAATGCGCAGAATATTTTTCGGGCAGCGGAAGGAGCGAGGATCTAGTAAGCTGATCTATCGCTAGTCTTACCGAGAAAGCTAACCCAATACCAAATTCTGTAATTTGGTGGGAGCACTAAGGATCTGTTCGGATAAATAAGCGCATTGGGAAAACATGGCGAAGATAACGCCAAAGGGGTTGGTGAGGAGGCAACTAAATAAAGGAAAGTCAGCAATAAAAGTGACTTGAATATATCGAAATGTTTAAGGGGGGCTGCAAAGTACAGACTTCGGTGGTCAAAATAATAAACAAAAATTTAGCGACGCTTGATCACTAAGGAAAGAGCTATAAAGCCTCGAAGCATGTCAACCTTCGGGGTGCCTCCGTTTCCAGCCTGCCGCTTTAGCTTGGCGAAAGCCCTCCTCATTAAGGTGGCCAGATCTTCATTCGAAGGCGGCAGTGACCTCATCGGGTTTGTAGGCGTCGACCCCATGGGCTTCCTAAAAGCAAGCGACCAAAATAGAGGCAGTCTGCTCGACATGCCATAGGCTCTTATCAACCGACTCTTCCTCCAGGGCAGCTTTCTCCTTGGCCAGGGATGACTTCTCATTCTCCAAGGCAGTAACTTTGGCCCTCTCTGCTGCCAAGGCGGCCGACTGCTCTTCTTTCTGTTTCTGATGAGCCAGTAATAAGTTTGTATGCTCCTCCAGCAACTTTTTCTTCTCATTCTGCTCTCGTGCTAATTCTTCCAAAGCAGAGGAAAGAGAGGCAGCCTGACGTCGCGTCTCCTCTGCCCAGTAATGGAATTTCATCAAATTAGTGAAAAGGTTGGTGCGCAAGGAGTTCTCTCTATCAAACGCGTCTTTAGAAAGAAAAGCGTCACGTTCGGCCGCAAACGCCAATACTTGGGAAGCCAATAAAGCCGAAACTTCATCCGAGCCATCACCCCCCAATGCCGCCAAGCCGGTGTTACGGAAATCATACAGTCCAACTTGATGGGTTATAGAGCTAACCCCACCTATCGGACTAAGATCCGCCACAAAGTTGAAGGTGGTACCTCCTTCGCCATAACGATCCCGTAGAGGAATGCTCGAAGGAGCAAACGCCAGAGGAGAAGGAGGGTGAACCTGGGTGGACGAACCCCCTGGAGCAAGATAAGCGCCATGGGGCTGATAGCCTGAAAGATCCTGCAAGACCTCTTGATACCCTAGATTAGAGGAATATGCGTGAGCGGGACCGCCGAAAGAATTGGGTGAAACCCCGAAGGTATCGCTTGTGCCCAAGTTCTCCAAAAATTCTGACTGATTCCCTCCCTAGGGAACAACCGTAGAGTCGAACCCGTCCGTAGGCCTACTCCCCATCCCGGTGGTAGAGGAAGATGGATTTCTGCCCTCATCTTCCGGCCGCTGTCTCTTCTTGGAGCTAGTCAACACGTATCTTATATTCATATCGCCTGAGGGAGGAACGGAGGTAGCAACAACGGTAGTGTCCTGCCAAGAACGCAATGTGAAATATAGAAAAGAGAAATCAAACGACGACAGACGTCGAAATATAGCATATCATGACTAAAAGGCACCCTTACTGTATCAGTGTGGGGAAGAGGTGCTTCTGAAGAGCCTGCCGTGTCTGGAGAAGGTGTAAGAGCGGCGACACTTCTCGTTTTTCTCTTCTTTTTTCCTTTGGCAATGGCCTTAGGAGTCTTAGAAGAAGAAGAAGGCTGGGCAGGAGGAGCAGCGATGGTCACAAAAGGAACACCTGAAGGAATGTCAGAATCCCTCACACCGATCGAAGAAGAGGAAACTTGAACAAGAGTAGCGGAAGTAGCCGGAAGATCGGTAGGATTTTCAGTCGCTTCCGTGGAAGTAGCTCTCTCCTTTTCTTCTCGCTCTTGAGCCCTTTTCAAGCGTCTCCTTACGCTCTCAGGTTTATAATTGGGATCCGTCGCTGCGAAAGCACAAAATAGCGTCAGCATTAGTATCAGCGATAACAAAGAAAGGAGTGACGCGACACTCACGTTTAACACAAGATCGAATGTCCATTCTACAGGCCACTTGACGAATGTGAACGCTGATTTCCAGTTTGAGCAATGTGTTTAACCAGTCTTGCTCACGTTTCGGAAGGGTCCCTGGTCGGCTCCAGGCGTTGTCATCCACGTTTTGATTAAAACCAGATCACCACCAGGAACCAAGATCTCCAGGAAGATCTATCACAAAAAACTCCTTTTTCTAGCCATCAACGGAAGACTCGATATGGAGGAGTTTCCAAGTAAAAGACTTCAGAGAGTCATCGTCAAAACGGGGCGATATCGTTATCACCCCCGACATTTCATCAGCTTAAAAAGAGATTTAAGCAGTAGAAGGGCTTCCCCCTATGTCTGGACCTGGTAACTTTCCCCGTGTTGAGTCAAATTAAGCCGCAGGCTCCACTCCTGGTGGTGCCCTTCCGTCAATTCCTTTAAGTTTCAGCCTTGCGACCATACTCCCCCCGGAACCCAAAGACTTTGATTTCTCATAAGGTGCTGGCGGAGTCCAATGAGCAACATCCGCCAATCCCTGGTCGGCATCGTTTATGGTTGAGACTAGGACGGTATTTGATCGTCTTCGAGCCCCTAACTTTCGTTCTTGATTAATGAAAACATCCTTGGCAAATGCTTTCGCAGTTATTCGTCTTTCATAAATCCAAGAATTTCACCTCTGACTATGAAATACGAATGCCCCCGACTGTCCCTGTTAATCATTACTCCGATCCCGAAGGCCAACACAATAGGACCGAAATCCTATGATGTTATCCCATGCTAATGTATACAGAGCGTAGGCTTGCTTTGAGCACTCTAATTTCTTCAAAGTAACAGCGCCGGAGGCACGACCCGGCCAGTTAAGGCCAGGAGCGTATCGCTGATTGATTGATTATTTACCTTGTTTTATTGTCTCTTTTATTATTAATCGAGATAATAATTATGCTACTTTGAGGTTGTTTCCTTCCTATTTTTCTTTACAGGCTTAATAATCGTTAAATGAGGAAAAGAAACAAAAAGCTTGAAGATTAGAGCTAAAATAATCAATCGGTGTTAGAGTTTTGATTTCAGCCTACTGTCTGCCGAGTTTGGTCTCTTCATCCCTAGGCCTAGGGATGAAGCGACCCTGTCAGAGTTCCAGCCTGGACAGCACTGAGTGTACTTATGTATTTTATTTGAGAGTGCTGGTTTGGACAGCCTGGAACCTGGAGGACATGGGCACGAGTATTAGTGCCTGGATTCCTTCTTCCACCTTGCAGAAACACCAAGGGGACATTAATGGAAGAATGACAAAACTTTCCCTTTGAATTATTCAAGAATATTCTCTTCAAAAGTGAAGAAGTGCCATTTTCCAGCTTGGTTTTGGCAGCACATGTTCTTAAGTGCTGCAATTATTTATGGTATAGTCTGGACCTTTGAAGCAGAGGAGAGGAGAAGGAGAAAGGCTATTAAAGGGAGGAGATCAGATCAGAAGGAAGATCATCAGATCAGAGAAGAAGAGATCAGAAAAACTGCACCACTTTTCCACTTTATTTTCCAGCAATTTCCTACTTTGAACAATAAGTTTTATTTTGTGATTTTAATTATGTATTGTGGCTAAACTCCTCTGATTCTTGGTAGAGATTAGAGGTTGACTATCCATGTTATTGTGAGACTTGTGTTGAACTTAATATGAATGTTTTTATATTTCTTTCCTTCTCATTTTAATTTATTAAAACTTGTTCTTGTTAAAATTGGAAGTTTGGCCAACTTGTGATTTGATTTGAATGAGTAATGTCAGTTTCATTTATATTAGTGTTTTTCCTACATTAAATGAAGATTGAGTAGACAACTAGTTGATTATTGACATAAGACTTGTCATTTTAAACTAGGAAGAAGGAAAAGAATAGGTCCAGGGCTGACTGAATCCATCCCTAGGCCTAGGGATGGGTTTCCCGTGTGTTTACAATTTTCCAGCAACTCTTAGGAAAACTTGAGAAATTGTTAGGAGAGTTTGGGTCATTATTAGAGTGTCTCTTTTAATTGACTTGTATAGGGGGAAACCTGGGAAATTAGAGTGTCTCTAGTTCCTTTAACATTTCTATAAATCCATTTCAGAATATGTTTTGTCAATGATCAATTACAAAGGATAGTCATCTTGTTTAAATCTCTACCAAGGATTGTTTCTCTACATCTGATTTCACTCATATTTCCAGTTATAATTTGTGCATGCTACTGTCACTCACTGATTTTCATTCAAAGTACTGTTTTTAATTTGGTTTCAATTACAAAAACTCCCCCCAACTTTGTTCCGATTTGGTTTTTACAAGAAAAATACGAATTATTCAAGATTTCCTCCCTGTGGATTCGATCCTCTCATCACTATCTACATTATATTTTGTGGTTTAGCACTGAGTTGAACATACATTTATGCAGTGGTTGCGACGCCTCTGTCATAAATTGGCGCCGTTGCCGGGGAGGTAACGTGTTCTAATTTCTATTTTTCTTGTTCATGACCAGATCTTCCAGTTCGCAACCACTACAATTCACCCCATAAATCACAAGAAAAGAAACAGCTATCAGACTTTCGAAAAGGAAGTTCAGGGAGCTTTCTTCATCCGGATCAGATTCAGAACCAGAAGTCGGTTCATCCCAAGGCCTAGGGACGGACCAACCAGATCCTGAGGCTGAAGCTGGACCAGAAATGGCAAACCCAGCTGAACCTACTTTGAGAGAGCTCAACCAAGGAGCTGAACAGAAGTCTTTCCTGTGCATCAACTACCGTCCAGTCCCCAATGACTGGGCCGTGAAGTCAAACGTCATGCACAACCTCAGCAAATTTAGAGGTCATGCATCTGAAAATCCATACAAACACCTTCAAAAATTCCAGTTTAAATGTGATGCTTTGAAACCGACTGGAGTGACTCTTGAACGAGCTAAGTTGAGAGCTTTTCCTTGGTCTTTAGAGGATACAGCCAAGAATTGGTTTTTCAGTCTTCCACACAACTCCATAAACACTTGGGCTGAAATGGCTGCCACTTTTCTCAAGAAATATTGGTCAGCTACTAAAGCAGGAGCAGCTAGGAAGAGTCTTGTTGCTATCCAGCAACGTGGGGATGAGTCTTTTGGCGAATACCATCAGAGGTTTAAAGACCTCCAAGAAGTCTGTCCTACGCATGGTGTGCCCGAGCAATCATTGATTCAATATTTTTATGATGGCATGTGCGTTAAAGACAAGGAAAAACTCGATTCAGCTGCTGGAGGAGCATTACTGGACTTGACACCAAGTAGAGCAAGAGCTCTCATTCAGACCTTGGCGGATAATTGCCAACAAAATGGACCTCATGATCGTTCAACCTCAATAAATGGAGTGAATGTAGCTACCATAGAGAGACACATGGAAGAAGTCTCTACATTTATGAAGAATTTTCCAGCTACCATTGCTCATATTCAGCAAATTCCACCACAGCAAGTTGTTCCTTGTGGAGTTTGCTGCCAAATTGGACATGTGACTCATGAGTGCCCTCTCATTGCAGACCCTCCAGAGCAAGTCAATGCTGCCATACCACAGCAAGGAAATGTGCACCCCAATACTAGCAATCCAGGCTGGAAGAACTACCCTCACTATGGGTGGGGTCCAAATCAGCAACAACCTCCGTTTGAGTGGAGAAATTTCAAGTCTAGACCCTAGCAAAGTTATCAAAACCAGCAACCAAATCAGCCACCTTCACAACCACAAGTACCACAGTTACCACCTCCTCCACAACCCCTACAACTACCAGCACCACCTCCAATACCCATAGAAGAAACGCTCAAGCAAATCCTTCAACCATTACAAGCCACTGTGCAAGCAACCCAATCCATGTTGCAAGCAAATCAATCCACCATTGCGGACCTTCAGAAGCAGATGGCGCAGCTTGCCATGCACCAGCAAAACACTTCTGGACAGCTGCCATCAAACACAGTTGATAACCCAAGGCACGGACTGAATGCTATCACTTTGCGAAGTGGGAGAGATTTACCCCCACGGGAGAGTCCATCCCTAGGCCTAGGGATGGACAAACTAGAAACCAGTCCGGAAATCCAACCAGAAGTCTTGCCCGAAATTCAACCTGAACTTCAGCAAGAAGCACCTGCACCAGCTGAGCAACCTTCTGCACCTGCAGAACCTCAGGTAATTCCTTTTCCCTTTCCAGAAAGGCCCTTAAAGCCAAGAAGGAAAAGGAGGACAAGGTAATTCTTGGCGTTTTTCGAAAAGTTGCAATTAATGTTCCTTTGTTGGATTTAATTTCTCAAGTGCCTAAATATGCTAAATTCTTGAAAGAATTATGTACTAACAAGAAAAATCTTGAAGGGATTGAAAGAGTGAATTTAAGTGAAAATGTTTCAGCAATGCTTCAACAAAGACTTCCCGAAAAATGCAAAGACCAAGGTACGTTTTCAATACCTTGTAAAATAGGAAGTAAAAAGATAGAAGATGCATTGTGTGATTTGGGTGCAGGTATTAATGTCATGTCTCTGTCCACATTTGAAACATTGAATATAGGATCCCTTAAGGAAACTAGAGTGGTAATCCAACTTGCCGATCGATCCATCATCCACCCCGTTGGTGTGCTTGAAAATGTTTTAGTGCAAGTAAATGATTTTGTGTTTCCTGTGGACTTCTATATTGTTGATATGAAGAATAAGGATGTGCTTAAAACTACTGATGTGATCTTAGGAAGACCCTTCTTAAGAACAGCTAGAGCAAAAATTGATGTCTATGATGGATGTTTAACCTTTGAATTTTGTGGTGAAACAATTAAATTCAACATGTATGATGCCATGAAACATCCAAATGAAGTTCATTCCGTGAATTTTATAGACATAATTGATCCTTATGTAGATGAAGTTTCTGATATTAACTCCATTGAAACTCTTGAGTATGTTCTCAGCAAAGGATTAACAAAGAAAAAATTGGGAAAATTGCAAGGCCAAATTGAAGTCAAATCTGAAATTGGTGACTTGGTCATGGAGCTGGACACACCTCATGTCCCTAAAGGTACTCTGAAAACCATTGATATATCAGATAAAGTCACTAAAATCAAACCTTCAATTTTTCAGGCTCCCAATTTAGAACTCAAGAAATTGCCAGACCACCTGAAGTACTCATTCCTAGGCCTAGGGATGAGTCTGCCAGTAATTATTTCCAGTAGTTTGTCAAGGTTGGAGGAGGACAGACTTGTGCAACTTTTGAAGGAATACAAAGAGGCTATAGGTTGGACCATAGCAGACATAAAAGGGATATCCCCAGCGATATGTACCCATAGAATTCACCTTGAGGAGGATGCCAAAACAGTAAGGCAACCCCAGAGGAGACTCAATCCTCCAATGATGGAAGTTGTGAAAAAAGAGATTCTCAAACTCCTTGCAGCTGGTGTAATCTACCCCATTTCAGATTCATCTTGGGTGAGCCCTGTGCAAGTGGTTCCAAAGAAGTCAGGAATCACTGTTGTGACAAATGAGGAAGGACAGTTGGTTCAAAAGAGAGAGCAAGACACATGGAGAGTGTGTATTGATTATAGGAGGCTGAATAATGCAACCCGAAAGGACCATTTTCCTCTCCCTTTTATTGATCAAATGCTAGAACGATTAGCAAATAAATCTCACTACTGTTTTCTTGATGGATTTTCAGGTTTCCATCAAATTCCGGTGGCAAAGGAGGATCAAGAAAAGACTACGTTTACATGCCCATTTGGCACGTTTGCATACAAAAGAATGCCATTCGGATTGTGCAATGCACCAGCCACGTTTCAAAGGTGTATGATGAGTATTTTTTCGGATTATGTAGAGAAAGGTATAGAGGTATTCATGGATGATTTTACTGTCTATGGAAACTCTTTTGATGAATGCTTGAAAAATCTGAAAAAAATCCTTCAAAGATGCATAGAAACGAATTTGGTTTTAAATTATGAGAAATGCCATTTTATGGTAAATCAAGGAATTGTTTTAGGCCATGTTGTTTCTAAAAAAGGCATTGAGGTTGACAAAGCTAAAATAGATATTATTGAATCACAATCTTACCCATCTTGTGTACGAGATGTGCGTTCATTTCTAGGCCTTGCAGGTTTTTATCGAAGGTTTATTAAGGATTTCTCAAAGATTACGGAGCCTATGTGTAGGCTGTTGCAAAAAGATGTTGAGTTTGACTTCGATGAAGCTTGTAAGAAGGCGTTCAACCTCTTGAAGGAGAAGCTTGTGACTGCTCATGTGATTAGAGCACCTGACTGGACCAGACCATTTGAAATAATGTGTGATGCTAGTGACACAGCCGTTGGGGCTGTTCTTGGATAAAAGATTGGCAAGGAACCTCACGTGATCTACTATGCTTCAAGGATGCTTGATTGTGCCCAGAAAAATTACACTACCACTGAGAAAGAATTATTTGCAATTGTTTTTGCCTTAGACAAATTTCGTTCATATCTCCTTGGTACTAAAGTGATAATTTTTTCTGACCATGCAGCTTTGAAGTACTCAATGGCAAAGAAAGAGGCAAAGCCTAGGCTCATTCGGTGGATACTCCTCCTCCAGGAGTTCAACCTTGAGATCAGAGACAAGAAGGGCAAGGAGAACCTCGTGGCTGATCATTTAAGCAGACTCCTAACTAACCACGAAATCAGACCTGTCAAGGAAAATTTTCCAGACGAGCACCTATTCCTAGGCCTAGGGATAGAGCCATGGTATTCTGAAATTGAAAATTACCTTGCTACGGGTAGATTCAGAGGTGACTGCACTTCAGCCGAAAGAGAGAAGATCAGGAGGGACTCCAGACACTACCTTTGGGATGATCCTTACCTGTGGAATATAGGAAAAGATCAAGTCATCCGCAAATGTGTCATTGAATACGAAATTCCATCAATTCTCCAACATTGTCACTCATATGCTTGTGGAGGACACTTTGGCCCGAGGAGGACGTCTTGGAAAGTCTTGGAGGCAGGATTCTTCTGGCCTACATTGTTCAAAGACTCCTATAGTTTCTGCAAAACTTGCCTCAATTGCCAAAAGACCGGAAATATTTCAGCAAAAAATCAAATGCCACTTAATCCTATTCTTGTTTGTGAGATATTTGATGTTTGGGGTATAGACTTCATGGGTCCCTTCCCAAACTCAAATGGCCACATTTACATCATTTTGGCAGTGGATTATTTGTCAAAGTGGGTAGAGGCAAAGGCAACTAGGGCGGATGATGCCAAAACAGTAGTTTCCTTCTTGAAGACACACATTCTCAACCGATTTGGAGTCCCCCGAGCTATCATCAGTGACAGAGGCAGCCACTTCTGTAACCGTGTGGTTGCAAATCTTTTTGCTAAGTACAAGATCACCCATTGTGTATCTACTGCCTACCACCCAATGGAATGGCCGAACTATCCAATAGAGAGATCAAGTCTATCTTGGAGAAAACAGTGGGTCCAGCAAGGAAGGATTGGAGTCAGAGACTTGAAGATGCTTTGTGGGCTTATAGAACAGCTTACAAAACCCCGATTGGAACCACTCCTTATCGGTTAGTTTATGGGAAATCTTGTCATTTGCCCGTTGAGATGCAACATCGTGCATATTGGGCTATCAAACAATGTAACATGAGCATGAATGCAGCTGGTTTGCAAAGGAAATTGTAGATTCAGGAGCTAGAAGAGTTGAGAAATTCGGCATATGAGAATTCAGCCATTGTCAAAGCTAAGGCGAAGGTGTACCATGATGGTCGCATCCATCCCAAGGCCTTGAGAGTTGGCCAAAACGTTCTCCTCTTTACCTCCAGATTTCGCATTATGGCTGGTAAATTAAAATCCCGTTGGACTGGTCCTTATATTGTTGTCAATGTGTACCCTCATGGTGCCATAGATATTCAGGACTCGAAGACAAATTCCATTTTCAAGGTTAATGGCCAACGCTTGAAGCCATTTTATGAGGGATTTCAATCTCACATCTTGGAGAGCACCACGAATCAGCCATCTGATGTTAATGCAGCTTAAGCAAGCAGTACCTAGTCTTTTCCAAGACTATAAACTGGAACAAAATGTGGGAGTCAGCCCACACCATTTCAGCTTGTGCAAAAATGATCAGCAGCTTAGTCTATCCCTAGGCCTAGGGATAGGCACAGTCTCAAACTTCAGGCACAAAGACACAACAAGCTTACCACCTCACATAAGCTTTCCGCATCACATCCAGAAAGGGATCCTCGATGTCATGGAGCGCGCATTTCCAGCTCCAGCCCCTCCCAACCCTTGAATCAAATTGCCCCGGGAATTATTTTCCTTTTCCCTTCTCTTTTCCTTTTGTTTCTGTTTTTGTTTGTTTGTGTTTTTGTTTTTTTTTGTTTGTTGTTTGTTGTTCTTTCTCACATTGAGGACAATGTGTCCAATAAGTGTGGGGGAGACACTTTCGTGTTTCTTTTTAGTGTGATTTAATGCATGTTTGAATTTTTGAATTTTATGCATGTTTTTAATTTTTCTGCAAATTTTTCATTTTTTTCTTTTGATTTGTTTCCCTTTTGCTGCATGTTTATTTCAATTAATTGTGTATGCACAACTGCTTGTTTTAATTCATGGATGTGTTTTTGCTTTTTGCTTTGTTTTTACCCCTTTTGTATGGAATAAAATCCCAAAAACTGAACTTATGTGAATACTTGATCAATCAGCTCTGTCTTGCAATGCTATACACTTCTGATATTACAATTTGCGCATTTATTCACATAGATGTATGATGAGTACTGTTGTCCTAGGAAATAATTTGCTAGAATTGCACTGTCTTCTCATCCCTAGGCCTTGGGATGAAGATCCTATCCTCTATACTGCTGCAAGTTTTTAATTTCTG